>CM053772.1:246817135-246858321 GCA_028658325.1 Potorous gilbertii | reverse complement strand
TTTCTGTCTTGGTTTCCTCAAATGTAAACTAGGGTTAATAATAGCATTTATCTCCTAGGACCCTTGTGAGAATCAAATGAAAACAAAATTTCCAAGGCACTTAGCACCAGGCACAGTACCTGGTACAGGAAGTGCCAAGGGAGAGCTGAATTTTGTTGTCCTCCCTCTCTCATCCTCCCTCTCTCCCCTATTAAAATACGATTACAGATTTTAAGATTGTAAATGACTTTAAAAGACAGCTCATTGATTGCAGGCAGCTAGGTGGCACAGTACATAGAACACCAAGCCTGGAGTCAGGAAGACCTAAATTCAAATCAGATAGACACTGACTAGTTGTGTGACCTTAGGTAAGTCACTTAATCCTGTTTGCCTTAGCTTCCTCATCTGTAAAATGAGCTGGAAAAGGAATGGAAAACAACTCCAGGATGTTTGCCAAGAAAATCCCCAATGGGGTCATAAAGAGTCAGACACAACTGATACAACTTAACAACAACATCGAAAAGTCCATCACTGCACACACTAAGAAAATGTGGAGAGGCAGGGAACTTAGGTAACTTGAACTAGGGCCTCTGACTACATAGTCAGTGCTCTTACCACTAGAATACACAATACCGACCAACAAGCATTTATTAGGCTCCTCTGATGTACTGGAAACTGTTCTACAAAATGAAAATAAAACAGTTCCTGCCCTCAAAGTGTCATAAAAATCATGAAATGAAAATCAACTGGTATGACACCCACCAGATCAACATGAGTGATTCAGACTCAAAAATAAAACCTCTCCGCTCTCTCTGGAGAATTAATGATAAAACACTGGCTAATCCTGATGGACACAGCCATGGCTGGTGAAGTGTCAAGAGTATGGTGCACAGTTCATGTATGATAGTTTTTAAGGACTCTGAGAAAGTAGAAAGAAGCCAGAGGAAAGCAAGCTAGGTGAGTTGGTAACCATACTGCATGAAGAACAGGACACGGAAGTGAAGAAGTTCAAGTCTAGAAGAGACTGTCTTCAAACAATTGAGGGGATACCATGAAAACAATTATAAAGGAAATGTCTTCCAAGCAGTCTCAAGTAGTCTGCACTGTCAGGTACACTCATCACAGATTTTATACATACATACATATATACATAAACACATGTATACACACATATATACACACATGTATGTGTATATATGTGTGTATACCTATATATTATATGTATGTGCATGTGTATATACCTATATATGTATATATGTGTATGTATAAACACACACATATATTTGGCTAATTGCTTTTCTTTGTTAAAAAAAAAAGGAGTCTAATGAGAAGGGAGAAGGAAAGGCACTTATTTTGTTTCCCAGAAGGAACAGTGATATAAAAATGAAAGGCATAAATAAAACATCACCTCCCCCCCCACTCCCATACCATGTAGTTCTCAAGGACTGAACTGAGATCCATAAGTAGATGTTTCAGGACGTCAGCTCGATGCTGAACCATTCTGGGGTCTCGTTGATGAATTCTTATTTGTATTCTAATTTGATGGCCTAGGTTCAAATCCTGTCTCTGACATGATAATAAATTAAAGAACAATTATCTGTATTCCTGGAGGGTGCTCCCCCCCCATAGGAACTCTGTTCACTTGTGAAGACACAGGTAGGGCCAAAACAAAGAAATAATATAAGAAATTTTGGCATAGGATTTCTCTCCTACAGGAATTTAGGCCAAAGTGAAGAATGATAAGGTGATGGTAAAAAGAAATTTGTTATAAAACAGACGGTGGGTGATATAGTGGGGATCTAACCACTGCACTCATTCATACCCTCTGAGATCCAAGGAGGTTGGTATTGCCCTGATGTTTGTACAAAGACAAAATAGGTTTACCCAAGGTAATAGGCCCTGAACTTCTTTCACAGAGGGAGAAAAAATATTAAAAGGGAAATTATAGATTGTGCTTATAAAAATTTTAATTAAGGCTGCAATTCAAAACCAAACAAAGCCTGACTTCAGTGGTACTCTGATTATGACCTAGTATAATGGCTGAGGCTGCTTGGGTTTCTGGAAATAGACTCTATTTGAAAACTGCTGTGATGTCCTTGGGTTCCATTGAATCCAGTTCTCACAAGGAAGGTCCTTTAACGACACCCCCAAACTCCAAATACAAAGCAAACCAACCTTGGTTGCTTAGTGACACTGGAGTGCTTAGGACAAAATGCCTTTGGGGTTTTCAAAGGCTCATCCAGAATGGGCCTTCATCTCTGTGCATGGTGTCGTAATTAAATGAGCTAAGGCCAGGGGCCTCCGTAGGAAATATTTTTATATAGAATCTCTTCATCAGAATATGACAACACCTGGCTCTTTCTCCCACTCACTGTCTCCCCCAGAAGTTATCAGCAACATGGTTTTTCCCCCTCATCGTTTATTCCTGTTTCTTTCCCCAGAAGAATTCAATGGCCCTTCCAGGGTTTTTTTTTCCTATTTGTCTAAAAATCATGCTGCTTTGTCTATCATTTTGGGGTAACAAAGTGTCACATCTCCTGTGCTGACTGAATTGGCCAATAGACATTACTGGCATTTACGGCCTCCATCATACTGTTCTAACCTGCCTTATTAGGCTTATCGAACAGTACACAATAGCACAACTCCCTACTTAACTGGTCTTGCCTTTTGAAAGTCTTTCTCTTTTTTTTAACTGTTCAGGCAGAATTGGGAGAGGGAGCTAACAGGGAGAGGACAGTGAGGATGCCAGTGAAAGTCTGGAAGGAAGGGGCTTTGCAAAATTTTGCTTAAGGGCCTAGAATTGAAACTTATGTCTCTGAACCAAGCTATTCTCTCATTCTAGTTTTGTCTTATGCATAATTTATACTCTTATACAAAAACAATAAGCTGCAAACACATTACTTGAATAGCTCAGTCGCCTCCTTCATTTATGTAAGAAGGCTCAGAGGCAAGAAGAAATATGCAAGCTATTTCTCCCAACAGAGCATTCCAATTCTTTCTCATGATTTCCCTTTCCTACACATTTTTAAAACTCTCTTCTCAATGCAAATTGCCTTTTGCCTAAGATATTTTAATTTTGGTTTCTTTTTCTTTCATTCTCCCAGTCAACTGCCCTTATGAAAAAAGGAACGTAGCAAATGTTCCCTTTCTTTGGGAAGAAGACTGTTTTGTTTGGCCCCAGAGGGCAGAATTATGATAGGTGGAGGAAAGTCAAAGAGAGGTAGGTTTTAAATGGATAAAAGTGAAATTCTCATTAACAATTACAGCTGTTCATAAGTAGAAAAGATTGTTTTGAGAGAAATGAGTTCCCCATCAACAGAGGTATTCAAATGGTGGCTGGATGATGATTTGTTGGTGGTTTTGTAAGGGAATTACTGTTCAGGAATGAGTCAGACATTATCAGTCTGGTGATCCCTTTCAACCCTAAGATTTTGTAAATGAAAGCTTACAGTTTACATGAATTCTCTATAATGAACACCAGAGGGCATGCCTTTCCTTCAAATATGTGGGTCTCACCTCTAACAAGAGACTACAAGTCAAGATGTCCCAAATCAGTTTCCCTTGCTGGAATTGGCAGGTCATTTAAAATTTTTGTTTGTATCCAATTTTTCAACAAATATTTATGATGGGAAATAAAACAGAGGGCTATTCAGCAGTTTCTAAGTACTATAGTCAGCAATTCTTGCCACTGCCCCACCCTCAAACACCTTAAAGAAAATATATCTGGGAGAGAAATGCTAGTTATATAAAACCACCAGATAGAAAAAAACAAACATTACCCAAAGGATTTTTCCCCTTTAACAAGATACTTTTGCGATCATTTTTCACAAACAAAATTTTCATTTGTATCCTAATTGGGTTCATCAGATAAGTGTCTTCCCTTGGCACCCACAGTGTCTGCTGGAAAGGATTACAAAAGAAAGTAAGTGACTAAGTGACCTTTAAGGTCCTTTCTAACACTAAAACTCAGAGATTCCATTAGATAATGGTTACACTTGTGGGTACTTGGTCACTCAACCATTCAATGGGCAGGGCAAGCATGTGGGGCATGGAGGCTTGAGAGACAGTTAAAATACTAACGATAAAGATAGCTAACAGGCAGATAAACATATGATGTTCTGCTGTAGCTGTACTCAGAGGTTATAATATGGGAAAGATGAAGGAAAAGAAAACTCTGAAAAGAGTTTGAGCGCTGGGGGAGAGGTAGCATACTTTTTGAGAAAGATTGATAGAAAAGATGATTGTTGAGGGAGTTCAGCCTTTAAAGACATGGAAATGCCATGCGATGGTTTAGAGGCTGAAGAATGTGACCCATGTAGAACATGAACGGAGTGTTGACCTATTATATAGCCCCTTAAGTATTTTTTAAAAATCATATATGTTGCTCCAACCATCTGAATCAGTGATGTCCAGTGCTTAAGAGAGTGGGGATGCCTTGGTCAGATTGGACAGATCCTACAGAAATTCTACAGAACTGGGAGAATTTAGTGATGAGTCCTACTTGCATGACAGTCAATGAGTTCTTCATTTTTATCACTTTGGACCAAGAATGATTATTTTTCAAGTCATGTCACACAAAAAAAGATACTATTCCTAACTCCCCGATAATACGGCATCCTTTTCAAAGTTACTTTCCCAATACATTTAGTGAAATATCATGGACCCATCTTATATTCTCTTAACCAATACCTGCCATGACCATATGCTGAGTGCAGTTTTCTCAAGACAAGTTATCTGGAATCCACAAAGTGGCTGTAGCCCCCACTCACCATCCTCATTATCTCTTCCATTTTCCTCTCCAAAATCCCTCCCAAATTCCCTATTTCTGAATATGTCACCACTCTTCTACTTGCTCAGGAGTTCCAGGATTACATAGTGTAAAGAATGAGTCCAGAAAGGCAAGCTGGAGAAATGCTTACACATTTAACCAGATGGCAATACTAATATAAGATATATATTACAGGTAATTGCATGTATTCATTGATACACAAGATAATTTTTGCATGGGGCAGCTAGGTGGTGCAGTGGATAGAGCCACCAGTACAGGAGTCAAGAGGACCTGAGTTCAAATCTCACCTCAGATACTTGTCACTCACTAACGGTGTGACCTTGGGCAAGTCACTTAACCCCCAACTGCCTCATCCTAGGTCATCTCCAGTCATCCTGATGAATATCTGGTCACTGGATTCAGATGGCTCTGGAGGAAAAGTGAGGCTGGTGACCTGTACAGTCCTCCCTCACTCAAAACAAAGTCAAGTGCAAGTCATGTCATCATTTCTCTGATGGCATAGTCTTCTTTGGCAACAAAGGATGAACACATACACAATTATTGCATATTTATGTGCCACAGATACAGTTGTTTATTAGGCAACTAGGTGGCATAGTGTATAGGTCACTGACTCTGGACACAGGAAGACCTGAGTTCAAATCTGTTTTCAGGAAGTTACTAGCTCTGTCACCCTGGGCAAGCCACTTAGCCTCTGCCTCAGTTTCCCCAACTGTAAAATGGGGGTAACAATAGCACCTATATCCCAGAGTTGTGAGGTCCAAATGAGATAAGATGTGCAGAGCACTTAGCATAGTACCTGGCACACAGCAAGAATTACATACATGCTTCTTTTTTTATTATCAGTCGTGCATAATGTTGCTATATGATGGTATGTATAATCACCTCTATGTGTAAATGTATTTCATGCCTGCTTTATAATTATGCAAACCTCTCAATACTATTGCATTGCTTTGTTTTAATTGATTAATCTATAAATACTTGTGTAGATATGCTTTTCGATTGTGACATGAGCATGTTAATAAGTCAAATGTGATTTAGACTGGTAGTCACTAAAAAAAAACTATCTAGAATGTAGGACTGTGGACAAGTATGCCCAAACACACCCAAGCTGATCTGTTGGAGGCAGCAAATATTTAACTGTGGGAAGAATAAAAATAAATTGGTATCCCAAACGCTAGGACCTCATCATAGTCAAAGGTCTCATCCTTTACAGTGGGATTATCAATTTTAAATTGTAAGGGGCCTCAGAAACCATCTAATCCAAACTTTGCATTTTAAAGATAAAGAAACTCAGGTCAAAGGAGGTTAGACCTTACATCCTTCTTTCACCTGAAAGTCCTTCAAATACTTAAAAACAGGGATCCTGTCCCTCCAAGGCTTCTCTTTTCTGGGCCAAATATACCCACTTCCTTCACCTGATCACCAAGACATGATCTCAAGGTCCTCTGCCATCTTGGTTGCCCTTTTCCGGATACTCTCAAGCTTCTCAGTAGTCTTCTTTGATCCGCTGAGCCCAGAAATGAACACAATACTCTAGATAAGGTGACAGGAAGAACAATTCCAATAGGCACCCTTCCTGGAAGTGGTTCCCTTCTTAATAAAATCTGAGATAGAATTTTTTAAAAAAAAGGAAACAAACACAACACCACAAAAGAAGTCAAAAGCATTTTTCAATGTTATTTTAATTAGAATAAAAATTTTATACCATTAATAAATTAAAAAAAATAAAAAATAAAATCTGAGATCACAGTAGTTTTGTTTGCTGCCACATGCTTTACTGACTGCCCTTGACCTTGTAATCCACTAAAATGGCCAGACTGTTCAGAGCAATGGCTAATTCTGTCTCCTTCGCATCTTGTATCTGTGAAGTCATTTCTTCAGTTTTATGTTGTTTTGTAACTAAGTACAGGAGTTTGCTTTTATCTCTGTTGCACTCCATCTTATAAGATCCATACCAATGCCCTAGCCCCTTAAAATCCTTTTGGGATCCTTACTCTGGGATCATCCACTCTTTGACAGGAGAATCTTTTCTAGAATGGGGCTATATTTTTCTAAGCCCCTACCTTACGCAGGTTAGGCTAATGTTTCCTTGAACGTATTACTATTCCTGATACCATTATGGATGATGACGATGAAGACAACGACGACGACGACTATGGTAACAGCTAGTAGGTTTGTACAACATCATCTGTTATTTCATTTGATTCTCCAAACTGTCCTATGAGGTACTTACTATGATTATCTTCCTTGTTCAGATAAAGAGATAAGTTAAATGACTTGCCCAGTGTCATTATTCATCTAAGTGCCTGAGGCAAGTCTTCTTGACTTCATATCCAGCATTCTATATACTACATCCAACTACTTTCTTGGTTGTCTCACCATGAACTATCATGAGAAACAGAAAGACAGGGAAGATACATTCAATGGAATTAAGGCCATCTCCTTGTTGAGTTCCCTTACCATGCCATGGCTAGGGTGCCCTCTTTTTGTTACCTGCCAAATGTTCCACAGGTGTTTTGTTTTCCTCTAATTTTGAGGTATCAGAACAGCCTTGTCAGGTCTGGTTTACCATACAGCATGCTATCCCCAGATTTGTGTCATTGGCTAATTGGATGAGCATACCCTCTATGACTTTATCCAAATCACTGAAAAAATATAAAATAGCACAAGGCCAAGCCCAGATCCCTGAGATCTTCCTAAGGAGACCTCCAGCCATGTTGACATTAAACTATTAACAATTAGTCATTGACTGTGGCCATACAACCACTGCTCAATGCATTGAACTGTATTATATAGTCTAGTCCTACTCCATATCTCCCCATCTTCTCTTTGTGACTAGTATGAGAAATGGATTCAAAAGTTCTTTCTATTGCCATTAGTTCCCGAGTTCATCTATGTTGTTTTAATGTGTGTGTTCATTCTTCATTGCTGAAGATCATTCCATCAGAGAAATAATGACATGACTTGCACTTGACTTTGTTTTGAGTGAAGGAGGGCTGTGCAGGTCACCAGTCTCACTTCTCCTCCAGAGCCATCCAAATCCAGTGACTGGATATTCCAAGATGACTGGAGATGACCCAGGATGAGGCAATTGGGGTTAAGTGACTTGCCCAAGGCCACACAGCTAGTGAGTGTCAAATGTCTGAGGGGAGATTTGAACTCAGGTTCTCCTGATGCCTGCATTGGTGCTCCGTCCACTGCACCATCTAGCTGCCCCATTGTTTTAATAATAAAGAGAACAACAACACTAATAGCTAACATTTTATATAGTTCTCACTATGACACACTGCCAGGCACTTGACTAAAGCTTTAAAATGATTCTTTCATTTGATCTCCACAATGACCTGAGGAGGCAGGAGGGAGGCAATGTCAGAAGAGCAGCATAGGAGAGATTTTTACAAAGGTAGAAATGACAGGATTTGTCAGGGTCAAGAGATATAAATAGGTGTCCATGAGAGGAAAAGTTTCAAGCTATGTAACTCTGAGGTGCCATCGCACAGCCATCAAAAAAGAAAAATAATATACTGGAGGAGCTATGGGAAAACATGTACATTAATGCACTTTTGGTGGAGTTGTGAACTGGTCCAATCATTTTCAAAAGTCATTTGGAACCATGCTCAAAATGCTGTTAAACTGTGCACAAGCTATAATATAGCAATATCGCTACCAGGTCTATACCAAAAAGAGACCAAACTAGAGGAAGAAAGTTGGTTGAACAAATTGTGATTTACAAATGTGATCTAATATTTTTATGATGCAAGAAATTATGAAAAGAATGGTTTCAGAGAAACCTAGGTATATTTGTATGAACTAATACAAAGTGAAGTCAGCAGAACCAGAAGAACAAGTTATATAATAGCAATGTTTTAGAGAGAAACAGAACTGAAAGTCATAGGAACTATGATCCACTGAATGACCAAACCAATCCAGAGGACTCATGATACCCAACTACAGATTCAGAGTTGATGGATTCAGAATGCTGACTGAACTCTTTATGTATGTGTGTAGGTATACACACACACACACACACACACACACACACACACACACACATACACTCGCACATACATATATAAATGTTTTGTTCAACTATACATGTTTATAACAGGATTGGTTTTTCTTGCTTTCAAAATAGGGAGAATAGGTGGGAAGGAGAGAATGCAGAGCTGAAATGAAATAAAATCAAATTAAAATAAACTGATTGAATGTGTGGGGTGAGAGAGATCTGAGGAATTGAAGATGATGCCTACGTTGGGAGCTAAAGTATGTGAAGGGCTAATTTAGCTTTTAGTTACTATTCCTTTCTCCTGATATCTTTTTTTTATTATTTCTTCCATTATTAGCTCTATTTCATCTCTCCAACTGGAGTAGGAGCTCTTTGAGAGCAGGAACTATGTTTTGTGCTTTGCATCTCACTTCGTCTGGAGACTATCATTTTACAAATGAGGAAACTGAGGTCTGGAGAGAGATTATGTAATTTCCCAGTGTTAACATCCTTGTCTTCAAAAGCATTACAATTCAGTTGTTTGGCTGTAAGAAAAAAATAGCAGCTAACAAGACAGTGTAGTCTGCGTCAAACACCAAGTGCCAACAAAATAGATGAGGAGATCAGGGAAGGTGAGATTACTGAGATGTGGAGTGGGCAGTGAAAACTTACCTGGATTCTATAACCTTTAATCCTGTTGCTACCTGTTTAATAAGCGGAGGAAGAAATGGATCAAGACATTTACACATGTTTTTTTAATCATCTGGAGCTGTACTTGCCCCAGCCCTCTGCCAAAACAGATTTAAGTGCTTCGATACAGGGACAGGCCCAAAGACCCTTTCTGCTTCACTTCCACAGAGATTCATGAATCAGCTACACATCTGGAACCACTAGCTCCTGCATATAAAAACATTCTGAACCAAAAAAAAGGTTTTATACAGCTCTAGAGGGACTCTTGGGAGGACTCTGGCCCTACTGAGCAGTTTCAATATAAAAATACCTGACTATCTCTGCTGGGCTCACTTGAGGGGTCCCAAAACTTTTTATTATTCAAAAATGCTATGTCCCATGACAGGTTAGAATAAGAAAATGGGAACTAAGGAATTAGAAGGAATCCAAAGGAAAAAATAGCTTATGGTAATACATTTCTAAAAAGATGTTAACGGGAACACCAGACTGTGTGGTTTGGCTTATTTATTTCACTCTTGTCAACTGATATTACCCAGAGGTTCAAAAAGCAACTCCCCCAAAAAAGAATTTTAGAATTTAAAGACACTGGCTTTCTTTTCTTTTCCTTTCCATGAGAGGCTGAGTGGCAGACAATTTCATTCTACATAAAATTCACACTGAAGAAACCCCTGATTAACAAGTGGAAATTCTGACCTTAGTGGAATCCAGAAGGTTTTCTCATACCAGCCAGATGTACCAAAGCAGGCCAAAATCAACATGTTGCATTTTAATTATCCTGTCTAAGAAGCAGCAAAACTAGAACAGAAACAGACTAATCAATATTCAATTAAATATATATGTGTACATGTGAGTACGTACATATGTATATATAGAAATATGTGTATATGTATGTGTATAGACATAACTGTATATATATATATATATATATGTGTATGGGCATGTATACATGCATATGTATGTGTGTATATTAGAAACTAGAAAGGTGTATATACACACATTCATGCATACATGCATTCCATATATAAACATACACACATATATGCATGAACATATACATGTACGCACACACATGTGTGTATGTATTAGAAAGCATAGGTTCTTAATCAGTATGTAGTGATCTTCCAGAATTTTCTGTGCCTTACTGAGCAGAAGGGCTATAGCTAGTTATGAGTTGACTCTGGCTTTTCCTCAGAATACCAACACCTGGAAGGGGAAGGCATCTTTCTTACTATGGCAATCATCATACCTTAGCAATAAAGACCCAAACCAGCTGTTGCTGTAACCCATCCCTAGCTCCTCACTATGTGGATTTCTCATATTCATATCAAGTAAGGGTAAATTTTCCCCTCTATGCGTCAAAAACAGTCAGTCAACAAGCATTTCCTAAACACTTATTATGTTCCAAGTAAGGCAGCTAGGTAGCCCAGTGGACAGATTGCTGAGCTTAGAATCAGAAGGACCTGAGTTCAAATTCTGCCTAGCTGTGTGACTCTGGACAAGTCACTTACCCTCATTTGCTTCAATTTCCTCATCTGTGAAATGAGAAAGAGATAGTAAATCGTTCCATTATCTTTGCCAAGAAAATCCCAAATGGGGTCACAGAGAATTGGACATGATCAAAAAATGACAGAATAACCACAAAAATGTTCCAGGCACTGTGCTAAGGGCTAGGAATATAAAGAAAAGGATATTGTACACACACACACACATAATGTTTTTGCCCTCACAGAATGAACATTCTAATGGGGGAAGCAATGTATAAGTTAACAGATGTATATAAGATATATAATGGGACCCCCAAAATTTTAGTGCAATTTTAAGCTTTTAAAGTTTAAAATCAAACTAAGATTTTTGGAACAACCTTATCAACACAGTATAAATGGAAGTGATAGTGTGTGAGTTGGGGAGTTGAGCAGGGGGAGGGAAGAAGGGGGAGGAGGGGGTTACAAAGGCCTTAGAATTTCTGCTTTAACCTTACTCCAAGATCACACGCACAAATACACTCAGTTGCCAGCTATGATCACAAGTGTTTTAGTATATCAAAGTAACCTCTCAGCACACAGGTTAATTAAGTAAGGCACTGCACTAAAGGGAAAAAGGAAAGAAGGGGAATGGAAGACAAAAGGAGGTGGGGGAAGAATTGTGCTAAACAGTAGATTTGCACTGAGGGAAAAAAAATTCTTAATAGGATATCTGCACCCAGCGGAAAGGACATTAAAATAAAACTGGTCATGAGTTTAACAGCACATCCCACTCCACAGAAGAAAAAAATTCTAAGATCCTTAAATCAATTTGCCAAACTGCTCAAAATCCTTTACCAAGTCATCAATGCAGAGCTACTTCATACTGCAGTCCTTAAATGACTGGCTACCAAGTAAACCACTCACTTTCCTTTTAGCCTGTGGTATAAACACTCATTTTAAAATGGTGTGCTACATAAGCCACTCTAAGGAGAGCCATTGAAAGGCATCTAATGGAAAGAGGTAGGAGAAATTCATTTGTGGAGTGAGCCCTGAATTGTGAGATGGATATAGCACCATGCTGTTTGCCCTGGGAAAGACATTTTTGTAAAAATAAGACATTTGGAGATTGAAAGTAGGAAGTCATCTGGAAGAAGAAAATTTTCCTTGGTCCCATTTCACTGGAAACAGTGAATCAATGAGCACTGAGTTGTGTGTAGGTGGACATTTATCTTTAAACACTATACACCAGGTATAGTAGAAAAGAACTGAGTTCACATACTGACCTGTGACCCCTGAGGGAGTCACTGAACATCTCTGGGCTTCAAATTCATCCACTGTAAAATTATAGGTTTGAACTAATTTTCCTTTGAGGTAACTATTCTATAACCTTTCACATCAGTTAAACATTACATGTTATACTGATTTGGGGGAATGTCCTGGTAGAGGTACAACGACCCTAGGCTGAGAACATGGTCATAGATTGACAATAAGGTAGCGATGGATTGGAGGAAGAACAGTGAGAAAAGGATGGATCCTCTGGAATATTCATCTACAGCCTATTTCAGTACTGTGGGGTTTAGAGACAGATTGAAGACCAGAAGAACTTCTGATCCTCGGAAATGACAAGCCTGGATTCTATAAAGCTGGTCCTCCAAAGAAAACTGAGCCCAGAGAGGTTATGCGATGTATCCATGATCAGATACATAGTAAGTGGTAAACCAGAATCCCAATTCCAGTTGTTTGACTTCCAAATCTAACGCCTTTTTTCCCTTCTGGGAAGGGAAGGTTTATGAAGCAAAGGGTCAATGTATGATATCCCATGGACTAGACTTCAGGGGAATCAGCCACTACTGGATGTGAAGTCACTGAAGTCACTCAGAAGCTTCTGTGTGCTTGTTTTCTCTGTTTGGAGGCTAGAGTAGAGATTGAGGGACCATTTCCACTTTGGATACAGTTACTGCTTTGACAGTAACAAACCTATGTCAAGTGACCTACCTGCACGATGCCTGGAACATAGCAGGTGCTTAGTAAATGCTTCCTTCTTCTCCTTTGAATACTTACATTACTACTTTGATTAAATGGGTTTTGTTCTTTGTTTTATTTTTTTATTAAAAAGCAGAACTGGGGTGAGTCTGTGAGACAAAGTTCAAAAAGATTAAGGGGAATAGGTAAGTAAAGGGTGGGGAGGGAGGCAAATGAGCCCAAAGCCACACCTCAAGACAGTTCAGAGAACTATGCATACTGGACAGAATTAATTAGTAACTAGCTTCTCTGAGCTCCTTACTGAAAGAGAGGAAGAGGCAGATTGGCTGATTACCATGTTGCCTGACGGTCACTTCATGTGAACCCACCCATTACAGTGAATCGTTATGAGCAAAAAGGTTTAGATGACCCTCATTGCATCTTGACTCAGTTTCTCCTTTAATGAACAAGGTTTGCCCTAAAATGTCCTGTCATCAATGAGTCCTTCTCAGGTGTTTTTCTGTTAGGGCCGAAATACTGCTAATGCACAAAACTTGAGTCAAAAGGAAAATAAAGTAGACCAGTCATCCCCACAGGCACATTTGTTCTCTCTTCCCTCATTCATATTATTTCAGGAAAAGAGGGAAAAAGAAGAAGCATACCCCAGAAAAGGAGAAGGGGGGAAATATGGAAGCTTTGAAATAGTTTATGTATAGATAAAAGGATTTAAACTTTCCAAAGAGGGGCTATCTTATTTTCCCCACTCACTCAAAAGTCTTGTCTACATCAAGCATGTACAACATCACTCTGTTTCCAAGCTTTTCTACTTGAAGGTGGTGGGGGAGTATAGACTTCACTTAGATTGCCTGATCCCTTTCTTGACCACCCACCTCCTTCAGAAGTCCCTAACAAGTCCATCACTTCCAGATGAATTGCATCCTAGTGTGCTGAAAGAACATTTGGATGAGAATGCTACTATCAGTAATCTTTGAAATATTGCAGAGAAGGAGGAGGAGATGGGTCTCTGCAGGCTGATAGGAAGTCAGTCAGTCTTTAATCAGGACTTGGCTAAAGGACTAGATAGCAGGCTTAGCAAGTGCAGAAATAGTGAGCATGCCTAAAAAGACCTCAAAGAAATGGATTATTAAACCAAATTTAATAAAGCTAACACTAAAAAAGACTACATGTGAAGTCTTACATCTAGGTGTGGAATATACAATTCCCAGGTATAAGACGTGTGTAGGGAGGTGTGTACCTGAGAATGTTGTGGGAAGGATGGAGCCACAATGGTTTTAAAAATATCTAAGGGTTTTAATGGACCACAAAACAGAGATGTTAACTGTAAGATAGGAAAGCCTAAAAGGTGAATTGTGTTCATAGAGTGTATTAAAAGAGGCATCATGTGGAAAAAGAACGAAGTTAGGCCTTCTGCTTTTGATGCTGGCTGGACTACCTATGGTATGGTGTGTTCAGTTCCTAACAACCCATTTTGGGAAACACATTGATAAGCCGGAGAGGCTCCAGAGGTGGTAGCCCAGTATGTTGAATAGCCTTGAGATCGAACTCGATGAGGGTGAAAGGAAGGAAATCAGCACAGTTACATTAGGAGGAGAAGATTTTGGTTGGGGCATGATGGCTAGTCTTCTGTATTTGAAGGTCTGCCTCATTGTGCTTGGACCCAGGGGAAGAACTATAAACAATGGCTAGACATAGCAAAATATTAAATTGCGGCAAATCAAGCTATCTAAAAGTGGAATGAGCTGCTTCAGGATGCTGTGAGAGTTGTCTCACCAACGCACTTGGAACGAAGGACAGATGACCATAAATCTGTCATGTTATAGAGGAAATCTTGTTTGGGTGCTCGTGCTTGTCAGAATGGAGGCAGAG
Organism: Potorous gilbertii; assembly: GCA_028658325.1. Taxonomy (NCBI): domain Eukaryota; kingdom Metazoa; phylum Chordata; class Mammalia; order Diprotodontia; family Potoroidae; genus Potorous; species Potorous gilbertii. The sequence goes on along the minus strand of CM053772.1, from coordinate 246,843,566 downwards.
GGGAAATGAATCATATGGAGTCTACTATGTGGCAGGCAGAAGGCTAAGTGCCTTTTTTTTCCCCAAAATGTTATCTTATTTTATCCTCACAACAACCCTGGGAGATAGGTGCTGTTGTCCTCATTTTGTAGTTAAGAAAACTAAGGAAAACAGAGTTAAGTGACTTGCCTAGGGTCATACAGCTAGTAAGTGTCTGAGGCCAGATCTGAATTCAGGAAAATGAGTTTTCCTAACTCCAGGCCCGACATTTTAACTGACCCAATAAAAACAACTACTAGAGTGTTTCAAGCTTTGAAAAGTGCTTCATAATTACTATCTCATTTGGTCCTCACAACAGCCCTGAGAGGTGCTTTATGATTCTCATTCTATAGTTGAGGAAACTGAGGCAGACAGAGGTCAAGGGACTTGTGCAGGGTCAAAATGTCTGAGGCAGATTTAAACTCAGGTCTCTCTGATTTTAGGCCCAGAGCTTCCTCTGCTGTATCATCAGTTGAGGACTAGTAAGGATCTTTCCCGCTCTGAGATTCTCACACTTCAAAAGCTCTTCCTCCTTCTTGCCTCTCAAAAACAGAGATTTGGTCATCAACCAAAGAATTCCTCTTCAAAATCTGGAAATCCTGGTTGCAGTTATATTGATATATTCACGTCAAGTAAACATTGCCTTTTTAAGGACACTTAGGGAAAATAAACATTTTTAATGTAGAGAGTATGGTATTATTGGTAGAGGCTCACCCTTTCAGCCAGGAACATCTGCACTGTATTCCTTACCTATCACACATATCTGGGCATGTCACTTAATTTCTTAGTACCCCCAGGAATTCTTCAGAAACTATACATTTCAGAGAAGGTATTAATCTGCCTAAGAGGAGAAATTTTCTATGCCAGACGTTTCTGATAAGGTTCAAATCACCGGTCTAAGAGCATCCCTTCCCTAATATTACTAAAAAACGAATAATCACTCCCATACTTAGCTGTGTTTACTTGTTTCTGATAACAAGCAGGACATTTATAATAAACTATCAATAGATGAAATTCCTCTTCCCATCACCTTCTCTGTTCACTACCTTTCTAGTCTGGTGGAGATCTAGTTGAGTTTGGGAGGCTTATAATGTTAGGAGTGTTGGGGGAGGGATGGGGGAGGAGTGATCTAGCTGCCATGTTATAAACCACAATAGGCTACTTTATGAGAAGACCTTCCAAAATTGCAGGGTTTTTATTTGAAAGTCTTAAAACTTGAATGGCATATTGAAGAGGATTGAATGGAATCATTCATAGAAATGATGACTTCTTGTCCTTTCTTGGCTCAATCTGCCTTTCTGTGGGCAATCCACATTCTTTAGGAAGGCCACATCCGATCTGGCTTATATTTAGTGCACAGTTCAGTTGTCAACAAATCAAGGCAGGGCATTGGAGCGTGAAATAGTAAGATAAAAATGATCTCTGATGTTTGTTCCTGCTCAAAGTGTAAATGTCCACAGGCAACTGTTATTGTAATAAAGAATTTACTAGGCTAACTGGAGATGCACCACAGGCTGGGCATGTGATCAGCTATCTGGCCCTGGCCCTTTATTCCCCCCATCACTATGGGAATCACATAAACCACTCATGCAGTGGATCATGTCACTTGTGAGTAATGTCCCCTGGAAGATGCATGAGGTAGTATGAAAGACAGCAACACTTGGATGTGAATTCAAATATGGGTTCAATTTGCCTCTTCCTAACTGTGTGACCTTGACAATTACTTAACTTTTTTGAACATCAATTTCCTCATCTCTGAAATGAAAGAGTTGAACCAAATGTTCTAAACCAATGATCCTTTGACCTGCAATTATAAAGACAGGTCAACACTTCACAAAGTAAATAGGGAGATTTCCCTGTTTAACTCTAGAAATAATTAACTCTAACTTCAGAGACCATAACACTGAAGACCCACAGAATCAAGAAGCTAATTTATAATGGGCTCTCAGTTCCTCGGAGAAAGATATACCACTTACAAAGAAAAGGGATCACTTTGATATTATTTTGAACACTTTTGTTACAAGTAGAAAAAAAACAGTTTGGGGATCATTATGAGAATAGCTAGGACCGAATCCCTCTGTACACCCTTTGGAAGGGAAATCACACTCACAAAATAATATATATTTAATTAGGCGGGAGTATAAATATTTTTTTAATGTGTTGTTCTTGTTAAGATAAATTTTAACACAAACACTAAACTTTCCACTCTGGGAGGGCTTAGGGAAGGGGAACCTTTTGGTCTCCTGTTTCTTGCTTGGAGAATCTTTTGCAGAGAATTCTACCCCTAAGATAGTGCCTGCCATGCAGTATCAATGTCTGGCAATAAATGCTTCTTGAATTAAGTGATAGATGATCTGGGGACAGGATAGAGGGGATTTATACTATATGCAAGGGTTCAGCTTCATGATCTCTGAAGTTCCTTCTAGCTCAAAAAATTCTAGGACTCAGTAGAATGGATACTTTTCCCATCAAAGATATATGAATTAACAGAAAATGAGCTCTTTGTATAAAGTTTATGTTTTCCTAACAATTAGAGTTACCCTAAGATAGAATGGATTGCCTTATAAAGTAGTGAGCTTCCCATCACTGAAGTCATTCAAGCATGCATCGGATCAAAGGTCAAACTTGCAGCCCTTTTGCAAAACTCCAGAGTTGGGGCTAGTCAATGATAAAATGTAATTGGGGAATGTTTAACAAAATAAGTAAAAATACAACATGATACAGATAATGTTAACTTATGGTTTTCTAAGTCAATATGTGGCTTCAGAGATCCATTTCAGTTTAAATTGCACTGGATGACCACTTGTGGGGAATGTTGTACACTGGACATCTTCTCAGGTACCAGGTAGAAGAGGGACCTATGAAATTTTTTCCATTTCTCATAATTTGTTGCTGAATCTAACAGTGGTCTAATGAAACAAAGAAGTATTCTTAAGATCCAAGGAAAAAGATTAAAGAAGATTCAGTTCAATTCATTTCAACAAATACATATTAAGTCTAGAAAGCATTGCTGGAGGTACGAGATGAAATTTTTTTCTCCTACAGACAATTACACATTCTCTCAACGTTCCTTATGTTCCTTGAACCCTACTCATTACTGTTTCGTAGCTGTGTGGGGACTATATATATATATATATATATATATATATATATATATATATATATATATATTTATATATACATTTTTAAATCCTTTACTACAATGGAAGAAAAGAAAGCATGGTACAAGGAATATTGGATTTTGAGTCAGAGGACCTGGGTCCAAATCTCATCTCTACCACTTCTTCCCTGTGTAACCTTGGGAAATTCATCTAACTTACCTGGGCTTTCGTATCCTCACCTGTAAAATAAGGTGGTTAGACTGGATGACCTCAAAGGTAACTTTCAGCTTAAGATCTATGATTCGATGGTCCTCTGAGAGAGCCACAAGTGGTCAGAGAACTTAGTCCCTTGGACACTGTTTCATGCTCCAAACTTTCCACTCTTTGGCCCTTTCAAAGGACAATCTCTCCAGTGTTCTGGTCCACCAGCTAGTCTACTTTCTGCTTTTTGGGTTGACAGTGAGCAACTGGATAAGTAATCACTCTGAAGGTGCCAGGGTGGGGAACCTGTGGCCTGGAGGCCACATGTGACTTCTTTTTGAATGAGTCCAAGTTGAACAGAAAAAATCCTTTTATTAAGGGGATTTGTTCCATGAAGTTTGGTTTTAATCAAAGGGCCGCACTTGAGCACCCAGAGGGTCACATGTGACTTTGAGGCCTCAGGCTCCCTGCCTGGATGAAAATGGATTAATGGATTATATTTTCAAAGGTATTTCCACTTTTCACTTTAGTTCAATTCATAGAAACCATTTTTTGAAGGGCCTACCATTTGTAAAGAAGACATTATGCTTTTCCTGAGAGGCATCCTGTCAATGCAAGACCTTAATTCAAAGATCTGGCTCTTTTATGTAAGCAGTTTTATCCTCCATAGCGAAGATGCACAAGATAGATTTGGAGATTAGCTTGGATTTGCTGACCTGTCAAACTGAAGCCCCCAGCAGTCCTCTTGCGTGTTTTCCCCACAGAAGTAATTGAAGCAACATAGAGCATGTCAATACCTTTCGTAAAATCAAGGAAGGTAAAGCTTGCTCCTTAAAGTAGTACATCATGGCCTGAACATGGAGAGGGAAATAAAAAGGCTATAATCTCCATGCTGGCTTAAGACTTAGAGCTGGAAGGAGACTGAGAACATTTAGTTCAACCCTCTCCATTTTACAGAGAAGGAAAAAGAGTCCTGGAGAAGTGAAGTGACTTACTCAAGGTCACTACTGAGTTGTAGAGTGAGAATTCAAATCCAAGTCCCTTGACTATGACCATTGCTTTTCCTGTTATATTCTATGTTACCTTTGGGGGCATTTTTCATTTATTCATTCAACTCTGTGTTAACACTACAAAACAGTGCAAAGTACTATTTTGCATCTTTTATGATAGACCCCACCATTCATTAAGCTTCACAGTGTCCAGGAAGTCTTAGAACACTTTTAAGATGATTGACTGCCTTAAGACTTTTGAGACACTCCATATTATAACTTTTGCTGGATTTTAAGTACTTAGGCATGCAGATGATGTAGGGTTTGGGTTGAGGAACTGTAAGTACTTATGAATCCTTGATAGCTGTGTATTAGGTAAGTAGTTTAATGATCGTCACCCAACAAAAAGACCTGCTAGGTAATTGAGTCTAAAATGAGCCACAAAGTCTAAGCAAAAATGCTTGTAAAGGATAGTAAGAATGGTTAGAATTCTTGCTTCCTTCTGCTTTTTTGGGAAAAGTGGAAAATCTCCACTGAACAATCAGTTAAAAGGTATTTAGTTGAAAGACAACTACCCTGGGATATCCTGAGGCTATTATCCTGTCCATGCTCCTTCTCTTTTCTGCATTTATCATCCTGTGCCATGGGAACTGGTCCTCAGAGTGATAACCCTGATGCCCTATTGAAGTATTCAATCAGAAAAGTCAGACAAATGATGCTCATGAAGGCCACTAAATAGAGCAGCAGAATGTAACAGAAACAATGCATTTCTGGGACTCAGAAGACCTGAAATTGAGCCTGATTATGTGATCTTGGTCGACTTCATCTTTGGGAGCCTTCATTTTCTTTTGTCTTGCTTTATTTTGCTTTCATTTCTCAAATGGAACTAATAATATAATTCCCAGGGTTCTGATGAGGATAATTATCATAGAATATTTTGGAACCATAATATGTATTTGTTGGACATTTAAAACCCTTCATAACCTAATTCTGGCTTACTATTCAATACTTTTAAAAATATTATTCCTCTGCACTAACTACATTCCAGAAAAACTGGATTGTTTGCAGTTTCATTTTCTTTCTCTATTATATCTTCCATCTCTATGACCTTTCACAGATGCCATGTCTCCCTATGCTTTTTTTCACATGTATTTATTTTATTTTTAGTCTATAGAATAAAACAAGCATTTCCATAATATAGTATAATTAAACGATGATTATACATGAAACTGCAAATCTATTATGTATAACTTGCTATATAACACATTTATCATGTAAATTTCTTTTTTTTCTTTTTGTCTCTTTCCCATTCTCCCTGCCCCAGAGACCGCTACCATTAGACACAAATAGACGTGTGTGTGTGTGTGCGTGTGTATACAGATAAATATATATGGGATATATACATAAACAAATATATACATATATGTAAAATTATTCTATAATACCCCACCCCCCATGCATTAAATGCTGTCCCTCCTTGCCTCTGCCTCCCAGAGTCCTTAACTTCTTATAAAACTTGGCTCTGGTACAGCTTCTACATGAGGTCCTCCCCCCACTGTTAGTCCTCTCTTCTCCAAAATTATTCTATGTATTTTTTCTTAATTTATCAGAGACTATATTGTATTCTACCTGCAGAACGTAAGCCCTTTGGGGTCAGTGACTTTCATTTTTTTAAAATTTCTATCCATGACACTTAGTACAATGTCTGTCACATATTGCCAATGCTTGACAAGTAATGTTTGCTGAATGTAAACAAATTGAACCATAGCAGAAAAGGTTAACATGTTGCTACAATGCTTGAAATAAAAATAAAAAGATAGTGCAAAGACAACTAGAACATGATGCTCTAGTTACTTGCATGTATACTGTGTATCAATGATCAATTGTTCCCCAATCACTGAACACTCCTTTAAGAACCAGGCTCTAGTGGCAGATCATGAACTAGACCAGTAACAGGCTCTTTATAATGTTTCACATTGGTAAAAAATGTCAGGTCTAAATATAGGGCAGCTAGGTGGTGAAGTGGATAGATGTAATGCTAATGAGAGGGTCAAAGATCTTCCCCACCCATTGATGGGCCTGCCCATTAAAGGAAGCTGGATTAGGGGAGGCCCACACCTTTCTTAATTTCTAATGAGGCACTGGTTCTCAAGGGTGGTGATGCCCTCCGACTCCGAAAAGTGTGCACATACTGGAAGGTGAGTTTTTACTTCGGGGCTTACTCACACAAAGTATTTGGCCAGAAGAAACTCCGGGCAACCACTAAGGAGCCCCCCAACTTTGAAAACTCAGATGTTGGTGCTTCTTTCTCTTGTAAGCATGTACTCATGGTCAGACAGCTGGGTCTGCTGATCCGTGATGTATGTGTTGCTTATGTCAGACAGCTGGAAGCCCTGTCTGTTGATTATCGTTTCTCTGCAGTTTCTCTGAAGTTCAAGGTGCTGACTTCTTCCCCTGAACTAAGTGAATGATATATGTGCTTGATTACAGTGATTGTTGACCCCTTAAAAGTTGTCTTTAGCAGAACTTCCTGTGTATGTCGGGATGCTTGCTTTTACAATAGAGTGCCGGGCCTGGAGTTAGAAATACTTGAGTTCCTGAGTTCAAATCTGGCGTCATTTACTAGCCAGGTGACCTTGGACAAATCACTTCATCCTGTTGGCCTCTCACCTGTAAAATGAGCTACAGAAGGAGATGACAAACCACTCTAGGATCTTTGCCAAGAAAACCCCAAATGGAGTCATGACATGACTGAAACAACTGAATAATAACAATACATATGAAAAAGAAATCTGGAAAGAAGGCTTCAATGACCAAATCACATAACAATCTAAGTCTCTAACTGCCACCTCAAACTTACCCTTCCTTGAAAGTTCCCTGTTTCTACCATCATCATAACCTTGGGTCATCCTTGGACTCCTGACTCTCACACACACTACATGTCCAAACAAACATTTCAGGTCCATAACCCCTCTCATGTGGAATGTTGAGACAGTCTCCTATTTGGTCTGCCAGTCTAAAGTTTCTCCTCACTCTGTTTCATTTCTCTACACAGCTTCTCAAGGGATTTTTTTAAAGCTCTATGTTACCTTTCCTACTCAGCAAACTCTAGTGGCTTTCTCTTACTTCTAGGAACAAAAATAAAGTCTTTCATTAGGCATTTAATCCCTTTACAACCTGTCTTCTTCTCACCTCCCTAGCGTTCTTATGCATTGCACCCCTCCATGTACCCAACAGTCCAGTCCTAGTGGCCTCCCTGTTTGCTATGCCTCACCCACTATGTTCCACGTCTCATTTCTTTGCCTTTTTCCTGGCTGTCCCCTTTCCTAGAGAGCTCTCCCTCTATACTCCCACTTCTTAGAATCTCTTGTTTTCTCTTATATTCAGCCCAAATACTACCTTCACCTGGAGACCTTTCCTCCCCTTGCTCCTACTCCCAGTTGTTAGTGACTTCTCATTCAAATTTTGTTTGTACCTGCTCTGTATGTCTTGCACATGCCTGTATGAACACATATAGTCTTTGGTTTGAGAATATAAATTCCTTGAAGACAGATGCTATTTTCTTTACTCTTTTGCATCCCCAATACTTAGAACAGTACTTGGTACATAACACTTAACAAAGCATAGGGTCATATAAACATAAATAGATAGTTTGAAGGGACCTTAGAAGCAAGTCAAAATTTCTTATTTTACAGATAAGGAAACTGAGATACAGTTAATTAACTTGCCCAGGATCACACAGTGCCTAATGGAGAATTTGAATTTAGATCTTCCTAACTACAAGTCAACTGCTTGTTCACTGATTTCAAAAATTCTCCATTAGTACAAAAAAAAATGTACAAATAACATCTTCAACATCTTTGGTAATTATAAACCCAAGAATGATGTGTTTGCAATGTATTACTTTTTAAGCAGGCAGCGACATTGCCCAGTGGCTTAGAATGAGGAAGTCTCATCTTCGTGAGTTTAAATCTCTCCTCAAACACGTATTAGCTGTATGACCTGGGAAAATCATTTAACCCTGTTTGCCTCAGTTTGTCATCTGTAAAATGAGAAGGAAATGGCAAACCACTCCAGCTTCTTTGCCAAGAAAACCTCAAAATGGCACCACAAAGAGTCAAATTACTTCAATGACCAAACAATGATACTTTTTAAGCCATCTAATCATATCCTCTTTATATAATTTGGGCTCTGGGGACATGTATATCAAATTTATATTAATGATGCTAATGATATTCCATGGATATATCTGGCTGCTTGAACCCTCATCAATAACTCAAGAACATGCTACATGATGAATATTTGTCCATCGCCACTTATTATACAAAAAAGGAAGCCTCAGTCCATAGCACTGTATAAAGCAAAAGAAATCTCTAGCACCTGTTGTAACTCCAACCATGAAACTTTGTAGTTTAGTATAATAGGAATAAAACACAGAATGCTCTTACTGGGAGGAGCAGAAATTTACAAAAGGAAGTCATGCTTTTGACAACTTCGTAAATTGCCACTTAATAACTATTTTGTGATCTGAGATTAATCAATTTCTAAGTCAATAAAATTACTAATAAACTAGTCAAGGGATTCATCTCAATTAAAAAAAATATTCCAGAAGGGAATGCCTCTAGCAGGAAATCAAAACTATATAAACACAAACAATATAAGAATTTGCTTTCCAGAAAGTAAGAGGATTATCAATGTTATTTTAAATAGTTCTAATGAAATCAAACATTAGATGGAACATTTTAAAAATACGACCTTAGTCTATTCAATTCTAGTATATTCTTGTATTTTATATAATTTAGCACATTATAATTTTAAAAATGAGTTTAGCATATTTGATTCTATACAACAAACACTAGGTGTTTACTATCTGCCATGGCATTAGTGAATATAATGAATCCAATTAGTTAAAAGCATCATCAATTCATAAAGTTACACGGCACATCAGTTATTTTCTTTTCCAAGCTCCTTATTTATAGAGGCTGACTGACTTGTCCAAGGTCACCAAGGTTGTAAGGAAGATAGCTACAATTTGAATCCAGGTTCTTTGACTCTAAACTCAATTCTCTTTCCAACACACTCTCATATTGTAGATACAAAACCAATACCACATAACCTCCCCAAAACAACATGTCCTGATAGTCTAAAATAAAAATTAAAAAAAAATCTTACCACAGATGAGGAAATCCTGGCTATATGAAAAAGAATCTGATTTCAATCTGAGCAAGTCAGTGTAATTAATAATCAAATTAATTAAAATTTAATTTTTTAAAATCTAATGACAATAGTCTACATATCTAGCATAAACTGTCTTTTGGATGACTTTTAAGGTGCAGTTCCTACATTAAGAAAAATCCCTGTGGCTAAGTCATTGAAGAAACCAATAGTTCTGCTCACTGGTCAAATTAAAATCCCTCCTGTCTTATGTGCCAGGGTCTTCTCTTTTCCATCTCTAACAGGAATTGAAGGAAGTCTCAAGTGGTCTTAGATGATACAGGTGCACTGTCAAAGGAGCAAACTTACATATAAATTGAGCATTGACTTCAGGTCCACTTAAAGTATGCACTGACAAAGCTGGCAAGATCACTGTCACATTAAGGAAAGACCAAAGATCAGTAATCCCAAAATGAAATATTTTTTTTTCCAGATGCAAATATAAAAGACCAAAACACAAGATGGTGGAAGGGAACTCTGAGATCACCTAACCCAACCCTTCATTTTACTGGTAAAGAAACAGGCCCAGAGAGGTTAAGGGACTTCTTGGCCTAATGGTTATTAAGTGCAGAGTTGGGATTTTCATCCAGAGTCCTCTGATTCCACAACCAGTATTCTTTCCACATTATCACCAAGGCAAACCATCAATTTGTATAGGCTATTTGAGTTTATGGCATAGAATTTGTCTCGGAGTTCTTTCTGACCTTAAATAGGATCACAAAATAATACATAGCCTTAGAACTGGAAGACATATTAGAGTGAATATGGTATATCTCATTGCTTCACAGATGAAAATGCTGACCCTCAGAGATGTTAAATGACTTGTCCTAGGTCACAGAGACTTATGTCTTTGTGTGACCTAGTTCCTCTGATTCAAATCCATAATTCTTTCCACTGCACCTTATTCTACTAGTCTTGTCTGAAATCTGTTAACTTTCTCACCCTACCTCCCCTGCCCCTATCCATCTTTCTACCCCATCTTCACACTACACACATACCTTGGGAATTACTTACAAGGCTAACATGAATAATTCTAAATCAAATTTTAGTAACTCATAAAATATTCTTATTGTTGAATTTTTCTCTTATAATCAATACCTTCTTTACTTTAGAATTCAGCATATTAGGTAACTCTGAATGTCAAGGTAGAGGTATCTCTAAAAGATTTGGCCCTGTGGGAGATCTCTCCATACCTTAGATAGTTGCTGGCTAATGCTATGGAGATAAGGCCATAGCTAGGCTAGGCCACGAACAGTACAGATGTAGTTTGTCACTAGATCCTTTTTGCAAACCAATGTAGCTTGGCAATGGCTTAAAGAGCCTGGGTTTCATTATTTTGGCCTCTGAGAATCTCCTAAGTCACAGGGAAATATTAAAGATGTAGCGGAGGGAAGAAGTAAATTATCAATGAAGGGAGAAAAAAAGACAATGTTAAATACTATTACCAAAATATCAGACCAGGCCATTTAAATTTTAGCCCCAGAGAAATCAGCCCACAGGCCCTCATCTTTATATGTGGTACAAACAAACCACTGAGGGCAATCCCACCCCTCTAGTTACATAGTAAAACCGTTCTGAAATGAAGCAGCCAAGTGTCTGAGTGGTTGTGAAAAAATGTCATTACTCTAAACTATAACTTCCTTTAAGGAAAACCAGAAACCGTCATGTGTGGAGTGAGGAAACAGACTGCTGTTAAATAATACATTTGTCAAGACTGAAGGAGGACAACGGCAGCTCTGAAATCTGGAACGTATAATGAGGTCTGCTCTTAGACTCAACACAGTCATTTGATTTTTCAGTTCAAATGCGTCTCTATGGATTTAAATAATTGGGATTTTTAGCAGCTGAAAAGGGAAAGTTTTTTCCCCTTGGATGTCTGGAAAGGCTATTGCACAAAGAGAAAACTAATGGCCCAACACAGGATACAGTCACATATCACAGTATGACAGAACGGTACAATGACCACTGCTGGGGGCAAATCATATTGAAGTGTGGCAAGCAATTTTCTTTCTTCTTAGTCTTAGCAGCCTATAGTATCATAAATGATGTTGAAGAAAGCATTGTTTTATTTAGAAATATATGCATCAGTACTCTCACTCTTATCACAAAATCAAAGAAGAGTTCATCAATTCATGGAATTATATAGGTTGAAAGAACCAACCCTTACAGATAGGGAAACTGAGGTCTAGAAAGGATAAATGGTCTTTCCTTTGATTTCAAATCCAATTTTCCCGCTGCACTATATCACAACACAATTAGGCATATTAAGAGGTGAGTTTATTAATTTCTTTAACCCAGGGAAATATTTCAGATCCCTCTTCTCATTTTCAAAAGGACATCAAACTAGTTATTTTTTTTTTTGTTTGTAATCTCTTGTCAAAGATTAGCTTACATTTTTCTAAGGCTGAATTGTTCTGATCTCTGTGAATAACCATCAGATAAAAGACCACCTTATCACTTAGCTACATTTAAACATGGTTTCTTATTTATTTTTGTATTTCTAAGAAAAAAGATCTCACAGTGGAGGAAGAGTTAATTCATGTGTGTTAAGCCCTTTGAGAGACATCTGAAAGATGTCTCTGAAATTCAAATTACATTAATGACCATCAATAAATTGGAAATCAAATCTGAGAGCTCTTAAGCCAAAGACAAAAAAACTTAGAAGGATCCTTAACAGGATGGTCTAGCTCCATCCCCTCATTTTGCAAGTGAGGAAAGTGAGGCATGGACAGGTCTAGTGAATGTTCCAACATCACAGAGTGAGTAAGCATCAGAGTCAAGGCTCTTGATTTGTATACATTATAGGGCACAAACACCATGAGAAAAGAATTTAAATTTTGAAATAGAAACAAAATGTTTGCCCATTATTTCCAAATGTCAGGTCTTCTACTTCTTCCTAAAAAGTGTTCAGATGTCAAACCTATACAGAATTGTATGCTGTCATGGGGAGGGAGGGGGGTAGGGGGGGAAGGTGTGGGGGTATAAAATCTTAATTTTAAGGAAGTGATTGTAGAACATTTATAAATAAATAAAATAAAAATTAAAAAAAAAGTGTTCAGATTTGTGGCAGTTGCCAGCAAAGAAAGGGATGTATAGTCTGAAAACATTCATCTGTAATGATAATAAATTACATTTAAGGGAACTAGTTAAGGTAAGTAGGATACTATGCTAAGCTCCAGTGGTGCCTTCTTAGTGAAACCTTCCATTTCACAGTAAGGGATCCTAGATTTAGAGGTTGAAGGTATTATTAATCCAAGCCCTCCCACTCCCATTTTATATAGGAGGGGACTGGGACCCAGAGAGATTCAATAACTCTGGTGATGATGGTGATGACTAAAATGAAGATGATAGCAAATATCTAGGTAGCACTTTAGGTTTTAAAAAGTACTTTACACACCACCTGTCTCATTTGATTTCCACAATAACCCTATGAGGTAGCTTCCAGGATTATCATCATTTTACAGATGAGGAAACTGAGGCAGAAAGAGATTAAGTGACTTGTCCAAGGCCCCATAGCTAGCAAGTGCCCGAGGCAGGACTGAATTCAGGTCTTCTTGGCTCCAAATCTGAGGTTGTGTCCACTGTGCCATCAAATAATTCAGCTATTAAGCAGGAGAACAAGAAATTAAGTCAGATCACAGGACCACAGGTTCAGAGACGGAATGGACCTTAGAGGTCATCTAGTCTGACTGCTTCCAGAGAAGTTAAATGACTTGCTCAAATGGACACAGAAAGAAGGGAAGGAATTCATTGACTCTAAATCCAGCACTTTCTTCAATGAATCAGTACTAACAAAGCAGGGCCTATTTCCACAGCTACTTCCCCAGGTTTTTGTCTGAGGTCAGAATCTGACATATGCATTTTTTAAACAATGGCTTTTCATCAACAGCCTCTGCAATGTGAAAAAAAAATCATCTATATATTGACAGTCTGTGCAGTGTTTGCATGAATGTAAACAGAGGCGTTAACCTCCTTGTTACTTGTTTAAAACCCCACTGCATTATTATGTAACAGTCCACTTTTTCATCAGCTGAAAGCTGGTAAAATTTAGACTGTGTAGTTTTTTTTTACTAATAGTAAATCAATATGTGTCAAAACAGTAGCCCTAAAAGTCATCTCATTCACTATTGTTGGACCTGCCTGCAGCAAGTCCCAGAAGAAATTTCCAGGCTGGGTTGCTATAGCAACAGAATCTAGTCTCTTGCTGAGATGGATACTGTAAGTTCATTTTCTTGCCCTGGTGCAGTCCTATAGAATTTTTATGTTTTAAAAAAAAAAACAGAATTGGTAACTGCAGACATGACCCTTCCATTGATCTGAGATGATTGAATTCAGAAGCAGTTCAAAGAAGGTGACTCGCCACCACTCAGGATTCCTCCAGTTAGCTTCAGATTAAATTATTCTTTGTATTTTCCCTAAATTTCCTCTGTGATCGTATTTCTTAAACTTGAGCAAAATTCTTCATTTGAGCCTTTAAAAATGCAAATGGTTTTGAATTAGATCAGTCTGCAATTAGCATGCTGTAACCAAAATATATCTGACTCCTAAGAAAAAGATATCTGAGGTCACAAACCCACTTTTGTATAGAATCTAGGTTTTGGGTAGAGAGGATGGAGCAATGGCCTATTTTCCATAGACCAAAGTTCTTTTATGATTTCTCTAAATCAAAAGATCAGGCTTCTATGGGCAAACAATGTCTGTTTTGCTTAGCTTATTATTGGTTATTCTTATTGAGTGCTCTTTGGATAAAATAATAGATTATCGATTTAGAGGTATTGTAATATTTAATATTTTCTCCCATTCTATCATAGTTTTGTAATATTACAGTATATTTCACTATAGTTTGTAAAATTCTCTCCCATTCCATTATAGTTTTACAGTCATTAATATGGCACTAAAAATATTCAAATGAACAATTAATCACTTTGTCTAACAGTGCATAGGCTAGCATATACCATGATTACAGAGTTAATATATGCCTAAAAGTCAGCCTAATAATAAATACTTACTTCATTGGCCTACTTTAAAGCCTGAGAGTTCTAACTTTTGCTCACACTTCTGAGTGAAAATATTGAGTCTTTCTCAAAAGGAAAAGTGTTACATTGAGAGGTTGGCATATAAATCCATCAGTAACCTTTAGATACCTTAACTCAGTTAAGAAAGCTAATGTAATCTCACTATTGTTGGACCTGCCTACAGCAAGTCCCAGAAGAAATTTCCAGGCTGGGTTGTTATAGAAACCGAATCTAATCTTTAAGAGAAATAAATCACTGAACTTAGAGTTAGTGGAGCTTTATTTGAATCCTACCATCTATCTGAACTTGAATCAGTTTCTTTCCTTCTCTTGACCCCAGATTTTTTACCTGTAAAATAAGAGGGTTATTCTAGATGGCTTCTAAGGTTTCTTCCGTTTCTACAGTCATAGCCCTATGATCATAGACCTCTTCATTTCACTTTCCTAGATCAGATGGCTGTCACCTCTACGGAAGCTAGGCTTATAAAAAATGGCACACTAGACTAACTCTTAAGGAGGGAAAGGGAGACGAAATTCCAGAGCACTAGATACTACTGGAGACTGCAGTCAGAATATAGCAACAAGACATTGAGCCCCTAAAAGGTGAACCTTCAGAAGGTGGCAGGGATTGTTAAAAGAGGAGAGAAAGAAACAAGTGATTTGAAAGACAATCTTCATCTCCTTAAACGTTTTCCCTAAGGCCAATCCTGAACAGAACTGATGAATTTCCAAGAAGAAAAAGGAAAGGATTATGGTCCTATTTGTGGCAAGGTCAGTTTCTCATTCGAAACTCGAAGACAGGAAAAAATGACTTTGACCTTATATCTACCTCCAGGGGTTACAAATAAGGTAAAAACTGCTCCCATAGTCTGGAAGAGGCTGGCCCCAGGAAACCTCCCTAAGCTTTTACAGTAGAAATGAAGTTTAACAAAGATACCACAGAGGAGGGACCAGCTAAATAATCTGATGCTTACCCCTCCCCCAATTTGCATCTATGTTTGCAAAAATAGCAAAAAAAGTTCCTACGAAATTCGTTTTATGATCTAAATATGATCTTGGTAGAAGGGAGAATCAAAAAACTGAAAAAACTTATATTCTAATGTTCTAATAAGCACCGGTCTGAAAAGATTAAATAAAATAGTAGTCAAGAGGTTACAACAATATATTATAAATATTAAATACCTTGACCTGAGTGCATTTATGCCAGGAATACAGATCTGGTTTGATATTATAAACATAATACAGCATGTCAATAAAAAAGCAATAAAAATTGCATGATTATATCAACTTATGCAGAAAAAAAGCTTTTAGTAAAATACAGTACACAGGAGTGCATTAGGGAACTTTTGACAGATAGAGCCAGAATTGATGCTGATGTAAATGTTATTGACCAACCGGACCAATGCAACAAGAGGAATATTTGTCAAGTGGAAAAGACAGTGACTAAAAGTTTATAAAAAGTAAATGTAAAATTCTGACTCAAGCTATGCTTTTAAAAATACATGGAGAAGTTTGTGGGTCAATCTTAGAACCTGAATCTCTGTCTAAATCAGGTAAACTCTAGCCCTTTGGCACAGATCAACACATGAAATTCATCAATGTTATCTAAATACAAGGGTCATTCATAACCACCTGAAATCTTTCACACTCAGAATAATTGAAATGACCTGCACTTTTGTTATTTGATTCCTACAATAAGCCAGTAAACAAAACAAGAATTCCCAAAGGAAGGCACTATGAAGGCTTTTATTAGGTAGAAGGGAGGAGAGGGGGAGAAACCACAGAATCAGTTTCCACTGGAACAAAGATTTGATTGTTCTTTCTGCAGTTGGTGGCAACCATCCTAATGTCTTTAAATGGCCTCAATTTTTCCTCTATGTTTGGGCCATAATGTTTGGTTTACATATATCTGTACAAATAGATATTTGTGTATATTTGTACTGTACATAAGCATAGATGAGCTGAGATGTGTAATGTGCCTGTTGGCTATTTTTTTTTTGGTAGAAAATCAAAGGTTTATACATAGATTGAGAGATGGAAGGGACCTTCAAGGCCATCCGGTCAAGCATCCTTAATTTACAGAAATGGAACTGAAACCAAGAGAGATGAATTAACCTGTACAATATTACACAGGTAGTAAGTAGTAAGGAGCAGAAAAACTCAAACTCAGGCCCTATGACGCCAAAGCAAATAGGATTTCTGTTGTACCATGCTGCCTCCTACAGGCTCTGTAGTGACTCTGTCTCTCTCTCCATTTCTCAGTGATTTCTTCAGTTTAAAGCCTCTTTGCTTATTTTTTCTGTCCCTTATTAGTCAAATCTGACAGTACATATGTGAAAGAACATACATGTGCATATATACAGGTAGATGTATGTGTACACTTATCTCTGTATAACATACCACATGCAGAAAATCTTACATTTAACATACTTAAAAAAAGGGTTATGAGCAACATGAATGATATAAACATGTGACTGGAAATAAGCAGAATAAATTAAACAGTGACTCCTTAATTAGGAATTTTTCCTACAGGTGGCAGTGACAAATTTTGATTTTGTGGTGTTGAAAAAGTAAATTAACCAGTTCATACTCAGACAACTCACCTGAGATCTAATTTTCTTAATGTTATTTCTTGCCGCCCCCATCTCTTAAGTTACATAGTTAAGAATTTATTATATTCTTTTTTTCCTCCCATTGAACTTAGTATTCCTTTGCACATAGAAAGCAGTCAAATAATTATTTAAGAACGATAGCTAACTTTATATGACACTTTAAGGTTTGCAAAATGCTTTACACGAATTATCTTATTTTGTCCTCAAAACACTCGAACGAATAGGCATTACTATCTCCACTTTACAGAAGAGGATACTAGGGTTCAGAGGGCATAAGGAACTTGTTGATGACTGTACAACTAATAAGTATCTGACATTAGAATCAGGCCAGGTCTTCCTTACTTAGCAAAGATCTTCCTACTATACCATAGTGGAAAGAGTAAAAAAAAAGTGGTTCTTTGAAATAATCCTCTGAAATAGTCAAGGCTACACTAAATTTTAGATATAGAAACAACTTTTGCACATATGAAGATTTGTATATGCACACACACACACACACACACACACACATATATGCATATACATATACAGTATACATACATATACATACTCATTCATGGGCCCAGCTTTAATAAAATCCCAGACTCGTTACAGGCTGGTAATCTGCATCACAGCAGTGTTTTTCTCTTTATGAAGAACTTCATTAAAAGGAGTTTCTAAAGGGAATCCTGGTGCACGTGAGTTTTCTAAAGCAATAATGACTGCAATGAGTCTGAGAGGCCAGAGGGTGGGAAGAGCGACTGCCTGCCTGCCGGTAAGTGAGCGGCAGCCACAACTGTTGAAGCCACACACAGATCAACACAAAAGAGATCGGACGAAGACGTCGACTTCTGGAATCCCGCAGGAGTTTGATGTACACTTGTTGAGAATAGTTCAACAATCACATCTCAACTAGATCATACATAGCTTTAGAGCTACAAGGAGGATTAGAATCTTTTAAGTCTGACTCCAAGACCCAGAGAAATTATGTGATTTTCCAGGAGTGCCCGGGTAGTAAGGGGCAAAGCTAGGTTTCAAATGCCAGTCTTCTATCCCTAAAAGCAACAGTAACAAACATGATAACACGGTAGCAGCAGCAACAATGACAATAGGTTTGCAAAGTACATTACATGTTACCTCGTTGGATCCTCACAACCCTGTGGGGGAGGTACTACCCTTGTTCCCATTTTACAGATGAAGAGGCTTAGGCTAAGATAGTTAACGATTTGCCCAGACTCACACATATTAAGTTTCTAACACAGGATTCAAACTCTGGTTCTCTCCCTCCGTGTCCAGCTTTCTTTCTGCTATAACACTTAGTTACCAGTACTTTTTCCACTGCCCTACATTTGGAAAGTGGTGAGCAAAGCTGTAAACACGTAATTTCCAAATTTGTTATCAGTTACAATTATCTTATCATTTGAAAAATATTTAAATAAAAATTGTAAAATTTTAAGTAAAATAACCATTTTGATGTCCTACTGCCTTCTTCTGGATTCCTAAGAATCAATGGTGTGTCACATGATGAACCCCAAAGTGCCAGAGCTTAAAATAAAAGGTAACACAATCCCTAGACCAATGAAGCACCTTCAGTTAATGAGGCATTACAATGAAGTTCAGAGCATGATTTTACATGGAAGTTTAGAAGAATGATGGGAACAGATATTTATGTGTATACTTAAAATGAAATCTTAACCTGGAATTTCATAAGTGATCTGACACAATATACTTTGAAAAGCAATTCAGTTTCATCAATGAGTATTATGAAAATAGTTTAGGGTTAAAAAGAAAATAGTTATGGCATGTCTCTTAAGAGTAAGAATGACAATTTGATAAATTGTATTTAAAATATTGCTATACATATTTAACCGATATATGAATCACACATTAGCTGATATTTTGCTTTTGCATAGTTTCATAAAAGAGAAACAGAGTAAGCTGAAACTTGGCCTGATAGAAAACTATCCACACAGTAAGGAAGATCAGTTCAACTCTCTCTCCCTCCCTCCCTCCCTCCCTCTTTTTTCCTCCCTCCCTCCCTCCCTCCCTCTCTCTCTCTCTCTCTCTCTCTCTCTCTCTCTCTCTCTCTCTCTCTCTCTCTCTCTCTCATACACACACACACACACACACATACACACACACACACACACACACAAACACACACACACATTACCTATGTGACACTGGAGCAAGTCACTTAAAATTTCAGTGCTATAGGCACTTCTCTAAAGCTACAAACTACAGAAGTTAGCTATCTATACTTGTAGGAGTTTGCTAATCAGTAGTTCCCTACACCAATGAAATGAAAGGCTTAGAAACTTCCCTCCAATTCTCCCCAAAAGAAAGAAGTACATTTATACATAAATATCTAAAGAGGAAATAACACTGATATAGGGATGAGAAATTAGCATATTTAATAAGTGGTATTCTGCTTTGTAATTATAATCAAATATAAGGGCATCTAGGTGGTGAAATGGATAGCATGTCAGCCCTGGAACCAGGACAACCTGAGTTCAAATTCAGCCTCTGACACTTACTACTCCTGTGATCCTGGATGAGTCACTTAACCTTGTTTACCTCAGTTTACTCATCTGTAAAATGAACTGGAGAACAAAATGGCAGTATTTTTACCAAGAAATTCCAAATAGGCTCACAAAGAATTGAATATGACTGAAATGACTGAACAATAATAAGATGAAATATCTTAAAACTTAAATCATAATAACTCACATTGTGATTGACTGCTAGCTGCTGTGAGAAGAAATCATTGGGAGAAGACACAGAAAAACTTGAGCTGAAGAAAAAATGTGAAGGTAATTTGAAGGGCTCTGGAATTGTGAAGGAAACCCAAATCTGAACATGGGAGGATCAAGATGTCAGAGGAGGGGGACAAGGAGGAGGAGGAGAAGGATCAGAGATCCATGAGATGGGCATTTGAGCTGAAAAAAAAAGATAAAGAAGAGGAGAAGAAGAAGAGATTGAGAAGGAACAGAGTCTAGCTGAAGGAAGAGAATTGGCAGGATTTGAAGGCTTGTAGAAGGAAAGAAGAGATGAATGATGAAGGGAAGAAAAGAAAATAGTTGATCAGGCACATAAAGAAAGGTACATAAAATCTTTGTAAGAAAAGGGAAAGAGTATGGTCTTTCTCTGAGGTCCTAAGGAGGTGAGAAGGAAGATGACACTTCTGAAGTTGAGGAAACCTCTAAACAATTTGCCACCATAGCTCTCCAGGGTAGCTACTAAAAAGAACTGCAATGTCTTAGGGTCTCACTTTTCACAAGGATGGATAGAAATTAAAACTTTGCAATGAACTTCATAGATCCTGTGATAGTTTTAGCTCTGTCAAGGGTAACACATTGCTATCTTTCCTCAAAGAGCAGGTTGATCTACTTAATGGAAGAGAAGGTAAATGAACTAGAGAGATAGCTTTACTATTAAGAATGTCAGGTGGAATCAAATATCCCTTCAGAACAAAACAAAACAGTGAAATAGGGCTCTAGCATGAAATAAAAGAATAAGGATCTGAAGAGACAGAGGGGAAATCCTACTTAGATGAGAAGGTTGGGGAATAGAAGAATGTCACCCAGAGGAGAAGAGGAAGAAGGTTTATTGAATGCTTGGAGCCAGGAAACCAACAAAAGTTTCTTCCTGAAAAGGAAAGAGCTGGGTATTTAAAAGGAATAATCTGCTTGATCTCCAAAGAAGGATGACATAGATCCTCACGTCCTTGGGGATGCCAGATTAACCAACACAACTTGGAAAGAAAAGAGATGAGTAGTGGTGGTTGGTGATTTCATGCTAACAGATACTGAAGCAGCCCTGTTGACCTAATAAAAACAGGAAGGTCTCAAAACTTCCTGGAGACTGAATTCAAAACCTGATAGAACTTACTCAATCTGGTAATTATTACTCATTTGGTGATTCAAATAGGCACAAATAATATTTCCAATAGGAACCCAAAAAGTACCACTACTAAATCCTGGCCAAGAATCTGAAGATGGTAAATGGTACTAATAATATTTAGCTTAACAATAATTTTATCCTGAAAAATATGAAGAAATTGAGGAGTAACTTCCTATTCTGAGTATGATTCTGAATAGTAAGAAACAAATGGTTTTTAAGATGAAACGAAAGAAATTAGGTAGAAACAACTGCTTCATCTTAGAGATTCAGACAGGAAAATAAGGAGATGGGAAAAAAGGAGAAGACAGGCATAGGTTACATGTACTCAAGATTTGTGGGTTCAGGGAAAGGATAGATAAGATGGCATACACTAAAATTATATAGGAAAAGTCATCTAAGAAAGGATGGGAACCACTCAAAGAAGAAATTCTGATGACAACACAAAGAAAAAATCCTGATGAAGACAAGAAGGGTAAATTCTCTAAAAATACCAATGTGTATGTATATAAAGCGAAATTGACAACCAGCTTTGATTTTTATGTAAAGATGGAAGCAAGGATATGTAATGAAAGATAGGTATGAAAGAATAGCATGGTCCTGTAAGTAAAGTATTTGGATTGTTAAAATTGAAGATGACCTGAGAGGCTGGTGAAGAAATCTAAGGATAACAAACTTTCATTTTTAAAAGTCATATTTTTGGAAAAAGATGCTCAAAGAAAGACCACTACTCGACATGGATTCAACAATGATAACTGATGACAGAAAGAGGAGAGCTACTCAGCTATTACTTTGCTTTTTCTTCTCCCATCAAGGAGAATGACTATTGGAGTATGAAAGACAGAATCAAAATAACTGATAGGAAGTTGATGCCCAAATAACAAAACTGAAAATAAGGGAATAGTTAGAAAGAAAGAATCTAAGTGCCAACTGCTCATGTTACTTGTCCCACATGAATGATATCCTTAGGTCCTGAAGAAACTGGTATATATGAGTGCTGAATTATTCAGTGATATTTAACAGATCATGGAAAACTGGAGAGGTACCATAGGACTGGAGAAAGGAAAATGTCATTTATTTTTTAAATGAAAGAGAATGGAGTATGAAAACTATAGTCCAGTGAATGACTCTGATATCTGGCAAAATTTAGAACACATTATGAAAGGAATGATGGAGAAATATATAGAAAGGGTAATGGGGATCACAAAAAGCCAGCATAACTTCATGAAGGATAGATCATACCAAGATGATGCTAGTTCCCTTCTGTTATTGGGACATTATTAAGCCAGCAATCTCTAGGAAGAATACAGATATAAGTTTACCTAGATTTAGCAAGGAATTTGACAGTTAGTAGTGCTTTTCTTGTGGAAATGATGGAGAGATATGATCTAGATAACTATATAATGGGATGGTGGAATGGCCAGAATGAAAGAATAGTGACTGTCCACTTGGAATAAGTCTCTAGTTTATAATCACAGAGATTCACTCTTCACACTATGCTTGTAATAATTTAATTAATTTCTTTACTAAAATTATAGGTGGAATGTTTGTTACATTATCACATGACGCAAAGTTGAGGTAGATACCTAACAGTAGATTCCAGAGTCAGGATTAAATAAAATCATTGTCTAAAATATTGGCCAAGTCTAATAACATGGAATGTAAAGGAGATAAATAGAGAATCTTGCTTAGGTTCAAAAGGACAACTTTACTGTATAAGACGGGGGAAGAATACCTAGACAAACAGGTTATTTAAAAAAGATCCAGAGATGTCAGAATAGGCTACAAACTCAACATGAGTCAAGAATATGACAAGATGGCCCAGAAAACTAATATGACCTTAGATTGTCTTAGGACAGAAAGAACATTTAGGAATAAGAAAATGGTAATCCTTAGTGTGGTCACATCCAGAGTAAGGATCACAGTTCACAGTTATCAGCTGGACATTGTCCAGAAAAAGGCAACCAGAATGTTAAAGAGTCTTGGATTTGAATCACAAGTGGATTGCAAGAATTGTTTGAAAGAATTAGGAATCTTTAGCCTAAAGAGTTGAGGAGATGTGTTTAAGTATTTGAAGGCTGCCATGAAGATTAAAAATTTTGTTCCTCTTGACTGAAAAGGAAAAGGAAAAAGGAGGATAAAGGAAAAGTTTCAAAGTAGCAAGTTGGCTTAACAAAAAGAAAAATTTCTTTGCAATCAGTCCGATCCCCAAACAGAACAGGAAGAGGTAGTGTTTTCTCTAACCCTGGAAGTCTCCATGCAAAGACCATTTGTCAGATTCATCATAAAGGATATGCTTTCTAAGGTAAAAGGCCACAGAGGTCTCACAGTTCTAAAATTATGTGATTCCATAATTCAATTCGTAATAACAGGTTGCATATTTTAAGATGACCAAATAAGACTAAAAAATCCTGTGAACTCACTTTTTTTGGCATTGACTAGAGTTTAAGCAACAACATAAAATATCCATTAGATTAACTGCAGATGTTCTTGGGAATAAAAGTGAAATATAATTTCCTTTCTTTAAAAAAAATGAATCCAGTTTTAGAAAAAGGTGAAAGACTATTTTAAGAAACCAAAGTCATGATTATCTGCAAAACCAATCACAGAAGAAATGAAGAGGAGATTTGGAAACCTGAATTTAATGAACCACTTCTTAAAATAGGAAACATATTCATCTAGAATAACTCCTGGAATGACTGGTCTTTTTTTGCCAAGGCTTCTAGGCAAAATGTCAAGTTCAGAAATGGACAAAGATCATCAACTTATTTCAGTGGCACATTTAAAACGTTAATTATACAATCAGTGCTGAACACTTCTGATCTAGGAACTTATCTAAGAAATGAAAATTCCTTTCATTTTATCACGATCAGCATAATACACTCCCAAACTGTTGGACATTTGCTCAGATGCTAGCGAAAAACCAATTTTTTTAAACCAAAAATCAAACAAACTGGGAACTGAGAGCTTGAACTTGACTGAAGACTGAGTCTGAGATGTGTATGAGGCAGGATGAATTCCATGACTACCTTTTTTTTTAGAGGAGTTTGATTTCACTTTATATCTCATTTAAAAACCATCAAAGGAGATCTTCGTGGTTTTAGTTTCCATTCCGTTTTTTGTTTCCACTCTGCTCTAATATGTATATGTACATGCTAAAAAGGAGAAGGTAAAAGAGAACAGTAGGTACCCTATCCCCTTCCTCCCCTCCCAAGTATTCAATATTCCCATGAACAACTGAGTGAAAATTAAAACTGTTTTTTACCCTAATGAAAAGGATCTTTTCTCCAACTCTGTATCTTCCTTGTGAGAGACGCTCCACACAGAACTTGTTTGGGCATTTGCAAGGAGGATCTTCTGAAATATGTTTCACCTGTAACACAAGAGCAGGTCATTATTTTCTCTCCTGAAGAACATCTGGAATTTAGATGTTACTAATTCATTTTGTTACTAATAATAGCTAACATGTATATGGTATTTTCAAGTTTATGTGCAATCATCCATTTGACCAACAATCATCACTCTGTACCAGGATTTGTGTAAACACAGAACAGATTTAGCTCTAGATATACAAATGTTAGTGTCTAATAGTATTTCCTGAAGGTATTTATTGGTACCTTTACAAAGGTATAGACACACTTCAGAGCTGCAACATTTGCACAGTTTTATCCAAAGGCATTCTTTCAGTATAATTTATTTTACATCCATTATTCCTTTTTCCACTCCCACTGCCAACACTATAATATCAGACCCTTATCACAGGATTTCTGAAATACTGCAATAAAACCTTCACTTCCCCCACCATGATTCCAGTTTTCCTCATCCCAACTCCATATATTGATGCCAGATATATTTTATTAAAACATCACTTTCAGTATGCCATTTCCCCAATCCAAAAACCACAATGACTCCCCACTGATCCTAAGAATACCATTTAAAGTTTCAACATTCCACGATCCCTGCAATTTTGCACCTCCCCACTTCTGCAGTGTAAAATTCTGCTATTTCAATTCGACAAATATGTCTTCTCTATCTGAAATTTCTGATAAAGCCAAACGGATCTATTCACCATTTCCCCAATATGCCATGTACATTTCTTCTTCTGGGCCTTTGTCCATGCCACTTCTCTGTGCTAAAGATGCCTTCCCTTCCCTTTAATCTGCTTGTCTTACCCTTCAAAACCCAGTTCATCTTATTGTTCCACTAAATCATCATGAAAACACATCAGTGCTATGAGAATTCCTATCCTCTGAACTCATATTCTCTTCCCTTGATATTTTTCCTATGCTCACCTTCTAGAGTTGTCTTTTTCTATACCCATGATAGTTCTGCAATTACAGGTCCATATTTATTTATCTTCCCAGTCCCTAGAACAGTGTTGTGTATATAATACACATGTAATTGAAGTGGGTCAAATGAAAATGATGCAAAAATGTAAAGGACGATAAGGATCATGAAATGCAGTAATCTAAGAATTATAAGCTTCATTACCCTTCCAGGTAAGGTGTGTTGGGTGATTACATCAAATATGATGAAAATTTTAATGTCATATTATTTAATATTTTAATATCAATAAGTATATATCTTCATCACTTTGATCTTTGTAATTCCTCAAAGGTAAATTTGAGTGTTTGCAAAATAAGAGATGGTTTGACCAATTGTTGTCTGAAAATTAGAAAACATTAATATTTTACTTTGAACTTTAGTATTTCCTCCAAGAATCCTTTCCTGATGTACCTAGAACCACCTGGGAGTTCATATAATGAAGTTCTCCAATTTTGTTTCTGAATATATCACTTATTGTCTATATGTTTTTTGTAATTGAGGCATATATTCTATACATCTATTTACATAACATATGACTTTAACTATTACATCCTCAAACTATATTTTAAGTATAAGTCAAAGCCAATATACATACTATATCATGTATACATAAGATGTTTGAGTAATAATGAACCTTAAGGGAAAGTAGGATCTCCTACAATTTCATAAATGAGATTCAAAATAGGTTGGATTTGAAAATGTACCATACCCAGTCCCATATGTTCCTTGAACATTTTCTGAAGAGAAAGCACAAATTTCAAGGGGAAAGGAAGTAGCTCTAATACAACTTCAGCATCGACCTGATCCTAAAGGTAATTAGATGGGCTCTAAAGAAGCACGGCCTGATCCTCTGACCAAAATCCTCGATCAAACTAGGTGACTAAATGCCTGAAACTCTATCAATAGATATTTATTCTTTTGATTGATAAATTTCACCTTTCATGAAGTCTTCTTCTAAAGTAAAATATTTCATGAAGGAATAACACATGGAATTCCTTACACCATGTAAATTAGTTAAGCACAAATGCTGTTCTCCCTCAAGTCCCACCCCCCACCCCCATCCATGCCACAAGGGCC
>CM053772.1:246780169-246816635 GCA_028658325.1 Potorous gilbertii | reverse complement strand
AAAAATGGGCTGTGAATGAAGATCAGATACTTTCTTAAAACAAGGAGGATAGTAGTACAAACCTGGGAATAGTCACCTCTACCACTTGTTCCTGAATCCTCCAACACATAACCTAAGTTATTCATCCAACTCTTTCTTTGGTTTTGAAATTAGTTAGAGCAGAACTCCATAAAAATCATGATCAAGAGAAAACTGATTCATTAAAGGATGACTTGGAGGTGAGCTATGACAGCTTTACATTGTGTCTGAGTCATTGCCACAGAGCAGGTCTTTGTGGTAAAGAAAGAGAAATCTGGCCTGATATCATCTTCAGAGGATGACCAGACATAACTACTAAAGACAGAGAGTTCTGGGATGAAAACAGCTAAGCTATTTCCCTGTCAATGGAGTTAAATAATTCATAAATTAGGATTCTGACAACAATATGAAGGGAAATAAGAAGGCATGAAGAATGAGGATATGAAGAAGATATTTTTTCTTCAAAGCAGTGCTCCCACTATAAAACTGCATATGCTTTGATCCAGCAAGAATACTGCTGGATCTGTATCCCAAAAATATCAACAACAGATAAAAGGAGAAAAGGACCTACTTGTACAAAAGTACAAGTAGCCGCTCGTTTGCAATGGCTAAGAATCAGAAATTGAAGGGATGCCCATCAATTGGGGAATGATTGAACAAGTTGTGGTACATGGTTTTGATGGAATATTATTGTACTCTAAGAAATGCCAAGCAGGATTTCTTTAGAAAAACCTAGAAAGATATACATGAACTGACACATAGTCAAGTGACAAAAACAAGAGAACACCATACACAATAACTGTGAATGACCCAGCTATTATCAGCAACACAATGATCCAGGACAGTCCCAAAGGACTCAGGATAAAAAAAATTCTATCCATCTGCAGACAGAGCAGTGCTCTTAGAGAATACAAAGCAATCTCCATCGTCCAACATCATCAAGGGCAGAAAGCACTTCCTTCAGGGAAGTCAGGGCACACAACCCTTCAGGCAGATAGTTTCTCAGTACCAGAAGCCTTCCTCATCTGAGGGAGGGATGTTTTCACAAGTGAAAGAGAGTAGATGAAAAGTTAGGATTCCAAAAACCTTGACAGATTGTTTAGGCCAAGTCTAATTAGAATAAATGAAATAAAAGTTAAATGAAGTCCTATACAACACAAGTATATGGTGGCAGGGGCTGGGGGGAGAAATAACCAAACAGCTGTTTATTTGAAAAAAGCCTTACATGGTAGTCAAGAACATGGGTCTCAAGAACTGGATTCGAATCTTGGCTCCACTACTTATTGAACTATAGTATCTTGGGGAAACCACTTTGACCTTCTGTTTTTTCATAGGCAAAAGCCTCTTCCAGCAGAATTCTGCTATGCTGCTCTGACTGGTCCATATCTGAAATTCTATGTTCAGCTTTAGGCACATTTTTGGAAGGCCATTGGCAAGTTGGTGCACATCTAGAGGATGATAACCAGGACAGTGGTGATGCTAGAAACTATATACCATCATTAACAATTGAAAAAAGTTGGCATATTTAGCCTGGAGAAAAGAAGACTGGGGAGAAGGATGTGGAGATAGGAAATATAATAGCTGACTTCAAAATATGTGAAGGATGGTTGCACAGAAGGATGATTAGATGGAGTCTCCTTGGCCCCAGAAGGCATAACTAGGAGTGAAGGAGGGAGGTATGGAGAGGAGTTTCAGCTCCATATAAGGAAGTACTTAGGGTTGTCCAAGGAGTAGAAAGAACTGCCCCAGGAGGTAATAAGTTGCCCATGGTGAGTTCTTCAAGTTGAGGCTGGAGGACTGTGTGTCAGGAATGTTGTAGAAAGGATTCCTGTTCAGGTACGGGTTGGACTGGACGACCTTTGAGGTCCCTTCCAACTTTGATATCCTGTGATTCTATGAACAAGAGTATTCTGTGGGCAAAGGAAATATGCTGTTAGGAAGGAAATACCTGATAAATGCAAGTTGTGCTTCTTACTTTACCTTGGGATGAGCTAGGTCGCTACCATGGGCTCTGGCAGGTGTCCTTCTGGCTACTGGCCAAACATCTAGGCCAGGTTTCTGATGAAATGGGGAAGTCTAGGGTTCCCAAATTACCCTGAATTATACCATCTACCATTACCCCAAACAGAGGAAATTGCTGAGGCAGAGGAAGAATACCAATCTTTTCTTAGAACTTTATTCATCACATTGACTGGTTCTCCAGAGAAAGTAAAGGTTTGAATTCAGCCTTGTCTCTCTATTCTAGCAAGAATGAACAATGATTTTCAGGGCTAATGAATAAATTCATTTAGGTAGATGCCTGTTGTCCTTCCCTACTGACGTCCAGACTAAAGGAGGTGTTTTGAGCTGGCCACCTAAAAGAGCGATCTATGTCTTTTATCTCATTATTCTCTTACTGGGCTCAAGGAGGAAATATGAGGAGACATTGGCTGTTTTAATACTGGCAGGATGTTATTTGTTGAAAAACAGAGCACTTGCTTGAACACGATATCTCAACATAGATCTACTTCTTTTTGTAAATAACACAACTCATTTGACCAATATCAAAAGCCCTAATAAATCTCATTCAGCAAACACAGGGTCTTATGGACAATCTATGGCCATTTTGCATTCTAATTTTAATCTAAAATGGCACATGAATTTTCATTCCCAACTGGTATCATGTAGAGTAGCCATCACAAAAGGAATGGTTTCCCTTTCCTAAGAGACATCTGTAACTCCCACTGAAATTGTTTGTAACTTCTATGTAACTTCCTTCTTTTTTAACCTGTCACCACTGCCTCTCAAATGAAACATTTCATTTATGAAACACTTAGAGTGCCAAACCAGAATTGCAGTAGCTCAAAAGAAATGTGAGATGCATGGATTTAGAGACATCTCTACATCAAATGTCTATATGGACTGTTTGTGCCCGACCTGTGGTAGAGCCTTCTCAGACCATATTCATCTTTTCGGCCACAGACACAGTGCACATTGACCCCAACCAGATCAGGGTTGATTCTTGAAGAGGATCGAAATGACATCACTAGGTCAGGGTCAAACCCTGTGTCTGGCTTTGTCTCATCAGACCAACATAAGCTCAGAAGGTTCTACTACACATTGGGCACAAAGAATCTGCATGAGCATCTGGAGTGGAGATGTCTCTAAATTTGCACATCTCATTTGTCTTTTGAGCTACTGCAACCCCAACATAGTGATGTCATTTTTGTCCTCTTTAATTATGAAGGACAACAGCCAACCAACCAGAGTGTCATCACTTTAGGTGAGCATAACAGTTTTAGGACAGGGCAGCACGCTGCCTTGGTGATAAAGAACACAGAAACATCTACTGGCATACTTTGATTAAAATGACTGTAATTTTGGCTGACTTTGATTTTAGAAATTCATCATTTAAAAAAAATACAAGAATCTGGAACATTATACAGGGTTGGGTCAACTGAGTGGCTTTCAAGGCCCTTTTTAGACATCTTTAGTTTCATTCCACTTCTCCTGAATGGAGTCGGTGGTATGATATGGCAGCCAAGGAAGCTAATGTGATCGTACTCTGTATGAAGAGAGGTCTAGCATCCAAGAATACAAAGCAAGACATGCTGCTGTACTCTGCCCTGGGCAGGCCCCATCTGGAGTATTGAGTTTGGTTCTGAGTGCCACCTTTTAGGAAGAACATTGATAAGCTGAAAGGTGAATAGAAGAAGGTCACCAAGTAAGTTAAGAGGAGTTAAAAGGAATCAATGACATGTTCCTTCTGGAAAGAGAAGACTTGAGGGAGGTGGTGATAGGCACGGACATAATAATTCTCTTTAAGGAAGACTGTCAATGCAAGCATGATTAGACCTAATTTTTTTGACCCAGGGGGCAGAAATAGGACCAGTGGGTAAAAATTTCAAAGAAACAAATTTAGGCTCAATGTCAGGAAGACTTCTTAACAATTTGAGGTATCACAGACAGTAATAGGTCACTTTAGGAGGTGATGGGTTCTGGACTCATTGGAAATCTTAAACCAAAGGCTGAATGGCTATTTCTTGGGTGTGATATAATAAAGGATACTTTTTGGGTACAAGGTTAACTATGGAACCTATGAAGTCCCTTTTGATTTTTAGTGATAAAACATTTTCTGAGGAGATGCCCTTTCTTGGTTACCTCTCAACTTACCTCACCATCCCCTCCCATACATATCTTTCTCAAGGTTGTTGTGAGGATCAATCAGACAAGCATATGTAAAACACTGCATAAAATTTAAAATGCCATTTTTTGTTTTGTTTTGGTTAAAGAGTACCCTGAATAATGTTGGAGATTCATTACCAAGTTTTTTACAAGGGGATATGTATATCTATATCCATATATCCTATATTTCTCTATAGATAGATAGAAATGGATACACACGTATGTGTGTGTATGTGTGTGTGTGTATATATATATATATATAATATGTGTGTATAGATATGATATAGATATGTTTAATCTTTTAAGATATAGAGTACTTTCAAATTACATTAATGAAATTACAAAATTTTTGAAGTCCTTAAGTATTATCCTTTTAATTCTCCTCTACCTTCCCTAATATCCCTAAGAAACTCTGATTAAACATATTTTCATATAACACCAAAGCAAAGCACGGACATATGTTACTGTTTGATTGACATCTCTGATCTGTGTAATTTGGGGGTGGGCAGGGCAGATGGGTGTTGAGTTATTAAGACCAGTTGAAATCACTGAGATCCTACATTGTACTTTATCTAGCCACAGTTTTATAATTAAGAAGATGATAAAGAGACATAAAACATCATTTATATAAAGATATATAAAGATAAAGTTACTGCCTCATATTTGGAAGAGTATTCATTCTGATTTCGATCTCCCACCCCTAATAAGTAGAGATGAATTTTAGAATCCCCTCTCTCATTCACAAGCCCTGTTAATCAGTTGTGTACATTTTTAAGATTACTGAATCACAGAAGCTTAGAGTTCAAAGGGACCTCAGGGGGCCCCTAATCCAATATATGACTGACCAAGAGTCCTCTCTATAATAACCTCAACTAGTCTACCAATCTTAGCTCAAAGATGTCAAAAGATGAAGAAGTGACAATCTCTTAAAGTTTATCGTTTGAACTGTCCTGGTCATTTATTTTTTCTTATGCTGAGTCAAAGTACACAAAGATGACTGGCCAAGGCACACTCTGGGCTATATTACTGTTCTCTGGGAGATATTGATAAGATATGATATACTGATAGCCAACCAGTCACCTGAACCTCACTGAAATGATACTAGAACCAACTAGACTGTATTTAGGATTTGTCATCCTTACGAAACTTTTTTTAAAAAGATGCCATATTTCTTTCATTTTTGTTTGCAAAGAAGAACTTGGAAATGGTAACAAAGGATGGGTTATCATATTAGGGAAGAAGGAGAGCTGACATGCTTTCTTTTGAATTTATTTATGGTCGAATCTCAGTAGGCAAGCATTCCTTTTGTTCTTTCTGTCTAGCTTGAGTACCCTCAGCATCGGTAGAGAGAAGACTCTGGCTATGGCCAATATATCTATCCAGATTCTTCTCTCCTATATAGGTAATATAATGACTACCATCAAATTACCAATAACTTTCCCCCATGAGCTTAAAGTAGATCTGAAGTGATAAAGAATATTTTATTCAAAGCTCTTGGAATTAATATTCCCTACAGTCTTTAGAAACAACTACATTTCATGTCCATTCAAATGAAAATTAGATCCTGGAGTAAAAATGATCTGAGTTCACATTTGATCTCAGAAACTTCACTAGTAACTGTGTAACCCTGACTAAGGTATCTAACCACTGCCTCAGTCTCCTCATTTACAAAATGGGAATGATAACGATAGTTCCAACCTTCCAGAGTTGCTGTGATGACCAAATGAGATAATATTTGTGAAGTGTTGTTAGCGTTAGCATTTATTATTAATAATTATTCAATAAGCATTCATTAAGCACTTAAAAAGTGCCAGGTAGGAGAGAGACAACAAAGTGTGAAACCTTTCCTATCCATCCCTATACATACACTCGAAGTCTTTCCAACCTAGAAGAGGTTGCCAAAGCTTGTATACTTCTAGTATAATCTTTAAGAAGCCATGGTCATATCCATGGACAATGAGACAGCGCGGCACAAGCTGACTGGGGACATCCAAGATCAATATGACAAAGAACAATGCGGAATATAGGGTTTAAAAGGAATAAAAGGTATACATTTCTAAGTACCCCACATTATCTACTCTTCAGCTGTCACCCAGACAAGTTATAAACACTCTCTTAAACTAAGTCTGTGACGGGGATCAAGACATTGTGGAATTCAGGCATAACATTGAATTTTTATTCTTTCTTCACTCTTAACTTTCTTTGATTTCACGCATCAAGATTTTCTATCCATGACAAAGGGAGTCATGAGCCCCTTAGAGAGCTGCTGCTAGAAATAACCTATATGGCCAAGATCTAAAAGTTTACAATATACAAGGCACATAACATATGACATATAATATATGTCTGGGTATACTTATATATTCAAATGGGTGCATATTTTTTTTTTAAATGCTACTAAAAGATGTTC
This sequence comes from Potorous gilbertii, assembly GCA_028658325.1. Taxonomy (NCBI): domain Eukaryota; kingdom Metazoa; phylum Chordata; class Mammalia; order Diprotodontia; family Potoroidae; genus Potorous; species Potorous gilbertii. The sequence goes on along the minus strand of CM053772.1, from coordinate 246,810,043 downwards.
CGTTGGTAGTCCAATTTAAATTTATGGTCTGGTCTACAATTGTCAAACAAAATGGCAATCCACAGAGGTTGTCTTTATTCATTTTCCCAGATTTCAATGAAATTTGAATCATAGATAGAAGCATTAGGCATATTCAATTATTTTATAGAGTGAGACACATATCTATTTATATAAGCAAGTATAGTATTTATGTATACACACATACACATAATATGTATGTATATATAATTGAAATCAGTGGCGTAGTCAAAGAAGTGCTGGGCTTGGAGTCAGGAGAGACATTTGTTCAAATTATACTTCCAATCTTTTAATAATTATGATGCTTTGAGGACATTTCTGGACCTCAGCGTCCTTATCTGTAAAATGGGAGGAATAATTCTCATACATATCTCATGGGGTTGTAATATCAGTCAAGTAATTAAGATACTTAAGATAAGTCAAATAAGATATTACAGTTGAGTAATATGTATTTAAGGTGCTTTGCAAGTATATAATCATAGATATTAGATTCTCTGATTCAGAGCTATAAGGAATCTTAGAGACCACTAAGGCTCACTCTAACATTTTATAAACAAGGAAACTGAGGCACAAAGAGGCTATATATGACTTAACTCAGGATCACACAGCTGTCCTGTATCAACTGTGACTAAGTCTATAGTTACCAGAATCACTAGGCACTTGGTTAGAAGTCTGACTGACTTTACTTACAGCATCATCCAATAAGTTTCCCGTACTCTTTTTTCCAGAAGACTTTGTTGAGGAGGGAGAAGGGGAAGGAGAAGGGGCTGAAAGTGTTTCTTCCTGTTCAATCTCTTTCTCCAGCTTTATTAAACCTGGAGGTTCCACACCATACCTTAGTTTAAAAGAAAGGCAAGAAATAAATCATCAAAACATCACTCTTATTAAGCAATAAGCACAATATATAAGAATAATATTTAACATTTTTAAAAATTGGATCCAAATCTGTGATTTCATCAGTATGGCGAAATCCTACGGTCAAAACTCTCTCTACTGGTTTAAATCTACAACTCCCCTTTAATATATAAGTTTAGAGGGGCACCTATGTCACTGAGAGGTTGAGTGAATTACCCAGGGCCAACAGACCATATGATATACATCTACAGGAGGAAAAGAATAAATGATCTCTTTTCATTCTTAAGTGAGTGCAGAAATGATGACTTTGAGAACTATGATGTCTCCCTCTTCCAATCCATCCAGACAGTTTGTGTTTCATACACCTTTATACTACTACTGTCCCTTCTCTGGAACATAATGGTTCTCTATTGAATTCATTTCAATGTACATTTACTTATTATATACTAAGGGGTGGGATTAGAAATATAACACGAAATATAACAACGAAACCATCAAGGAGCCTGAAAGGAAAGTCAAGAGGATTTTGTGACTGATCCAACACAAGGATTTACGTAATGAGAGAAAGGGAGCATCAGGTCAAGTTGCTGAGTCTGGGAGATTGTAGGAAGGCTGACATTGACAGAAAGGTCAGAGAAGAAGGAAACTATTTATAGGAGGAATATAATGAGTTCTTTGTAAGTTCAGTTTGGGACATGCTGAGTCAAATTGAAACTCGGATGTTCAAATGGAAATGTCCATTAGGTAGTGAGAGATATAGAATTGTAGCTCAGATGACAGATCAGTGTACTATACACACACCTACATAATGCATGTATATACATATATATATGTACCTGCATAGATGCATGTTTGTATGTGTGTGTGAGTACATATGTATACTAAAGTGAAGAGTACGTAAATAAGCATGTATATGTATATACTTATGCATCTTTATTCAGAATAGACAATATTTTATAAATTTCCATGAGCAAATACAACCTGTATAAAATAGACAATTTCCAAAGTTAGATTAGAAATATTTTTAAATAAAGTTCAGTGGATACTTGGATTACATGAAATATAAAAAATTATATAAAATGCCACATATATCAAACATATGCATATAAATTTTATATGCATATATAATTTATATATGTAAATTTTATACATCATTAGAGCACAGATTAATAGTTGAAGGTAAGAAAAATAATTAGCAAATGCATAAATCAGATGCTATTTATGAAGTGGGATTGTCTTTCTTTTCTTAAAATTTGATATTAAGTGTAGGAAAGTATTAACTGTGATTAGCACATTTGTAAGACACAAGATATGTAAAATTCAAAAATTTTTATCAGTTGACAACATTTCTGAATGACAGTCTCTCTTAAACTTTGGCAAAGATTTGTGCAGTAAAATTCTAATTCATGAATTTGCTAATTATTTTTTTATTTGAATCTATTAAAAATTATCCATATATCTACAAAGTATAATAAATTTAAATTTGGAACCATTATGTCTTCTATTTAGTATAGATACTACAACTGCACAACTATGGGAAAAAATAATTCCTAAAAATAAAATAATATAAATATGTTCTCAGATAATTGTAATCATTAATATAGGAAGTCTTAATTTTTTTTGTATGTGTGTCATAGACCCTACTGGCATTCTAGTGAAGCCTACAGATCCTTTATCAGAACAATGTTTTTAAATAAATAAAATAAAGTGTATAGAATTGCAAAGAAAACCAATTATAACACAGATATAATTTTTCCACACAAATTAATGGACCCCCTGAAATTTAACCATGACTTATGTGAATCCCAGGTTAAGAATATCTGCATTCATGTTTGTGCCAGTATATCATACTTTTTTCTAAATTAAATCCCTTTTCACAAAAGCCACTAATTTCAAAACTACAAGTTGATTGTTCATATTATAAGGCAATTTTTCCCTTTATACAAAGAGCTACCACATTTTCTTTTTTAAAATTTTTATTTCACAGTCTTTAACTCTTAACTCACCCTCTTTGAATTCCCTTTTTTAATGAAAAGGAAAAAAGAAACATTTAAACCAAGTTAAACTATAATGGTACCTGATTTGAAGAATTCCTTTAAACTGAACTCCACAGAAGAAAGTATAATGGAAAATACACTAAACTCAGAGTACAGAAAATCTGGGCCCTAGTGCTAGTTCTCACACAAACTGTATCTTAGGTAATTAACCTCTTCGAAGTCCTAGCGGGGAAAGAGAAAGAAAAGAAGGGAGAGGGTTTCAGGCTACACAATTATTTAGGTCCTTTAGGTTTTAAAATTCTACTTCATTTAAATATTTCTTTCTTGGTAACTAATTACTTGTTTGAGAGACAATAGCAATCTAAAATTATAAAATTCATAGATAATTGATAATCATCAAAAAATATAAACCTCTGAAAAATATAAATTAAGTCATAGGAATACTATAATTCCATTTTTAAAATGTGACTGACTCATTACTTTTAAAAGACTGTATTTTTCACAAAAAAATAAACTACAATAATTTTTTTCCAAAAAAATCAGAAAATAACAAAATCAGAATCCTAATGTTTTCTACAAAATGCAAATGCATTGTCCATAAAAATATAAATAACTCAAAGCCTAAGTACAATAACCAGTAATAAAGTAGTCCATGAAAAATCCTGATCCTTGGATTTTATAATACACTATCTGGATAAACTGAGCATTAACCAAGTCCATGCACACAGTAAGTGAACGACTAGAAAGAAACCTAAAACCTAAAATATAAGCTTGTGCCAATGTCGGCACGCAGGGGCACAGCCTGCCTGATAAAGTCATCCACAATTCATGTATTGCCTTTCTGTCGAGGGACGCTAATAGGCTGTAAATCATTGCGCACTGCTTGGAGGGGGTTTACACCTACAAGTCAACTTAGTCATTAAATTGGCTGTTTCCCCCACTTTAAATTATTTTTGTCTCGTTATTTCTATTACTTTCCATAGTCCAGACCAATTCTGAGTTCTACTTTTCCCAAGATTTCCATTACGAGCTATTAAATGCCCTCTGGATGCACCTGTCTTTCGAAGACAGATTTGAGATGAAAAAAAAAAATAGCCAAAAGGCTAAATCCACACCAAAAGTCATGGTGTCCATAGATTCTGACAGTGGATAAATAGGATGGTCCACATCAAGGTAATATATTCTTTTATTCTGTCTTTATTAGCCAAATTAAACAGTTAAGGAAAGAATGTGCCTGGAGAATTACCCTCTAATAGGCTTCTGAGAACAGCCCCTCCTATTTCTTAGAAAAAAATTAAACAGAAGCCCAGAAACTTACTGAAACTGTTCAATAGACTCTAATGTTCAAATAAAACATACATGGATTATTTGAGAGAGAGGGAGGAATCTTTATGGCCATATAAGAGAAATTGATGTGTGCATGTATATTGTTTTTAATCTTGTAAAAAAGCAAATATTCATTAGAAGGCAGCATGACACAGGAAAAATAAACCAACTTGGAGTAAAACAAAATTGTAGGTTCCTGTTTTGGTTCCACCACTTACTCAATGTATGAACTTGAGCAAGTCAATTGCCACTCTGAACCTCATCCTCTTCATCTGTAAGATGAAGATAATTACATAGTCATTACCAGTTTCCCAGGGTTGTTATAAAAATAAAATTAACTAATGTATGAAAAGCACTTTTGACTATAAAGTTATAAAAATATATGCTATTACATGTTTCATGTAGAGAGGTTAAAAAAGCATAAAATTCATCCTCAAATTTAGTAATTCATGATGTCAAAATGATACAAAAAGAATATAAGAAGTTACATCCTATGGTTACGTATATTACAATGCACTAGAATTTGATAGCTTCTTTCTTTAACTAATTATTCTTTTAAAAATGTTTTTAATTTATTCTTATTATTTATTTTAAAAATAATTTTTAGTTGCAAATTCTCACCTCCTACCCTGCTCAAACATTAATAAAGAAAGCAATATGATAAAAATTGCCCATGTGAAATGGTGCAAAACATGTTTCTGTGTTAGACACATTTAAATATTCTTTCTAAGTAGGTGCTAGGGTTCTGGTTCCTAAACTGCTGAAGGAATATTTGTGTTATTTTTTTTTTTTACTATTTATATTTTTAGTTCTGTGTAAAATGTCTGATTGCCCTCCCCTTGATACATCTCTGATTTTATGGTTTGGTGGATATTTAAGGAACACCTCTAAGAACTGCACCAGGATAGGCTGTAACTTGTGTTATTGATGAAACAACTTATCAAAGTCCTACATATTTAAATAAAGAAAAGACAAACTTGTTGAAAGATTAGCATTTCAATTCCCCTTCCCAAACATGATGGTTTATTTAGTTTTAAAACCAACATAAATGATTTCAAAAATAATTAGCCACTTCCTCCTATTCCCTTCCTCTCGTATCCTAGGGACAGTTGCGTGGTACAGTGGAGGGAACACCAGTCTGGGAGTTAGGAAAATCTGAGTTCAGAACCAGCCTCAGAGACTTAATGAGCTGTGTGACCCTGGACAAGTCACTTCACCCTGTTTCCCTCAGTTTCCTCATTTGTAAAGTGAGCTAGAGAAGGCAATGGCAAACCACTCCAGTATCTCTGCCCCGAAGACCCAAACAGGCCCCCTGACTGAATTGGGCATGGCTGAATTGATTCAAGGACAAGATGAACTCGAGTCTTATTGCAGGGTAAAGGCAACGCTGGGTTCTCAATGGCCATGCCAGCAGAAGGAAGGCTCTGGCAGGTACTACGGTACTGAAAGGCTCTGGGTACAAATCCATGAACCACGGTGTCCTTCTCCCTCTCTCTTGTTCCCCCAGCGAAAGGGCTGGAGGGCAACAAAAAAAAATAGAAAGACCGGGAAAAAGAAAAGGTAGCATGAATGGAAAAAAGGAAGTGCTAGAGAAGAAGGAGGGGAAAATAGAAGGGCAAGAGATAGTGAAACTTCATGAGAGTAGTATTAATAATTACTAGCATCTATGAAGCACTCTAAGGTCGGCAGACTGGTTTATGTGTTATCTCCTTGGGTCCTCACAACGACCTCATGTGATCGGGGTTACTATGATCTCTACAGATGAAGAAAATGAGACTGAAAGATTAAGCGGTTTGCCTAGTCACACAGCTAATAAGAGTCCCAGACAGGGTTGCGCTCCGGTCTTTCTAACTCTCAGCTGCTGTACTACTGAGCTGCCATACGGATTTATTCACTGGATTTGGAAAAATTACAAGAGATCAAAGAAAGAGAACAGATGAAAAGGTGGGGTGTGAAAAGCAGTCATGAGGCAAAGTGGGATGCCCTAGATAATTTGCTTAGCCATGCTGCCTCTCGTGACCTTGCCAATGCATCTGATGTAGAAAATATGACATTGACTGCCTTACCTCAAGCTGTTGGGATGCATCTTTATTGCCAATGTGGCTACCAAGCTGCTAGGTGATGTCATGGATAGAGTGCTGGACTCCAGGAAGACCTGAGTTCAAATGTAGCCTTAGAAACTTACTAGCTGTATGATCCTGTGCAACTAATTTAACCACTAGCTGCCTAAGTTTCCTCATCTGTAAATAATAGCCCAACGTTAAAATGAAATAACATGCAAAATACTTTGCAAACCTTAAAGCACTGGGTAAGTGCTAATGATGACAGTAACAATAGAAAAATCTGTCTTTATTCTTTTAAGGACAAGACCTACCTGGCGGCAATCCGGCCCAGTTCTAGCAAACAAAGGCACACTTCTCTAGGCTGCTTGTGGAGAACTAGAAAGGCAAAACAAAGAAAAGGAACTTTTACAACAAAAAGAAATTTCAGAGTTGTGCATGGATAAACAGATTTAATCTCTTGTCCCTAAAGGTTAAAATCAGTGTGCTAGACTCTTCAATCATTCTTTCTTCTGACCCACTATTGAGTGCTGGACAGCCACTGTGCACTTAGAGGGGTTGAGGGCTGAACGCAGTTCATACATCCTTCTCCAATAAAACCCATTAGTTTTCTTGGGAAGCCCAGCCATATTATTCATTTCAATCAGGAAATACTAACATTATCATATTTAGGACAAGTCTAGAGATAATTACAAGGGATACAATTAATGGCCCATAGAAACTAAATCTAGTAGACACACAAGCACACAAAAAATACTCAGTTCATCTTTTAAAAATCCTTGGACTAAATTTATAAGTGATTTTAGGAAAAAATAACCCACTGAGATATCTATCAAATAATATTGAGTTATGTGAGTAGAGATTTCTTAGGCTTAATTTCTGCCAACTAATGAACACTGAATAGATGAAACATTATTGTATCAAGGACTTATAACTGGATACATACAGCTGTAAAGAAGTTCCATTGAGTACACACAAAAATAAATTGTCCCAAACTACTGATTTATTTATTCAACTGACAGCTGCTATTCTAATTAACTAGGGCTAGTCCATCACAAAGGTGTTTGTTAACCCCAGCAAGACAGGCTAGAATTTACCTATTGTTCCCAAGACTATTACTAAGATTTTTTTTAAAGAAATATTTTTGATATTTCCAAAATTTCCTAAGGAGAGAAATAAGCTATCTGGTATATAAATAAAAAATTAGGTTAACATATGCATAATATTTTAATTTATTAGAAACACATACATACAGCAAAAATAGCATGGCTAAGTTAGAACTTTACAATTATACAGACGTCAAGTTTCACCTCCATCTGACCACTTCAGGCACTTAGTCCTTTTTCTTCCAAGAGACAGAATTAGTGCCTCGCCCTGAAGTTAAGGTGAAGGGTGTTACTCTGTGTGTGTGTGTGTGTGTGTGTGTGTGTGTGTGTGTGTGTGTGTGTATACAAGTAATTGTATATATTTTGCTTAAATGTGGATACACTCCAATTTTACCATCATGAAACAATAAAATGGAGTAATTCTTGGCTTTTTAAAATGTGTTCAATTCCCCTCCCCCCTTTTTCATTGGTTGAGATTTTTCTATTCATGTAATAAAAGGTCACAACTATGTTCTCAGTGGGGAAAGACTGACAATCCCTGCGATAGACAAAAACCTAAATTTTATTTGTATTCTTGGGGGACACAGAGGCAGAATGTAGCATATATTTTAGACACCACACTATCAATTGTTTTGTGGAGCTATTTTTCTTTGTTACAAAGGATGTTTCAATGCAAAGGATGAATAGACGGGAGAAGGGGACTTAACTATGATATAAAGCCAAAAATTATCAATTTTTTAAAAAAAATATCTCAATTCTATGACACTTTCAAATTAAAAAAAAAATCTTTCCTGAGACTAGAACAGCAAACTTCAGTTAAATACTTTTTAAAAATTATCACAAATATGTAATTAGTAGAATACAAAATAATGAAGATTGGCCATAAGGGTAATTTTAACCTCTATTTCCTATGTAATTATTTATTAAAATTAGGAAGTGGCAATTTGCACAGTGATGAATCATCGAGTGAACTTTAAAGTAAACAAGATGGATGGATGGTTCTATCTCCATGGCATAATTTTCAAACAGAGAACAGTACCATACTTTTCATAAATGGAATTCCACACAAAGTATCAAACTGAGAAAGATTAATCCTATCATTAATAGTCAAGCTCCCCTTTTTTGATCTGGAGTTTTATCCCATCTGATACAAAATTATCATTATGGGCAATGTACTGGGAAATGTCACTAATATACAACATAGTATGTGAACAGCTGTTTTAAGCCTGTTCCCTATTTTGTGCTCCAGGGAATGTGGCCCCCAATATTTTCTGCATGTTTGCAGGCATGTTTCCCACCTCTAAAACATACTGGCTAGATGAGGTTGGCAGAGTTCTTGAGCCTCTCAGCTCTCTAGCTAAGACTACAAGTTCAAAGGAAGGCGCCAACCTGCATCATTCAGGAGTTTTCCTTGATCAGTGACATCATAGCCATCATTCCCTTCATTTAGGTCCTAATGAAAACAATAGTAATACTTGGAGAATATCAGGCCATGGAGGAGGTAGCTATCAGCACTGTCAGCACATATGGAAACGACAAAGCAGGGTATGACATTTCTACCATGTTGTGTTCCCAAATAGTAGACTATTGCTATAAAGCTGTAATGTTTATAGAAAACCCAAGATAGTATGAAAGGAATGCAGTTCTCAAAGGTGTTCTGGAAGAAAGAGTATAAAATCTGGTCACTATATGAAAGAGAATGTTGTGGAAAGACTTCTTATGGTTATTTTGCATTATTTTGTTTAGTTCCCTGGGTCATCAGTCAATGGGTAGCTTCCTGAAGACAACTTAAATCCTGGCTCTGCAGCAGTGTCACTGAGAAAACACAATTAAGAATGGAGAAAATTGCATATAATTACCTACAATCTTTATTTTACTTCCCTAAAACAATTTAGGACAAATCATTTTCTGTCTCTTCATCTGTTTTCTAATCAAATCAAAACTTTTTTAATTTTGCTAGAAAAAAACTCATCTTGAGATTGTAAGATCCTAGATTTAAAGTTGGAAGAGACCTTGGAATTTATCTGCTTTGATGACTTCAGTTTTCAGATAAAGAAACTGAGGCCAAAAGATAAAGTGATTTACTTACCCAAGATCACCCAGTAAGTGGCAGAGATAAAAGCCATTTGACTCCAAAACCAGGACGTAGACCCGGTATTACACTGAATTTACTTGCTCAAACACAATATTTTCTAATATACCCATTTTTAAATGTAAATTTAAATTTAAGTAAAATATATTCATGAACTATTCCTCAATTCATATGTTGTTACCATAATTTGATTTACATGTTTTATCAGTTTAAGATCTTTGGGAAGCATTAGGATTGAAAGAAGGACTAAATTTTTGATGTGATTCATACAGCAACTCCCTGGTAAGGAAACTCCCTCTACCAGTACAGATTGCTACTTCCTCTGGAAAGCATGGAAGTTTAAATAATGCAAACCATTAAAAAATTAACTGGAAAACACATTTGTTTACATTAAAAAAATAAAACTGAGGGAACTTTTGGGGTGAATTTGTTTGATCTTTTCAGTATAAGAAATGCGAGACTAAAAGAAATGAAGTCACAGGATAGAAATGAATTATTTAATGACTGTTCATTTGTGGTTTAAAAATACTGTGGAGGAGAAATCCTTTCAGATAAAAAAATTCTCTGATTGAGATATCACATCAGTATGCATGCCATGAGCATTCTACTTGGCAGTGTGTTTCTCATTTCCCTTATTTATGTATATCAAAAATATTTAATCTCAATTCTATCAGGTTTCATATCAAGTAGGTTAATTAAGGCAGCTTATATAAATAGTTTTTGCAGGGATGTCATGGCTGTTAATAATTCACATTAGAAGCCAAGCAGCTGTTGAAATGGAGAAAGTACCATTCTTTGAAAATTTTAAATTTCATTTTATCCTTAAGAGCTAAATTATTTATGTGCTTAAGTTTTCAAAATAGTCTTTGTTAATTACTAGTTAGAGCAGCTGACAAATCTACTTAGAATTTAAGCCAGTGCTGGGATGGTTAAATCAAACATTTTCTCATTCTTTTCACTTTTTTTGGAGGGTGGAGAAAGAAGGGAAAGGTTACTTTGGTAGGAAGAAAAACTTGAAAATATTGGCATACCACAAAATTTGTCATTCATTTTAAATACATTTATTGGTTCAGACTCTTAATAATTTATAAAAATTGGAAGCAGCTAGGTGGTACAACGGATAGAGCACTGGCCCTGGAGTCAGGAGGACCTGTATTCAAATTTGACCTCAGACACTTGACACTAACTGTGCGACTCTGGGCAAATCACTTAACCCTGATAGCCTCACCAAAACAAAAACAAAGCAATCTTCAGAAATTGCACAAAATGTAAAACTTGAAAGATGTGATTGCATCATATACAATATATTTATGCTTAAGATCAGATTGTAATTTCATTAGTGTAGGGAATTTCCAATAAAGATAATTCCCTTTGCCAATGTAAGATGATCCCTTCTTTACAATTAATATACTTAGAGTATTGTCTAACACACTGAAAGTCAAAGGGTCTTGCTCACACACACACACAGAGCCAATAGATATCAGAAGCAAAACTCTACCCAGACCTACCTCTCTGAAGCTGACATTATGTTATAATTATGTCAAGTTATCTCTTTATAAATATTGCTAAAAACATATGTGGTCCACACTTATGATTTCATCTTGCAGATAATTCCCAAATGAGAAAACTGCATCTACTAAAACAGACCAATAACTGTCCTACAATTTAGGGAATTCCTTGGGTCACTGAAAGGTCATCTGACTTGCCAAGAGTCATAGAGCCAATATGTCTCAGAGGCTAGACTTGAGCCCTGGTCTTAATTCAGTTATCCATCCACCCACCCATCCATCCATTCATCCATATACCCAAGTGGAAATTTTTTTTTGTTTATTTTTTCTTTACTCTTAGTGGATTTTAATTTTAACAGTCAGGGTTTTACATAGTGATCATTGCCTTTGGAAAGTTTTATTTTCTTCTTCATCTTCTTTTAATGATCAAATTATTTGGAAGAAAACTGTAATTATTTCCTCAGGGAAATAGAACACCAATCTGTCATTCAAACTCCATCACAGGAGGCCCAACTCCATACCCTGCATTCTATCAAATTCTTATAGGCATCAAATGTCAAATGGAATTTTGCCTGCTTTAGAAATATAAGATTAGCCTAATGACGAAGAAATGAATCAAGTTTCTGTGTCATAGTGCACACAGGAACACGATGAATTCTGCAATGAAGGTATGGTTCAACCAGCTACAATACAGTTTAACAGATGGATAAGGTTATGAAAGTTATTGAGTTGCACTCATAAAAATTCTATTATCCATATGCTTTTTATACTACAATATGAATGACAACTCCTCAGGGAAGGCATGGATTTTAAAAAATTCTTATGCAAGGAGGAAATTAAGGGGAAAAACTTTTCATCAGTTAAACTTGCCTTACTCTTGAATAGTTATTAGCTTCAAATTGAGTCTCCCTGTTTTAGCCATGTGGCCTTCCAACCTGTGGCAAAATAGTGCAGTGAAAAGGGCCTGGATTAGATGATCAGAAGCCCTCGACTCTAATTCTGTCTTGTCAACATCACTAGCAATTTAACCTAAGTGGGTCATTTAAACAATGAACCTTATTTATCTCATCTAGAAAGGGATAACAGGGTGGCTAGGGGGTTCAGTGAATAGTGCCAGGTCGGACGTCAGGAATACCTGAGTTCAAATCCAGCCTCAGACACTATCTATGTGACTCTGGGCAAGTCACTTAACCCTATTTACCTGAATTTCTCATCTCTAAAATGAGCTAGAGAAGGAGATATTAAACCACTCTAGTATCTTTAGTAAGAAACCCTCAAATGGGGTCATGAAAGACTTTGCCATGACTGAACAACAAAGAGATATCTACAACAGCAACATAAGATGGTTTAGAATCTAAATAAGATAAATCTTAAGAAGAGGATTTGTTCTGTGAAGTTTGGATTCAAAGGGCCATTCCAGAGGACCCAGAGGGCCACATATCGCCTTGAGGCCACAGGTTCTCCACCCCTGGTTTAGATTGAGATTTGCCAGGATTTTCAAAGTTATTTTATCCAGACCTCTTCATTTTACATAAAAGCAAACTGAGGCTCAGAGATGTTAAGGATAAGGACCTTCTTTTCCAAAGAAATAGAGGAAACATGAGAGAATAAGGAATCAAATTGTTTTGGTCTACCTTAAGAGGATGTTCTGAGACTCAAATATGACAAAATATGTGAAATCACTTTGAAGACTATATTCAAGTCCAAGATAGTGTTGTAACAAGAATGAGGCAAGGAAACTTCCATATATTTGCATGGCAATGGATAAAATAATCATCTCTCCCTGGGTGAAGATGTTTCTGTGGTACTTCTCTCCTCCGAGGATGTTAAGGAGCAGGTGAATCTATCACTTCCCAAAAGGTAAAGAAATACATGTAAGCCATTCCCCCTTACTACTCCAAGGTCATACAGAAGAACTTCAGTTAGTGAGAGGAGTGGGGCTTAGAATTGTGACTCAAAGGTCAAGGGTCTCGTTGGAGCAAAAAAGGGAGAAGGAAAATTGTGTGTGTGTATGTGTGTGTGTGTGTGTGTGTGTGTGTGTGTGTGTACGCGTACACATGCGCATGTGAAGAGGATCTAGTTCAACTACATGACAAGCAAAGTGAGGCTGCCTTCAACTCAACCACTTGTTAGCCCATATTTTTGTGGGTAAATTTTTTAAGAAATTCACTAGTTTTGATAAAATCTGAAGTCTTGGTTTTGTCTCCCATCTTGAAATAAAATTTTGAATGACTATCTTCTATCATTCAAAACAGATTTTGTTGATATTAAGGACATGTGATCATTGAGCAAGGTCACAGTCCAAAGAATCATGAGAAATAATATTTTGAATGTGATATATTATCTGGGATACATACCACATGAGTAAGGAATTTTCAACCCCAATTTTCATCCATAAAAGAATAGAGGACAAAATATACTCGTCTCAATAATTTATGCTTAGAGTCAATTTAAGTATAACATTTTTAGTTTTGGGGATACATTTTAGGGGATCTATGTTAGGTTATGTTAGGTTCATGAAATAAGGGAATTTACGATTGGAAAAGTCACTTCAAAACAAATGATGGCTAGATCATGACATAATAGAAGGAGCACAGGATTTGAAGTCATAGGGTCTGTGTTTGAAATCTAGTTCTGACACTTTTTTCCTGGTAGTCACTTATCCATTTGGCGCTTCAGTTTCTTCACCTACATAATGATAGTGCTAGACAAGAAAGCACCCCCGCTTCTGGCTGTACACCCCATAATTCTAATTTCAGAGGAGGCAGAAGTCTATCTATTTGCCCTAAATTAGCCCCTTCTCAAATTCTCTCTCTGTACCACACCATGTTGGGTATAATCCAATTTTACAAAAATGAATATATTACCTACCCTCTCTTTGTGTTCAGTTTCAAAAAATATATATGAACCCAGGAAGTAGAGAGAATTTGAGGTGTACCCCTAGCCCGAATAGAGGTTGTGTGTAACCTGATGTTGATGAAGTAGTACATAAATAGGGTAAGCATTAACTACAAAATCTGAAATTAATATTTTCTTGGATTAGCCACGAAAATAACCCATGTATAGATATTCAAGAACTAGCCATATGTTTAAAGACATTGCTATTGTTTTCCTTAGCTTTAATACAAAAAATTAGGGAATATTCTCCCCCCTAAAATGGTTCTATGGCCCTCAAAATAACAGACTACACCCTGAGACATGGCTGGTTTAGTCAAACATTAGTAAACAGGCACAGAACCTTCTTCTGATGCAACACATGGCCCTGAGATGCATAGCGGATAATGTATTTTGAAAATCAGCAGTCAAAACCCTTGGGTTTCTTGACAGGAGAGCAAATCCAGGACTGCAGTGGGGAGTCTTTCGGTCAGCATTTGCCACTTCCATAACAATAACCATGGTTGGACCAGACAATTATGGCCATCAGAGGTCATCGTCAATACACTGCATCAGAAGACAGGCTCAAAGAGAAAAATCACAAGCACCACATGACAAATAGAGTCACCACGGCAGAACAGGGGATATTCCAACAGAAACACACACAAGAGCATGCTAGCATAGCAGAGGGCAAACCCTTTTCTTGTTGAGCAGATTCTTTTTTCAGAGAAATGGATGGAGAAGATTCCCTGGCTCCAAGTCCTATAATCATTCAATAACATTGTGATGTTGACATGGTTAGTACAAGCCAAGTGTTTACCCCAAACAAACATGTTATTAGAGCATGTTTTCCTCTCTCTAGACAGTTCTCAGCTTCCCACTGTCGATGGAATTAGAGGCAACCCAATAGAATCCCTAGAAAATATTTTAAAGATTGATTAGCTTCACAAACATAAGAAATTTTAAGGTGCAAAAGACAATTATAAGTAACAAAACTCTCAGCTAAAATATAGTATTAAAGAATGGAATTCATTGCTTAATCACACCTTAAATAACCATGTATTATAAGCATCAATTTTGTAATGTATAATTTAAACTACTGTTACTGATGCATTTTTATCCAAGATTTTTTGGGATGTCCAATTTAAAACATAGAAGGCACATAGAGTAAGATCTAGGATGAGATTAATCAGAATTAATTTGCAAAATTTGTAAAATATTTACTATGATTTACATAGATTCTTTACCGGATTAGTCAGAGAAAACTCCAGAGGGACATGATAGTATTTGAAGGGCTGTCATATAAAGAGGAATTAGGCTTGTTCTGCTTTATAGATGGCAGAACAAGGAAAAATAGGTAGATTTTCCCGAAGCAAGAATGTAGGTTTACCATAAGGAAAAGCTTTCTAGTATTTTGGAGCTGTCCAAAGGTGGGATAGGGGCTACCTCTAGAGAAAATGGATTCCCCTTCATTCATCTTTAAGCAAATACTAGATGGTCTGTATGTTTTAAAGGGGATTCCTTTAGGAAGATGTTGAGATTGGATGGCCACTGAGGTCCCTGTCATTCTGATGTTCCGTAATTGTCTAATTGTTCAATTTCTTATTCATAACACCATTATTTAATAGTCCTGATGTCACAACGATGTATCCATGTCCTTGAAAGTGGATAGTTCTTTCATGATCAATATAAACATATTAAATTCTTTCTAGCACATGTGACGCATTTTGGAATCATGGACAAAGAGACTGGAGAGCCTCAAGATGTCATTTAGTCTAAATCCCTCATTTAACAGATTAAGAAATGAAGGCCCATTGCTAGCATACTGTCTGGAATATTGGCAGAGCTGGAATTTAAACCCAAGCCTTCTGACTCCAAAGCATACTATCCATCATAACATGATTTTCCTTTCTATTCTTTTTAGTTGAAAAAAGCAATTTATTTAAAAGTGTTGGAAAAAGTACTAAAGTCATATAATACTCAAATTAAATTTAAAAAGTAGATATTTCAAAGACAATTCCAAAAATTACCTCATGGGGTTTTATGCTAGAGGTGATTCAGAAGACGAGTTCAGATTCTAACACCAAAGCTTTCTAGTCACTTTATCCCAAGTAACTCTGTGTCTGAGAACTATTTACTACTCAATTATAAAACATATATATATATATATATGTATATATACATTTTTTCCTTAGTGATGTTTTTGAAAGCAGTTATCACACTGCAAAAATGAAAAAAGGTTTAACAATACTTCCAATCATTAATAATGAAAAAGTCCATGGATTTGGGCAGAACTCTTCATTTACTTACCTTTTACATTAGAGACAGGTGAGATGCATTTAGGGGGTCAACAAAATATTTTACACTTCAATATAGAAGCAGTTTCTACTACCTAAAAAGCTGCTTCATCCAAAGGCATATCAATACATTATTTTTTGTAATCCCTAGCTCAAATTTTTAATTCAAAAGAAATTTGTCCTTATACACTGCATATACTTTGTATTCACTGATCTGGTTACATGCTTTTTCTTCCCAGTAGAATATATGCTCCTTGAGGGTAGAGACTTTTATTTTTTCCTTCTATCTTCAGAGAGGGAATGTGATATAGTGGATAGAAAGTTGACCTGGATAACAGGAAGACCTGTATCAACTCCTCCCTCTGCTACCTACCAGTTCTATGTTCTGAGAAAAGCCATTGAATTTCTCCACCATCTAATAATCCTCTAAGACTATACATTGCAGAGAAGTTACTGACCCACACTGGAGCTGGAGTTTCCTCACCAAAGGAATCAGGCCCTATCCCTATTCCAATGCTTAGCATACCTACAGGCACATGCTAAGTATTCGATGAATATCTGAACGCTAAAAGATGGGTAAGTAAGAGAAAATTCCTAACTTCTACCATCCTTGGAAGTCCCTGTGGCTACATACATGGTCAAACTAGCAACAATGGAAAGTGCAAAGTCCAAACTGTGGGCTTGACATAAGAACGAAGCTCACCAATACTGAGACATAGCCGAGGGTGGGATTCACATCTGTCTCTTGCCCCCAAATACAGCATGCTAAGCAGCATAACATGACTTTTCCTCCTTTGCTACTCCTTTTAATTTCAAAGTTATTTTCTGTTTAAAATAATATTTGTGAAAAATACGGCTGATCCAGCCCATTACTAAAACACTGATTTTTCTTCTCTCCTCCCCTCCACCCCCCCACCAGATATAACAGACAGTTAAGTTAAACCCTGACATTTCACTCAGAAAAAAAAAGTTGTCTTGTAAGAATGGCCTAAGGAGATAAGCAGTAGGGTTGAATTTGTATGATGGTTTTGTATGGGCTGAGAAGAATTGTCTCTCTCCAAGCAATCAAGAAAGGGGTGAAGAAAAAAAAGATGTTGCACACATGCTTGGAGACTACTGCCAGGGCCAAAATAATAAACAATAATTATTACTACTATAATTGTTGCCAAGTTCCTCTTCCCTATCATGCCCTCCCCCAATACGAGCTTGCTCGTCATTAAGGCAGGGTCTAAAGAGAACTGATTGAAATTTTGTGAATCCAGAGACTCTCCCAAACAGTTGTGCAAGAAACAAGGAGAACTGGAACACAAGCATGGCATATCAGTTGCCACAGAGATAAGGACTTATTTTTTCAAGCTGGAAAGGACCTTTTGAGCAGCTCGAAACAAAGAGCTCTTGATAAAGCCCTCAGCACAGTGTGCTGCTTTATCATCCACTCCAGCAGATTTTTTCCTTCATCGGAATATCTTTTCATTTTATTTGTTCTTCAGCTCACCAGGAAACAAAGGATGTTCTTCATCTCATTTTCTATTGAAATGAAAACTATAGGAGGTGAGGGAGGGGACAGGGGGGCGTGGGGCAGGAGTAAGCATCTTGTCCTAAATTCCCTTTCAAAAGTGCTGCGAAGAAACTTCAAGCACAGGGCACAGGGTTATTGTCGTCTTGTCCTCCAATGGATTCTCAAATAAGGGTGACCCAGAGTGTCAGGGACGGCCTCCTGCCTCCTCTCTCCTCACCCAGAAGTCTAACAAGAGGAAGTCCACCGGGAAAACAGAATTGATTTAAAGCTCCCTTGTGGGGGTTAGTATTGCAGTCCAAGGACTGTTTCCCTTCTTGGCATGATCCTAAATTCAACACTCTAAGAATGGTCAGGCTTTTCTTTCTCCCTAGAGACTGTGACCACACCATATTACTACACATTTCAGGATTTCTGTGTGTGTGTGTGTGTGTGTGTGTGTGTGTGTGTGTGTATACTATTATACTGAAACCACAGACCCCTTCTCAGAATAATACCTTACAGGCATAAAATAAAATTCACAGGATTGCAAAGGAAGCCAACTTATTAACATATAGTTACCAAGAATATAAGTACACATATTTTTAAAAAATTTAAGTATACTAGAAGGCATAGGAGAAAGAACAGCAGGTGTGAAGTCAGGAAGACCTGGTACCAAATTACTAGTTGGGTGACCCTGGGCAAGTGATGCAACCCTCTTTGCCTCAGTTTTCTCCTCTGTAAAAAGAGCTGGAGAAGGAAATGGCAAACTAATCTAGTATCTTTGCCAAGAAAATCCCAAATGGGGTCATGAAAAGTCAGACATGAACAGTAACAAAATGCCAGGTTAAGACCCTCTAACCTGTTTGGAGCAAGAAATGTTTCTAATTTAAATTTTTAAAAAATCCTAATGGGCAACCCCTTCTGTTGATGTAATGATTCTTCTATAACACTGTCTTAAAGAATCACCTGGAGGCCCTAAAAGGTAGAGGCTTGACCAGAATTGCAAAACCAGAATGTGTTCTGGGCTGAACCTGAACTCAGGATTTCCTTTCTCTAAAGTCAGCCACTAAACCAAGTTAACTTTACAGCTACTGATGCAATAACAAAATAAATGAACACTATGTGTATTAAAAAGGGAAAGATAGTAACCAGACTGGGAAATTATTGAAAGAAATTGAAACATCTTTTCCTATCTTTTCCTTTAATGATAAATCTTCTTGTATACATAAGCAATTAGGGGTGGAGGGCATATCCACACCTGTTATTTCATTGCTGGTGAGAAATTCCCTCCACCAAAGAAGATCTGCAATTTTTGTTCAACTTAGAACCTTGAGAGTTATTGGAGAGGATTAAGTGGCCAAGTGTCTCGGAGGGGGTTGACAGTCTTTTCTGTGTCTCACAGGGCTCTTTGGTATTCAGGTGACGTCTATGGATCCTTTCTCAGAATAATGTTTTCAGTGAATAAGACAAAATATGTAGAATCACAAACAAAAGTAATTATATTGAAATTCAGGCATCAAAATATGTATTAAGAAAAAAAATTCAAAGACTGGTTCCTTAGTCCCTTGACCTTAAAGGCACCAGCCAGCAGGTGCCAGAAGGAGGTCTTAAATCCAAATCTTTTTGACCTCAAAGCCACCTAAAAATCCAGTATACAATGTTATCTCTAATAATCTATGACTTTATTGATATGGGAACTTCTCTTGGGAAGAAACTCCCTCTACTCTAAATAGTTAAGTTACTTGCCCAGTATCACTTAAAGTAATAAAGACAAATACATGTTTTTTTTTATTAAATGAAGCATTTGATGTTTGATCAGTGTGGATTCTCCCTCTACCTACATAAATTACAACCCTTGCTTAAATTAGTAGATTATCTTGGAGATTTTCTGTGACTGAAATATCCATTCCTCTGAGATTAACTCGGTAACAAACCTGACTGAACTTAGCTAGGATGGCTCTCGGACAATATGATGGAAAGCCTATCCTCAGGTCCACAGTCTAAGACCATGTACTTTAAACCTTGGATCTATATATCTCAAGATATTCATAAACTTGGATGGGAAAAAAATTCATCTTTATTTCAATGTATTTTCTTTCCTTTGTAATTCATGTATTTTACTTTAACTGGGTCATCTCCAGTCATCCTGATGACTATCAGGTCACTGGACCCAGATGGCTCTGCAGGAGAAAGTGAGACTGGTGACCTTGCACAGCCCCCCTCACTCAATTCAAAGTCAACTGCAAGTCAGGTCATCATCTGGATGTCATGGTCCTCTTTGAGAATGAAGGACAAACACAACAATTTTACTTTATACTTTTAAAGACATTATTCTAAGAAGAGGTTCATAGGCAGCACCAGAATATCAAAGGGATCTATGACACAAATAAGGTCAATGATATCTGGTCTAAAGTTTTCTTGCTCACCAAGTGTATATGATTAATAATAATTAATAATATTTATATAATGCTATGTGCCAAGTCCTTTGTGATTACTTTACTTGATCCTCATACAAACTCTGGGAGCTCAGTGCTATCGTTATCCCCATTTTAGGGTTGAATAAAATGAGACAAATATAAACTAAGTGACTTGCTCAGGGTCACACAGCTAGGAAGTATCAGAGACCAGATCTGAACTCAGGTCTTCCTGACTCCATGCCCAGGACTCTATTATACCACCTAGCTATCTCACTTTCCACCACTGCACTGCAGTGTTTGATAACTTTGAGTAACCTTCATGCCACTATGGAGTACTAAAATAGGAATTTAACAGACATATTTATCAAAAGGTAGAAATTGCATTGTCATAGAGAAAATATTCAAAATTAATGCTTTTGTCTTATGATCTACCTGATTGCTAATATAAATATTTAATATTAGTTTCTAAGCCTTCAATTCTAGGTTTGCCTAAGGGAGGACCATGGGAGGCTTTCTGTTTTTGTCTTTGTAGCACCAGCATATAGTACAGTGCCTGGCTCATAGTAAGCATATAATAAATACTTGAGGCAGCTAGGTAGCACAGTGAATAAAGCACTGGATCCAGAGTCAAGAAGACTCATCTTCCTCAGTTTAAATCTGACCTCATACCCTTACTAGCTAAGTGATCCTGGGCAAGTCACTTACCCCTATTTGCCTCAGTTTCCTCATCTGAAAAATGAACTGGAGAAGGAAATGGCAAACCACTCCAGTATCTCTGACAAGAAAACCCCAAATAGGGTCACAAAGAGACATAATACAACAACACAGTTCCTCCTAGCTGCAAAGATTAAATGATAACACGGTCATTACAGATTCTCCACCATCTAAGGTACAAATAGTAGAAAATGTGTTAGCTTCAGAATCAGAAAGACTCTGTTCAAGTCCCATTTCTGAAACTTACTGGCTGCCAATGGTAACTCTTAAGACTATCCATCGCAGCAGGTTTGCCAGAGTGCATTGGAAGAGGGAGTTTCCTCACTAGGCACTCTCTGCACCAAACAAAATCCCAAATCCAGACAATGGGGGCGGTGCAGGGATGGGAGTGGGGGGGAATGGAGATTACCAAAAATTTCAGAATGAGTAGAACTTTGAAGTCATTGACCAAGATTTGAATTTTGCTTTTGTATTTATTACTTATATGACCTGATGCAAGTCACCTCCTTTTTCTTTGCTGTTTCCTCAGCTGCCAGTTGAAGGTATTGGATTAATGAACATTAACATTCTTAGTAGTTCTGAATCTATGATCCTGTATTATTTCCTGGAATTTGACAGATGTTGGTCTTTCACTGTCACATATTGTAATCATACAAGAACATAACTTAAAGGATATTCAGCCATGGATTTTTAGTTTGGCTTCCATTCCTTCTTGAGCTGAGTTGAAGAAGAGTGATACTAGTTTGTGGGTTATTTTTTACTGGGATTTCATTTTTTAAGACTGAAGTCTAACTCAAATGAAAGTACGTTTTCTTCTGTTTCTTCCCTTTCCCCATGTGGTTCTGTTTCACTACCCACAGCATATTTGATAATAATGGGTTTGTGAGATTGAACCTTTGATCCAAGAAAAGTGGCCATTAAAACATGGAATTATAAATTCCTTGAGGTCAGAGCTTGCTTTCATTTTTGTCTTTGTATTCTTAACGCCTAGAGCAATGTCTAGTAGGTGCCTAATAGATGCTTGTTGAATTGTATTGAATTCAATCTTCTCTCACTAAAAGATGGTAAGAGGCCAGTCCAACTGCCTCAAACATCATTCACCAAAAGAGAAAAACATTTTTTCTTGATGAAGCCTGAAGTGTCTGTTCTATTCTTTCTTCCACGAAATCTCAATTTGACTTTTGATAATTACATAGGTTAAAAGGAAGGTGCTTCCAAAGTTTTTACAGCTGGAAAGAATCAACCACTATTCTCAATTGGAACATTGGAATGTTCAACACAGGTAAATTGCTCATAAAGGCTAATGGTATAATTTCATCCCAAGTTAATATATTCCCTCAATTCCGCCTTGCCTTATTAACAGCCTTATTTTTCAGAAGGCAAGCTTTGTGTTCTTATTTCCTTTCCTACTCTTTTTTCCCCAAGGTAAACAATAATAAATGAGAAATGTGATGTTTAGCCACCTATAAAAGTTTAGAATTCTAACACTATAACACACCGAAAGAGGTGATTATGGTAATTAATGACTTGTGAAATGACCAATGAGCCTCTAGGTCTGGGGTCCTTAAACTGGGTTCTGCGATTTTCTAATAAGTTTTCTTAATTATATTCCAGAATTTCCTTTGAGGTCCTCTGCATTTTGTTTTATGCATTTAAAAACATTACTCTGAAATGGGGTCCAGAGGCTTCACCAGGCTGCCAAAGGAGTCAGTGACTAGAACAAGGTTAGGAACTCCTGAAGGTGCTTAAGGTCTCAGCTAATCTACCCTTCCCTATCTTAGATTCTTTATTTTTTAAATAAATTTAGCTTTTGAACTTAATTTAGCTATGAACTTAAGCTTTTTGAACTTAATTTAGCTATGAACTTAAGAAACCCATCCCACATTTTTGAGATCAGGAAACAGGAGAAGTTGAAGTGTCTTGCCCAAAGTTATAACGCTAGCCAGTAGTAGAATCCAGAATCTGCTCTCAGCTGCATGACTTCAAACCCACGACTCTATGCACCAAACCACACTGCCTCCTTTTATATTCATTAACCAGTTGAGTTTTGTCATTGTTGTTTGTTTCTGCCCATCAATGAAAGGCTCAGGAGACTCTTCAGATTATATGAATCACCTCGGATTCAGAAGCAGATACATACCCAAACCTTCTGATTCAAAGAGGCACGTTTCATCCACCCCTACATCTCGGCACCAGGATAAGAAATTGGCTGTGTTGTCTCGGGCAAAAAAGGATCCTGAAGGAGCACTGGCTTTGCATGGAATCTTCCTCATGGGCAGGCACTGTGAAAACAAAGAAATCTCACTCAGCTGGAAGCACATCTGGTCAGATCATCCTAGGAGTGAATGTTAAAGAGCTATTTATGTGTACCATGAAACTCCCTTACAATGACCTCATCTCTAATGATTCCTTTGCACAGACCTGTAAGAAGGGAAATGAAATGTCAATGAAACTGATACAGCGACTTAACATGTGTGAAAATCTGTACCCATCGAAGACTGATTGGGACCATACATGTTAAGCCTCAAACAGGGAGTCTCTATTCCTTCCTCTTTCTTTTTTCTCTGATTTTTTCCCCTTTGGGGGACCCTAGGTAAGAGTTCACTTGATATCATTAATCTGAAGTTTCTCTTCAGATATTTGGTATTTACTGATCACCAATCCACACAGAATGTAAGATCCCTTACAGGCAGAATCTGTTTTGCTTTGTCTTTCTATCTTCAGCTCTTGGCACAGAGTAGACATTTAATAAAGGTTGTCAAATGAGTGAGTATGGCTTCTGATGCAAATAAAAATCTCACATGCTTTCATGGATTCCAATATATTGTAGTCAGGTATTGCTGCCTAGACATCATATGTACCTTATAGGCAGGATCAGGATGGAAGAGAAGTCCGGAAGTTCCCCTCACCCCTATTCTCCTGACCTCATACTAACAAGAGCTTGTTATTTAGGAGCTTTGAGGAATGACATTCTCTAACTTTTACCCAAATTCACCACTTCACAATCTACTGAGTTGCTCTACACAAATTTCCAATCTGTATTGCTTTATTTGTCCCCAAACATAGTTGTCTTCCTCCATGGCATTGTTCTGAAGGAAACAAGACAGATACAGAAGAATACAGATAAAGGCAAGCTGCGAACTTGACCTAATTTGCATATTACCAGCTAATCATTTTTGAGAATTTTGCCCTGGAAATTTCCCCTCAGCAGAACATACAATGATATGAAGAAATTCGTTATAGAATGTAACCAATTAAAACATTGATCCAATGTAAAAAAAAAAACAATAAAGTGAAAGTTTCAGATAAGTACCTTGATTATTTAGGGCTAAATTAACAAGAGAAAAAAAGTCTTTGAACTAGCTAGATAGTCATGGCAGAGTTGTTTTTGTGAATTATGTTAGTACAATAATTGCTTCAATTCTCTACTTCACTTTGTATCTGCAGATATAACATAAATGTTCTTGATGGTGGTTGATCATGAGGTTAAAATGGTTGTGAAAAATCAATAGAAGAGACAACTAAAATTGTTTGATTCAGTCATGCAAAAAAATCAAATATTCTATGACCTTTTTCCTAGTTTTCCAGTGACTTTACAGCATAGTCCACTTGAAAAAATTTCAGTTATATGAATAAAAATAAATTCAGTTACTCATCCAGTTTGATAAACTTCTAAAACAACTACTATGTGTATTTTACTTGGAATTGGGATGCAAAAATAAAACAAATCCTCAAGAAGACTGTTTCTACACTACTGGGAAGGAATACAGTGCATATACAGGTGAGTAAATATAAGACAATTTGAAGAGACAAAATATTTAACAACTTAGGTGGCAGGGTGAGAAGATAGACAAATCAGGAAATGCTTCCCACAGGTGGCACCAAGGCTAAATGTTGAAGAAAAATAAGGATTCTATAAAGAGGTTTTATTTTAACAGTTCAAAAGATACTTCAGCTCCTTTTCAGTTGCGCAATCCCAGGCAAATGACTTATTAGCTCTGTGCCCCAGTGTCCTCATCTGTAAAATTAGGGAATGGGACTCAGTTTCCTTTATCATCCCTCCTTGCTCTAAATCCATGATCCTAAAACACAGAAAGAAAACTGACTCTCATATGATTTAACATCACACTCTGTGGTATTCCTCTCCACCAACCAAGGTCCTGTGGTACACTACTGAGAGAAAATGGAAGGGTTTCCTAACCCTAAGCCTTATAATCAGTCTCTAGAATTTCTATTCCATCTTCTTAAATGTCTCTATAATTTACAACTTAGCTATTCACTTATTTGACACCATGAGCCTCCAGGTCACTCTCTTAGTTACTAATAACAATATCAATATTGTAATATTTTAGCATTATTCATTATGGAGATGTAATATAAAATGGACTATTATTATTTATTAGTTGCTTTGAATTTTCTCCCCTTTTAACTCTTTTCTTTATGAATCCACAGAGACACAGGACCACATGAGACCTATCTGGATCCCCACAATTTCTCATGTTCCCTCCCCAAAAATTCCTTTTTTATTTACTTATCTGTGCACATATTGTTTCCCTCAATGGAATATAAGCTTCTTGAGGTCAGGATCACTTTCATTTTTGTCTTTATATCTTCTTTACCTGACATATAGTAGGAACTTAATGAATGCTTATTGGATAAAAGGATGGATGTAATTTTAAGAGAGAAGATAATGCATTCCATGTTGGAAACTTTGAGTTATAATGTCACTGGGATATCCAAGTGGAGATAATAAGCAGGCATTTGGTGATATGGAACTGGACTTCAGGATATAGAGAGAAGCATCATGGGTTCATGGGTAGAGAGTCAACCTCAAAGCAAGGAACACCTGGGTTTAAGATCTAGCATTATTAGATACTGACTGTGGGGGAGTAGGCAAGTCATTTGACCTCTGCATGCTCTAGGCATTTCTCCCAGTCTAGAGTTTGCAGAACAGTTGCCAATCTGCCTTGGCAGAGGGAGTTTCCTCCATGGGAGCTTTCTATGCCAATGAAATCATAAGTCCAGAGCAATTTTTATATAGATTTGGAACTTGGACAACTTCACATATCAAAATGGATTGAAATTTTTATTTGGTTATTTTACTATAATTTAGAGGATTTACATAGCTTATGTGATTTTATATAATATATTCACATACTGTGTATGTATTCACATATATGTATGTATTCTGTACATATATTCTGTGTATCATGAATAACTACGTTACTACATGTAGATGCATAATGACAGGTATACTATTTAGAGTGATCAATATACTATATATCTTCTTACAGCTCTATACATAAAAATCTTAGGAAGGATAGCCTCTCTGTGTCCTGGCTTCTTCATGCTGAAATGAGGGTATTGGATTGGATGATGGCTACAATCCTTTCTATCTTTAAATCCTATAATCCTATGAGGAGAGGCATAAATAAATTATTTAGAGCTTTAGGATAGGGAACTAACACTATCAAGAATATTATATCTTTATTTTCCTACCAACAAAGATATTCCTAAGGAGAGATTTAATTCTATTGGCATACGTTATAAAAAAAAAAAACAAACAGAAGTGGTAGGTGCTAACAAATTGGTCAACGTGGTCAATAAAATCCTATATTGAGAAATTACTTGCATTGGCTTTAACCCAACAAATAAAATATAATTAATCTTTTCTTTTCTACAAGATTGAGTTCTTTATATAAACATAGATGTCATTCTTTCTGGAAAATTCTTTGCTCTGGTGTGAAAAGGCATGACTGTAGTTTTTGGCAAGTTAAAGAAGAGCTAGCCATCAGAACGCCCTAACTTAGGAATCCAGAGGAAACACTAGTTCAGTCACACAAGCTGACAAAGAAGGCAATTTATGGAGCCTCCCTTTCTGTTCTGGAGCTGGTAGTTAGATTAAGTCTTGGAGCTTGCCAGGTATCGTCGCTGGTCATTTCCGCCCATGTTTGTCTAGACAGAGCATTTCAGTAGTTAGAAATTATTACATAACCCCACGTAATTTAAAGCATTATGAACATCTCACCTAAAATATCTACAAACATATAGCATAAGCTCAACAGCTGTGGCCCAATCCCTTTAAAGTTCAGGATTTAATAAAAGGCCTACATCTGAGGTCATATTTTTGTAAGGCTGAATCTGCCCTCAACTAGCAGTCAAAAGGTCAGCAAGATGACCAATGCTCATGACCAATGCATTTGTGAACAAGTATTTTCAAAGGGAAAACAGACTGGTTGAATGATATTCTAAAGGACTCTATTATAGTGATATTGGATCATTTTAGAATACAATTTCAAGAGATCTAGAGGAGAGTCATCAATATGTCATATGGATCCGTATGGAGAATTTACAAGATATTGGCAAGTGTTTTCTTTGATGAGCTGTTATCAGTGGATTTAAATAAGCATCTTTGGATAGAGTACACACATCAGTGAGTTCACAGATGAAAGTACTGCTTTAAAATTTTTGCAATACATTTTTATGAAACACCTGCAAAGCAGGTAATGGCACTGATGTCAGATGATGATTGTTCCCTCTTCACAGTATGCTTTGGAGATACTTTATGCGAGATGTTCAAGAGTGATTTGAATTGCTTTAGCCTTTAAAAATATACTCTAACTATAAAAATGTTCTGTCTGTACAAAGGCTAGAAGCTGCCAGAGATACCATTTGGCAAAGCACAGAAGCATGAATCTTCTTGTGATGAGGGATCTCTCAGTTATGTAGTTCTGCCACTTTATAAATCTGCACTCATATCAAATACTCTAAGAGAGAAGTGAGCTTTGAAATATCTCAATAAACCTGTCTTACCCAATCCAACAATTCAGGGAGCATTAATCAGGTTGTTACTTTATGCCAAGCACCATGCTATGTGCTAGGGATACACATGCTAGGGATACAAAAGACACTCATTCAAACACAGTTGGACCCTCAAGATGCTTACATTCAGTTTAGGAGAAATAATATGCACAACTTTCCTCAAGAAAGTTCAGTAAGTGGATTTGAGCCCCTAATCCAAGTCCAGCTCAGACTCTGACACCAATAGCCTTCATAACAAAGTTAACCTCCAAAGCTAGACCAAACTTATTTTTACATGCCCCCAAGTTATTTATTCTCATCCAATTTGTTCCATCAGACTCACTTACTCTAAGTCCTTTACACAAATGCTGGTTCAAAGTTAACACAAATTTCAAAATAGTACTTTAGAAACAATCCAAACTTTAAATTCTGCTTAACAGACAGAAAGAACAAGCCAAAGCACTTGACCAGAATAATGAGGACTTAGGTGGTCAAAATATTCTCCTCCTTGACATAAACTATTAAAAACAAATACTTTTCTTACTTGAAAAAAAACTTTAAATTCTATTAAAAGAGTTCACAAATTTTAACACAATGAGCATAGTAGCTACAGATATGTTTTAAAAAGTACAGGAATAGATTACTAAGGCAATACAAGGTAAATGCAAAGAAAACACCAGCTTCCCTGAAAAAAGTCAGCCAACAAAGATTTCTTAAGCACCTACTAAGTGCTAGGAACTGTGACAAGCACTAGGGATACAAAGAAAAGCAAAAAGTTAGTCTGGCTCTCAAGGAGTCCAAATTGCTGGGTCCATCCTCAGATCAGGGTCTCGGTTCTGGGTGACAGTCCCAGGGTGAGGAGAAGCACTGGCACACCAGAGTTTGTGGCAACAGTGGAGCAGGGACTTCTGTCACAGTTGCAGGGCCAAAAAAAAGTGCCAGCAGTCACTCACACATCAGAGGAGAGGCCAGAAGAGTAGTAAATACACCTTTCCTTAGATCATACCACCTTGGAAGAACTGAAAACAGCTGCACAAAACCCCTGAAGCTTAAGACAGAGCATCCTTCACTGCAGAAGAAGAATTCTACTTTAACAAAGAATTAAAGTCAAGAAATAGACCAGGAAAATGAGCAAACAATAAAAAAGAATTTTACCCTCGTAAGTTACTATGGTGACAAGGAAGATCAAAACACACACTCAGAAAAAGAAACAAAGTTAAAATTCCTATATCCAAAACCTCCAAGAAAAATATGAATTGATCTCTGGCCATGGAAGAGTTCAAAAAGGATTTCAAATCAAGTAAGAGAGGTAGAAGACAAATTGGGAAGAGAAATGAGAATGATACAAGAAAATCACAAAAAAACCCAAGTCAACAGCTTGATAAAGGAGACACAAAAATACTGAAGAAAATAACACCTTAAAAATCTTATATCAAATGGTATAAGAGGTAGAAAAAAATCAATATGAAAGAAATGTCTTAAAAAGCAAAATTGACCAAATGGAAAAAGAGACACAAAAGTTCACTAAAAGAAAAACAACTCCCTAAAAAGTAGAATTGACCAAATGGAAAACAAGGTACAAAAGCTCACTTTAGGAAATAACTACTTAAAAATTAAAATGGCTAAAGACTTTATGAGACATCAAGAAAAATAAAACAAAATCAAATGAATAAAAAAATAGAAGACAATGTGAAGTATGCCATTTGAAAAACAACCAACCTGGAAAATAGATTCAGGAGAGATAATTTAAAAATTATTGGACTACTTGAAAGTCATGATCAGAAAAAGAGCTTAGACATTATCTTTCAAGAAATTATCGGGGCGGAGCCAAGATGGCGGAGTAGAAAGATTCACATTTGCTAGCTCCGAATCCACAGCCCATAGATTTCCTGTAAAAAGAACTCCTGACAAATTCTGGAACAGTGGAAGCCACACAGCAACACAGTGAAGGAGATTTCTGTTGCAGAGAGCCCTGAAAAACCGACTGCAAAGGTACCCCAAACGGGAGGGGAGCCCTGCCCTGCGGAGTCCTCCCCTCCCCTGCCATGGCCGCACCGCACTGAGAGGAGCGAGCAGACCCCAGCAGGCATCAGGGACCTGAATCTCTGGGTGGCCGCGAAGGTCCCTCCACCCACAGACGCATAGGTCAGTGAGAGAGACGGGCTGAGAGGGGAGCAGGTATCTCCGGGACTCAGACCCCCTCGGGAGGCTGCGGCCGTGGCAGAGGCAGAGGCCGCTGGGTCAGAGGCCCGAAGAGCAGGCAGGAGCTTCACCCCAGCTCCATTACAAAAGATCTCTGCATAAACCCCCT
>CM053772.1:246709521-246779669 GCA_028658325.1 Potorous gilbertii | reverse complement strand
CCAGTGTATCGGGGAGGGGGGAGGGGACAAATGGGGAGAAAATTTTGGAACCCAAAATCTTGTGAAAATGAATGTAAAAAGTTAAATAAATTTATTTTAAAAAAAAAAGATTCTAGAAAAAAAAAGAAATTATCAAGGAAAACTACCCTGATATTGTAGAACTAGAGGGTAAAATAGAAATTGAAAGAATCCACCAACAACCTCCTAAAAGAGATCCCCAAATGAAAACTCTCAGGAAGATTATAACTGAATTCCAGAGCTCCCAGGTGAAGGAAGAAATATTGCAACCAGTCAGAAAGATATTATTTAAATATCTTGGAGCCACAGCCATGATAACTCTAGATTTGGCAGCTTCTACATTAAAGGCTAAGAGGACTTGGAATATGATATTCTGGAGGACAAAAAGAGCTAGGATTACAACCAAGAAGAATTACCTATCTAGCAAAACTGAGTATAATCCCTAAGGATGGGGGATGGATAGTCAATGAAATAGAAGGCTTTCAAGTGTTTTCGATGAAAAGGTCAGAGCTGAATAGAAAATCTGACTTTCAAATACAAAACTCAAGGGAAGCATAAAAAGATAAATAGGAAAAGGAATTCATAAGGGACTTAGTAAGGTAAACTGTTTACATCACTACATGTCAAGATGATACTTGTAACTTATAAGAATTTTGTCATTATTAGGGAAGCTAAAAGGACATAGGATATAGACAGAGGGTACAGGTATAGGCTTAATATTGAGGGATGATATCTAAAAAATAAAATTAAGGGGTGAAAGAGAAATGCACTAATGGGATAAATTATCTCACATAAAATAGGTAAAAAGGCTTTTACATTGGATGGGGAAGAGGGCTAAGGTGATAGATAGGGAATCAGTGAACTTACTCTCATAAGAATTGGCTTGAAGAGGGAACAACATACACACTCAAGTGGATATAGAAATCTATCTTCTAAAAAAATAATTAGAAAAATTTAGAAATCTATCTTACCCTACAGGAAAGTAGGAAGGGATGGGGATAAGAGAAGGGTTGGTAGTGATAAAAGAGAAAGCAGAAACAGAAGACTTTTGAAGAGGGACAGAGTGAAAGGAGAGAGAATGGAAATAAAGGAGAAAGGATAGAGGGAAGTACAGTTATCAATAGTAACTGGGAAAAAATTGAAACAAGTTTTGCTGATGAAGGCCACATTTCTCAAGCATATAGAAAACTGATTCAAATTTATAAAAATAAGATTCCCTTCCCAAATGATAAATGTTCAAAAAGTATGAATTGTTTCCAGATGAAGTAATCAAAGCTATCTATAGTCATATTTTCTAAAATGCTCTAAACTACTACTGTTTAGAGAAATGCAAATTAAAACCATTCTGAAGTACCTAATTAGATTGGTTAATAGGACAGAAAAGGTAAATGACAAATGTTTGAGAAGTTATGAGAAAAATGAGACAATGCACAACTGGAGTTGTGAACTGATTCTACCTTTTTGTAGAGCAATTTGGAAATATGCCCGAAGGGCTATAAAACCATACGCATCCTTTGACCTAGCAATACCACTATTAGTATCCCAAAGAGATTTTAAAAAGAAGGCAAATAACCTATATGTGCAAAAATATTGATAGCAGCTCTTTTTTGGTGGCAAAGAATTAGAAACTGAGGGGATGCCCATCAATTGGGGAATGGTCGAACAAGTTGGAGAATATGAATGTAATGGAATACTTTTGTGCTAGAAGGATTTCAACAAAATCTGGAAAGACTTACATGAGCTGATACAAAGCGAAATAGACTGTGTACAAAGTGACAGAAATATTGTAAGATGATCAGCAATTAATGATGGCTATTTCCAGCAATAAAATGATCCAAAACAACTCTGAAGAAATTATGATGAAAAATGCCATCCATTCCCAGAGAAATAACTGATGATATCTGAATACAGGTTGAAGCATTTTTTTCATTTTCCTAATTTTTCTTGAGGTTTTTTTGGCCTATATTTTCTTTCACAAATGACTAATATGAAAATGTTTTATACGATTATATATGCATGATCTATATCACATTGCTTGCCTTCTCAGTGAGGTGAGACTGGAGAGGGAGGGAGAAAATTTGGAATTTGAAGTTTTAAAAATAAATGCTAAAAAAAATTATACATCACTGTGGAAAAATAAAATACTAAATAAATTTTTAAAAATCTTCGGACCTTCCCTT
Organism: Potorous gilbertii; assembly: GCA_028658325.1. Lineage (NCBI taxonomy): Eukaryota > Metazoa > Chordata > Mammalia > Diprotodontia > Potoroidae > Potorous > Potorous gilbertii. The sequence goes on along the minus strand of CM053772.1, from coordinate 246,777,471 downwards.
CGCATCTATCTCCAATTTATCCTGTCTGTATCTAATTATATATCATTTTCATGTTGTCTCCTCCATTAGGCTGTGAGCTGGATTAGCACAGAGACTTCTTTCCTCCTCTCCTTGTATTACCCCAGTCCTTAGCCCAGCACCTAGCACACAGAAGGCCCTTAACAATTGCTAGCTAACTTGATGTGGTAGATGAATGCATGTTCCCCTCTCTCCAATGAAAATGGGTGGACTGAAGACTTGAGAAGGGCCAAAGTCTTCATGTTCTTATGGTTTTCAGTGGGCTGGTTCAGTGATCACTTTCCACTTTCCTTGGCCATGTGGCCAAGGTAGACTGGACCCCATCTTGTCTGACTGAGGAGGGCACAGGCAAGTGGTGACTTGATAGTTCTTGCTGAGCATCTGTGAACAGAGGACATGAGGGGCCAAGGGGAGGGAAGGAGCTGAGCAAGTGATGGTGAGAGAAGGGCCAGTTTGGACCACAGGCTATTGAGGAGTGATGAGGCAAAAGTAAGTAAGTGTGTTGAACCTGAGGTTCGTAAATTAGCTGCTTTGTTTTATTAAAAATATTTTAATGACTATTAAAAATAGAGGCAGCTGTGTGGCTCAGCGGATAGAACACAAGGACTGAAGTTGGGAACTGAAATTCCAATATGGCCCCAGACACATATTAGCTGTGTAATCTTAGGCAAGTCACTTAATCTCAGTTTCCTCAATTGTAAAACAGGGATACTAATATCATTTTACCCCCAGGGTTGTTGTGAAGATTAAAAAACATATCTGTAAAGCATTTAGCACAGTGTCTGCTGCGTAGTAGGCACTATATAAACACTAGTTTTTATTCCTGCATGTCCGACTCTCTCTGACCCCATTAGGGATTTTCTTGGAAGACACGGTAGAAGGATTTGCCATTTCCTTCTCTGATTCATTTTACAGATGAGGAAACTGAGGCAAACAGGGTTAAGTGACTTGCCCCAGATCACCCAGTTAGTAAGTGTCTGAGGTCAGATTTGAACTCAAGTCTTCTTCCCTCCAGTCTTGGCACTCTATCCACTATGCCACCTTGCTGCTCCAAACGCAGATTTGGATGCTAAGGAAACATGGATGATTGTCATCCTTCCTCACCCCTCATCCAATTCTTAGCTCCCTGTAATCCCATGCATCAAGAATGGGGGAACTCCTAGAAATGGTTTCCTTAAAAGGTAGCCAGGTATAGTGGAAAGAGCAGAAGATTTTATATTGTCTAAATTCTGCCTCTGCTGGTTACTAATTGGGTAACTTTGGACAAGTCATTTCATCTCTATAGGCTTTAGATGTAAAAACAAGAAAATACACCAGACATATTCTAATGCTGCTTCCAGCTCTCCATCCATGATCCTTGGAGCCCCCTTAGATTGACACCTATCACAAAGTCTTCCCTGAGTTCTTACTGATTCTAACCTTCCACAACTTTCAAATTCCTGCTGCCTGTAATGATATTCACTATCATTTCCTTGTGAAAATCTTATTTTTACAGGGATTGTAATCTACTAGAGGACAGCAACCAAACTGTTCCCTGTACAACATCTGCATAGCATAGAGCTGAGCTTTTAGCATACACTTAACAAATATACAATGAATATGTCAGTCAAATCAGTGGTACAGTGAATTCCCAGACCTTCCCCCCAATTCTTTCTAAACTGCTTTTATGGTGGGGATGGATTAAGGGCATATAGTTCCAGGTCTTATTTTAAAGATTTTGAATTCATTCCACTGCTTCTTAGTGGGTGAAAACCATTCCAAAATTCCCTTTCATTTTTTTCTCTTCTTCTATCTTTCATTTCCTGTGGAGTCAATGGTGCCATAGAAGAATTAGACAATTAGATCTGGAATGGGAAAAAAATATCATGTATCTTTTTCCTCTACCTAAATCATTCTAGGTCAAGGTACAAATGTGTTAGAGACAAAGGTCTTCAGTTGAAAACACTCAACTTCTCTGGCCTTCAATTTCTTCATCTTTTAAATGAGGGGCTTGAACTCATTCCCAATAAGGTCCTTTCCATCTCTAGAGCTATCCTTTTATACTACTATTTTTAGCAATTTATCTATGATAAGAGGATGTCCAAATCATAGCTGACCACTTGACCAGGTTCCCTCCCAAACAATAAAATCTCCATTAATTCTGGATCTGCAATTACTTGGAGATATGTACAGTCATGATTTTTCTTTATCTATACTTGCAAAACTCTTATTATCAGGTTGATTGCCCTGCATTTGCTTAAATTCAGAGAGAAAAAGAAGTCAAAATATCAGAAAAAAAACTGTACCACAGATCCATTCAAAGTATAAAGGAAATATTCAAGTTTAAGATTGTGATTTTTCTAAGAAAAAAATTCAATAAATTATTATATCCACTCTTTAGAATGTTAATATTATATGGTATATGCCCTTTTCTTCCAATTTTTAAGTAGGTCAGAACAATATTAAAACAAAAGACATGTTCATTTTAACATTCAAACCCAAACAGGAAAATAAGGAAATAGCATTTGCAGCTCCTTACATGAGTAGAAGTGAACTAGAAATTTAAATAGTTCAATCTCTTCCTAAAACTCTGAGATAAATACTGTTCCCTGATCACTTCAGCTGGACACTCTTGAAGCTGAAGAAGACATGGTTAGAAGCAAGAGCTATTATCTTTCCTTTTCTAATAATCATAAAGAAAATGCTGTTCAAATATTCAGACAATAAAGTTACTTTTTCTGTGAATTGAATTAATATTTCCCCTTATATCTCCCTTGCTATCTTTGGTTTCACTATGTATTTTATTGAAGAGCTTTTCTCTTAATAAAATAAATTTAACTGAACATTTAAAAGGGCCAAGGTATCTAAATATAATTTAGAACTCCCTACCTAGGAGATTTTGTAACTCTAACTATATGGGCCAACATAAAACTTGTGGAATTTTTTAAAAAATCCACTGGAGTAGAGTTACAATACCACCTTTAGGGGGCTATTTAAGGGTCCAGTGGTCTGAGGTTCTTTACACTACTTCAACAAATGAGGTCCTTTGGACAGAGCCCAAAGAGATCCCTCTGGTGCTAAATTTAAATCTGTAGGGAATGGTGATTCAATAAGGTTCTGAGGAACTTGAATTTTCCATTAACCATAGGAAAATATAACCTACAGGTGGCCACAGATTTGAAGCATTTTAGCTGTCTGCCATTATCCTTGACGCACCAGCAAATTATGTGAGTAATGAAGTTCACTTCATTTACGGACATCTGATTCCTGAGATTTACAAAAAACTTGGGGATGAGAAGATCAAGCTGTTCATCAACCACCTTCATTCTGCTCCTCCCGAGCCCCACTCATACCCCTCATCAAGGATCTGAGAGTGTTTAGAAAAGAGAAAAATATTCTGTTATATAGAGAGTAAAACCACAAAACCACGTACTACTTAAGCAATTATTTGTATAGATATATTCTGAACAGTTTATTGTTGAGAGACGTTGGGTTGGTTGATTATATATGTGAATGGTAGACAACAAGAGAACTTACGTCTCAGGTTCCATAGGGAGAGGATCATACTAAGTATCATCCACCTTCATAGGAAAAACAAGCAAAAAATATTGAGTAGTTCTGTCTTCTCTCACTTGACCATTGTCATTGACCAATTTACTTCACATATTACACCTATTCTGGCTTTGCTGTCTTGATTTTAACATAACAAAAAAAGGCTTCTTTTAATTGTGTATCTTATTCAGTGTCTCTCTTCATTGTAGGCTTTAGCATAATAGTTATTAGCTATCATTCACATAGGACTTTAATAGTTGCAAGGTGCTTCACATGTTACCCCCATTTGATAGATGCTGGGATTCCTGATATTATGTGCTTCCAGGAATATGCCATTCTTTTTTGCATACTGCCTCAGGAATCATGTACATTACTTTTACCTAAGTATTTACATATATGTATATGTGCATATGTGTATGCATGTATATATGTGTGTTTATGTATATATATATACATCATATATATACACACATGTATATGTAAGCTTTGTTCTGTTGAGGTAACCCTGTCTTTGCTCCTCCACTAGATTCTTTTGTCATCAATATTTCATTTTTGAGATCATCTCACCACCAGTCAGATGACTTGACCTCTAAAATGTCAAGTTTTATGTTTCCATCTATTCTTTCTCTGAACTGTTTATGGGCTCAACACGAAGTCTGTAGGATACATGCAGTCCACCACACTGTGAGGTGAATTGTAGCAGAACCAGATTAAAATATCATTGTGAAATATTTCTAAAGCAAAATTTAAAAATACAATAAACCGTAGATAACATTACATTTTAAAACTAAGTCAATATGCAGCCCATAGGGATCCTTCTATATGTATTAGTGCCTCCCCCCATTTCTATTTGAATTTGACACGTCCAAATTTGACTACCTTATTGGAGCCCTAAGAAACAGTGGTGACTTTCTCCCAAGGTTCTGGTCATCTCTGCTTTAATAACCAGCTATTCCTTACTGGCTTTCTTCATCCTTTGGAGAAGACAATTATCATCAAAGCCAATAAAGGATAAGCCCCTTCTGCACTGTTAGAAGAAAGTACTTCAGCAGTTAGAGCATGGAGTGGTTGGTAGAAATAAGACTGAATTTGGAATTAGAGTTCTTGGACTTAAATTCTAATCCTGCCAAATGCTACCTATGTGACCTTAGGCAAGTCACTTAATTTCCCATCGTTCAAATGAGGAGTTTGGACAAAATATGGCTTATGGTCCTTTCTAGTTTTAGACTATACAATCATAAGATCATAGATTTGGAGCTGGAATGAACATCAGAGGTCATTGTTGCAACACCTTCTTTTAATAAAAGAGAAAACTGAAGCCCAAAGCAGTTAAGTGATTTGACCAAGGTCACGCAGGTAGTCCATAACAAAGCCTGTTTTTAATGCATCTACTCAGATTTTAAATCCATCACTGTGTGCACTGCACCATAGGAAATCTCAAATTGAATGAAAGTGTTTGAGTGAGTATTCAAACTTACTCTTGATTGACAATATAGTCTTGTATTTTCTCACGCATGGAGAGAAGATAAAACAAAGCAAATTTTCCCATAATATAGTCATCCTATTGCCTCATAAGGAGTGCTCTTATTGTTTTAGAACCAGTCATCAAAAAACAAGCCTGACTCTAAGTGGTGGCCCTTTAACTTGCTTTTAAATAAGAAATTCTCAAGAAGTAGCAATACTGATAAATGTTTACTTGTGATTTATAATCTTAAAAAGTCACCTAGAGCTCTGAGAAGTTAAATGACTTGCTCAAAGTCACTCAGTATGGTGAATGGGAGGGAGGAAGAGGAAGAACCCGAACTGTGGCCTTCCTAGCTCCAAGCCCGATTATCTATTCAGTATTCCATGCCTCCTCTTCCTTCATGAATTTATCAAGAGAAAAAGAAAGACTCAAGCAACAAACCTTACTTCCTTTCTGTAACAGGGTCAGATACTACTGGTAGATCAAGAGAATTATCAGGCATAGTATACTTGCATTTCAGGAAGATCACAAAAATATAGAGTTGAAAGGTACCTCAGAGACTATTCTAATTCAACCTTTTGCTATGCTGGCAACCTTTCAATAGCATCCCTGGAACTTAAAGTCATCTAGCCTGCCCTAGGAGATCTCAAGGGATAGAAAACATACTATCTCTTGAAGAAGGGAAGTTTACCTTGGGTTTTGTGGTTGTTCAACCCTTTAGATGTGTCTGACTCTGTGACCATATGGACCATACTGTCCATAGGGTTGTCTTGGAAAAGATACTGGATACTTCCTTTCCCAGCGATTGAGGCAAACAGAGGTTATGTGACTTCCCCAGGGTCACAAAGTTAGTAAAATGCCTGAGGTCCGATTTGAACTCTGGTTTTCTTGAATCCAGGTCCAGCACTCTATATTCTCAGCCACCTGGCTGTCTCCTACTTTGGCACAGTACTAATTAATAGGGATTATTTTTCCCTTTATGTCAAGACTAAATTTGCCTTTACGACTTCTACTCCTGATGCTAAGCTGCACAAATTGTAACCAAACTTCCATGAGACTTTCCTTCCAGTACTTGAAGATTTCTATCATCATCATTGTCATTATCACAATAGCTAATATATGTGCATATATGTATATATATGTACATACGTATATGTATACAGTACTTTATATTCAACAGAATGTACTTTATGGCCAAGGTAGTTTTGAACTCAGTTTTCTTGATTCCACACTCAGCACTGTGCCACAAAGCTCCCCTGCTCATGATTTCTTAAATACACATGCATACACACCAATATTAATATAAACAAAAGAAATACTTTTTTTGAGACAGATGGGGGAATGGGATCTTTCTCCTGTTCCTATTTCCACCTTGGAGAAGGAAATCTATAGCTTAGAATAAGGATATCCAATTTAGTTGATCAATATTTTCAATTCTCTTTCTTCATTTTTACTCAGTGTGCTTAATGTAACATTCTTATACAAGTACCTTAGGTTGAACCGACACTTTCTTTGCTTTCAAAGTTTTTGAGCTTTTTAAAAATTTGTTTCAATGACACCAACAAGATCTCTCTTAGATGGGCAGTATAGCCTCATGCAAATAAGCAGCAATAGTATATAAATAAAGTACTAGAACATAATTTCATCAAGGATCTGTGATGGACTCTCTAGCTGCTCAAATGAAATAAGAGAAGGCATTCATGGGTCTGAATACAAAAAGTTGAAAATACTGTTGAAGAACTCACATATTGAGAGTGCTATGACCTCACCTAGGAAAACATTAGGCCATTACTCTGCTATGTACTTGGGCCACACTTTACACTTTCTTGAAGGCCACACACACAGAGAGAAATGGCATTAAGTAGGAGAGTATGTACATTTTTTAATCACCCAGAGAACACCAGCTTTTAAAAAAAGGAGTTAATTTTTCTCATTTCATTCAATTACTAACAGTCTTTCTGTAAGATTTATGAAAGTCCCTCTGTAAGAAGAATTTTACGCATCAATATTCACAAGGGATGCATTTCAGTGACCTGAAGTCTCTCCACTGGTAACAGACCAGTCTGAAATAATTAGGTTTCCATATGGCAAGACCAACTTTTGTTGATATAGGATAGAATGTCCACCATTACTTTGAAACAGCAGTGCCCACAATTAGTGCGATCAAGTTTCATGAAAACAGTTCCCCAGCTACACTTTTTTTTTTTTTTACAATCATGTCTTGTTGGTGTGTCTGCTTGTGGCTTAAAGCAGGATGTGAACGTGTGAGTGAAATAGATGATGTCATCCTGGAAAAATTCTTTCAGGTTCAAGTCTACCCTCAAGGGATGAATATGGTTTTGCTGGTTCTACGAAATTTCAAAGAAAAGAAGACCTTTTCCCTGAAATAATCCCATTTTCTCCCAGATTTTAAAAAATGACTTGTGCCATTTAATTTTTATTTTTAATCTTATCACTACTGTGCTTTCAAAACAGAGTATAATTCATTTCTCGTGTATATTGCTAAGAAAGTATTTAAAGTTAAGAGGAAATCTGACATGACTCCTGTTTATACTCTCCATTCCAGTTAAAATGGATAATTATCCATTTCTCTCAGTGGGCACCACAGGCCATCGCCTTCCTCTATATCTTTGCATGAGCCACTCCCTTGTCTCTGGAGTGTGTTCCCTCCTCCGTCCCTCAACGTACAACTCAGGTGCCATTCACAATGTATGATATTTCCTAATCCTCCCAGTTGTTATTGTACTTCAATTCTCAAGATTTAATTATATTACTTTGTGCACACATATATACATATACACAAGTATGTATTTCTGTACAGACACATACTATATTCATATATCTATTTTATATTTCCATACTTGTGTACACATTATCTTCTTCCAGTAAAATTTGATATCCTTGAATGGACTAACTCTTCCTCCACTTTGAGGAATCAGTCACCTACCATAGTGCCCTGTACATAAAAAGTTCTTAATAAATATTTGTTGAATTTAACTGACATTAAAAAAAGAAACAACAAACAGCTCCTGAATGATCAATACCAGGAACCTCTATTTGTTTAATGTCTACTGAAACATCTCAGAAGCTTCACCTCTTAGGTGTCTAAGTCAGCTCACAACTGTGATCACTTCTGGTTTTCAAGGATTCCCAGCAGGTGCAGAACCTCACCATATTTTACCCAACTCATAGAACTCCATTGTCAATAACTAGCTCCCTCATTCCTTCCTGTCACTCTATTCCCCCAAAATCTAGATATTCTTAACACTGAAGAAACTAAAACTTACACCTTCATAAAAAAGAAATAGATTTCTTTGATAATAGAACAAAAAAGAAATGAGTTAATGAATGGAAAAAAAAGCATTATTAAATGCTTACTATGTTCTAGGCAGTCTGCTAACTGTTGGTAATACAAATATAAATGTGAGGTAATTCCTGCCCTCAAAAAGCTTACATTGGGAGGAGAAAACTCAAATCGAATAGTGGTGGCTAGGAAAGGGTGTTTTAGTCTGAGAAGTCACAGGGATGTTGAGTGGAACAATAGTGAGGTCATTTGGCATGCCCTTTCTAAGCAATGGTACTGTTGATTTGAGAACCTAATTTGATTCTATGCTAAATTATTCCCAGTTCAGAAATAATGTTTCATTTTGTTACTAGTTTTACTGTATAAATAGAGAAGTATTTTTTTTAACTGCAGCAACTTCACTACTATTGCCAGAGCAGGGGCCTGATTTTGCAGCTTGAACAAAGCCATCATTATTTTCAATAGGATTCATGCTCTGGTAGAAACAACAACAACTGGAAGACTTTCAATGTATCAAGTCCCAAAATATTTCCTAGGACACTTCTGCCTCTTTTCCATAACAGTATCTCTAATGTTTCAGATTAGCAAATATTTGTCAACCATTATGCTGAGCCCTGAGCATCTAAAAATGAAATAGAAAAATAGTCCCAACCTTCCTGAAACAAGGGAGATATACTATGTGGATTATATAGGTTGTTGTTGTGTTCGTCCTTCATTGCCAAAGGAGACCATGCCATCAGAGAAATGATGACATGACTTGCACTTGATTTTGTTTTGAGTGAGGGAGAGCTGTGCAAGGTCACCAGCCTTACTTTCTCCTCCTGAGCCATCTGGATCCATTGACCAGATATTCATCAGGATGACTGGAGATGACCCCGGGTAGAAAGACTACAGGTAAATACAAGTAGTGAATGAGGATCCAGAGGAGTTCTGTTAAATGCTCCCAAAGAAACTCAAAGCGTGTTCCTGAATATCCCCATCTTAGTCACCCACTAACATTTTCAGTAGTAATAATAAAAATCTAATTAGTACCACTACTGCTACTACTACTACTGCTACTACTACTACTGCTACTACTACCACTACTACCACTACTACCACTGCTACTACTGCTACTACTACCGCTACTACCACTACTACTACTACTACTACTACTACTACTACTACTGCTACTACTACTACTGCTACTACCACTACTACTACTGCTACTACTACTACTACTGCTACTACTACTACTGCTACTACTACCACTACTACCACTACTACCACTGCTACTACTGCTACTGCTACTACTACTACTGCTACTACTACCACTACTACTATTGCTACTACTACTACTGCTACTACTGCTACTACTACTACTACTGCTACTACTACCACTACTACTATTGCTACTACTACTACTGCTACTACTACTGCTACTACTACTGCTACTACTACCACTACTACCACTACTACTACTGCTACTACCGCTGCTACTACCGCTACTACTACTGCTACTACTACTACTGCTACTACCGCTACTACTACTACTATTACTACTGCTACTACTACTACTGCTACTACTACCACTACTACCACTACTACTACTGCTACTACTATTACTACTGCTACTACTACTACTACTACTACTACTGCTACTACTACTACTACTCATATCTATCCCATACATATAACACCTGGAAACCTGCAAAGCACTTTATACAAATTATCTCATTAACAGATTTACAAGAATTCATCAGTTGCAACCCAGTGAAATATCCTTAACTCTGAACTGCTTTATGAAAACAATATCAACTCTTTATAGTGAAATCTGAAAATGAGTAAAACAAAACACACATAACAATGAAGTGCTAGTTAATTCAGATTCTTCTGTCAAATTCACTGAAACATAGCTTCATGAATGAAACACAGTTCTCATAGATATATCTAAAAGCTTTCTAAATTGCAGTGTATAAAACAGCCAATTATAAAAGGAAAAGTGATGCTTTGAGGTTTTTTTCCCTTCTAATTCTATATCCCTTTGAATTTTATAGGAGCAGCTGAGAAAATTCATGCTTCAGGTCTAGGTGCTCAAAATACATAATTATAGGCAGCATTTCAAAATAAGATGCCAATTCAAACATGCCATATATTTGTAAACTGTATTGCAGAATCTACCACTCTTAAAATGACTTTCTCCACTTCCTAACCTATGAATCCTTAGAATCAAAGTACTTTTCAGACCACTTTGTTAAGTAACCTCAAATGTTCTAAATATAACCCCACTGTTCCAAAATCCAAAGACTCAGTAGTTTTGGTGATGGCATCCTGAAAAGAAGAATAAAATTTCTACACTGGAAGGTCATGTTGGATTTTATCCCTTTTTTGATTCCCCCATGTTAGGAAAATGATTTTCTATCTATTGACATGGGAAATATTTCTAATTATCCCTGATTGTAAAGTCATTATTTTAGAGATAGAGGATGAATACGGACACAGGGAGATCTAGGCTGAACTTCCTCAGATGGCCACTGGACCTTAGAAAGTCACTTACCCTTAATGTTGCTTGGGCAGATCTTAGGATTTGCCTACTAAGACATCAATAGCTTGGGAATCTGTGTTGGTGGAAGGAATTCTCATACCACAAGTCCTATACAATGATGCAGTCACAGGTCCTTCCTGTAGCCTAATAAATATCCTAAGCACTGGAATTGAGCCTGATTCCCTCTTGCTGACTACAGAAGTTGCATTGTGAATATGATTGTTAAATGAAGATTGGGGAGAAGGCTAATTAGGAGCCTGAGGCAAAATGAAATCCCCTACACTTGTATCACACTCACCTTGCTTTAGTAAGCAGAGGAGAAGTGGAAAGGGCTACAGAGGGAATCATCTTCAGCTCTTGCAGTAATCACAAGGTGACTTCACCCTTGAATACCATAATAGCACTTAATAGTGATTTCTGTCTCCATCCAAATGTTCACTGGCAGGCAAGTTAATGAAACCACAAAATTCCTACGTACTCTTCTTTCCCCATTAGATTCCACTTGACTGACATTCTGCGCTCTTTGACTGGATCCCAAAATAACTGTCTTACAAACGTGCCAACTCCTTAAGCAGGAATTTGTATATGTAGGCACTTTTGGTGAATCCACTGCTTTACAATTTAATTTTGGCAAGTGCTTCAGTTTAGCAGACTTCTTCTAATGTAAACTAACCCACTCTTAGACATTTCATCTTTTGTACTCAAAACCAGTCCCTCCACCTTCTGAGGATGAACTGGCTAGCCTCCTGAGCGTAAATCACAGCCTGTAACTGACTTTCAAAGCTGAAGTGTGGTGATAAAAACCAGGAACGAAAGTTTCAGTTTCCTCGTGACAATTTCTAGCCCTGCATTTTCTCATCCAGAAACACCCACCTTTATAAGCTACATGCTTCTAGGATCAACACAAGACCACCAAAAGCAGAAAGATGGTGTAGTAAAATCTCATTTTTCCTGTCTTCATTTCAAAAGAAAGAGTTCCACACAAATAGGATTTTTATATACAGGATAAACTTCTGTAAACAGGAAAAATTTTCTTTCATTTTAATCATTAATAGAAATATTATTAATACATATTATTAATATATATTATTATATCCACAGAAATATCATTAATATATATTAAGTTCTATGCTTATGTAAGAGTATGTACAAAGAACCAAAACATTTGTAACTTCATTAGGGCTAGAAATTCCCAGCGTAGAATTTACTTTCTCTGATGAAAACTGCAACTTTTTTATGAAGATGTGTTATTTATATTTGGATAAGTTCTTAGAAGTCATTTACTCCAGTGTCTTTGTTTTAGAGATCACAAAACTGAGGCCCACAGAGCTTAAGTGAGGTGCCCAAGGTCACACAGATAAGAAGTAGAAGAACCACAATCTGGACCCAATCAAATCAAGTTAACAGGCATGTATTAAATGCCGATTATATGCTAAGCACTATGTTAAGCATGGAGGGGCACAAAAAGAAAAAGGCAATCTCTGCTCTCAGAAAGTTCCCAATCTAAAGGGGAAGACACTCCCCAAACAACTAGGTGCTCTTATTCCAAATCCAGCACTCTCTACCACACCATATAACACTGTCCTAGACTGCTGCATGTGTCGTGTAGACATTAAGTGACTTGCCCTAGATGACACAACTAGGAAGTATCAGAATCAGCATGTGAAACCAGTTCTTCCTAATTCCCCCCAACTTATTCCATTATGTCATGCTGTCTGTTTGTTGAGCATACATAAAAATTGACCATAATTGAGTCTTTTCTTAATAATTCAGGGTCTTGATCATAAAAAACAGCTGCAATCTACTATAAAATAGTGATGCCTTCAGGATCTATCTATTGAGCCACATCTGGCTATTTACTGTTGTAAATGGCCATGGGTTATCACACTTCCCTTTGGTCTGGTTCATTGTAATGTGTCTGTCTTCTCCTTTTGCTGCCCCTGTTACTGAATCTGCCTATAGCAGCCTCACTCCCTCTAATTTTCTGTGACTCTGGTAAACAATTAACCAAAAAACATTATCAAATACACTAGTAGAAACTAGAGAAATCACCAATTGCAGGCCCTTTCTTTTACAGATGAAGTTGCTGTGCATTAGAGACTTTTTTTTCTTCTTTCCTGATTAAGGAGTGTGTAGTCAAAGTTGTTGGATAAATGAGGAATAATGGTTGATTGCTGGAAAGCTGGCGGTAACAATAGTCTACACTCATACAGTTGATAGGACTGTTGCCTAAATAAGAATTCCAAAGGCAATATGCTAGTAATTTTATCTAGTCTAGTCTAGGGTGGGTTCTATCCACTCTCACAAACCTCTATAGAGACAGGATTGACAGTCATCTAAGGGCTATAGTCTGAAGGATCAGAGGAAACCTGGATGGAATACTTTCTTTCCTGGCCTGGTCAATGAACCTGTAATACTCCTAATGAATTATTGTGCATTAATTGTCTTCTCAGAGTTCCCAAACTTTTGAAGGGGTAATACATTGTCACTAATCCCTTATTGTGAATCGAAGTGAATTAACCTATTTTTCCCCTGTCACAATAGCTATAATTTAGTACATGGGAACTCATCACTTTTTAAATAAGGGGAAGGTGAAAGGGAAAAGAAATGAAAGGTGGGTATGGGGGAACTTGGATCCTAAAATCATATATCAAGATTTATGTCATCTACTTAAATATGACGATGTTAATAAATGAAAATCGCATACGTTACCTCACTTGAGCCTCGTGACAACCCTGGAAGGTCACTGCTGTTATTATCAATGCCGTTTGACAGATGAGGAAACAAGACTGAGACTTGTCCAGGGTCACACAGCTAGTAAATGTATGAGGCGGGATTCAAACTCAGGTTTTTCCATCTCCAAGTCCAGCACTCTGTCTACAGTGCCATCTAGTTACTTTCTTAAAACCAGCTCAGAAACCCAATATATGTTTAAAGTATTTCTATGTACGGGAGTAACTCCATCCCTACTTATCATACCCACTCAACCATTCCTGCCACTGACTAAAGTGGGATCTCTACAGATCTGTAGTGCATAGAAACTTCCATGTATTTGAAAGAAAGCTAGCCTAAATATAGGTCGTAGGAAGAGGTAAAATCCAACCTCCCCTCAAGCCAATTTGCAACCCAGGGAAGCTTATATGAAATCAGGACACTATTTCTTGGGCATATATAGAATGGTAGTCTAAATCTAAACAAAGGTATGTTCGCCTAAATAGTCATTTGTTGACTCACAAAATTGGATCCATTAATTTCTATATTAAAATATAATGATATTCACAAAATATCAATAATATTGACATGTTAATTAGTCTTGGGAGGTTCCCATGAACATATACTTATTACAAAAACAAATATCCAATCAACTTTCTGAGAGAAGGATAAGGGGAAAACAAGATTTGTTCCCTTGGATCTAAAGTCAATAAAGTTAAGCTTACCTAAGCCAGAAAGGGAACACATTTCAGACTCAGGATCAGAATTAAAACCCCAGGATTGCTAGAAAAGCCTCTTAGGAAGAGTGTGTCTAAATGCACATACTAGAATTAGACCACTGACATCCCTTCTGGCTTTATGCCCTAAGACTGCTTCATTTAGTGCAACTTTTAGAATGCAAATGGAGTAAATATCTATATTCTCAGAAAACTATCTTGAAAGTTTAAACTATTTAATGTATTTTTTCTCTCATACTTACCCTAAGACAACTGATCCTTTTCCAAACCATCAAGAAAGAAGTTTTCTTATACGTTATTCAACCTATCATAAAATGACAAAAACTCAGAGGTGAAAGGGACCTCAGAGATTATTTAGTTCCTGAACAGGAATCCCATCCAGAACAACTAATCATCCACCATTTTCTTAGTGATCGCTAGGGAATGTGAATCTTCTGTCTCAGAGGAAATCCATTCTACAAATGGACAGGTTTAATACTTTTTTTTCACTTTATTTTTTTTAATAATTATTTTATTTGTTTTCAGTGTTCTATAATCACTTCCATATATCTCAGATTTTTTTCCTCTTCCTCCCCCACTCCCTACTCACTCCCTCCCCAAAATGGTTTACAATCTTGACTGGTTTAATTCTTAAGAAATTTTTCCTTACATCTAACCTGAACCTGTTTCTCTGTAACTTGCATGCATTGCTATTAACTCTTTAGTACAAAGAAAAACAGAACAGTTTTCTCTTTAGCATAACAACTTTTGAAATCTCTCCCTTAGTCTTCTCTAATTCAAGTTAAACATCCCCAATTTCTTCAATCAATCCTTGATGATTTCTACAAACTTCCTCATTTTGGTTGTTCTCCGATGCCCTCAAATTTGCCAATGCGCTTCCTCAGCTGTGATACCCAGAAATAAACATAATCTTCCAAATATGATTTGACCAACAACAAGGCTATCTCTCCCTTATTCCTAGACACTATCTCCTGATACAACCTAAGATCATATTAATTTTCTTGGCTGCTATATCACATTTCACTTGAATTGAGCTTGCAATACACTAACATCTCCAGATCTTGGGGGAGGGAGTAAACTGCTTTCTATCCATGCTCCCCCCCATCTTGTAATTGGAAATGGATTTTGAACCCAAGTGTAATACTGAACTCGCATATTAAATTTATTTTTACATAATTTCACCTTGTTTACCTAGACTAATGTTCTCTTTTGGGATTTTGGCTCTGCGAGTTAAGTTAGATTTCTAACTCTCAGTGTGTTAGCTATCATTTTTTTCTGTCTAAGTGTTTGATAATTAAGAAATACTATGCAATAATGTAGCTAGGTGAATTTGGAATTAGCTGAATGTCCAGACACAAAGAACAGCCATGATGACAGTGTTTATGAAATTAACAATATAAATTTGGTGTAGTCACTCAAAAATTGATCTTGATCTAATATTGTTTTTACTAATGGCTTGGATAAAAGCATAGGATCATAATGTGAACCTTGTGTTAAATGATCCCATCTGACATACTTTTATTCAAGTAGTTAATAGAAATGCTAAACTATGCACATGCTTAGGGCAATCCATTAAAGACTTCCTTCCATGTTTACGTTGAGCCATTAATGGCCATTCTTTGGCTCCAGCCATCTAACACATTCTAAATCCTGCTAATGGTATAAACATCTAATGCACATGTATCTCCACATTCCATAACAAGAACATTAGACACTTTATCAAGTGTTTGGCTAAAATTTATGAAAATTAGAACTATAGCATTTCTCTAGTGTACTAATCCAGTAATTCCATCAAAAAAAGGAAAAGAGTTTAGCTGGACATAATGTATTTTTGATGAAATCACACAGATTCCTGGTGAATAGTGCATCCTTTTTCTAGATTTTCACAAACCATTCTTCTAATAGAGAATTCCTGAATTTTGCAGAAAGTAGCATCAAGTTCACTGGCCTATAGTCTTCCCTTAAAAAAATAATTCAAGACATTTGCCTTTTACCATTCTCTATGCCTTTGGCACTTCTTCCAATCCAAAATTATAAATTGGAAAAATGAGGGGCTATTCAGTTTGCAAGAATATTCTTTTAATTAATAAATATATCTAACACGTTTGTTTACCAATTAATGCAAAACCTTGCTTATGTAATAATGCATGATTCCTGTGTTTGAAAAATAGATTTTCTAATTCCACTTTGGAACTAAGAATTCCTAAGAATTGGTATTATTAGAGGTATTGATGACTCTAAATTAATCTGAACTAGGATTCCATTTCTTTTTCAGGTAAAACTTTTGAATATCTCTATAATGTTTTTGGTCTTAAACAAAAATAACAACAAAACTCTGATCTCTTCCATTTCAACTATGATTTCTTATTTTTTAATATGCTATTTTGCTATTTATTTTTGAGGGGAAATTCTAGTTTCTCTCTCTCTCTCTGTTTCAGTCTCTCTCTCTCTTTCAGTCTTTCTGTCTCTCTCTGTCTCTCTGTTTCTGTCTCTGTCTCTCTCTGTCTGTGTGTGTGTGTGTCTCTCTCTCTCGCTCCCTCGCTCTCTTTTTTCCTAAATTCTACAATATCCTGAAGCTTTGTTAGTTGGGGCCAATCAGGAAACTGGGTATCCTTAATGGGTCTAGGATGTTCTTTCCCCAAACAAGGGTTGAATTTTTTCATTGGGGTATGAATGAGCAACTTTCCTCTTGGAGTATAATGTGGTATTCTATTAAGGAACAGTAGTTGCTTTGCTAATGTTGCTATCTGTCCTTCAAACCTGATCTAAACATCCAGTGCCCTTTGAAGTCAACGGAAGCTCTGCCCCCAAAGGAACTCACTGCTGTCTGGGCAAGAGTAAGGTAACAGAGGAGTCTAACAAAAAGGAACGCAAAGAGGAAGAGTGGATGTACTTTGATTGTGATGCTCCTTATTATTCAAAGGGGAAAGAATTCTAGTCCACAAAAAAAGAAAAAAGTCAATTAGAGCTTTACTAATGAGAGTATGTTGTATATACAAGATGGCTAGTAGAGCTAATCTAGACTAGGAAGCAAATAGCCAATATAGCACAAATAATTATGTAATCCTAAACTAATACTTTCAGCCAGAGACAATCCATACACACCTCACTCTGTCATGACAACTCTGTCACCATTCTTTCCTTCATCCTTCCTTCTTTCTTCCCTTCATCTTTCTTTCTTTCCTTCTTTCCTTCTTTCTTTTTATTTCTTTCCTTCCTTCCTTCTTTCCTTAATTCAATCAGTTATATGACCTGGGATAAAACCCTTATCCTTTATAGCTTATATAATTTTTTAAACTGAAAAATTGAGCACTAGGGATATAAAGGAAAATACTGAATACTACATGCCCTCAAGGAGATTAAATTCTATTCACAAAGATTACAGGTACATATACATACATATCTATAGTATGTTGATAGGTGTATATATATATATATATATATATATATATGTATTATGCACATATATAGGCATATACATACATATAATGCATATAAGGCAAATTTTTGTGGGAATCAAGAAAATAATCAGAAGGTGTCAAGAGTTGAGTATTAGAGGAACCTGGGGATTCTAAAGAGCAGAAGTGAACTTTGATCATTTTATATTCTTAGAGTGTGAACTGGAAAGGTACATGATTTACCCAAGGTGACCCAGTTAAGTGCAGGTATAGCCCCTGTTTCAGTTGGCTCAGATTCTGAGAATTTACAGCAATGGATGTTTTGAGAAAAACTCAGAAGACCATGTGTGTATAGACTATGGCACATTGTAGATGCTTAATAAATGTTTATTAACAGTTCATGGTGTGTTTTGGGAGGAGAAGGCAGAACACGGAAGAAGAAGAGGAGGAGGAAGAAGAAGAGGAAGAGAAGGAAGAGGAAGAAGAGGAAGAGGAAGAAAAAGAGGAGGAGGAGGAAAAAAAATAGGAAGCATAGTGTTGGAGTGGCAGATGGACTTTCCTCTTGAGAAATGAACAAGTGAATTGGTTCTATAATATGTCAGAAGTAGGACATGAGCCTAGGTCTTCATGACTCCAAAGCTAACCTTCTATCCTGTTGTGCTGCCTCTTATTTTAAAATCACAAGGAATTGTATAATTAAGGGCCAAAGAAACTTGAAATGGTGCTGTGAGGATCAGTTGAAGGAAACACTAATGTTTAAGCTCAGACAAAGATTTAGGGAAGACATGACAGACATCCTCAAATATCCAATGGATTATCATGTAGGAAAGGAATTCATCTTGCTCTGCTTGGATGCAGAAGGAAGAATGAGGAACAGTGAAGCAAGAGGAGGCAGAGGTAGGCTTCATGTAAGCAAGATTTCCCTCACCAGATTATCCCAAGTGAAATGAGATATCTCTGGGGTTAATGAATTCACTCATTTTTGTGCTGATAAATGTTTAACCACTGGCTCTCAAGAATAAGTGTGTACATATCACACTTTTAACTTTAATCTGCATTAGTGACATTTTCCCCATCATTTTCTTAACTCTAAAATTCAGCAGTACAATAAATCAAGCCCTGATTTGTAGCATTTGCCGATTTCCAAGGTATAAATGCTCAAAATGAAAATATAATCACTGTCTTTCCTGGATTGGTAAGAGCCAGCCCCAGAAAACCCCTAGTTCTCCTCTTTAAATAAAAGCTTGATGACCACTTATCAAGGATGTTAGAGAAAGGATTCTTGTTCATGTTTGTAATGGATCAGATAGCATCTGAGGTGCTGGATCGACCGTGAGATCCTAAGGTTCTATTAGGTTCATTATGCTCCCAACAATGTGGTCTCAACATTTAAAACCATGCCTGACACATAGTAGGTGCTTTTAAATATTTGTTGACTAACTTACTCAGGTGCTTATACCTCAGTGAGAGCATTTGCATGCCAAGTCAGACTGTGGCCTAGGGTATCAAGGACAAGACATTATAATATAGAGATTCAGGTGGTAGAGGGAGGAATGGATGAATGATTTCTTTAGTAAACAGGAAACTGAAGATTGCTGTTTTTTTATCCCTACATCACTAGAACCCATCCAAAGGAGTAAAATGAATAAACGAATGCATGCAGATTAAACAGAATATTAAATGTATTAGCATACTTCATTAGATTTCATTTTCAGATCTCAAAAGTTCTTAATCAATACTAAGCATATACAAGCTTTTTACATTCTAAGCGTGCTTCTCTGTTTTGTATATGTGTACGTATACAATTCTCACATTAAAACTCCAAAACACTCACATTAAGTCCTTGTCAAGGAAAGTAAAATTTGACTGCTAGAGAATAAAGAGGCAAAATTGAAGTCTCTGGAAGAAAACTATGGAAGACATTCAGTGACATGAATCACTGAGATGGGATTACACTTGGTGAGGTGTGTGAGTCTCTGTGTGTATGTGTGTGAGTGTGCATGTGCATGTACATGCATGTTCAGGAGTTCTGCTAAGCAGCCAAACAGCCACTTCACTAGATCTAAGCCCATTGTGACAAAAACCACCTAAGCTATCCACAATAACCTCTAAGTCTAGGTGGAACAGATTTGAAGAACTAGGACACAAAGAGAAAAGGCTGGTGGTTTATGTCTCTGAGATGTGTCTAATAATTTCATCTGATTTACTGTAAGTTTTAATGTTTTGATTCAGTTTAGTGACAGTTCCTTGAGGGCAGACACATCTGGTTTTTTTTCTTTCTTGGAATCCCTAGAGCCTATTGAAATGCTTCACATAGAGTAAGTGAGCTTATTCTACATAAAACACTGTGATGAAATAATAAATATGTAGTAATATAATAACAAATGCTCATTGGGCTGTCTAATCATAAGAACCATGTGATCACTCCAGTTGAGTTTACTAATAGTGGCTCAAGCTAGGCAGGTCAAATAACCTAAATGTGCCCATGTCCTATTTTGTATCTGGACAGAAGAAGTAGAACTAAGATGTAGCTAGTTGATCCAGTGGATGGAGTGTTGGAATTGGAGTCAGGAAAATTTCAGTTCATATCCTGACTCAGGACACTCACTAGCGTGTGACGTTGGCCAAGTCACTTAACCTCTAGCTGCCTTGGTTTCCTCAACTGAAAAATTGGGTTGAAAATAACACTCCATATGTTTGTTATAAAGATCAAATTGGATCAGGAGATAACATATGTAAAGTGCTTTACATACTTTAAAGTGCTGTATAGATATCCATTATTATTGTTAGAAAGGGCCTGGGGTTCCAGGAGAAGCATACTGTGATATATCATTGGCCTTTTCATCATCTTTTCCTATGAGAATTTTCTCAAAAAATTGAAGAAGATAAGAAAGTAGCCTTATTTTACATTGTACCATAAAAATCTGTTTAAGTAAACATAGTAACTTGGAACTGAAAGATGCAGGTATAAAGAAATATGATATGGTAGACCATTTTAATGAAGGTAATTCTAACTTGTCTTTAAGCAATATAGTATGGATAAAGGGACACAGATTTAAAACTGGAAGGGACTTTCAAGATTATCTAGTCCAATAGTCTCAATTTACAGATGAGAAAACTGAAGTCTACAAAGATAGAGTGACTTGCCCAGAGTTACATAGGTATTAAGTAGCAGGGCTAGAATTCAAATCCAGGTGCTCTAGCTTCAAATGCAAGACTCTTTCAGGAGGATTAGTGTCTCCATAGTTATGTTCCTTCAAGTGTTTATCACAACAAAAAGCAAGTTTGACTTTTACAGTGTTAACAGATAAATTGTTTTTGTTCTAGAAATAACCACTTAAAGTTTTTTTTTAACCTAAAAGGAATCACCAATTTCTGAGAAAAGATGCTACGTAGAGTTTTCCCCTTTCAGTTCCACTCTATTTTGACCTAACCTAAGCTTATCCTGAGATTCTTTTAATGACATCCAAACTTCCCTTCACCTTTCTGGCTGCCTCCTTACACCAAGCCGCATTTCAGCGAATGTGCTCATGTTAATCTTACATCATTCCTTCTTCTCGATTCTTTTCTCATTCATCGACCTCTCAATTCTTTTGAAAAGGAAAAAAAAAACAAAATAGGAGAGGCATTATTTGTAATGGAGAAGGGTGTAAGAGGTCTGAACACCTGAGATGCTTCTCAGGAAGCCACATGTCTGTCAGTGGATTTCTTTCTGTAGCACAAATGGACACAGCCAAGTTGGCTAGGACATCATGAGGATGTTCTAAGAAGACTCAGGCCACAGCTGAATTCTCCGCCCCAAACCTCTTACATAAAGTTCCCTGGCACCAGGAACTATGTTCTCTTATCGGAAGGTAGGAACTACAGGAGGAATCCAGGCCACTGGGAAGTATATCAGGAAAGGATAAATGACTGTAACAGTACCCAATGACAAACATTTTTTAGAAAATGTATCCCTATGACTAACCGCTGTTGATCAACATGTAGTCTAAATGAGGTATGTACTAGGAAAGAGACACTTGTTTTTGGTAATTTGGTCTTGTTTATACTTTTTAAAGCAATGATTCAGGGCATCTAGGTGGCACAATGAATACAGCATGCTGGAGTCAGGAGGACCGGAATTCAAATTTGACCTCAGATACGTGACACTTACTAGACATGTGACCTTGGGCAAGTCACTTAACCCTAATTGTCTTGCCTTTCTCCCTCAAGAGAAAAAAAATCCAATGGCTCAATACATAAAATGACTGGTGATTTTATCAAGGAGTCTAGGCCTCCAGCATTGTACGATAAACAAATATCAGTATATCAGTATCCAGAGGCCAACCTTCTGGAGACAGAGACCCTCTACACTTAGGCTCATCCTCAATGGCAGACACATAGTCCACTCCCAAGCCATATTCAAAGCTGTTCCAGCTTGGCCGGATCTGCCTGAGTTGAGATTATATTGGCAAAGCCCTTGGAAAGCTTCATGATTCAACACAAAATTGCAGCTGTAAGATTGTTTAAAGTATTTTTAGGACCCTCTGGGGCAGACCACTGGAGAATAAACTATTGAGGCATCAGAAGCACTTTAATTCTGGTTAAGATCTACCTGGGATTTCTTCTATAGTCTTACCAAGAGGACTACAGAACTGGGAGGTTGAATTACCATGTTCCTAGTAACAAAGGCAGTAGACATGGCAGAGGAAGGGTTTCAGCTCAGGTCTGCTGCCCTCAAGGCTGACTATTTACTAGGCCACAACATCTGTCAGATTGGACTTGGCAAGTTGTAGTACAATAAATACTTAGAAAAACAAGCATGATTTTTACATATCTTTAAAAAAAAGCAACTAATTACTCCTCTGCACCACTACATAGTCTATGTGAATTTTCACACTTCTTTTGTTTAAAATAGATGACAGACATTTAAATGCTCGTAAATTTTTCCTTCTCTCTTAATGAAGAACCAGAGGAAGAACACTGGATGTGAAGTCAGGGGAGCTGAGTTTGAATGGTGGCTCTACCACCTATAATCTATGTTAACTTGGGCCACTCACATGACCTCTCTAGGTCTGTTTCCTCCTCTGCAAAATAAAATAATTCATTAGATGGCTTCAAAGTTCTTTTCCAGCCCTAAAGCTGGGTTTCTGAAAGTTCAAGGATTTATACAAAATAACCCATCACATCTTTTTATGTAAATTTATGTTGAATATGGTTTACAAGCATGATTGCAGTCGTTCTCAAATTTTCTCATTAATTTATGTGTAGAGAGGAAAGTAATAACTTAGCAACTATCTAGAGTAAAGGAAGGAGAGATCAAAGATGAGGCAGGGAGGAAAGGTGGTCGTGGTAAATAGAACACCTGGGTAATAGTTAGGAACTCCTGAGTTTCCTTCTTCATACACTAATTGCGTGGTTCTGGTCAAGTCGCTTAAATTCCCCTAGTCTCAGTTTCCTCATCTGTAAAAGAGGAATAAAAGCACCTCCCTAAGAGGGTTGGTGGAAGAATAAAAGGCATCACATATGTAAAGTGTTTGCAAATCTGACAATGCTATTATAAAATGAAAGTTACTGGAATTAATGCTTTAGCTGGTGTGTTGCTATGGGGGAGGTTGAGGCTGGTGAATCTCTTTGGGTAGGGAGTTCTGAGCCACAAGAGTCTAAGCAGACTGGATGTCTGTCCTGAATCCAGCATCATTACTGTGTATAACAGGGAGTAGGGGGCCAGAAGTTTGCCTTAGGAGGAATGAACAGACTCAGGTCAAAACCAGAACACATCAGTGTTCTCATGTTGATCAGTAATCAGTTCAAGCCCTTAAGTAACCCCTGGAGTAAGACAGAGAGATCCAATCTTAAAGTGTGTGTGTGTGTGTGTGTGTGTGGCTGAAGTGGAAAAAAGAACCCAAAAGAACCTAAATTCATCATTCTTTCTTTCAGTCACTGCTAGAAAATAAAGGTCTGATAGGTAAATCTTGCTGCTAAATTTCGAATCACAGATTGATGATAGAGATTATTCATCAGCTCCTTTACTAATTGTCATTTCAGACTCAAGTCAGCTGCCACCCACTTCCCTCAGATTCTCCTATCTATAGTAATTAGCCTTACCAAAGAGACTGTAAAAGCAGAGTGGAATTAGAAGCATATTTTGCCTAATTAAGACTCAGATCAACCTTCCAAGAAATGTTGTGATTTCTCATTTAATGAGATCTTGATTCATCTGGGAACAAGAAAAAATCCCAGAATTCAGTTGGGTCTCATACTGATCCAGACTGCCCACTAGCAGTGCATTATAAAAAAATGTGTATATATGTGTGTGTGTGTGTGTGTACATACATATGTATACATACATATGCACATATACATATGTATATGTATAAAACTATTCTGGCAGGCTTTACCTTAATGGGCTTATTAGCATCAGTGTTGTCTTTGAACTTTTCTTGCACAGTTTCTGCAAGCTGACAGAGCAAGGCACCATTATCCAATTTCTCCATAAATGTTTCTGCTGTTATCTCATTACCTGTAAGAAACAAAAAGAAAGGAAAGGAAATAAGGGCAGGAAGGTAGGTTTCAAGTTGGAAACAATGTTTGAGATCATCTATTCTACCCAATTCATTTTATAGAAGAAAAACTAAAGCTTATAGAGGATTGCTGGTCCAATGTCTTCCAAACAACAGTACCAGAATTTGAACTTCTGACTAAATCCAGTGTTCTTCTGAGCAC
Organism: Potorous gilbertii; assembly: GCA_028658325.1. Lineage (NCBI taxonomy): Eukaryota > Metazoa > Chordata > Mammalia > Diprotodontia > Potoroidae > Potorous > Potorous gilbertii. Next base: position 246,753,077 of record CM053772.1, on the reverse strand, counting down.
ATCACACTGTTGCTCCTAGACAACATCTCTGTGCAAACATGATTATCAGAATCATGAGAAATACCTCATTTTATATCAGAGCAGAATTATTACTTCATGACAAAAAGATTATTAGATTTATGTTCTTGTTGGACAGCATGGATAACTCCTTAAATAAAGGTCTATTCTTTCCCTAGTGTGGGGCAGCTAGGTGTTGTAGTGGATACAGTACCAGTGCAGGAGTCAAGGGGACCTGAATTCAAATCTCACCTCAGACACTTGACACTCGCTAGCTGTGTGACTTGGGGCATATCACTTAACCCCAAATGCCTCATCCTGGGTCATCTCCAGTCATCCTGATGAATATCTGGTCAATGGATTCAGATGTCTCTGGAGGAGAAGGGAGGCTGGTGACCTGCACAGCCCTCCCTCACTCAAAACAAAGTCAAGTGCAAGTCATGTCATCATTTCTCTGATGGCATGGTCTTTTTCAGCAACAAAGGACGAACACAACACACACACACACACACACACACACACACACACACACACACACATTCTTTCCCCAGCATAGTTCTAATACATAGTAAATTTGTTTTACATAACTTTTGTTGTAGTATCCTTCAAAGTATGGAAAGTTAAGAAGAACCATTATTTGGTTAGTCAAAGGTAATGAAAGTCAATCAGTTAAGTTGTTAAAAACAGTTTTACCAGTGATATAGTATAAGTCTGTTGCACTGACTATTCCCTATAGTCCAAAGTACAGAGCACTAGGTCAAGCATGGTGGTCTACACTTCTAGTTTCTGCTCCTGGAGATCAGGATGGAAAGGTGGTAGATCATCTGAGCTGCTATGGGCTAAGCCCATGATGGGTCTATGTTGAGTTCAGTACCAATACTATGAGTTCCTAGGAGCAGTAAACCACTAGTTTGCCTAAGGAAGAATGAAGTGACAGGGAGAAGGAAATGGATTAGGTCAAAATTTCTATACAGATCAGTAGTGAGATTGGGTTCCGTAAGTAGTTGGCAAGTCACCATGTCTTTGAATATTTTCCCCTGTTTCAGGCACCCTCTCACCTTAACAGATTCTATTCTTTAAAGCCAAGGTGGAATCCTACTTATGTCGCACAGTCTTTGCCATTCACTTGAGGTTTTATTCCGTCTGCCCTATATGTTTATTATTTAGCATATACTAATAATATCCAAATGACATCATAAATGTAAGGTGCTTTGTGAACCTTCAGGTGCATATAAATGTTAGTTCTTAGTTATTACTGTTATTTTTATACACTGTCTTTTTACAATTATTTACCAACTCATATGTTATTCTTATCTGCACAACTAGAGTGAAAGATCCTTGAGAATCCTGAGCTAATTTGTATTCCCTATACTGCCTAATACAGTTTTGGGAACACTGGTTTTGGGAATTGGGTCTGGATTTCTGATACCACTGGGTTGTGTGAACAATCAGTAAAAAGATGGGAAGACAGGTGACATTCTGAACTCACTGCAATAGCCGATTATGGGACTTGTCTCCAACACAATTTTACTTAACTTTATTTTCCAACACTCCCCTACCCAAATCCTTCCCCATGATGTTCAAGCTCCAGTATCTTCCCTCCTGAGACATGAGGTGTTGACCCCTCAGGGCAATTATACCAGGAAGTCCACAGCACCACAGCAGATGCTCAGACGGCAATGGGAAAATTTCGTTCTCACCCTCTGCTCCCAGATCACCTTGTGACTGAAGCACAAAGAAGTCTGTCTCTGGAGTTAAAGGACTTGAGCTCAACTCCTACTTTGGATGATTTTTACCATGTAGCCCTGGGTAAGTCATAACTCTTTGAGTTCCAGTGTGTCATTCATAAAATGAGAGAATTGGACGAGGGTCTCTGAGTTCCCATGGAGATCTCAATATATGAAGCTTAAAGTCAAACTCAAATGCCTCCTTCTTTTTCATTTTGGGTAGAACAAATATGAGTAGGTATGGATAGTTTCCTATCAGGACCCTAGGTTGTTCACACAACCTTGGTGACATCTTCAATGCCTTACTTCCCTTCACCTCACATACACATATTCAATCAATTGTTAAATCTTATTTCTAGTTTCACATCTCTCGCATCTACTCTCTTCTCATAAAGCCACCACCCTAGTTTAAGTCCTAATCAGTTCTCACTTGCATTACTGAACTCTCAGTCTCAGGTCTTTTTCCATTACCGTTCATGTACCATACAACTAATAAAAATAATTTTCCTAAAACACGTCCTTTCCCTATTCAATAAACTCTTGTGGCTCCCTATTGAGTCTAGGCTGAAAAGTATTCCATTTTTATCTTTTGTTTTCATCTCTATTTTGGGAAAGTTTTATAATATGCATAATTATTTGTAAAGAAAGACCAAATTAAATAAATAAGTAAATATACTCATATTCTTCCTCTTTTTTTTTAACTGATATGATAGCCCAAGATTTTATAAGTTTGGAGACTATTGGCCTAAGGTACAGAGTGGTTAAGTGATGTGTCTATGGTCAAATTGATTGAATCAGAACCAAGGTCTTCCTAAGACCAAGGCTGGCCCTCTACTCCGGATGTCACAACTGCCTTATACACATTATAGGCATTTATCAGTGTTTTTGAATGAATATATTGGTCAAAAAATTAATGGGAAAAAGATAGTTAAGTTAGGTCCCCCAATAAGTGAAATACTTTGGAAACTTCAGTACAACCCTTTTACCTCATTCCCAACAATATCTAGGTATCTTTTATTCATAAGCTAATTTTTAACAAATGAGAACAAGAATCAACCTGCTGAGGCCTTCAAGCAATGGATGATCCAACTGGAACAAAAGACTTGGTAGTTTGGTTAAAGTGAAATTCACTTTAAATTCACTGAGACTTTTGGATTGCATAAAAAAATCCCAAACCACCATCTGTTTGATGTGAAACTTTTTTGGGGGATGTGATGTTGAACTTGGGGAATGGGAATCATTTTTATGCTTCATTTTCTCCACAAGATAGTTCACATTTTAGCCCCTCGTGAGTATGATGATTTCTGCAGGTGGCCAGACATCAGTAGCTGTGTGTGCTCACCACAGAGGTAGCCTAAGCAGACCTGCCATTATTTCAGAAATATATGCAGCACAGCTGGGGCCAGGAATGAAAGTAATAGTTTCAAGACACTAAAAAAAGTCAGCTAACAATTTTTGTGTCTTCTTTTCCAGATTGGCCTATATTTTCTCATTCTAATGAGGAAAATATTTTCCATTTTGTTTTTCTTATTCATGCCAACAGGTATTTTATATGTGTGTGTATGTGTGTATATATATATATGAACACACATATGTAACTATTTGTGTGTGTGTGTATATATATATATATATATATATATATATATATATGTAATTTTTGGGGTGGACATTTTAATCAATTCTAAGTTTCCAGGGTCAGTAACAACACTTCACTATAAGAATTTCTGTTGTTATCCAAAGCAATTTACCAAATTTATTATTAATGCAAAAATGTTCTTACCAATATACTATTCAACTATACTGCTCAAATACTTTAAAAATTCCAGTGATAAAAAAAAACAAGATGAATGCAATACATATAAAATATGCAAAAAAGTCTTATACACAGAAAAAAATTAATCTTTCTTTGTCAAAAATCATCCTAATTAAAACCAACATTCATTATGAATTTACTCCAAAGGCATAAATAGTACTTTTTCTATGTTATATCAGAGAATTTTTCTTATCCTGATTTTTATGAATGCTTGAAGAATGAGTTGGCATTGAACATCTGTCTCTAATGAAAAGTATATTAGGTGTCAGCTTTCAATTCTGTGTATTTTATAGCTCTAAAAGGTGGGATTTCTTTGCTAAAACAGATACCCTGACATATTTTATAGTTGAAATTAACTGACTCAAATGAAGGAAATGTGCAAAGGCTAAGAAAAAAAATCAGTATTTAAATATGTATAATATATATATATATATATATATATATATATATATATATACACAGTATCCAGATTTATATCTATATATGCACACATCAAGGGCAGTGCTGATGCTTTTGTGGGGTAAAAATTCTACAGCATGTGAAAGATTTTCCTTACTGCCATTTTGTTTGACTGGGGGGGGTGTGAGATTGGTGACTAGAGATGAAATCAGAGTTGTGGAGCACAGACCTCCAGAAGATACCAACATCTTTATTACCCAGAAGATGAATTGGTTGACTGATTAATTAATTAAAGCCATTGTCTCCAACCCCCTGCTCCAGTGATTGAAGGCTTTGGCCTTCCGATTATTCCTCAGGCCATCTTTAATAGCTTGCTGTTTACAAAACAGAAATAAAAGTCTGGGACAAATCTGATTCAGTGTTGTTGCTGGAAAATACCCCCCCTCCCCAATTTGTCAGAACACACAGATGTGAAATCGACGTGTCCCTGAATTCTTTTTTAAAGATTTTTTTTAAATGAGGAAGTTAGCTGGTACTTTCTAGCTATGTCACTTAACCGCTGTCTGCCTCAGTTTTCTCAGCTGTAAAATGGCCATGATAACAACATCTGCCTCACAGGGTTGTGGCAAGGATAAAATTAGATAATATTTGTAAAGCATCTGGCGCATAGTGGACAATTAAGAAACATACATTTCCTTTTTTGAAAATACAGCCTTCCTGGCCTGCATCCAAAGTTTCATCCATCCCAAAGTAATCATTTGCCATCGTAGGGACACAGATGAAACATTACCATGTATTTTACAATTGCAATAGCCTATTCAATTTAATTTAATAAGCTAACCAATTGATTGATTTTAAAACATTGAGGATACAAAGAAAAAATGAAACAGCCCTTACCCTCAAAGAATCTACATTTGATTGGATGGCTCAACAACATATACAAAGAAAAACCAAAGCCAAATATTTTCAGAGTAAATAGAGAGTCATTTGAGGGATATCAGGGAGAGAACAAAGGTTTACTGAGAAGGTCTCCTCTTGGTGGTGGCATCTATACTGAGTTCAAATGGAGCTAACCATGCCAAGCAGGGTAGGTGAGGAGGAAGAATATTCCAGGTACTAGAACAGCCTGTATAAAAGCATGGAAACTGCCTACAGGGAACAGCAAGTAGCCTGTATTGGCTGAACCAGAGAGTGAGGAGGGAGTGTAATATATAATAAGACTGGAAAGGCAGTGTGGAACCCATTTCTAAAGGCAGCTAGATTGTACAGTGGTTAGAACGCTGAGCCTGTAGTCAAGAAGACTTGACTTTAAATGCTCTCCTAGGCATTTCTCAGCCATGTGAACCTTGGGCAAGTCACCTAACCTTTATTTGCCTCAGTCTCCTTAAGTGTCAGGGGGAATAATGATCCCTACTCCCCCTGCGTTATTGTGACCATCAAATGAGGTAATGTTTGTGAAGCATTTGGCACAGTGCCTGATGTTGCTGTAGCTCAGCTGTCTCCTGCTCTTTGTGACCCATTTGGAGTTTTATTGGCAAGGACACTAGAGTGATTTACCATTTCCTTCTTTTATAGACGAAGAAAGTGAGGCAAACAGAAGTTAAGTGACTTGCCCAGGACTGTACAACTAGTAAGTGTCTGGAGCAGGGTTTGAACTCAGGTCTTCTCAACACCAGACTCAGTATTCTAGCCACTGCATCCCCAGTTGCTTTCATAGGAACAGATAAGAATATTTATTCATTCCTGTAAAGATACAGCACATACTCCATGGGGTTCCCCCATTATGAAAAAAATGTCCATTTATTACTCAAGACAGGTCGAATTCCTGTCAATCGGCTGATTCTCCAAGGTGTCCTTGTCATAGTAAGAACTTAGCTGTCTGTTGACCTGAATCAATGGGATCAGAGAGTTAAGGCTGAAAGGAACCTTAGAGGCCATCTAGACCTTATTTCACAGAGCAGGAAAATGAGGGACAGAAAAATCACCTGATTTGCCTAAGATCACCCAGATAGTGAATATCTGAGGTAGGATCTGACCCTCTATTTTCATGGTTCTAAGCCCAATGCCCTATCCATTCCATCATGGCGACTCTCCTCTTCATAGAAGGGTATGGGAGGACTGAAGAACAGGGATGGGAGATGAGCCCAAGTGTCAAAATGGGCTTCATATTGAGCATGTGAAGATGGTAGCCTGGCATATTTTGGCACAGGTAAGATACATGGAGACTATTAGTTATTCCTTACTCTTGCATATGACCAGCATACTTTATTTTCTTCTCATTTTTTCTTTCATATTTATGTATAGACTCACATGCACATTATATGAGAACAAGATTCCCATTACTTTTTTGCTCTCACTTTTGGAATTGTATGTGAAATTTTTATATAAAACCATCATAAATATCAGTATGCAATAAGATTGAGAGGAACCACACAAGTCATAATGGTATCTTACTAGTTATTTGTCTCTCTTTATTAGAAAGCAAAGTTCTTGGCTGTGAGGACTACATTCCATCTCTAAGATCCTTAGTTAAATGCCATGAACATAGGAGTTACTGGTAAATATTAGAGGAACATGATTTATAATCTGATCTCACTATGAACTGTACTCAGCATACGACTTTTTAGAAGAAAACTGCACAGGCCAGCATGATGGGCCAATCAAATGAGTCTATATTTGTCCCTACTAAATCTGAGGTCCTACCTATGGTTTTAAAAAATCAGCTGTCTTCATAAAGGGTAAAGGAGGGTTGTCTAGACCAGTGATGTCAAAAACACAGCCCATGGGCCATAATGCCCCTGAGGGTGGCCTGAATAAGATTAAAATGTAGTTCTCATATGATTTTAATGTGTTGGTCTATTAATAAAAAAGAAACATAAACACACGTGGTTTTCTCAGTCAATATGTGGCCCATGGGGATTCCTATATTTGGTTTAGTGGCCACTATTTCTATTTAAAGTTGATACCACTGCTCTAGGTAAAAGTTTATGTAAAAAAATGATTTGGCATTTCCCTGGACTAAACACTCAATGAGAAACAATGGTGGGATATGACTGTCCAAAAATAGAAACAAAAACAAAACCTGCTATTAGAAGCACAATGTCTGGAAATAAGAAGATGACAGATCACCCACCTCCCTCTCCCCTGTCAGGTCACAACTAGACTCAAACAGATCTGTTACATCATCAATTCTGGATTCCCATTAATGTTTGTCTGAATATCTCTTGTCCACGCAAGTTCAAAAGCCTTACCCTCTAAGGTCCACCCAATGTGCTGGAGGCTATCCTGACATACAAGGTTACCAAAGGAACTCTGTCCAACAGTCATCTCTCACTCTGGCCACCTGACCATCTGTCTAGTCATCTCTGTTTTATTCTATCATTCTTTGCTTGGATATTCTTTGCTCCTGTTCTCTGAAGGCCCATAGTAATTCTATGTTATATGCTGCTAACGTCTGCCATGCAACTTTCCATTTCTCTCCAGGTGATTGTCTTCATTAGTTCTTTAGAAGCAGTGGAGCTCCATCCCTAGCAAGCAGATAGCCTCACTAGTAAAATTTTAGTATTGAGAAGATGGGCCCTGGCTTATATGGGAAGTTTGCTGTCAGTAATTGAGCTTTGTAAATTCCTAACATGGAGATGTCTCTGTTCAACTCTGGGTGTTACATTTTTATAGGACAAAATTGACAAAGCGGACAACATATAGGAAAGAATGAACGGAATAGTGGAGAGGACCATACCATGTAAAGGATTGGTTGAAGGAAGAATTAGGCATCTTTGGTCTCTAGAAAAGGAGACTTAGATGGGGGTAGAGTTAGAGGCATGAAGGGCTATCATTTTCTGCTTGGTCCTACAGGACAAATGTAAGAAAAACAAGTGGAATTTAAGGAGAGGTAGAATTTGCCTTGATATAAAGGAAAAAAATGTCATTAACAGTTAGAACCATCCCCAAGCATAACTAGCAGCTTCGAGGGTAATGGGTTCCTCATTTTTTGATCTCAAATGGAGACAAGATAAGCATTCAATCGGGTCCTTCATAGAAGAGATTCCTGCCTGGATAAGGGTTGTACTGAATGGCTTCTGTAGTTCCTTCCAACTCTGAATTCCTGCAGCATTTTGTAGGATGCCTGTTTCCCTTAAGCAGTTAATTTATCCAGATGGTATTTTACTACCTAGACATACAATATTTCAGTCTGTCTTGGTAACAACTAGCTTTAATAAATGTTCATTGAACAATTGAATGAAAACCAGAAATGGGTATTTGTTATTGCTGCCTTTTAATTCTGGGCGCAGGAATTGATTATTACTCACTTTTATTGACTTGTGATGCTAGTCATATAACGGTTGGAAATTTTGCCATTACATATATGCCACATGAGCAATGCATGTGAATAATAAGACATTGCAATGGCCCAGTAAAGCCTCATTTTCTCCTCTCTCCAAGGATTACTGGCTGGCCAAATCACATGGATAAGAAAAGAACATTTGGAGAACCCACACTCCTCAACTGTTATTTTAGAAGTGGGATCAGAAGTGTCTGGACTGAGAATATACATTCAATATTCTCTTTAAAAGCCATAAAATGAAAAGAAAAAGGGGGTGGGGCAATAGTTTGCTTAAAGTCAACTTTTGCTCTAAAATGAGCAGAAAGCCTTTCCATATGCAGAGTCCCACTGCATGAGGGTCTAAGCTCTTTCTCTAATAGTAAAACCCCCTCAAAACTTTCATTCTAATCCCTATATTTCTAGCTTCCCTCATCCCCCTCCCCAATGAAAATTACAGAATCTTTTTAAATGAAAGCATCTGCTATAAAAGCATGCAGGATGTCTCTCACTTTTTCTCGTGTAGGTAAAAAGCACAATATCTTATATCTATGAAGGAACCTCCCTAACAGAAAAATGATAAAAATTCTTTAAACATGATGTAAATTCCAGTTGCTATGTATTTGTCACAAGATATTCCTCTGAAACATAAGCAATGCTAAATTCTTCTGTTATTTTAAAAAAAATCTTTTCTCCATGTCAATCTTATGGATTCCATCCCTTCTCCCTTTATGCCATAATAAAATATCCTATCCTCTCCCCAGGATTCTTTGAATCTTTGTATGATGCCAAGTTTTTCAAACCTCCATAAAGAAATCTGCCTGGAATTATAGCCTATCTACTTCAGATGAACTCAAATCAACCTTGAGCTGCTGTTCTCTGTCTCTCTCTAGGGTTCTCAAAAGATCACATTCCTAAGAGAGCTGAAGAAGCATCCATCACATCTATCTTTAAGCTACTAGGAGTGTCTCTCCGAATGTCCCAGTTACACATAAAATTCATGGACAAGCATGGGGGAGAGAAATCATCCTTATATCATCCCAAAAGGAAAGTCACTTATCACACAAATCTATTCCTCAGCCTTTAAAGACTTTATTTCCTTTTTAAGGGACAGCCTAGTGTAATGGATACAAGTCCAGTCTATGAAACAGAAGTACTTGAGCTCAACTTGCCTCTGATACACAGTGTGTGACTAGAGCAAATTACTTAATTTCACAATTGTCCAGGCAATTCTTTAGAACTATATCACCAGGGAGTTGCCAGTCTCCATCAAGGGACTGGACTTCATCCAGTCAAGGGAGTTTCTACACTGAGAATACTTTGGACAAATGAAATCAAAGGTCTGGATATTCTGCCCCCTTTTCTTCACAGTTTTCGATGTACTCAACACCACAAATATACAGCTCCTGACTCACTGTATCAAAGATATTTTTTAAGTTGGGTAACACCATAGGTCACAGAACTTAGAACATACAAACTGCCTAGCCAAATGCAAACATGTGATAAATGAGGACATTGAGAATGAGTTTGAATGCCAGTTAATAACAGATCTAGGATTTCTGACTCTTTGACTAGCATCCGGAAACCATGCAGGTTCATGATTCTTGGAGTATCCTGTTCTCATATTAGAATTATTTTTCTCATGATGAGGAGACTACTTTCCAAATGCCCACACTTGCTAACAAAACCTTCCCTTAATGGTAAAGAAGCAATAATAATGACAGATCCCATTTACGCAGCATTTGGGGATTTTCAGAGCATTTTGCAAACATCATCTCATTAGAACTTCCAAACAACCATGTAAAGAAAGTGCTTTAATAATTTTCATTTTACAGATGAGAAAACTGAAGCTTAGAGGAATCAAATGATTTGCGCATAATGCCAAAGTTTGTAAGTGTCTGAGGCAGTATTTGAACTCAGGTCTTCTTGACTCCAATTCCAGGGCTGAAAACACTACGAAGTTGTACACTCTCATTAAGGAAGCCTATAAAGAATCCAGGTCACAGGTTTTATAACTGGAGCTAAGTAATCTAGCCCAGCAATAATTGCAGGGAAGATTATTCTAGTGGGTAGCAGGTTTACTTAACTAGATAAGAGGAGAAAACAATATAATTTTGACAGGTAGGTAAACGATAACACCAGTCCAAAGGGGCTAACAAGCTGTTAGTATAAAAGCTTGAAGAAACTACAAAGTATAGTTATTTATTTCATTTATATTTATATTGTTTGTTTATATTCTTTATATACCCTCACCACAACCCTACCTAGGAGGTATGTGTTATTATTTTCCCCATTTTACAGATAAGGAAACTGAGGCAGAGGTCAAATGACTTGCCCAGGGAGAGACCTGGTAACTACCTGAGTCTGGATGTGACTGAAGCCTTCCTGACTCTAGGTTGACATTCAGTACTTACCTCATAAAGCTGCTGTCAGGACCAGATGAGATGATACATATCAAGTGCTTTGTGAACCTTGAAGCACAGTCTAAATGTCAGCCATTACCATTACCATTTAAACACTTTACAAGTATATAGCACTTTATGGTCTACAAAACCATGCACTAGCTCATAAAAACAATGTGAATATTCTACTCCTCATTTTGAAAATTGGAAAGCAGTCTTGCTAAGATCCCTAAACTATAAGAACTCAAAAGTCAGGCTTGTTGACTTTGTCACAAATCTTTCCAGTAGATAAATGAATCTGGTTTGTTAGGAAAATTCTCACCAATTCTCACTAATATCAAAATCACCAATCAAGAAAACCTTTTTCCTTGGAGTGAATAGGTATGGGAAGGTCAATCAAGTCAGCTATTTAGCACTATGTAAAAAAAATCCATTTTTCTTGAAATTTTCCATTTTATAACCCAATATATTGGTGTCATGAAGAAATAACCTATGGGAGAGTTTGGGAAAGTCATTGAAATTTTCCACAGGCTTCAGATTTTACAGACACAAAACTGTAATAAGATCAGCTTACCTTCCCATAGTTTTATCACATGCTCATGTGAAAGGAGCTGTACATGTAAAAAAAAAAAAAAAACCAAGCAAACTACTTTCTGCTCACCAAATCAGATCTTAAAATCTTACCTAATAGGTTTGTCAACCACAAGGCAAGATCTTCTTTCATCGGCAATAAATTAGCTTCATGTCTGCTGGCCAGCCACTGACTGTACTGATGCATATCTGAGAGTCCTGGGCCACCACGTACCTTTGGGCTCAGAGTTGTACACATCATTTATCTGGTTGCAATATCTGTTTAAGAAACAAAACAGTTGGAGTTGATTATAAAAAGTCTTCCATCTGATTTCTGATGAACATAGGTGGTGACAAACTGAGGCTCCTGATATAATTATTGACCTTGTTCATGGATGCTTTGATGACAAAGAGTATGATTAATCATTAAGCCACATATTTTATCATTTTTCTTTTATCTGAGTTCCCTTCTGTTCACAGTCACCCAGTGTGCTTACCATACGGTAGGAAACAGCCCAAACCAAAGGTCAATTACAGAAATCAAACTAGGTTATAAGTTGGGGTTAAAATGGTACTTTTAGTTGACCTTCTAATAAACACACTTTCCTCTTTTCAATATACAGATGGTACACAGTGGGCATAGGATGTCATATACATTGTCAAATATGATGACATTGTTGGTCAGTTTTACTTAACTGGTTTTCTTTCAAAGGAAAGGTCAGTCATATCAAGCAAGAGATTTGGGATTTTTAGAAATATCAATAAAATATTTTTCTCTTTAAAAACAATGATATTTTTCTAAGTGAAACATAGTAAAACATTATTACATATACATATATTTTCAATCTCATTCCAATTTTTTTTTAGAACAAAAGTTGAAAACTGACAGCTTTGGAAACCAATAACATCAATACAAAACGTTTATAGTTTATATCATATAATTCATGATTCAGAAATGCTCATTCCTCTTTCAAATATTTGTTCCTTGTAGGAAGCTATTTACCCCAATCAGTACCTGCTAAAGAAATTTGAATTGACAATGGTTAAAATGACAGCTGACCTGAATATGAAAGCATTATTCTTTAGCTTTGACCACAGGATATTTTTAGGGGATTTCACTACCTTCTTTCTATGTAGTTATCCTATTCCCTTATTATACATTTTTGGTGGAGGATTTAGAATTGTAAGGAAAGGAGTGACAAGGAAAGGTATGGAGAAGAGGAAAAGGACAATGAAAAAAGGATTTTTAACTGTAACAATGCTTGTTTAAAACAAAAAAAGATAAAAGATAAGAGTCCTGAGAAGTTATAGTTTCTGTAATCATATGTAAATTAAAAGCAAAAGTGTTTTCAGTTCTAATTATTCATGTAACTGTGTCTGACTTTCAGGGGGAAAAAAGTCAGTGTTGACAATTGATAGAAGGGACCAGGACAGCAAAAAAGAAAGGATGTGTCATCTTACTAGACCCATCAACACCTTGTGTCTATAAAACAAAGGCAAGTGTCAATTTCTTCTGTCTCTCAGGAATGGGTTTCCTAGACTCAAACCCCTAACCTCAAAGGAAATGATTGTTTCTTCGGTCAGTATCTGACTTTAAACTTAGTGTATTTATATATGCATTAGACATGGGAAATGAGACTGAAGAATTAATTATTGAGCAGCCAATACTTTAAATTCAGCAAGTTCACTATTTGTTCCAATCAGGAGTAAAGGACTCTCTACTCTTTGGTCATCATGTGGACTGTTAATGAATTGGTCAACAAAAATGAATATATGACAGAGAAGATGACAAAATGATTGACCATATTTGATATATTATGGAATTGTCAGGTATTTGTCAATTTCTGAGTAGTTTAAGAATATCTTAATGAACCAAAATTCAAATGTTCATTCTAATCAGTAGTGCTGTGGACTGAACTTTTTTCCCTTAATCTGAAGCACATATCTATACATCCACATTTCCTCACTCTTTGCCTACATAAATCCTATACCTTTGAAAATTCTTTTTAAAAATATTAAATTTGTAGATTTAGTCTTTCCAGTGACTATGAAAATGTTACTGTTTCCCTGGTATTTAATCTTTACACTAGAATTGGCTTTGGGGAAAAGAAGGCAGTAATTGGCAGGTCTCTGAGAGCAGGGAGAACTAACAATGATGGTATAGCCTAATCGCCTGGAGATTCCTATTTTGTATGTTCTTTGGAAATATTCCTTCTAAAGGCATTCTTACAGAAATCTTCATCTCCTCACAGGGAGAAAAGGAAAGGAGTCAAGGACTGGGGTGGGAGGAATGGGGGGCAGGGCAGAAGGACAAGAAGGACTAGTGCTCAAGTTGTGAATTTTCCTTGAAGGTGATAAACCCCCCTTAAAGTTTTCATACCTTTTGGCTGCCAAGGTCTAAAGCTGCTGAAATATTTGTAATCTGTCTGGCCATATGTTACCAAGTTGTCAGAAGAGGGAGCTGAGTTTCCCGTTGTTTATAGCTTCTGCAGTTCATAATAACATTATTCATATAAAGTGCTACAGCCTCTCCCTAAACTCAGTGATTAAATATTAGAAACCTAAAACACTTGCCCCAGTTCCTTCCATAAAACGTTACTCATCCAAAAGGCAACTCTTCCTAGGGGGGAAAAGCCAACTTCCAAATGTTTGCCTAGAGTTCCTATAGGCTAACTTCTCCTATCCTTAGATAAAACATCTAAGCAATAATACATTTAGCACATGACTCATATATTAAAATAACTAATTGAAAGCTTTAAAAGATTACCTCTAAAATGTCTTTCTTCTTAAGAAACAATCTCTCCCACTACTTTCCTGAAAGTGAGATGCAGTGGTTCAGTAACTTTAACTAGGCCCTATTATGGATGCCCCAACTCGGATTTATGCAGCACCGTCCTATTTTGCACTTTTTTTTTCTTTTTTTGCAAGAAGACGGCTTCAATTCTTAAGCTCATTGTCTAGCCCAGAATTCAGCCCAGGATAGTTTACAGTGCACCTAATGGCATGTAACAGTTTCCAACCAGCCAGAGGGATACATTTCTACCCCCTTCATCCCATGAAACAGAGCAGTTCTTATGTTCTTTTACAGTGGCACCTTTATTTGTCAGGCAGCTTGGATGGGGCTTTGCCAATAATGTAATTCAAACTATCTTCTAATGTTTGCAAATGATCACCATGTAGAAACAATAAGCATAATTTAGCATTTTGTGAGTTGTGCCTTTTTGATGGACTTAATTAGCTACTAGAATAGAAGAATAAGAGGGAGGACGTAGTAGTGGAGTTATCCAACTCAACCTTTCCTAGGAACACAAGCATCTAAAGCCGCTGCCATGCTTGGATGTGTCCACTGCTTAGAATCCTTTATGAAATGAACGAGAGGTACCAATTCAGTTTCTGCTATGCCTATGCTCAAACTCCAGGAAAATTGCTAATTGTCTTGGTGTTTAGTAGCATATTGGAACTCATCTATATGAATTTAGACTCAGAAAAGGGATGAGCAAAGAAAATGGAATGGAACCAGTTGACAGGGTTAAAATTAGAGTTTAGATGAACTGATAGCATCTGTTTTGTAGATTGCCAGCCAGAAGGAACTGAAATTGCTTGTGCTAATGGAGAAATGTTTTAAGCATGTGGAAATTTGATAGATTTGTGGAGGAAAATATTAAGTTAGATGTAAGTAGGGGAAATTTCAATTATATTTTTCTTAGTCATTAGAGTAAATTTTTTTTCACGGGACCATGAATCTAGAAGAGGCAGCAGAGGGTAGCATATAGAGACGTAGTCTCCAAGGCAGGAAGATCTAGATTCAGGTCTCACCTCTGACACACATAGGCTGTATGACTCTAACACCAATAAAATTCCAGGTTCAGTAGCTATCCTCTCTCCCTTAGAACTAGAACTAGAAAAGGTTTTTAGCAATCTAGTTCAATTTGTTATTTTACAAATGAAAGACCTGAGGTCCAGAAAGAGAAATAACATTTTCAGATAAGTTACACGGGTAGTTAAGTAGACAAGAAAAGATGGATTCAAAGTCAGATTCTATTCTGTTGCATTCTATTGTGCTGCTTCAGAGATTACTAAGAAAATTTATGTAAGTTTAAAAGATCCTTAAAACTGAGATAGGAAGGAGTCAAGAATAAATGGCATCTTGCTCCTGCCATCTCTGATTCTGATATTATGGGGGCTGCATCTGTCCTTTGGACAAGTAAAGGACTAGATCCCTAGGACTGTTAATTTATTAAAAACTTTGCTTTATAAAAAAAAATAACAGTAAACCAAGCATAGAATTTTTCTGAATATTTAACGCCAAGGTCTTTCTCCTTTCTTGGTTGAGGAGCTTCTGGAATAGCAATTAAAAGGACACTTGAAGCAACACCAGGGCAAATGAAGACGCTAACGATGCAATGACTGAAATATCATGTTTAAAATATCGGTCCAGTCTACAGCTGCTCTGGGATTCCTGATTTTGTGAGCAGACAATAATTCAATAATGAGACCTGTAACTAATGAACATCTTTTAGATGTCTAGAGATCTGTTAACTGACCAAAACGGTATACTATTTAACTCGATGATGCCAGACTCATAGACTGTTTGTGCTGCATCAGTCTATGATGTTGAATACAACATGTTGAAAGAAATAACATATTAATGAGTAACAGTTATTTGGGAATGGAAGGAAATATATATTATATTAAAATTAATTATATTATTTTATATATTATAGTATATTGTCATTGGAATACTTTTTTCATAGGACCATGAATCTATCACTCCAGTTTGATATTAGAATACTCCAGGTATCTCAGTACTGTGCTTTCTTACCACAGTCAAGTTTCTATTATTTTTATTTTTTAACTTTATTGTAAAATAAGATAGGAATATTATATTTTTCTTTTCAATTACTATTTTTACTAGTTATGTAACCTACCTGGGCATTAGTTTTCTACTCAGAGAATAAGACTGGATGGACTCTGAAATCTATCCCATGTCTAGATCTCTGGTTTATTTATGGGATCAAAAGCAACACAATGTAAATCTCAAATGCTTTATACACAAAATGAGAGGCATCCTTAAATGGGAGGCTGAAAGATTGGTTTAGATCAGATAGAAATTTCAGATTGTTTTGTTTTTAAGAAAATTTTAAAAATTCAGAATCAGAAGATACCTTGGAAGCCATCTAGTCCAACCCATCCATACTTGCCTAAAAGTCCCCTCTACATTTGCAAATGATCACTGTGTAGAAATAATAAAAGTAATTGCATTTGTATGTTTTCTTGCATGCATGCATAAATGAGCATCTAGACTTTTTATGGATGTAACCACTAGAATAGAAATATAAGAAGGACACAACAGGGATTCAGATGGGGCTCATTGAATGATCAATGTAATAGTGGACTTGCCCAATTCAATTTGTTCTAGGAACATAAGCATCTAAAGTCACTGCCGTGTTTGGGTATCTCCCCTGCTTAGAATCTCTTGTGAAATTAATATGTGGTATTAATTCAGTTTCTCCTGTTCTTATGTTTACATCTCCAGGAACATTACTAGCTGTCTTGGTGTGACTCAGTGGCATTGCTAGAAATCACCAGTGGATTCTGTAAATTTAGATTCAGAAGAGGCATGAACAAGAAGAATACAATGGGAACAGTTCAAATGGTCACAAATCATATTTTAGATGAATTGGAATTATCTGAAGATACTAAGTGATTTTCCAGCTTAAAGATCTTTAATGAGGGGTAACCAACTAGCCCTCCCCCCCCAAAGCAGCCTAATACATACAGCAGGCTTTTCCTTAGATAAAGCCTAGATTTGTCCTCTGGTTATACCCTCGGGTTCCAAACAGAACAAAACCAGTCTTCTTTTCAGACAGCTAGGTAGTGCAGTGGCTAGCAGGCCAGGAATCTAGAAAACTCATCTTTGTGAGTTCAAGTCTAGCCTCATACACTTAGTAGCTTTGTGACCCTGGGCAAGTCACTTAACTCCGGTTGTAGCAGTTTCTCATCTATCAGATAAGCTGGAGAAGGAAATGGAAAATCACTCAGTATCTTAGTCAAGAAAACCCCAAATGGGGTTACAAAAAATCAGATAGTACTGAACAGGTCTTCTTTTACTAGATAACTCCAAAAATACTTGATGACAGTCTTCATGTCTACATTGTATTCCAGATATGTTTCTTTTAAAAAAGCCTAAAAAATGCATATTTTAAATAAAACATGCAATTTAAGTGAACCTAAAAGAATCTAATTGTGAAATGAAGGCTCTATTTCTCACAGTAGTAAACTGTGATAGAGAGTAGTAGATCACTCTTCCCATGTGTTGTTACTTAGTTCAACTACTGCTAAAAAATAACTCCAACATTAGATTCTGCTTACTTGGAGAACCAGTTAACTGTGTTCTCTGATCTTATAGGCTATACCTCAAAACCTCACAACTTATCTTCTTAATGTGACCCATGGGCTCACAAGAGGGAATAAGCTTAACAGTGTGGATAGTTCATCAGCATCCCTCACCCCAATGGAGAAAGGGAGACTTAAAGTAGATGGGTTAATAGCACTGTGTTCAGGTGAGAAGGACAAAATCATATCCTAAGAATGAGAATCCAGAGATCCTGTCTTTGCCTCACTTAAACTATCCCCATTGGGACAACAAAGACTTTGATTACATAAAAATTTTGATAGTTTGTAAGCAATTGACTCTCAAAAATCTATGACTTTGAAGCTCTATATTTTCTATGCGTTTTTAACCAAGAAAAATTTCATATCTCAGGATCTGACAAAAATATATACAAAGTTACACCCAAAAAGTAAATGTTTCTTAACCAATTTCTACCTATAAATGATTTTTTAAAAAAATTAACAACTATACATAAAGAACTACACATACTTTATCAAAGCCTGTTTATGTGTGTATATATACATGTGTTTGCAAATGCATATAAAATACACAGATAACATGACAATAAAAGTTTATCTATGAAATATATAGACCATATGACAAATCCTGAATATTTTATGAGGTTATAAACTCTAAGGTCAGAGAAAGATTTTAGAAAATAGCTCTTTAACCTCCCTAACTTCTCCAACTCCCTGCTATCTGAGGGTCAGATAAAATCACTGATATGGTTTCTAGAAGCTGCTACCACATCTTAAATTCTTAATTCCCAACTTTACTCTCTACATTACACTAATCTCATGAGTTGTTTTTTACCATGCTAATACAGGATAGCATAGACGCCTACATAACTCCTACATAATCATGACTTTAATTGGAGAAATATGATTTTACTATAGCCAAATGCAAGGGTCACACACTCCTTATCCTCTAACATGACACATAAATAAAAGGTAGTGATCACATTTCATTTCTAACATTATGCTTATTCGTTGGTCTATGGTCCCAACAAACTGTGCCAATTTAACACAGCTTTCTGCGTTAACCAACCATTTTAACCAAATTAGCTCTGAGCATAGAGTTCAAGAGTGAGAAATTGCCTTTGACAGCCATTAATCAATTAAAATTTTTAAAGATTTACATCAAAGTGTGAAATCGGCTGATAAAATAAACCCTAATTCACAAGTAGCCGCTGTTCTCTCTCTTGTTAGATTAAGACAAAATTTGTGCTAGACTTAAAACATACTATTGATATGAAAGCACCTTTAGGACCTTGATTTAAAGCCAGAATATATATATCCACATACATATATGTGTGTGTATATATATCCACATACATATATATACACACATATATGTATGTGGATATGCATATACACATACATACATATATGCACATATATGTATATATCAATCAGAATCTTCAGGGAAGTGATATTCCTTCCTAAATGCCCAGATGTAATGGGGACAGTAAAAAGATGAGCCAAATCGTTGGATTATAGAGCAAAAATGGAAGGACCCTTAAAGGCCATCTGATACAACTCTCTCATTTCAACAATGAAGGAACTGAAGCCCAGATAGGTTGTGACTGGCCCAACGTCACACAAGTGAAAAGTGAGAGAGGATTTGCCCATGCTACATCCCTAATGTTCATCATTTAAAAAAAAAGTTCTGAGAAGAAACTCCTATGTTTTTGTTTTTGCCTCAGTTGTGGTTTGAATAAACATTTAAATGCAAAGTTATTTACCATTTATGTCACAAACATTTGCTTTAGAAGTGTCCTCACGTGACACTTTCGGTGAGAGCTGAGCTAAGAACATGTCAAGTCCCATTTGCTAGCCTCAGGTATGATTCTCAATGGATTCATTCCCTGTTTGAATAAGGCTCGAAGTTTTCACAAGCACACTGTTCCACGCTGGACTGATGGTCTACCTCACCAAGGTACCAGACAACAATTTGTTGCTCATGATGGACTGTCAGCCTTCAAATAAGTTTTACCGAAGTCATCCAAGTCTCCATGAAACCACAACCCTCCAACGCCAACCATCCAGTTTGCCAACAAGTGAACTCTGGAGTTAGTAAGTCCTAAACCTTCTGGTGGCAGAAATCACCGTAAGAGACCCCATGAGTATTCCCCGGGGAAAACGTGTGCTGCATATGTCTCAATGCCTCTATCCTCTATGAACCTCAGTCCCTTACCTTCTATTAAGCAGTCAAAGCAGAGGAAGCCATGTGGGAGGTGACCCCCACCTCCAGCTCTGCAGTCAGGGGAGAGCATTCCTTGGAAAGGAATTTACTGATGCATTGCAAAGGCCAGACTGGGCACAGCCAGCTGCCAAGAAGCGAAAGATCGGTCAGCTGGGAAAATCTCTCAGCTCTAAGGCTTTAAGAGAGGACGGTCCACTGCTCTACTTCGGGCCCCAGCTAATCTCAGGGGAGACATTGGGGAGGGGACGGAAGGTGTGCTTCCTCTCCCCTGCTGGCGCTCCCAGCTCTCGGCCTCCGCAGCGGGACCAAATGCTGCCTCGGGCAGAGCGGTCAGATGCAGATCCTATTTCAGCTGCACAAGGGGTCCCATACATCATTGATCTAAGATTGCTAGAGCTCCCTCTTCTCCCTCCCCCGACGAAATACTGCAGCCTGGAGACAAGAAGGGCTAGAAACGCAGAAAGGAAGGCAGAGGGGGCAACAGGAAGGCTGAGGGCCAGGGTGGGAGATGAGGGATGATGGGGTGCAGGACGCGGAAAGGTGGTCGTGGTTTCCAAGACATTCAAGCAAGAGAAGGGCAGGCCGGGCTAAATGTCAGTTCTGACACCTGGTGAAGGGGAGATTTCTGAACCTGTCCTCGTTTTTGTCCTCTGCCACCCAGGCAAATAGAAACTCCCCCGATGGCTTTGTACGCTCTTGACTAGCTACGAGAGCAAATGCCCAGGAAGAGGAGTTGAAGGTTTTGCTCCTTGGACAATTTTAAATCGTCGCTTCTCCAAAAACCTCAGCTCTTTTTAAAGACTGCCTTCACCGGCTACAGCTCCTCCGTTGAGAATACGGTTGGCACACCCCCTCCTCCCATCGCTATGACTAATACTGTGCTGGGTCAAGACCTGACTCCCTGAAAGCCTCCCCCTGCCCGCTGCCTGTAGACTCGGGACTCTCACTTCTCTGCCTGGCTGGCTAGAGATCCAAGGGCACTCTTTTCGCCCTGAGGCATCTGGCACCGCCTTTGGCTGCTGGGCGTGCTGCAGACCTGCCGCTACGCCCCGAGGCGCGGGGGCCGCCACTCTCTGCCAGGCTGCAGCCAGGCTTGGTACCCACTCGTCTCTGCCCTCCTCGCTCCCTTCCCCAAGCTTATTCGTTTTCAGGAAAAGCGCCCTCCAGAGCTCAGCCCCCGAAGCAGGCTCCTGCTCCCGCAAGCCTCCCGCTCCCAAAGAGCCGCCTGGCCGGCTTGGGGAGAAAGCCTGGTGCGCCCCGGGCCGCTGGGCGGAGGGCGCTCCTCACCCTGCGTCTGGGAGCTCTGCGGACTGCTGCTGCTCCTGCTCGGGCACCGCAGCCGGTCCCTCTCCTGCCCGCTGCAGGGGCGCTGAGGTCGCCTCCTCGGAAGTCCGCCCGCACGTCTCTCCTCCTCACCCCACCAGCAGCAGCAGCAGCTCTGACTCCAGCAGGCGCAGAAGCTGTCTTCATACTTCTCTGGGCTCTCTCCACTCGCTGATGTTTGGGAAAACCATTTCCACCTCCCCCCCCCCCCCCACACCCCAGCCCCTTGCCAGAAACAGATTTCCTACATTTCATCAGTCCACACAGACTGAACGGAAGTAAAATGCTTACTTTTTCTGCTGGACGGCAAACCCAACTGACACTGATTTACCCTTGAAACGCTGAGATATTATATTACAAGCCCTTGGCAGCAACTCCGAAGTGAGGTCCAACCTCCCCGCCCCCCAGTCCCCCAAACACTGACCCTAAGGAAGACCAAAAAAATCGTATTTAACTTCAGTGTTTTTATAAAGTAAATGGCTTTAGCATAATATTAAAACTGGATGCTGAAACAGTTTGGGCTTTTTTTAGCCAGCGGTTTTACAATTCCAGGGTCATATGTGTCTCATTATGTTCTCTAGTAACTTTTTTTAAGGACCCTCTTCGTTCTAAAGTGAACAATACACTTTCTTAAAATGGGATTCTTCTAATTGAAAATGCCTGATTTTAGACAGGACTTCAAACTCACCGCTGTTTTCGCTTTGAGAAAAGAAATACTATCCTACCTTGCCTTCATTCAACAAATCTGCTTAATGCTGAACGGCACAGACAATTTTCCCCAACTGTTGTTTATTAGGAGGGTATAATCTGGGAGGAGAGGAGTCCTGTTCTGGATTGCAAGGGGTTGCAGAGGTAGAAGAACAGATGTTCCTTTTCCCACTTCACCTCAAGTGTATGAGAACCCTTCACTTGTTGAGTTTACTTACATATCACATTATCACTTTCCATTTGGTGTAATTCAAAAGAAGTACACTTTGGAGGGAAGGCTTTTTTCCCCTTTCTTTTAACTTCATCATTTCCTCTTACCTCTTTAATTCATGTAGGTGAAATAGGTGAAACAGTTATGGTCTGAATATAACTTCCTTGAAAATTAAAGGAACTAAATATTTAGGACTACACTAAGTGGGAAGTGGAAAATTAAGATAGATGTTTTGAAATAGGAAAGAAAAAATATTTTTATTAAATTATATCTGTCAATTGAAAGTGGTTATTTGTCCTAAATCACCTAGAATTTTGTAATAAATTCATGCCAAAGTATCAGGAGAGCAGTGAGAAAACTCATACAAAACAGGATTCTGATGAGATAGTGTAAATGAATCTGAAACATACAGCTCAACTTTTCCACAAATGCCAGAGAGATTTAACTATTAAAGCAAAAGGGCCCTAGCAAAGGAACTTAAATTTTTCATTATATTTAAAGGAAAAGTTGACGGATCACAAAAAATGTGTGAAAGAAATTGCTCTAACCATGCACAATGGAAAAAGACAATTACTAAGTTGGCTGGACAGGTAATCTCTTGTGTGCATGTATAGATTAAATCATCACATGATGTCCCATAGGCTTCTCAAATTCAATATATTCAAAATTAAATTCTCACAAAATCCACTATCCTTCCTAGATTCTCTCTTTATGTCAAGGACACAACCAATCCTCCAATCACTGAAGTTGAATTCATCCTTGACTCTACTTTTCATTCCCATGTCCAATGAATTGTAAGTTCTAGCTCCTCGACATGTCACATCTCTCCCAAATTCTCTATTCACAAAGGAACCAACCTAGATCAGACTTCATCCCTCTGAGTTGGAATATTATAATATCTTCCTGTCTGGTTTCTCTGTCTCAAAGCTCTATAGATGCCAAATTGGATCATGTCATTTGCTCAAAATGCTCCATTGTCTTCTGATTATCTCTATGATAAAAGACAAACTCTTCTTTTTGGTATTTAAAGCCCTTTAAAAGAGATTGCCAGCCTATTTTCCAAGTTGATTGCACATTTTTTCCTCTCAACCACTCTATGCTGCAGCCTCATTGGCAAACTCCATCACTGGAAGGAAGGAGCACCAACAATTAGATCATCTATCTATCTATATTTTAAATGAGAGAGATGGAAGGGATAAGAAGTCAGTCATCACTGAAGACCCAAATACTTTGCTTTTCATCATCTCAATCTTTATATCATACTCATGAACAGATATTAGTTTGGGTTGTTCATAAGGATGCATAATGAGATATCCTGATGCCCTTAAAGTTATTAGACATGTTCTTTGCATTTAATGGACCAAAATCGAATACACATATTATTGTCATATTACTCAATTATGTCAAGAAAATAAATTGGGAAAGCTGCCATGTTTGTCTATGTCACCTCTAATCCCTGTTTCTAGAAAAATAAAGGCAGGTGTAGAATAGTGAAAGATAGTAACTAAGAATTATTCTCCTTTGTTTTCCTGTGGAATTATTAGCTCTGTTTAGTGGACCTCTGACTTATACTAGGAAGAACAACAGATTTCAATATGATTTGTAACCTGTGCTCATGCCATGCTCTTATGTTCCATTTATTAATTTACCTTTGGACCTAAAAGTAATGATGATTATGGTGTAAAGAGAATAGTAAATTTAAACATACCCTCTTCTGGGAATCTCAGAGAATTCACTTTTACAGGTAGAAGGGAACATATCTGTAAAGTGACTAACAGGAACCAGGGGGGCTACTTCCTCCCATTATCTTTGAAACTAATACTTTCTATTCATCATATGAGGAAATGAGGATAATTGACAGCTGCCTTTGTAGATGGACTTGCTGACCATTATTCAGGGTACTATGGATAAATGGAAACTGATATTGGAATAAGCCAGGCTTCCATGAAGTAGATCAGAGCAGTCAGGATTGTGGCTTCTAGACCAAGAAGCTAGCAACTAGTGACTATGGCTGATGGAGATAAGCATTCCGAAGTGACCCAAGTTCTAGAAGAGAGACATAAGATACAAGAAGAGAAGCAACCTTTAACTGTCCCCAGAATGGCAGCTGTTAAAAAATCCCAGTGTTTAGTTAGCATACAGAAAAAGACGCTTTTTCTCACTGTCCTTACCCTACTTTTACTGCTATATCCCATGACACTGAGATGGAGTCTGAGAAATGCTCCTTGTTCCATAATTCTTTCTCCAATCTTCAGACACGTATAGTTCAGGAGTTTCTTATACCATATTCAACAAACTGGGAAGGCAACAAGGGGTAAATTCAAGGATGACTGGAGGTGGGCAATCCCATGCAGAGGGGTATCACTATTATCTTTCCTTTTTTGCTATAGACTGAGCATCTGAATCTTCTTCACATAGAGGTAATGACTAGAGAGACAGGAAAAATGAAACGAGACAGGGCTTTAGGACGAGAAAGTTCATATTTGTACTATTTTGAGTAATATTCCTGAATAACTTGAACCTCACAGATGTGAATTTATGTATATATAGTTCTGCTATAACATGCTATGCTGCAGATTTGGGGACAACCTCAGAGTAAGGAGACCCAAAGTTCTCTGCTGACTCGGGAAGCTGTTGTGTCATTGTGGGGGGATATCCCATAAATGAGCCAGATAGGAACAGAGATGTAGAGTGGGCTGGTGACTTAAGATGAGCCTCACTTAATAGGCAACTCAGATATTATTCCCTCATTATGTAGGTGATAAGATAATGTACTGCCTTTGTGTAGGCTTAAGGGAATCAGCATGTAAGCCAGTTTATACAATTTGTTCAAAGGCTGTCACTGCAACGGCTAAAGCAATCTATCTAAGACATATACATGACATTGATACTTCTGGACAAGTGACATTGCCTTGCTAGGCTTCATTTCTAAAATAAGAAACTAGAGGGTCTCTAAATTCCTTTTCAATTCAAAATATTTGATTTTATGTTTATTATACCCTAAATACAAAATCAGTCTAGTTATTTTATAGTCACATCTAATGCTATTAAATTAAAAGACAACTCAAAAAGAAACCCTCTATGAAAGATAAAAATGTATTATCAGTACAATCATGACTAAAGTCATTTATCAATTCCCTTTTTATCAGTCATTTAATCAACACTGGATATTTCACATTACAGATAACACAGCCAGGATCACCAAAAATCTCAATAGGGTAGAATTCTTGGCTGAATCTAATCAGGTCAAATTTAATAAAGACAAATGTAAAAGTATTTTATGTAGGCTCAAAAAAATCACTTTACAAAGACAAGCCAGAAGAGCTAAGCCCAGAATGCAGCTGATTTGAAAAAAGATCTGGGGATTTTATTGAATTCTAATCAGATCAGTGGTGCAGTGGACAGTGTGCTGGGCTTGGAGTCAGGAAGACTTGGGTTTAAATTCTGCTTCAGATATTTAGCCACAAGAAGCCTCAGTTTTCTCATCTGTAAAATGGTTAATAATACTAACACTCACCTTTCAGGGTTACTGTGAACATCCAAAGAGACATTTGTAAAGTACTCTGTAAACTTTAAAGTATTGTGTAAATGCTTTCATATTAATTAATCAATATTTATTATTCATATAACAATGTGCATTACTTTTCATTTATTCACTAATATTCATATTAGTTTTAATTAATTTGAATCACCAAATAACACAGTAGTAAAAAGGAAAAAAAAAATTCAATCTTAGATTGCATGAAAAGAAGCATAGTGTCCACGATAAAAGTGGTCTTGGTCTGATGTGGTCAGATCCCATCTGAAGTATTGTGTTCAGTCCTATGTCCCACTTTTTAGCAAGGATGCTGGCAAACTAGAAAGCATGAAGAGGACAGCCAGGGTGAAGAGATCCCTGGGGATCACACCATGTGAAGATAGATTGAAGGGACAAGGAGTGGTTAGCCTAGGGAAGAAAAGTTTTAGGGAAACTTAATAATTACCTTTAAATATTAGAGTTTCTATTATGTGAAAAAGGGATTAGATTTTTTTTGCTTTACCCTTTAGAGAAGAGCAAGGAACAGTAAATGGAAGTTTCAGTAAATGGAACAAGTAGGTTTATCCAAAGGCACACTGCCGTTGGTATGGGGCTTAGGGTAAGGAGTTTTCCAACAGTTAAAGTTATTCAGAAATTGAATGGGTTGCCTCAAGAGGCAGTGGGTATGTCTGCAAGTGAAGATAAGATGACCATTTTTCTGGAATGTTGTAAAATGGAATCCCAAACAGGTATGGGTTGAATGAGGTCCCTTTCAATTACAAATACTAAATGACAATAGGACAGATACTTTTCCCTTCCTGTGAAAATTTTCCTAATGTTTGAGCATATGTCTTCCATCTGTTCTGCAGAGACTAGATTAAAATCACTAAGAAGCATACTATCTGTCTGGCATATACTTAAATTCCTATGTGGTATTTACTACTTTATGAGATCTGTTATCTAAGTTGAATTTCATTCATTCTTTCTTTTCATTCATTAATCATTTTATTTCTTTCTAAACTCTCTTAAAAATATCACAAACTTCCTGATACTGAGATGTCCAAATTGCATATTAATGTAGTGGATACTATACTAGAAATCACTGACAAATCAGCAGGCTGGGTTTTAATAGTTTGTTTTTCCCCTGGGTCTTGGCTGCTTTGAACCCAGAGTAAAGACACATGATTTTTTTTAATTTTTATTTTTTAATTTTTTTATTTATTTTCAGTGTTCTGCAATCACAACATATAACTTAGGTTTTTCCCCTCCCTTCCCCCTCCCTTCCTGAGACAGCATACAATTTTATTTAGTTTCTACACATACATTCCTATTAAATACATTTTCACTATAGTCATGCTGCGTAGAAGAATTAAAATGAATGGAGAAATCACATAACAAACCAAAACGTAATACAAAAGAAAACTATCTGCTACATTCTGCGACTGAATTCCATACTTCTTTCTCTGGATGTGGAAGGCATTTTGCCTTAAAAGGCCATTGGGAATTTTTGTAAGTCCTTGCATTGCAATGAAGTTCCAAGTCTACCAGAAAAATCTCTCACACACTGTGGTTGTTGTTGTGTACAAAATTCTCCTGGTTCTGCTCCTTTCTCTCAGTATCAGGTCATATAAGTCTTTCCAGGCCTCTCTGAAGTCTTCCTGTTCATCATTTTTTATGGCACAATAGTATTCCATTACATTCATACACCATAATTTATTCAGTCATTTCCCACTTGATGGGTACCCCCTTGATTTCCAGTTTTTGGCCACCACAAAGAGTGCGGCTCTATTTTTGTACATGTGGGACCCTTTCCCATTTTCATGATCTCTTGGGAATACAGTCCTAGAAGCGATATTGCTAGGCCAAAGGGTATGTATATTTTTGTAGTCCTTTGTGCATAGTTTCAAATTGCTCTCCAGAATGGTTGGATCAGCTCACAGCTCCACCAACAATGAATTAGTGTTCCAGCTCTCCCACATCCTCTCCAGCATTTTTCATCTTCCTGTTCTGTCATGTTAGCCAACCTGATAAGTGTAATGTGGTACCTCAGAGTTGTTTTGATTTGCACCTCTCTAATCAATAGTGATTTAGAGCATTTTTTCATGACTATAGATACCTTGAATTTCTTCCTTTGAAAATTGCCTGTTCATATCCTTTGACCATTTATCAATTGGGAAATGACTTCTATTCTTGTACATTTGACTCAGTTCTCTATATATTTTAGAAATGAGGTCTTTATCACTGACACTAGCTGCAAAAATTCTTTCCCAGTTTTCTTCATCCCTCTGAATCTTAGTTGCATTGGGTTTGGTTGTGCAAAAACTTTTCAGTTTAATGTAATCAAAATTATCCATCTTGCCTTCATAATGCTTTCTATCTCTTCTTTAGTCAAAAATTCTTCCCTTCTCCATAAATCTGATAAACACACTATTCCTTGCTCCACCAATTTGTGCATAGTATAGACACATGATTTGGAAGTACTGCTACATCCCTGCCTGGCCCATAAAAATCTATCAACCTCCAAATGATTCTGAAATATTATAAATTTACAATAAAAATATCTTGTACATTCATGAATGTTTAATATAAATGTTGATTAGTTTAGATTGAATTTGAACACTGAACTCTGGGGATACTAATAATTGAAAACAAAACAAAAGTGAAAGAAGAAAAGAAGACAACCAGAAAGGGACTTCTCTGCCAAGAAGTCCAGTCCAAATGTAATGTTTAGAGGGTATAGAGTGTCATAGATTTCCAGCTGGAAAGGACCATCAAAATCACCTAGCATAAGATCCCCTATTAGATGACTAACTACAGCAATTAAGTGATCTTCCAAGGTCACATAAGCAGTAAATGACAGAACTAGGTTTTGAACTCTGGTCTTCTAATTACAATTGTAGGTCAGTGGTGTAAAGGTTATTGCACACATTTTAAGATAAGGAAAGAGGATCAGTGATGCTAAATGAGACTGAGCCACACAGTTGGCCTGTGTAAAAGTCAGGACTCAAATCTAGTCTTCCCATTCTAAAATCAGTGATATTTTACTATTCCCTCCCATAACAATTAAAGACTTTCTACAAACTACACATACACAAAGCTTGGCACATTTTACAAAAATTTTGTAAATATACTTGGCCACATTAAGGACAATGGTTCCAGATCTTATTTGACTGACGTCAATCTATTTTTTTTCTGGTCTCCATTCTGACATGATACAAATGGATAGTCTGCCAGAACAGAACTCAAGGAGATTCAGGTTAGGAGGAATCAATGCCACTGAGGATACCCCCAAACACATGGGAGACTAGTATACCAGAAGTCACTAAATACTATCCTGGAGAGCCCTCACAGAGCCAAATTACACTCCCTTCCTTATCCCTTAGTTCATCTAATGTGCTGTCAAAATACAAAGTAATTCTTCCAACAAGAAGGTAGAAAATAATAGCATCTCTATGTCCCTGTGACAAAATTAGTTTTAAAAAATTGAGAATCAGAGAAATATGGTGGATAGAGTTGTCCTTACATCCAGGAAGACTTGTGATCAAGTCCTATTCTGGATACATCCAGACTATGTAACCCCAGTAAATTACTTAAGGTCTACTCTAAGCCCCTCTCCAAGATTATAAATTGCAGAGAAAGTGCTGAACTACATTGCTAAATGGAGTTTTCTCATCTGGAACTTCTTTATATAATTTTTTTAATATTTATTTTATTTTTTTAAGAAACATTCTGAGAAAATAAGATATTACCCCACATAAAAACAGTTTCAGGCACAGTTTATATTAGAGGTAGTTTGTAAAGTGTAAGCAAACTGTTCTAGTTGCTAATGGGATCTGTGTTGATTTAAACCAGATTTCTGATGAGAACAGTCATGAATGCTCAGACTTAAAATTAGAGAAAGGAAGAAAGAACCAACAATTTCAAAGCAAGTAGGTAAAAATAAAACCATCTGATTAGAGCAAAAAAAAAAAATATTTATTAGAGTATTCGCACTACCAGGAGTGGTAATCTCTTTGTTTTTCACCTTCATGATGGGAGAGGAAATGAAATCAAGTCAGAGGAGTCATGGCACAAATCTTTTATGGAGCAGGAGCATAGAAAGGGAAAACTAATGCTGTTACCTTATAGTACCTCTAATACTTTAAGCAGAGTGAGCAGATTGCCTGTGTATATGAGGCAGAAAAGCCACTGGCAGTTGAGGAAAGTCATATGGAGAATCACTAGATTCTAAATTGGTCTAAAGTCCAAAATTCACTGGCTAGTCTCTGGAAGGACTCCGAGTTCAAGGTAAGCCAGGAAGTAGAATTTTAATCAAAATCTGAGGATAATATCAGGGTTGAACTAAGAATTGATTGAAACAGTTGAATAAGTTAACAAGGTAAGCATTTATTTCATTTAAAATGTTGCTTCTGAAGATAGGACTTAATGATCCAAAGAAATATGATATGGGGCACTGCCTCTTGGATTGAGCTTAGTGCATGGAAGCCCAGAGGTAGAGGAACTAGGATAGAGGTTATAGTTGCCATGAATAAGAGTCCCAAAAATCTCTATTCTAGAGCTATGTGAGACCATACTATATTTTAAAATCCCATTTTGGAAGGTGTCACATTGATTTGTTTATTTTTCCTCTGAAATACTCAATTGGACCCATTCACTTAGCTCATCACTCATCAATTCAGAAGCTTCTGCTGACGATGCAGATCACAATCCATCCATACTCTCTCACTCTGTGCAGCATTGGTCTATGTTCTCTCAAAGTTCAACACAAAGGGTCTACCCAGTGTTTTAGTGGCGTTCCTTCTCCTGATATTTTGAGAGAACCAGCACAGCACTATCATTCTTCATTCTTGCCACAAAATCAGACCATCCCTCTTTTTTCTTACCAAACAATTACTTCACAATGTCTTTTAATCTTTTTTCTTTTTTAGAGTTCCCCACTGGTGATATGTTTCAGTCATATCACCTCCTCTTTTCCCCTTTCTCTTCCTCCTCCACTCTGCTCTGGATAATGCTCATTCTTAATTTTCTAGAAGTCTATACATATGACTGGTCAAATTCTATGGAGCATCTACCCAAATGCACATTAAAATCTAGATGTTAGACATTCTTCTTCAACTTGTAATTTCCTTTGTTTTTTTCTGGGGTGTAAAATTTACCTTGATAACCATGCTTATTCAGTGACTAACTTCAATCAAACTAGTAATTAAAATAAAATAAATGCAAATTTGCAATTTTTATTCTTTAGGTTGTATTGGTGTTTGTTTTTATATCACCTGAGATTAAACCCAGTCTGTGGAAGTCCAGAGCTGGGGACTTCCAAGAGGTTATATTTGCCCTTTGCCAAAATATCTTTACACTTATGAGGCTGTACTATATCTTTAAGTACATTTTCCTCTTCCCTCATATTTACAGAATCATCTCTTATTAAAAAAGATTAAATGATGAAAAAACTTTAACAAAGCTAACCAACATATGAAAATTGAAAGTCTGACAGCTGCCCCACCATTGCAAAGAAGCACGGGAAGGCGCCTTCTCCGATTTCTTCTTTGGACCAACCTTGTCATTATATTTCATAGAATTAAGTTTTGATTATTTTTCTTCTGCTGTTCTTTCCACTTACAATGTTGTAATGAATTTGTAGATTATTTCAAAATCCCTCTTTCCTCACACATTTTTCCCTTTGCATATTTCTTTCCACCTGTGTATCAAGAGAATAATCAAGAAAAATGTTTCTTCCACCTCATTTCTCCCCATTACTTCTTATTTCCTGCCAGTTGTGGACTTACTAAATAGAATAGACTTTGCCTTTCCTAGGACAGAGAAAGTATTAAATTAAAGGCACATTCATTTTCTGGCCACACTCACAAGCCAGATTAAGCCAGAGCAGCTGCTTCTTACTTCTTTCCATGGACAAAGATGGCTAACTCCCTCACAAGGTTATGCATAAATGGCATGTTTTGACATTCAAGCTTGCTTAAAGCAACATTGAAGTGTAAAAATTTGATCAGGGGAAACGTGATAAGTTGATAAGGAGCTGGACCTTAGCGTGGGTTGCTGTTTGTGTCTTCCTACAGAGAGTTTGCATGTGCCCATTGGCCTTCCATTAGGAGATCCAAAGAGGTCTCCTGGTTCCAGGTATCTAATCTATTCATAGTTAATTGATGCTGAATGATTAAGTGCAAGTAACTAGAAATGAATTAATTGGCTCTGGTTATTGTCAATCAACGACCTCCCTCTCTTCTGGGCCTGTGAAATGGAGTCAGTAAGGCAATAGGTTTTGGTTCTGTTTCTCCAGAAAAAAAAAAAGACTAATCTGAGAGTTTTGTCCTTTATGTATAAACATAGTCCCTCCTTTTCCCTTTCCACAATCTACTGGGACTAGTCACAATCACCCAGAGATCACGGCTTGGGGAAGCAATGACAGAGCCTTTCAGCCAATCAGATGATAGCAACTAGAGGTAATGGTAAATATCAATAGGTCCTGCATCCCAAGCTTCTGGTCCCAGTCATGGACAGCATGGAGAAATATAATCAGGTTGTATATACTCTCAACCACAAGACCCCAGGAGAAAGAAATAACTTGGCCAATTAGTAGAAGCTACTGAACCTGAACTTTTTGGAGGTCTGTTAATACTTCTTGAACTCCCAGTCTTCTGGAGAAGGATCAAGATGTTTTGGGCCAAGGATCAAGCATGTGGTCCTCCAGCTGGAGGAGTAGCAAAAGATTGAACTATAATGCAACTGAGTAAAAACAAACAAGAAAGCTAACAAACACAACTAGACTTTGCCCTCTGGTCCTGCTAATAAAAAAGAGGATTGTTGCTCTCTAGTTATCTCAAATATGCTTCTTTTCTGAGAAAATTCTAAGTCCTTAAGGTAACACTCTAACCATGGAGACATATGGGTGGGACTCACCAGAATGTATGAAAGTGCCTTTCTAAAAACCCAAAGTTCACTTCCTTTCTGAAAACAGTTCAAACCTCAGAGTGGTTCTATGAATCTAGAATAGCATTCAGATCCCTGGCAAAAAAAGGGAATTCTCTAGAGTCAGAGGAAATTAAAAAAAAAAATTATAGTCTACTCTGAGTCCTTTTCCTCCGTGGAAAAAATGACTACCCACTATGCATTTTTACTTTTAGTGTTTGCACAGTACCTGACGTCCTTTCCCACCCCCAAATTTTGAAGACCTAAAAATATGCTATATTTTGGACAGAAACAAAGTAAGCTAAGGAGATGTGGCCTTGGTGTCAGTCTACTTCAATTATCGCCAAAATAAAATCCAGTCTGTGTAAACCAAGAGCCTAGGGTGGTGAGCCACAGATTTCAGAGGAAGATTCTCCCACCCTATAGCAATATTAGCTCCATACTGCAATTCATTTGCCACTGATTGTTGGCACTTCTTTAGGAAATCGAGATTAGAATCCAAAGCATCATAAAAGTAGCAGAGGATGGTGCTTGATTATCAGACCACAAATTAATGCAATTATACCCATATGTGAGTGAAAATATTAGGAGAGAAAGGTTAATATTTGTGTGATCATATTTGTCCTTTGTTGCCGAATAAGACTATATTTGTGTGAAGAAACATGGCAAGCAATCAAAGATCAAGAACGGTAAATACCATCAAGTGTTCAATCGAGTTTTCTCAGTTTTTTTTTCTGTCTTTCTAGCACTTTGTTCTTTTTTGTCTTGGCTACATAATAATATCTGCCACCTACATAGCACGTTAAGATTTGTAAAGAGCTTCATAAATATTGTCTCAGAACAATCCCAAAAAGTAGGTGCTGTCATTATCTTATTTTATGGATGAGGAAACTGAGGCAGACAGAGATTAAATAACTTGCATAGGTTTATATAGTGCCTAAGGTAAGACTGGAATTCAACTCTCCAAACTGCAAGTCCAGTGCTAATTTGGTTTCCAACTTTTTCTCTCTTCCCATTTATCCTCCATTTCTGAGAGTTCACATTTTTTTTTGGACTTTGCCAGATGTTCCCTATGTATCTTTCCTCATCAGGAGTGGCCTGCTATGACCCTGAACTATCTTCCATTTTCTTCTCTTTCTAACTGTGAGGTCAGCATGTTAGAAAGCCTTCCTCCACTGTCATCATATGCTCTTTGTAGGAATAGATCAGTTAGCCTTGATCTCTAATTCATCATTTCTCTTAGACAACTCAAACTACTATATAAATACTTAATCTCAAGAGAAGATTTTAATAGCGAAAATTCTCTTTTTTAAGGCTAGAAGATAGTATAGACAGTTTCAAAACAGATTAAAAGTTCAAAAATGGACAACTTTTCTCAGTGTTTTTCTGCAGTTACAAATTATATCTATCAATATTCATCATCAGATTTTTCACTATGTTGTAGATAGGTTTTTGAATTCAGACCTGAAGCTGATTGGTTTTTGTTTACAGTGATATTTGAGTGGGTTTTTGTCAGGTCTCAGAAGTTGTATTCTAAATGCCTTTTGACGTTTCATTTAGCCCAGTAATTCCTTACATTCACCTGAATTATGGTTTTGTTTTGGGGTTTTTTTTGCACATCACTAATGAATGTTCATTTTGCATTCATTGGATTTCTCTGTCACAAAAAATGATAAAAGAATCCTCCTCCCCCCACCATCTCTTTAGTTTGTCAAATCTCTTTTTATTTCATGGCTTGTGCCTTAGGCATACTCTAATTGTTCCTGGCTGAATCTTTGCTTCCTTGCTGGTATTTGTCATGTGCTGAGTTATGAACAATAGTGAGAGAACTGTTGCCCAACTTTCTTCATTAATGACACATGTTTCTGGAGCACATAAGGAGACTGTGAAAAGATTCGAGTTTCAGAAAATATGGCCAAATTTAAGAGCAGGCATTCAAAGCCAAAAATGAGGAGAGGTGTCTATAAGTAGGAAGCTACAGATTTTACTCTTTATAGAACTCAGATATGTGCTTGAAAGAAAGAGATATACGTTGTTTTGAAATGTCTGTTCTGCAATCCCTCCATCATAGATAGCAGTTTGGTTCAAGTATAGTTTTATTCAGCCTGTTAGATCACTTACAGGGAAACTATGTTTACTTTTGAGTGGATAAGTATTAATTTGTGGATGAAATAATTTAAGGAAGTGATGAGACTAAAACATACAGTCAAGGCAAGGAATAGTAATATGCATGAAATATATTTGAATCACACATTTTCCTACAGTTACTAAAAGTGAAATTTCTATGTTACTCCATGTTAAGGTTCAGTAGCAAAGCGGATAAAGAGAGGGCAGACCTGAAAGACAGGAAGATATGGGTCCCAGTCCTGTGCCTGATTTGGGGAAATACACAGTCTCTCTCTACCTAGAAGCCAGATATTACAACTTTGAAGTCACAGGAGTTGCTAATTTGTCTCAAGGAAGGGAGTTT
The DNA here is from genome assembly GCA_028658325.1 of Potorous gilbertii. Classification (NCBI taxonomy): domain Eukaryota; kingdom Metazoa; phylum Chordata; class Mammalia; order Diprotodontia; family Potoroidae; genus Potorous; species Potorous gilbertii. The sequence goes on along the minus strand of CM053772.1, from coordinate 246,718,096 downwards.
CTACTTTTGGAGCTCCTTGCATGGAAGAAATAGAAGACTGGATGAAATAGAGAAGAAGGAGGAGAAGAAGACAAAAAAGACAAAGAAGAAAATGAAGAGGAAGAAGAAGGAGGAGGAGGAGAGGAGGAGGAGGAGGGGGAGAAGAAGAAGAAGAAGAAGAAGAAGAAGAAGAAGAAGAAGAAGAAGAAGAAGAAGAAGAAGAAGAAGAAGAAGAAGAAGAAGAAGAAGGAGGAGGAGGAGGAGGAGGAGGAGGAGGAGGAGGAGGAGGAGGAGGAGGAGGAGGAGAAAGAGGAGGAGAAGAAAAAAGAGGAGAAGAGGAAGAAGAAGAAAGAGGAGGAGGAGAAGAAAGAGGAGGAGAAGAGGAAGAAAAAAGAACAAGAAGAAAGAGAAGGAGAAGAAGAAAGAGGAGGAGGAGAAGGAGGAGGAGAAGAAGGAAGAGATGGAGAAGGAGGAGGAAGAGGAGAAAAGGAAGAAGAGGAGGAGGAGAAGAAAAAGAATGAGGAGAAAGAGAAGGAGAAGAAGGAAGAGGAGGAGGAGGAAAGAGGAGAAAAAGAAGAAGAGGAATGGAATAACTTGAGTTATGCTTTTAAATTTTGATACCATCAATAGATCATTGGGTCCCTCCAAACAAAGGAAATCAAAATAGGCTCTGAAGAGGATAATTATAAATATGATTCTCAGCTGGATAGCTTGAGTTCATTTCTTTCCTAGACTAACAACGTGAGACATGTATGAAGCCTGCCAGTCTTTCCATCAATTTTAATTCAGGCAGAGATTGGAATCAGAACCTATTTTGTTTGTCTCCTTTATTAGAATGTGAGTTTCCTGAGAGAAGGGACTATCTTCCTTTTTAGTATGTAGTACAGTGGTTTGTACATGGTAAGCACTTAACAAATGCTTTATTCATCCATTCAATAATTCCAACTTCTCATGGAAGAAAGAAGTGCCAGCTATGAACCTAAAGAGGCCCCTGGCCTTCATAAACAACTGGGCTGTTTACTCAGTGGAAAGCTAACCCAGGGGGAATTCCATGAGGATTCTATGAAAGAAGAAACTGGACATAACTCCACATTTCCTTACTCATTTATTTTATCTTTCTCATCTCAATGAATTCTGCAATCCAGACATATGGTCTCTTTGCTGTTCTCTACTCATGACAGTTTCTCTACTTTCTCAGGGTCTTTTAATTGGCTATCCTCCATGTCTGGAAGTTCCATAACTTAAATGCACTTCCTCCTCATTACCCCCTCTAGAAAACCTAAAAGAATTCCTTCAAAATTCACTTCAACCCCTCCCTACCAGATGAGATCTTTCCTGATTATCTCTTTACCTCCACGCCGCTCATAACTTCTATAACTTCAAATTTCTTTGTATATATTTTTCAGCTATTTATATGTATACATAGGATGTAAGATGTGTACATAGGGTTGTACATAGAATGTAAGCTCCTTTAGGAAAGACTTTGATTTTTGTCTTTATATCTCAGCATCTAACATAACATCTGGCAAATAGCGGCACTGATACTTTCCTATATGAGTGGTTTGGTTACTGAAAGAGGCAGAAAATAAATTTTTTAATGAATTAAAGAAAGATTCAATCAATTTATAAAATTATCATTTTCCCCCATGAATTACCTCCATTTCTTGACTCCTTTCTGCGTTATCAATATCATTGTTCTTACAGTTTTTCAAACAAAAAATTAACTTGTCTCTAACTTACCCCTTTCTACTGACCACCCCCCCACCAATACATACTCATTCACAAAATCCTGTTGAATTATTTTCATAATACCTCTTGAATACCTCTTGATCTTAATCTTATTTTCATTTTGTTGTTAAGTCATTCAGTCATGGTCATGCCCCCATAGACCATGGCAGGCCAGGCTCTTCTATCCTCTACTACCTCTCAAAGTCTGTCCAATTTCATGTTCATTGTTTCCATGACACCATCTATCCCTCAATTCTCCACTTTTCCTTTTGCCTTCAGTATTTCCAAGCATCATGTTTTGTTTTGTTTTTTTTTTCCCAAATCAGTCCCATTTTCTCATTAGGTGGCCAAAGTATTTAAACTTCACCTTCAGTATCTGACATTACAGTAGGCAGCTTGAATTATTTTTTTAAGTATTGATGATTTGACCTCCTTGCTAGTCAAAGGACCCCTCTCCAAAAGCCACACTTCAAAAGCACTGATTCTGAGGCACTTACCTTCTCTTCTAGTTCAGCTATCACAGTCATACACTGCTACTGAAAAAACCACAGCTTTGACTACATGGACCTTTGTCAGCAACGTGATGTATCTGCTTTTTAGTATGCTGTCCAGATTAGCCACAGAGTTCTTTCCAAGAAGCAAGCATCTTTTAAACTCATGTATGGAATTACTGTATACAGTGACTTTTACACCCAAGAGTATAAAATCTGACATTGTTTCCATTTCTTCTCCCTCTATTTGCCAGGAAGTGATGGGATCCCCTGCCAATATCTTAGGCATATGTGTGCGCGCGCATATACATGCGTGTACATGTATGTACATGTACACATACGTATGTACATATATGTAAATGTGTGTATTGTGTGTGTATGGATATAGACATTAAGCTTCAAGCCAGCTTTTACATTCTCCTCTTCCATTCCCGTCAAAAGACTTTTTATTTTTTTTTCATTTTGTGCCTGCAAAGTGGTAGCATCTACATATCTGAGACTGTTGATATTTCTCCTGTCAATCTTAATTCCAGCTTTGGATTCATCCAGCCTGGCATTTTGCATGACATATTCTGCATAAAAGTTAAATAAACAAGATGACAATATACAACCTTGTTGTACTCCTTTCTCAGTATATATGTGTTGACATATATTTGTATATTTAATGGGGAGGTGCAGTGAAAATACCAATTCAGCTGGAGTATAGAGCTCATGTGAGGAATGATTACAATAGGCGTTCTTAACGTGGGATCCACAGACCTACCTCCCCCTACTGGTGGGTGGATAGATTTCAGGGAGTCTGTAAACTTAGATGGGAAAAAAAAATACATATTTATTTTCACAAACCTCTAACACTAACTTAGCAGTCCCTTCAATTATTTAAAAAACATTCTTCTTAAAATGAGTCCTTAGGTTTCACCAGGCTGCCAAAGGGGTCCATAACATGAAAAAGGCTAAGAACCCCTGTAATCAAATATAATGCTTGAAAAAATGGATGGGGGACACTTCGATTGCCATGATAAAGACTTTGAAACATAGCTGTGAAGATCCTACTCAGATTTCACCAATGAAGCCTGCCTGAAAACTCCAGCTACTACTGACCTCTTCCACTTCTGAATTCCTATTACATTCTAGCTTGAATGATCAGGGGAAACTTTATTCAGAATGTGGGAGCCAAATTCAGTCAAGAAGAATGCATATGATTTAAATTTTCAGTTATTATTTATACTATTCTTAGTCAATTAATGATAAGCAATACTTCTATTTTTGTATATGTTTCGGAAATGCAGGAGTTCCATAAATATTCATGCAGACACATGCAAACACTATATTATAGATCGATTTAGCAGTCATGGATTATTCATGTGGTATAGTGAAAAGGTGACTGGTTTTGGAGTCAGAGAGCCTAGATTCATATCTTGCCCCTGCCACTCTGTAACATATGTGACCTTGAGCAAATTAGTTATGTCTCTGGGTTTCGACATCTTTATCTACAAAATGAGGAAACATAGACTTCTAGTATATATTTCAACTCTACACCTATGATATCTGTTGTTTCTTATACTCCTGTGGCTAAAATTTTATTGATGAATAATAAAATATATGAAAGGTATTTTGCAGATTTGCCTGTGCTTTATGAATATTTTCTGGGAGTCAATAGCTGAGAGTCAATAAACATTTATTAAGTGCCTACAATATGTAAGATACTGTTCCAAAAGTTAGGGATACAAAGAAAGACAAAAGAGAGACTCTGGCCTCAAAGAGCTCAGAATTCAAAAGGAGGAAGATAATACATCAGAAGAAGCTGTACAGAGGAGGAGAAAAGGGATCTGGAATGGAGGCATGATGAATTCCTAATTGGATGGTTGGGAAATGGTTGAAGTGGTTGGAAATGAAGATGGAATGAAGAACAGGGCTTCCTCCTCAAATGAAAGAACTAAGAGGATTTCTCCAATTTTCACCCTCCACCCTCTCCAGTCAGAGAGAGGGAGGCTCCCAAGGACCAGGATGAACTGAAGCAGAATGACTTTCAGAGGGAATTCAGTTTTGCTGAGGATAAGTTACTGGAGACAATGGAGGGGGCCAGGAGATCAATTGAGTGGCAAATGTTGTATTGTACAATCCTTTCAGTCATGTCCTTCTCCTTGTGACCCCACTTGGGATTTTCTTGGCGAAGACTCTGGAATGGTTTGCCATTTCCTTCTTCATCTCATTTTAGAGAGGATAACAAAGTTAAGTGACTTATCCAGGGTCACACAACTGGTAAGTTTATGGGGACATATTTGAACTCTGGTCCTCCTGACTCCAAGCGAGGTAATCTATCCATTTAGCCACCTAGATGTCCTCAATGGTAACACTTAAACACATCAACTCTGGAAAACTCCCTAGTTCATGCCTTTTCTTCTTCTCTACTCATATTACATAGCCTATGAATGCTACTACAAGTCCCAAAACTCTGTCCCCCACATATTAAAATTATTGAACTTCAACTTGCCCCTTCCTAAAAGAAGCATAAAGCTAAGCTATAAGGAACTTCAAAGGCCATCTAGTCAAGCCCTGACCTGAATGAGATTCCTACCTACAAAATTCAAAACAATTAGCCATCTAGCTTCTGCCTGAAGAACTCTTCTGGGTGAGAGCTACCTCCTGGGATCCACTGTTCCATTTGTGTACACTGTTAATTGTTAGGAAGCTTTCCTTACATCAAGTCTAAATTTATTCTTTGGAAATTTCTCTCCACTGCTCCTATTTCTACCCTCTGGGGCTAAGCAGAACAAATCTAATCTCTCTTCCACGTGACAATACTTGAATATTCAAATATTTAAATATTTGAATATTTGAATTTAATATGTAAATATTTGTAAACAGCTCTCTTGTCTCCTCCAAGTTCATATGGCATGATATCTAAGCTTCTTTCCATTCAGATTGCCCTCAACTAAATATGCTTTTGCTTGTCTGTCTTTCCTAAAATGTTGTCCCAAAATTGGACCTGATATTACAAATATGGCTCAGCCAGGGCAGAGTATGATGGAATTACTGTGTCTCTGGTTCCGGACACTCTACATCTCTCTCTCTTTTTAAATTTTAATTTTTTATTTAGCATTTTCCCCAGTTACATGTAAAAATAATTTTCAACATTGATTTCTTTAATTGAGTTCCAAATTCTCTTCCTCTCTCCCCATATCCCTCATTGAGAAGGCAAGCAATTTGATATATATTATACATATGCAGTCATGCAAAACATATTGCCACATTAGTCATGGTGTAAAAGAAAATATAGACCAAAATCATAACCCAAGAAACATCAAGAAAATAAAAAAGTACGCTCCTTCAGTTCTTTATCTGAGGATGGATAGTGTTTTTCATCATAAATCTTTCAGAACTTTCTTAGATCATTGTATTTCTGAGAATAACTAAGTCACTTACAATGTATCATCTTATAATATTATTGTTACTATATACAAAGTTCTTCTGGTTCTACTAATTTCACTTTGTGTCAGTTCATTCCAGGCTTTTCTGAGAATATCTAGCTCATTATTTCTTATAATACAATAGTATTCCATCACAATCATATACTAAAACTTGTCCAGTCATTTCCCAATTGATGGACATTCCCTCAATTTCTAATTCTCTGTCCCCAGAAAAAAGCTGCTATAAATATTTTTGTACATGTAGGTCTTTTTCTTTTTTTTTTAATCTCTTGGGATGTTGAACTAGAAACACTCTGCATCACTTCATGTCTCTCCCATTTGCTGCTGCAATCTTTTCCTTCATCTCTAGTTGACTATTACAGTTTTTACAAGTTTTTAAAACCTGTTGCTTTCTCTTCAAAGAAAGGCAAAAGTAAAAGCACCACAACCTGTCTTTCTCAGTGGAAGACACTGTCATTTACTTTACTGAGAAAATTTTATCACCCTGCTTTGAGCTTACTCATTCCTTCTACTCCATCCCTTGAAATATGTCTCTATCTTCCCCCCATTATACAAGTTTGGGGGTAAGCTTGCTCTATATTCCAAAGCTAATCCATATCTTTGTGTCCTTGGTCTCATTGTCTCATCTCCTTTGGAAACCTGCCTTATAGAACCATCCCTATCATTTTCAATTTCTCCCTGCACTTTGACTCCTTTCCAGATACCCTTGACCTCTAATTCTTTTCATTGCTAAACTGTCAGAAATTCTGAACTCATAGACTACATTTCCTTTCTATCTACATGTTTTTGAAGCCCTTGCAGCCTGAAGTTTGATTCCACAGATCTGTAAACTCATCTGGCAGAAGTCACCAATTACCTCAACACTGAATCCTTTTAATTTTTCCTCAGCCCTTATTTTGTCTGGCTTCTCTAACACCCTAGATACAATTTGCCATCAATTTCTTCATTATGCTTCTCCATCTCCTGGGTTTGGGTACACTTCTCTCTCTTGATTATCCTTTTCCATATTAGACTCCTCCTCCTTTAGTGGTCCATTATTTATCTCCTCAGAATGGCTATCCCTGAAAGAGCTACTCTTGGCTCTAGTATGATCTTCCTCTCTATTCTCCCAATGCTGATAATTCCCATTCCAATTTCATCAAATATTACCTCCACATAAATGACTCCTACATCTTTATCTGTAGCCCCAGTCTCACACTAGACCTCCAATCCCACAGCTACAACTGTCTGGACACCGGACAGCTCCACCGCGACTCTCCGGACAGAATGTATCAACTCTATGCTCAGATTTCCCTAAAGTACTTTGGCTTGGTCTCTGTTTTGTCCTTATTACTCACTAATACCTACCTCAGAAACGATTGTTTTTCTTCACCCAGTAGAGTGCAAACTTCCTCAGGGAAGCAACTCTGTAATTTTATCTTTACATGCCTAGAACCTAGCAGAGAACTTTTCATATTGTGTGTGTGTTACCAGATTTAGGAAGGGAGCAGATTAGGATTAGGAGTAGAGAACTCCTAGTGCAGACTTCATCTTCCTTATACCTTCTGGCCCCCTTGCACTCTGCATTTTAGCCAAATGACTTATTTACTGTCCTTTACCCACGACAATTTGTCCACTACCTCTAGGTTTTTTCATAGGATGTCCTCTGGAATTGTAATTTATTTTCTCCTCAACTCTACCTCTCGAATCCCTAGCCTCCCTCAGAGAATTCTCTGTTACATATTTCCTGATTCCCTTCCCCCATGCAGCTAGTGATTTTTATTACCTAAGCGCGTGCACACACACACACACACACACATAATGCACGTGTATACTCCACTTATATGTGTATATATGGTTTTGCAGGATAGTATGTAAGTACCTTTAGGAAATACTCTATTTTATTTTTGTCTGTATCTCAGAACTTTAACATTGTTGCTCAATCATTCAGTTGTGTCCCACTCTTCATGACCCCATGGATCATAGCATGCCACTACTGTCCGTGGGTTTTCTTGGCAAAGAAACTGGAGTGGTCGGCCATTTCCTTCTCCAGCATTTAGTCTAGTGTCTGACAAATAGCAGCCTTTCTTATGTGAACAGTTTAGTTGCTAAAATGGACAGATAATTAACAATTTTGTTAAAAAATTATTTATTCACCTTGTAAAGGATGTAAAATCTGTCCTCGTTTGTATGTGAATAGTTTGGGGACAGAAAGAGACATAAAGAGAACTGTGTACAAAGAAATCTGCTAAAATCCACTGAAGAAAATATATCTGATAAATTGAGAGAGAAAACATTTTAGCAGGACCATATAGTGAACTAATATGACCTGTTGAGGACAGAGTAATAACAGAGATTGTGGGGTCTTGTGATGCCTTAATTCATTCACATATGACTTTTTAGAATTCTGTAGGCCAAAATTCTCAAACTGGTAAACTGAATAACTGTTTGGGGACTAAGGGAAGATTCAGCAAGGACTTGTTGGCTTCACTACTGATAGAAAGGTAGATTTAATAACTTTTACCTACAAAGGAAAGGTATATCTTTGATCACCAAGGGGATCTTATTGAGTCATCAGGAGCAATGAAGGACTCCAGGAAAGGAGACAAGAGGAACAGTTAAAAAGGCGATAGAAGTTAGGAAGACACCATCAGCGGAAGCAAGCAAAAGAAAAGCTACTTCAATTGGGAGGCTGCCATCTGGAAGGAAAGCATGTCTTTACAGACTGGCTGAAGAAAAGGTTGGGAGCCTTCTGATTGGAGATAAGCTGAGCCCTGCAGATCTTGGAGCTGTTGCTCTTTAGCACCATCTATGGTTTAAGAGATGTGAAGTCAAAACCATATTTGTATCATAGAAAGAATTTGGGAGGACTCCTTCTTCCCCAATTTTCAAAAATAGTCTATATAGTATTGGAATTAACTGTTCTTTAAAGGTTTGATAGAATTCACTCGTGAATCCATCTGGTCC
>CM053772.1:246689472-246709021 GCA_028658325.1 Potorous gilbertii | reverse complement strand
TTTTTTTCTAATTTGATTCACATAATTTATGATCATACCTTATTTTGAGTCTTATACATTGTTTGTGAAGTATCTTCAGTGTTCTATGTCTTTAAGTGAAAAAGGCTAAGTGATAAAATTTCAACATGTCTGCCCTAGTATATTCTGTTTTATACAAAGAATTCTGTGTTGTAATAGATGTAGAAAGATAGATATAGCTAGCTATCTAGATAGCTCACTAGTTAGCTAAAGCATTTATTAAACTCTTACATACCTTATTGTGCTAGGTGGGGCGTGGTACCTCTTTGTGTGAAGATACCTGAGAAATGCTAATCTCTCTTAGATGTGTCTGCATTTCCATTTACACCTCTTCAACTATACTCCAAATAAATTTATTGACTTTTATTTTTGTCTGTATCCCAAGCTTAGCGCTCTTGACTTTCACATGGTGTTTAATAAAGCCTTATTGAATTGGAAAGGAAGGAAAAAGAATCTTATGCCCCGCAACCACATATCCTATATTATTTCCACCTCTGATAATGAAGAATGTGGTTAGACTAATCTTTCAGGCATCACTGTTTTTGAAAATGCATACAGCAACTCCACTTGATTTGGATCAAGCTTTAAGTCAGAGTTCAGCTTTTGTGGTTAGTGTACCTCTTTTCATTGGTTTTCCCTGTGGATTATGTGGTAGCTCTGCCATCAGCTTCTGGAGCTCAGAAATAACGGACTAAAACATACGGGCTGGTTGGATAGGGAAAGATAAGACCTCCCTGGCAATATGGGAAGCCAGGGTATTCAGAATTTTAAAAATTAATTAATGTAAATTGTCTGGGAAGGAATCATTGATTTCTCCTTTGAGTTAATTGGGCATGATCAATCACTAAGTCCAAAGTGTGACAACCAAGTCATTTGTCAGATGTTAATTGTCTCAGTGGGGGAGGAGTCCCCTCTCAGCTTAGAAAAGATGGTGTGCCCCAGGGAAATGAGTTTAAATCATCCTAGGACTGATAATTAATGTGGGTACAACTGTCTCTAGGAGCTTCATTACTCTTAATATTGAGGTAAAGGTTGAGTGCAGGAAGGATCCTAGGGTTTTGAAGTCTTACTGTAATTTTATTCTGTTGGTCCCATGAGTGGTCAGCCATCATTTCTTGGATTATGTTTCATGCAGCAATGACAGAAAAGCTCAAGAATATAAGAATCAAGGAAGAATAAGTATTAACAGTATATTTATACACACCTGACCCTGTAATTTGTACTGTGGATAGAATGGAATGTGGACTAAATGCCATGAAATGCATATGTCTAGAGATGTATTACAATGTTTGGATTTTGGATTTCTTACTTTGACATTTCAAATGAATTTGTTCTAAAAGTATATTTGTTTTTGTTCCTGCTCAACCGAAGAAATCCGGTCTTTTATACCATATAACCTTTCAAGAAATAGATTTATATTGCAAAGTAGCATGCAATGCATTTTAGTAAAAATGACAATGTTAACAAATTCTGGAATAGAGATGCTGATTTTAAGTTATATATCTAAATCTTCCTTGGTGGCTTTGCAGAATATGCCTGGAAACATTTTGCAAATGGCATGTAAGTATGTAAATCTACCATTTCATTCCTCAGTTATTTTTTATTGTTGCATTTGCAATGTGTAAATATTTTGCATTATTTTTCATGGCAAGCTGGTGGAAAACAGCTCTTCATAAACATTTCAGTCATTTTTCATATAATTAACAAATATTTATAAGGTATTTATTCCAATGCCAGGCCTTTATTTATGAAGATTAAAACTTCAAAATGTGCGTGAATTCTATCATGAATGCACTGTAAGTCTTCTTAAAATGATTGTTGCTATCTTCATACTGAGCCTGCTTAATTGTGTTGAAATCAATAACCAATTTTAAAGTTCAAGTTGAACATAATATTTTCAGTGGGAAGGCCTGGCTGGACTTGTGATTTATCAGTGAAACTTGGGATGGACACTCCATCCAGTAATATATAGAAAGCCAACTCCCCTGTAATATCTAGTCATTTAGAGACTTGCTGGGGGCATTAAAAGTTAAGTGACTTGTAACAGTGGCATAGCCAGGAAGACTAGGACTTGTCTTCCTCACACTATGGCTGACCATCCATACAATATCCCACATCACCTTTCAAACAAACCTATTGTGACTGTAGGAATGTATGTATAAGTATGTATATACATGCATACATACATAATCACAGTATATTATTGTTTATATATATATGTGTTATATTGCCTCTTCTATTGTTTAATATATAATATATAGCCTTTCCTATTGTGTAATATGGAAGTTATAGATAGATAATAGAAAAGATAAACAATAGAAAAGGACAAGCAATACAGGTTAAAAATGTCAAATATATTTATTTTTCCAGAAATCACGTCTGGTAATTTTACAAATATTCTAGACATGAGCTGAAAAATATTTCTGTCTTTTATTTGACCAATGCAGAAAAACAGCAGATCATATCCCCATCCCTCCTGTAACTTTCAGAAACATTCTGTAGTTTATACAAACCCTAACAGCCCCAAGGAAAAAAAAATGCACGCATTGTTCTCTGTCTGCTTTCTCAGTAATTGCAAAAACATGTGTCAGTGACAGCGCCAGTTTGAGATTGTTGTTGGAAACATAAAATAAATTGCAAGTGACTAACATGAGCAATTTACAGAAGGTACATGGTATACTTCCCTAGTCAGCAGACTTAACTTGGATCTGGAGTTACTATAGTAAGCAAAACTAAAAGAGCATGCGCCATTTCCTAATTATAAATGGAAAACACTGGACCTGTACATTGTACCAGCACATTAGCCCTAGGAGTATCATAGCTAGTTCACTGTTATCGTTATGGCTTCTAGTTAAGATATTTGAAGGATATCATTTCTATAATCTGTTAAAGGTATTCAATCTTTATAATCTAGTGGCATTAATATAAATAATATGAGTGAAAGGACATTCTTGTTTCAGCTTTAAAATATATAATACTTGTATATGTAATATGAATATAGGATATTCATATGTATGTAAATGACAATATTTATATTTTGCTTTGAGTTTTGTTTAGCACTTTACAAATGTTATCTCATTTGAGCCTCCAATAACTCAGGGAGGTAGATGCTATCATCTTCCACATTTTATAGATGTGGTTAGTTCCTGTGTAAATTTCTGAGGAGGGAGTCAAACTCAAGTCTTCCTGGCTCCAAATCCAAAGCTCTATCCACTGTGCCATATAAATAGAGATTCAGAGATGAGTAGACAGACCCTGAGGCCAAGAAAGGTAAAAGATCCACTTATTTTGTACACAGAGATGTATGTGAATACATACATGGTCCTGTGTGTGTATGCATGTACATGTTTGTATGTATATATACATGTGTAAATGTGTATACATTCATACATACACCCACATCACTGGAATGGTTTTGAAAATGCCCTGTATGCTTAAAAACAAAAGATAGTCCAAAAGGTTCCATCTTTACATCTTACTACATAGTTCTACTTTGAAGATATTTTGGTAAAGTCAAGTTGTTAATTCCCATCTAAAATGGTGATTCACAAAAGCTAGCTCCATAGAGAGCTAAAGGCGGGTGTGAAGATGGAGTGCTGATTTTTCTTGTTGTAAGGAACTTTTGGATATTTAACCATATTCAGAGGCCAAATTCTCTGGCTATCAAATGAACTGTAATCAAGAATGCCATGTCTATAATCAAAATGACAGCAATCTTCTGTATTTTTATTTGTTAAAAACAGTATGATCATCCTGTGTCCATGCCTTAAAAGGAGAGAAGGAACTATTATTTAAAGTGAATTTTAGTTGCAGTGCTATAACTAGGATTGGCTTATTGAACTTCCATCATTCAGTCTTCTTTAAACAAATATGTATAAAGCCATTCCCATATTCCTGTAATGGTTATCAGTACTCACTGGAGGTTCAGGGCAGTACCAAGATGGATAAGGCATCATTCCATGTTTTCAAAGAATGTGTAATTTATTTGAGAGACAACAAAGAACTCTAAAGTCTGAAGTATGGATGGGACATATCAAGAAAAAGGCATGATAGTTATGAGACAGCTACTGCAAGTGCTATAATCACATCTATTAAAGACCTAGAAAAGAGTTTTTGTTGACAAACCCTTGGCATTGTCAAATGGTACAACCTCAAGCTCTCATGATTTTATTAGTGGAAACAATATTAAAGAAAAAGCTTTACTGCTGTATTCTAAGGATCAGCTGATTTGTAGCTTAAACCTTCCATCTGGGTAATCTCTTCTCATTAGAATGTGATCCCCTGAGGGCAGAGACTAATTTTAGTACTTTGTATGTAGCAATGAAGAAAACTTCATTCATCCCATCTTCTCTGAACGTATCTTGTGTACCAAGTAATTTATATTTCTCCTCCATTAAATCGAATGTGAACTCTTTGAGGACAGGGACTGTTACTGCCTTCTTTTCTATGTCTAGTGCTTAACATGGTACATGTTTATTGACTGATTGATGGAGATCAAAGAGCTAATAGTACCTGGAGTAAGGGAAAGGATAGAATGGAAAAGAAATGAGTCACCTGAATCAAGAAAAAGGCAGGAGAGTAGCAAATGTCTGTCTAAAACAAAGCCAGGAGGATTCAAGCTCTCCAAATAGGATTAGACGAACTGGACTTTACACAAAATAAAGTTACTGACTATGGTGGAAGCTAATTTCTTTTTGGAGTTTAAAGTTAGGAGGGATGACTGCTTCCTAGGATTTGACCTGTTAGATTTAAAGTATTGTAACTTTTTAAAAATGTTGATAGGGGGGCAGAGAGAGAGATAGCAAAGGGAATCTTGTGATGATGTAGACTGAGTATATGATGATTGTATTTCTGCCATAGTCAGTGAATTGTATATGCATTAATTTAGGTTGATATACCTCTCAGAAGACACGATAAAAGGAAAGGAGAAATGCTTCATCATTCTTTAGGTTGGCTGGGAAAATGAAATGTTTCTTGAAAAAATAAAAGGAATGACTTCAAGGTTAGAAACAGAAGAGAAAATGGATCTGAGAGGTAGAAGAGATAGATCCCTGACCTATTTTCAGCGTAGGAGAAAGAGACACTGAGGAGGAAGGGAAGGTGTAGAACTTGGAGCAGTTTAGCTCCAAGTTTTGAGACTTCTTCGTCAAAAGAGGGAGGAAAAAGACCCTCTCAAGGGGAAGCAGTCATAGCACTTCAATGAATGTTATTTAAAGAAGTAATCTAGAAAGGGAGAGAGGAAGGAGACCCATGTAGTGATTGCTTGTGGTTCTCTGTTGAGGGACAGTGAAGCAGCTAGTTATTGACCTTCCAATAGATGGGACTTCTGTCCTCCTGGGGCATGTATCTGTTAGATGAGGCAAAGTCTTCCAAGAACCGTCAGATTTAACAATTGATATCCACTTCTGGAAATCCATGTGGGAATAAATGATATTGCTGAGAGACACCTAGGACCATAGATAGAGGTTAGGAAACCCAGGGTGAGAAACTGAAGACCATAAATGGTGTTTTCATTCTTGTGATTAATTGTAGGAAAGTAATTCCAAAGACAAGGACAGTTCTGGTAGAAAGTATCTGAGAAAGAGATTTTAAATTTCTGGACTACTGGAATAGAATGTATCTAATAAGGACTAGTAAAATGTTTATTTGCCTAAAGTCTCATGAATCTGGTATCAAGAGATTTCTATCTATCGCATCCCTGGCAAGTAGCATAGTATCTAGGGCAGCAGGTGCTTAATAAAGGTTTGGTGATGGATTGATTGATTAGTTAATTAGAGCTTCTTTTCTGTCCCCAGTCCCCTTTTTGTATAGGCCAAAAATGTGCAGTTTCTTCAGTAGATAATCACATGTCACAAGAATCTTCCTTTTATAGATGAGGAATCTGAGAGAATTGATTTGATGAAGGTCACAAATCCAGTTAGTGGCGGAAATTTGACTTAAGATTGCCTTATGATATGTTTTTAAAGAGTAAGAAGGGGGGGGTGGAGTATATCACAGCACTACCTTAACTGTAATTTTTTGTATTTCTTTAAAATTTCAGTACTACAGTTCATTTGAGATCTCATCTATGTGCAAACTATCTCCTATGATAGAGATCTCCATTCACCAGTGCTGTTCCCCATGTGTGACTTTTGTATATGTCCTTCCAGGGTGAGTCTGCCTGACCCACTGGAAGCCTTCCTCTTGCTTTCATATTGCTTGGATAGCTTTGAAGGAAATAACTGCCCATTACCTATCCTCCATTTTCACTTCACAGAAACAGGATCCGAAAGTTGGAAGGGACAGTCGTGGCCATCTAGTACAACTCGCATATAAAAATCATCGTCATCTCAAATGTTCCACAAGTGGTCATGGCCAGCCCACCTTCCCCACCTATGCACTGGCCTTCCCCATGCCGGGCATGCACTATTTCCTGACATCTACTGATAGAATCCCTTATTTTCCTTAACACTTAGTTCAAGTGCTGCTTTCTGCATAGTTTGTCCCAATTCCCACCCTCCCCCACAATTGCCAGTACTCTCACTGACTAAAATACTTTGTATTTATTTTGGATAGTTTGTCTAAACTTATACATCAGCTTAAGTTTCTGAACAGCAGGATTAATTTATTTTTGTCTGCAGGTCTGTAGCAGCTGTAACAGTGCCTGGCATATAGTAAGGTACTTAAGAAGTGTTTGTTGATTGATTGCTTGATGGACCTCTCTGACCTCATTTTCATTGTGGTAATATCCTGATAGCAGCCAAACTGGCCATTTGCTCTGTTCTCTGCCCCTTTCGCATATCCCGTATATACCCATCAAGTTCATATTATGCTCCTGCCAGTTAAATGTAAGTTCCCATCCTCCCTGAGTCCCGTGTGGTTACTGGGTTTTGTTGTACTAGCCAGTAAAGTACTGTGGGGAGACGGGTAGTTTTATCTTTGGATCTCCAGCACCAAACACAGTGTCTTGTACTTAGTAGATGTTTAATAAATACTTTTTAGGCCAGATATGGTGGTCTATGTCTGTCATTCCAACCAAGAAGGAGATGGGGTTACTAGGGCATATGGTATTCCATTTGGGAATCATGGATGTATGCCGGGTGGACTCTATCCTGTAGTGAGGGATACTCCATTCCAGTGAAAGAGTTAATTTCCTAACTGCACACAATATTGTTGATACCTTATCTCTAGAGTCTCTACCCCAGTGGTGCCACTTTCGATCAGCTGACAATAGGGAATTTTTCTAATAACTTGAAGAATTTGTTTACATCGATCCTATCTTGTTATATCTAGACCTGCCAAGATTATTCTGGAGACGAATACATTTAAGACTTTAAGGATGACTCCTTTGATAGAATTTCAGGGGGGCTCTATGAACTTTCGAATTGGGGAGGGGAAAAAAGTTAGAAAATATTTTTATTTTCACTAATCTTTAGTGAAAATTTAGTATTTCCTTCCATTATGAATGTAAACAATGAATCATTCTGAGAAGGGGTCCATAGGCTTCACCAGACTGCCAGAGATGTCCACAGAATGAAAAACCTTTCGCATCATCAGGCCCTTGCATTCGATTACCATTAGGTCCACTGTTCATTGACATTTAATAGGCAAGTTATTAAACTTTCCTGGCCTCTTCCTGTTTTTTCCACGTATACCAGTTTTTTTAAACTTTACTGTCACCTACTTTCCCGGACATTACAGTCTGTGGGCAGATGTCCTGTTGTGAAAAACAGAACCAGGACAACAGACAGATCAGTCACTCTCAGGCCCTCCTACCAGCTATTAATTTTGCCCCCATGACTGATCTGGCAACATTAAATATGAGATGCCTGTATACTCAGGCTCATCTGTCCTCTCTCTAAACAGGCATGATGCCTGCCCTGGAGAAACATCCAGTCTCTGATGGTCTCCTGCCCCTCTGCTCCCATCTGTACGTTCCTCTTGTGAGAATTGATGGGAAGTGCTCTGTCTTTGCTTGGACAACTCAGCAGCAGGCTAGGAGAGCTTGTTTAAGATTTATACACTGCTTCTTGAGATTTTTGGTATCCACATCTTTGCTGTTTCTCCTGATGGTATGTCCTGTCTTACTAAGTACATACTTGAGACAAGGACTTCATGGGGTTGCTATTGGGTTGATTTCAGTCCCTGATGGTGTCATGCCTGCTACTACAAGCTCATCACTACTAGGTCAAGTCATTACTTAATGGTCTGTAGGAGGATGTATCTGTATGAATACCTCCTGGGCATCTGAGATGGTTTACTTCCTTCCCTAGACTGGGCCTTTAACACTTGTAGGAACCTATTGAAGGAAATTTTCTGACCCCAGTCTGTTCCATATCACTGTTAATCAGTGACCTCACTATTTCAACTTTCTGAATTGTAATATTCATAGTTCATCAGGTAAATAGTCAACTCTCCATATCCCTGCAATGAAATAACCAGAGACAGTATACAAATTTTTCTTTGTTGTTCCAGGAGATTAAAGAGACTTTTTGACACCTTCTTTAGAGTCAAGATAATCTTAATCACAAGTGGTTATCACTGGCTAGACCAGAGACTTACCCCTGGGTAAGACCTTGGTAAGGTTTCAGGAGAGACAAGACTTTTTCCAAAGGGATTATTTTCAGTCATGGTAGGGAGGGGAGAGTGGATAGGAAATCCTAGTAGTCTACTCTACTGGATGGGACACCATGAAGATGTAGCAGCAAGCATCCTGACGCATTCAGGATGGCTTGCTAGCACAGGTTCTTGGATCTGCTTTTCTCAAAGGAAAACAACTTTTGAGGGGGTCAGCAATCTGCTTTAATTACATTCACTAACAGAAAAAATACAAGCAGAGAAATTAAGACCAAGAGAGTTTCTAACTATCTGACCTTAAGCAGTACATACATCACAGATCAACAAACAGATCCAACTGTCTGACCATTACGTACATACATGGGTACCAGAGGCAGAAGCACCAACATCTGAATTTTCAAAGCAGTAGTAGGGGTGGGGGGTGGGGGAAGATTCTCTTCCAAGGAGTTAGCCCTTAAAGCAAAACCTCACCTCAGAGTATACATACACTTTTTAGAGCTGGAGGGCGTCATGACCCTCATGACCCAATGCCTTATTAATAGTTAATAAAAGGTGTGGACCTTCCTATAAAACGAGCCTCTCCTAATCAAGCTTCCCTCAGTGGGCTCTACCTGAGGCCTATTAATGGACAGGGAAGATCTTTACATTACATAAGGTCAATATATCCTTTAATTTGAGGAGTCCCTAAGAACAGATTTCAGTTGAATTCAGCAATGAATGATTGAGTGCTCACTTTGTGCCTGGCATGGGTTTAGAGAGACAAATGTGAAAATAGTCCCTGCCCTCAAGGAGCTGGAATAGTATGGGGAATTAACAAGATGCATATGGGCAAGTAAATAAAATATATAAAAAGTAAATACTTTTTTTCTCCATAGCTGGAGGAGATGAAGAGTACTAACTACTGAGAGAACCAGAAAAGGCCTTGTGAAGGAGGAAGCATTTGAGCTGAACCTTGAGTAGAGATGAGGAGGGGGATCATTCCAGGCATGGGGGAGGAAGGAAGAAGGTAGAAATTGGTTCATTGTCTGCTGGGAACCTCAAGGAGGTGGATTTGACTGAGAAGTAGAAGGTATGAGCAGGAGTAATATGAAGTCTGATTGGAATGATAGATTTGAGTACAGAACATGGCTGTTTGCACATGGGGCTAGATTGTGAAAGGAAAGCTTTAAACACAAAAAATGTCAAAGGTTTTTGAGCAGAAATGTTCTATAACTTGTTCCACACCAGGAACCATGTATTTGTCTGCCTCAACATCTCATACCACTTGAGTCTTTTTAGTTATGGCTGTTTCTATTGCCTGCCTGGTATTTCCTGCAGGAGGCTCTGGAGTGATGTTTCTCAATTCATGTATTGTCTAATCTAGAAGCCCATTGCCTTCAGTCACCAATGTGCCTCCCAGCTTTAGTAGGAAGGGCTGTCCCCATGGTTAGTGTCATGCTATCTCTCTGGCATCCTCTCTTGGGGACTTTGCCACAAAATAAGCAGCTCTACCATCCCCATTTTATCTCTGTCACCCTTTCTGGTTTTAACACCATGGAACAAAATGCTTCTCCCAGGACAAGCTCATCACTTCTAATCTCATCGCCATACTACTAAAGTAATCTTTGATGACACCATCTCCTACAGAATCCTTTCTCTTATTGGAAGGCTAGAGGATGAAGTCCCAAACTCCTCCCAATGCCTTCTTTTGTAGACGGACTCTCAGCTGGCTCCGATTTGTATCTGTTGCTCTGCCTGCTTTCCAGGGAACAAGGCACTTCTGTGCCAGCTTCGTCCTGGCTCCCCTTCTCCCTTTCCTGCCTTTTTGTGTGTGTTGTCTCCCCTCATTAGATTGTAAGCTCCTTAAGGACAGGAGCTATCTTTTTTATCAATTAATTCCCTAGCATTAGGCGTAGTGCCTGGCTCACAAGAGACAAAAATAGTAATAAATTACAAATATATAAATATATATAAACGTTACCAAGATCTTATACATAAATAATAATTAAAAAATAAATGTTTATTGGACTGGATTGCCCTTGTCCGCTGGAATTTATCACTTTGGGGAGCTAGATAATATAGGTATCAAGCAGGACTGATGATTAGGAAAAACCTGGGTGGGAACAAGAATACTTCCTGTAGCGTGGGGAATAGAGAGCAAGGGATGCGAATTAGGAGGTGACCACTAAATAAAAGGCAGACCTGGCAAATGCAGGGATGTTTTCAGAGTGCTTAAATCTTAGGAGCTAAGGTAAGTCAAAATACTGGGGGGAGAAATTTGGATTCAATTTGGAATATCAATACTAGATACGGAGGCAAAATACAAGTAATGCCTGACCATTTGTCTGGCTAAACCTATCCCTTCCAAGTCTTTTTTTTTTAAGTGACTGCTATTTCCATGACGTATGTTGTTGCTCCCCAAGAATGCAAACATACCCATGTGTTTAGGGGCAAGATCTACTAACCCCTCCTTTCTGGTCCCCCAGACTCAACTCTACCATCAGACTATGGCCTCGTACTCTGCTGTGACCTATCCCTGGATGGGAGCCAAGATTAACTGGGAAACATAACATAACCAGTTCTTCAAGTTGTTCCTAGGGAGGGTTGAGTCTACCTGGTTAAGTTTTAATTTGTTCTGGAAAAGGCTAAGGGGGAGTTGCAAAGAAAATCACTGGAGGCACAGAAAAATCAATTCAATGTGCCGATGACCTTCATCTTTAGTCTTTTATCTTGTCCTTTCAGCACTGTTCATCTGTTGTTCCCCTTTCTCCATATGTGCTTAACCAATCTCCTTTTCTGATCATACATCCTTGGTAATGTCTTTTATGTCACTGCTTACTTGCAAATCGTTGGTAGCATGCTTGTTTATTCCAGCCATGGGTCTTTCCATTATCCTTTGGATTATTTGTAGCTTTAATTCTTCCAAGATTCTTGTCTTCCATTACTCATAGCTGTAAAGCATCCCTGGGAGGATATTAGTATTGAAGAATTGGGCTTCGACAGCACATGCAGCTTGGGATCATTGAAAGTACCGTCTGGTTTCTGAAAGATAACCTAGTCCAATCTCTTGCAATTCAATTCTTGGTCCAGAATTTTCAAATATGCTTGTTATATTTGGCAAATTTTCAGCCTGAAAAAAATGAACTTAATTGCTTTAATTTTGTTCTGAAATGTCCCCAGTCTCCTTTATCCCGGGGATATCACATAATCATGCACTCTCAGAACTGAAGGAGACCTCAGAGGCTATCTAATCCACTCTATAACCCAAATAGAAATCTTCTCAAGAGTATAACTGAAAAGTGCCCACCCAGTCTTACTTAAAGATTTAGAGTGAGAGAAAACCTAGTGTCTCCCAAGGAAGCTTGTTCCACATTTGGATAGTTCTAAGGAACAGGGGTTCTTAATCTTTTTTTTTATTTCATGAATCCTTTTGGCAGCCTATATACAGATCCTTGGAATAATGTTTTTAAATGCATAAAACAAAACGGTAGGATACACAGAAAACTAAAGATTAGTGAAAATAATGATATAATGCTTCCCACACAAAGTAAGTCTCCCTTTTTCCATGGACCCCCTGAAAGAGGTCTGTTAACCTCGGGTTAAGATTCTCTGTGTGAGGAAGTTTGTCCTCACACTGAACCTAGCCTTGTCTCTTTGAAACTTCCATTTCTTTGCTCCAATTCAGTTCTGGGAATGACCAGAACAAGCCTAACCTTTGCACTTGGTAGCTATTCATATACTTGAGGATGGCTATCAGATCTCTTTAGGCCTAATCTTCCCCAATGAAACATTACAAATTCTTTCCAGTGATCCTTACATAGTATATAATATTGATACCTTTCACCAATCCTGATCGCCCTCTTCAGAGCCCTCTCCAGTTTATATCTTTCTTCAAATGGGGGCCCCAGAATAGAATACAATACTGACAGATACAATCTTAGTGGCACTGTCATCTCTGACAGCTGGGCAGTGCAGTCAATAGAATGCTGGGCCTAGAGTCAGGAAGACTCATCTTTGTGAGTTCCAATATAGTCTCAGATACTTCCTAGCTTTGTGACTCTGGGTCAGTCACATAATCCTGTTTACTTCAGTTTGCTCATCTGTAAAATGAGCTGGAGAAGGAATGCCAAACCACTCCAGTGTCTTTGCCAAGAAAACCTCAAATGGGGTCACAAAAAGTTGCACATGACTAAAACAATTGAACAACTATCACCTCCCTGGTCCTGAATATTTCCATTCTTACTGCATCCTAAGATCACATCTGCCCAACCCTTCACTCTCTGAACAAAATTATGGGTCCTTTAAATAGCATTCAATAACCAAATCGTCCTGTGGCCAAAATAGCTTAAAACCTGCTAAACAACACAGCAATATGCTGTGTAGCAGTCCTAAGAATTCTCTTCTTAACACCATATCTATATAACTTGAAGCAAAAATCCCTTGGCCTTAGTTTTCCCATTTGTAATATGAAAGTAAATACTGCCTGTCTATCTGCCAAAATGTTTTAGAATTAAAAGAAAATTAGTTAAAAGAAAGTGGAGAACGGCTACTCTAGACTTTGATCTGATCCAATAAGAGTAAAGTAATGTTAAAGTAATAGGAATCTTAAAAGAAATGACTTTTGTCAAGGTCTTGCTGATGGGGCTAATTGGGAAGTAAGAAGAACTTTTCCTTGATGTGTTTATGGATGGTTTGAAAGCAGTCCATGTGGCTTCACTTGAGAGGCTCTAAGGACCTAAAGAAAGGGTACTGGGGATCCTCCTGAAACCTCCCTGATCTTCCTACTGAGGCATGGACAGATATCTCCAAATTAGGGTGGCCTATCTTCTCCCTCACCTTAGGGCCAGTATTAACATCTTCAAAGCTGGAACCAGGAAGAGTCAAGGAAAGAATACATACACTGTGCATGTGATCAAAGTGCCCTAAGCATGATGCACTTCAGACAAAAGCAGGAAGAATGGGTCCATAATAGGGCAAGGAGCTTCTCCCAGTGTTCAACCTAGTATGATTGGGTCCCATGCTCCAGGGCAGCTCATGTAGCTTGCTCAGCTTGGGGTCAGAGCAGGTCAGAAATCATAGAAGGATGGGAAGTGTTCCTCTCAGGTTGGTCGACTTGGTTTCCCAGGCCAAAGATCATGGGCAGGGAAACAGCAATCCACTCAGAAATCACAATAATCTATCTAGAATAGAAAATTCCAGATATGAGAGATTCCAAAGAAGGGCCAGGTCAGAAAGGTAGGCATACCTGAACATCAGATCACAATAGGATAGACATCGACAAAGTAAAGTTAAAATAAAAAACTCTAAGATTTGTAACCAGTAAAACAATAGAGAAATCTATTATATATAAATAGATGTGTGAAATGGGAATGATTCACTTGAGGAAAAGACAAAGATGTTATAACTGTCATTAAATATTGGAAATGTGTTCATCTGGAAGAAGGTGTAAGCTTGCTCTGCATTGCTCCTGAAGGCAGTACTCTTTAGTGGAGGTTAAGGGAACCTGGAAGAAAGAATAATTGGATTGAATAAAGAAAGAACTTTCTCATAATTAGATCTGTCCAATAATGGAACAGACTGCTCATCAGGCAGTGTGTTATCCACTGATGGATGAATTCAGGCAAAGGCTGAATAGCAATCATCAAAGATATGGTAGAAATTATTGCATTTGATGAGAAAGTAGACATGACTTCTCTGGGTCCTTTCAAATCTGAGATTCTCTGATATGGGAAGTGATGCTGTTGAAGAAATCAAGAAGTTTGAGAGGAGTGAATATAGTGGGGTAAATGAAGGAAAGGTGAAATTTCAGGCTGTTGAGTTTGACATCCTATAGTGCTAAAGTAAGAAGACAACAGCAGAGTTAATCATTGTAGCGTTAAGACTGGGTGTGCTCTCTATGAGGGATACACAGAGGAAGAAAGGCAGAGGCTTTTGGAAGACTCACAGTATTACCAGGAAGAAAGGGGAACATGGCTATTGAAGGTGATGGACAAAAGATCCGTCAGAAATTTGCGTACGCCCTGGAGAATAGAGTGTGGGCAGTGGTAGGAGTTGGGGTCAATGGTGACTAAGAATGTGGAATATAGCAGGGAGGCTGAGGAAGATGTGAGTGGGTGAATCAATTTGTAACCTGCCTGGCATATCAATGGAAACCCAAGAAGTAACTTTCTTGGTATCAAGAGACTTCTAAAAATTCCCTAGGTTTCTTTACACTCAATCTGGAGGCAGACTACCTAGAATACCCAGGTGTCCCTGACTTTGAGCTTGGGTATACCCACCAAAGCTTGGGGAGTGTCCCACTTGAACATCCACTCTTGGCTGCAGGAGTGCTGAAAGAGGTCGTGTGCTATTGTGAAGTGACTGTCTAGAGTGACTAAGAAATGGGGACGCTGCAGGTGTTATGTAGTAGGCGGAGCCTGTGGTATCCACCATCTATAAGCTGAGAGAACTGAATGATCATCTGTAGTCATGGTGACGAAGGATTCACCAAGCTTGGCCAACAGCTCTTTCCTTCCTTTCACTCTTAACCCAGGGAAAAGCAAGTTCTCTTACCTCCAGTCCAGAATTCCTTTGCTTCTTGCCCCATTCCCTTGACCTCAATGCAGGCTAGCTAAACTGAAGCCAGCTGGAGAAGGGGTTTGGATTTCTCTAACTTACTTAACCTCCATTGTCCATGTTATTTAAAATGCTTACAGAAATCATAGTGGCCGTTAAAGATGTCAGCTTCTTGGTTGTGTACATAATTTGCTCAGGAGAAGGATTTTCCCATTTCAAGGACTGGAGACATTTGAGGTAGGGCTGGGGAAGGGGTGGAGGAAATGCAACAGAAAGTCAGTGATCTTTTCCACATGAGCCATGCCAAATCCCTCCCAACCAAAAGAGATGGCAAACTGAGGAAAGCCCCTCTGGAAAGCCCAGCACTTCTGTTTTCAGGCTTCTGCTGCAGAAACTGGAGGGCTTTGTCCATGTACCATTAGTTTAAGCTGGTGTGCTCAGTGGACAGGCATCATCTTTGGTCTGAGATTGGTTGTACCCTGGGGCTGGAGGTCCCCGAGCTCCCTGTGAGTGTCAAAAATTCAATTAAAGAAAATTCAATTCATCAGTCATTTATTAAATTCTTAATATGTGCCAGACACTATACTAGGTGATGGGAATAAAATGATAGAAATAAGATCTAACATTTATAGAGTATTTTACTTATATTATCACATTTGATCCCAGACAAAAGTAAAATAGTCTTTGCTTTCAAGGAAATTGAAGTCTACTGAAAGAACAACATATGAACACATATATTAATAAAAGCAACATGGGTCATTAATTGTTCAAGAGAGTAATGTCAGTGGAGTAGAAGGGAGTAGGAAACACATTTTAAGGGGCTAGGGAGTGGTAATGAAATCCGATGAGCTATAAACTGCTCTTTGGAGGAGTTTTCTGTGAAAGAAAGGAAGCAATAGAAGTCCAGGGACAAGTTAAGATTGGTGTTGCTGTTACGTTGTTATAAGATAATCTTATGTGGTTCTTCCAGAAGAAAAAAAAAGGAGTGAAATGAAAGGAGAGGATGAGTGGGGGCAAGGCGTCAAAGAAAGCATAAGAGCATGAGAGCCAGAGCACAGCGAAGGAGGCTTAACAGAGAAAGAGACAGGTGCTTTTATCCGAGACTGCAGAGAAGAAACAAATTATATATATATATATATATATATAATTATATATACATATGCATTTATGTATATATACACACATATAAATCTATTGAGGTGATGAGAGAGATGGATGGGAATGTTCATACCAGATGGTCTTTTTTTAAGTCATTTTCTTTTTCTTTCTTTTTTTCAATGTTTTAAAATTCTGTTTGCATCCTATTTGCCATAGAGTCTTAATTTTCTCACTGAAGTAAAAGTTAGGCAGCTAGATGGCACAGTGTATAGAATACTAAACCTGGAGTCAGGAAGATGAGTCTTCCTGAATTCAACTCTGACCTCAAACTCTTACTAGCTGGGTGACCCTGGGCAAGTTACTTGACCTTATTTGTCTCAGTTTCCTCATTTGTAAAATGAGCTGGAAAAGGAAATGGCAAACTACTCCTACCTCTGTCAAGAAAACCCCAAATGGAGTCACAAAGAGCCAAACACAACCAAAAAAATTCAAAAACCAAAAGCAAAGAAGTAAGGTCAGCACCTCTAAGAGTATGTGGAGACAGGGGTAGTGAGGACTGTAGGGGAAGAAAATTCTGGAACAATCATTTTGCATGACCCAGACAGCAATGTCCAGGGAAACCCATCTGTCCACTTGCAATAAGAAAGAATAATGGAGGTCCTATGATTTGCTTCTGATGACAGCACTAGCCTGTAGCAGCAAGCTTCACCTAAATCAGATCCCTAGTCCTTTGGAATAAAATAATGAAAAGTAATTAACTTCAAAGCAAGCCAGTTGAAAAATTAGACACGCAGTTCCAATGAAATGTTTAAAATTGAAAGAATGATGAAATCTCTGGAATTAGAGGTATAGAACTCTGGTGAACTGAAAGTATGACCTGCCCTAGAGAAATACAGAAAAATAATAACATTCATGTCATACCTGTCAGAGAGATCCAGGCAGTGTTTCTTGTTACCTGGTGGCTATTTCTCTCCTTGAAATATGAAGGGGATTAGAAATATCTTGAATTATTTATGTGCCTCCCCAGGACTCTAGCAATGGACTTTTTTATTCCTTGAGGCTGAGGTACATTTCATTCTGCTACCTCCACTGATATACTGTGCTTCATCCCAGTAAATTTAATATGAGAGGCACAGCCCACAGTATCTGAGAAACTGAGCCAATAATCTTTTTTATACAGCTTCGTATTTTGTGTTGGAGAAAGCATTTTTTGCTAATGAAGTGATGCATTAATGACACAATTTTATTATTAGAAAAATAACACATTGACCTTAGAATAAAAGCTACTCCAAGCTCACCTCTTCAATATCTATGTGGCAAAGTCTGTCCTCCTATATGTCACATGGAAATATCGTTGGCACTGAGAAAGATAAAATAGTTATCTCTAGTTCTTCTTCCCCCATCCTTTTCTGAAGGAGATTTTATTTCCTGCTCAAGGGGAAACAAGAGGTTGACATCAGAAGCTTGGCTACTCTAGTCAGCCGAGAAAGAGGAACTACCATGCTAGAATTCCCTTATAAATTGTTAGTTTAGGGGATATAGTTTTCAGATTCAAGCTAAACTTCTGATTACTATTTATTTATTGGGTAAAGGATAACCCCAGCTTTATACACCCAAGGCTTGACTCCTTTCCCACCTAATACCAGTTCCATCAGGAACACACAAAGCAGGGAGCAAACCAAAACAAAGCAACCCTGTTTATCCAAATCAATAGCAAAACAGACATTGAAGAAAGCATATATAGGAAAATACATATCAGACAATACATAGAAAAGGAGCTGACCTACTGCAAGGGAGTGAGGTAACTCACTTCTGCTAAAAGATAAACTCCTGGATCTCACCCAAGAGGAAGTTCCCCAAAGTCTCTCATGTGGCAAACTGCGATAGAGAATAGTAGAGACTGCCAACTCATCTCATGTTGGCTTCTTCCCAGCCTTTCCTTCAGCAACCTGAAGTGATGTTTTTATCTTCTGTTCCCTTTCTCAAAACTGGAAAACAGAAATGCCTAAGTTTGACTGCAGGACCCAAAGCGACGGAAGAGCCCAAAGAAACTGCCATAAGTGAAAAGATCAAAGCTCTTCTTTCTTTCCTCCCAAGAAGACCCCCATGTTACTCCTCATGTTGGCACAAGACATTGATCTCCACCAACCAAGTCCCGTTCCCAATGGGCTTTGGAATTCAGGTTATATCTAGAAAGAGTTCAAAGATTCTAATATTGAGTAAAGAAATTGTATAACCCAAATGTATCAAATCACATTTCCTTCTGTTTCTGGCTTGTCCTGACATTTTCCCTCTGACCATGAGAGAAAGGATAGCTCTAAAATCATTTTGGTCCCAATCCATCAATTTCACTCTTTTTTCCCCCTGAATTTTCACTGTCGTCCTACTTTACTTCAGACTGTTATCCCCTCTCATATATACTATTGAAGTAGCTTCCCAGTAGCCCTCTTTGCCTCCAATTTCTCTCCTAATACATCCTTCAAATTGTTGTTGGTGGTGTTTTGCAGAACTCTTCCTAATACACTACTCTGATTAAGTCAATCTCCAGGTCAAAGACCTTTAGCAGGTCTCTGAGTTCAAAGTCATGGTTGTTTCTGTTTTTCACTTATCTATTTGGCATGATTACCATCTACATGATTTTTCTTCATAGATTTGTTCATCTGATAATAAATTCCTTTGAATAAAAGGAAGCTTTGATCTCCTTCAAATATCTTAGTGTGGCAGGAAAATCTTGGTTTTGAGATTCCTGATCTACAGGATTAGGTGCCAAGTCTGTTCAGTTCAACATTCAAGATAATTCACAGTAGCTCCTGCATACTTTTCCGGACTTTTTTCACGGCACTCACCAAATAGAATGCTACAACTGTGAAGATGGGACAAGTCATAAGTTTAAATCTGAGTTGTTCATTAGAATGAAAAAATATAGGGAATTGAGGAAATATTGCCACGGAAATCATAATTACCAGTATAAGGATAGTTATATTTAAGAACAAACCCCATCTTCTTAGAATGCTAAGCAAAATTCAGAACCTGAAAATGAAAAGTAGTTTCCAAGGAAAGATGTGGGGTTTGTTGAATTAGGATTATGGAGCACAGATATAACACTGGCAGGTTTTTATATACTTTGAGGACCTCTGGTAAGCTCCATCATTTCACAGATGAAGATGAAACCCAGAAAGATTGTGACTTGCTTAAGACACCGAGTTAGGATTTGACTCTGGGAACCAAGATCCTTTAGACCTCAGATTCAGTTCTCTTTTCACGGCACATACTACATTTAGTTAAATTACTGTTTATTTGTGGGTTGATGGGGGGATTTTTTGGTAGCTATTTTCTTTTTTTT
>CM053772.1:246619414-246688972 GCA_028658325.1 Potorous gilbertii | reverse complement strand
ACACTTAGATTGTTGATTGATCGATCAATTGAAATGAAAGAAAGTGATGT
This sequence comes from Potorous gilbertii, assembly GCA_028658325.1. Lineage (NCBI taxonomy): Eukaryota > Metazoa > Chordata > Mammalia > Diprotodontia > Potoroidae > Potorous > Potorous gilbertii. The sequence goes on along the minus strand of CM053772.1, from coordinate 246,688,922 downwards.
AGCAGAAAGAGCATAGGTTTTGAACTCAGAAGACTGAGGTTCAGTATTTTTGAGATGCTAAGGAGAGTCACTTAATGTCTCTGCCTTCAATTTCCTCATCTGCATGATAAGGATGTCAGGGTGGGGAGTGGACTAGATAATCACTAAAGTCCCTTCCAACTCTTCCTAGATGACATACAGAAAGATGTCAATTTTTAAAAAGAATATAATATCTCTAAGTTAATAATAATTATGTTTAATAGTAAATGAAAAACAGAAGATTTGGAAGTAGATATATGGAGAATTTCTTTACAAATAGCTTTCACAGGATTCCTCTTGATTGGTTTTATAAGAAAATGAAGAATTTTAGCCTTTGGTTCAATCCAGTAAACATTTGCCATATGCTAAGCTCTAGGGATGCACATAATAAAAAGAAAGACAAGTTCTTTGCCCTCAAGGAACTTATATTTTAATGGGGGAAGATGATACACCAAAGGAAGCTGGAAAGTGGAGGGAGCACGAGTGCTCCCAGGGACTGCTTATTGCAGTTGCAGAAGCATCACACTATGTGGGGTTCAGAGTAAGCGGAGTTGCAGATAGAAAATGGAGAGTTGACTATTCAATTATTTCTAATTTAATGACTAAGTAATCTTTGTCTTAGTTATTTATGATATTTTAGCATCTAGGCATAAAAAAATCCTCACTTATATTGGCACATCACACATAATAAAATTAGACCAACCATTAAAAGGTGATATCTTATCACTGAAGCACTTTTATCTAACATTAAATCATAAGCTCCAAAGTAAATATTTTATTGTTTGTAGTATTTATTACTTATTTCCTACAATGCTGACAGAAAAAAAATCCTATGTGTGTGTATGTATAGTTCAACCTCTAAAGAACATCCAAGAGTCCACTTTCATGTAAACATAAAACATGTTTCATTTATTTGTTAAGAAAAAAAGGGGATTTTCTTTTGAAAATCCATGCACAATATCGTACTAAAAGACTGTCTCTGTAGCTATTTCTATGTGATGCTAAGTGAAAAAAGGAGTAAAAAAACCATTTATTCTCCTAGCTGGGTGCTCTGTGTGACCAACAGAAGAGGGCATCAGAATGGAGGATGGCCATGTAACTGTAGCATTGCACAGGATTCAGTGATAGCTGTTAGTCACAAGAACCCTGGATCTAGACTGGTTCATATCCCATTCTGAACACTATCTTCTTCTCATAAAGGATAAAGATTTCCTTCCCTTCATGTAATAGGATCAGAGAACTAGAGGTAGAAGGGCTTTCAGAGTCTTTGTACACCAGACCCTCTTTCTCCTTTTGTACAGATGAGAAATCTGAGGCCCAGGGAAATTAGGTGATTTCTCCAAGGTCATAGAAAGCCATATCAAAGGTGAGATTTGAACCTGAGACCTCTGACTTCACAGAACTACTCTACCATAATATCTTTTACAAGGCTATAGTTTTAATTAATTCCACAAATATTTATTAAGCACCTACTATCCTGTGGAATACATTGTGTTAGGTGCTAGAAATCATATTAGTGTTTTATTGTTTACCAAGCATTTTTCTGTGTTGTATACTCTCCCAGGTGCCAGATAGACTTGTGTAAGACATTTAGTACTGACTATAATTTCACTCGAATATTTATGATGTGGATAATAAATGATGTCTGAATTCTACCAAGTCATATTTCCTTGGAGTCCTTATCATGAAAAGTAATGTTTCACTTTCCAGACCTTTGGTGAGTTTGCACATTCATTAATTAAAATCAGCCTGCTATTTCTCTGTTTGTTTTAAAATGACAAACACCATAGATTACCTTGGGTATGAAGTACATTTTGGGAGATTGATGTTGAGACTTTTACACTTTATCTTCTAAAAGGATATTACTAAAATAAATGATACAGTAGATTTCCACAACCATGGCTTAATTATATTCCTAATGTACCTATCAGTCTGAAAAAGAATGCCTGCATTTAGTTTCCCAGTGTGACTAATAGTATTTTAAAACCCTGAGTACAATGCAGACATTAACTATGTGTGCGCATATACACATACAGCACCAAAACAAACTAAAAACCCCTAATATGTTATTGGGAAGCTTGCCTGAAATTCTATCTTCTCCCAAAAAATAATTAAACTTTTTTTTCCACTCTAAATTTACAGATAGCTTTCTCCTGAGTCATTCTCTGTACTGTGTGCAGAGAAAAATGATTATGTGGCATTGGATATATTTCTTATGACTGTATATGAGGTAACCTTAAATGTGGAATTGGAGAAAACTTGAAGGCCTCTGATGGATGGTCCTTCTCCAAAGCCTTCCTATTTTCACCACTAGTAGAATTCTTTGGTAAGACTGGGAGAACCATTCATCCCCAGGAGTCAGAGAACTTTCTGAGTATAATTTATGTGTGACTATCACAGCCACTTTTCTGGCCTCCTGGAATGAAGCAGGTCGCCAAAGAGAACTGGATATACCACCCATAGGGTCTAAGTGTGGTGATTCCACTATATTTGATGGATAAAATATTGGTTGTAATGGATTTTACAAATCTTTTCCATTTGTCTTCTGTTCACAGTCTTCTTCCTCTTTTCCTCCTCTAAAGCCGTAGGAATTCCTTTGCCTAGTTAGATATCTTGCCAGACTTTGTTTAGAATGGTTTTACCCTCCACTGCTAAGGAAATTCTGCTTATAATTTTCCATCTTCCTTCTTTGTAGAATTTTAAAAATTGATTTTTATTCTACTCAGTGTTACCATATTACTCCCTCTGTTTGGCAAGTAAAAGCTGACTTAGATGCTTTGGGGGCTTTTTGTAGCCATTAATTAAATTTAATTCATTTAACTTCCAGGTTGGATTATTGCAATGTGTCGAAATATAATTTCTGTTGTCCCTTTTTCATTTTCCAAAGTTTGTTTATCAAATTCACAGTTAAATTTGTCTTATTTACTTTATTACTATTACTGTGATTTACCTTATTGCTATTTTTTGGCTTTATTATTAATTGTGACCTTCGTTTTGACAATTTGATGGTCTGACTATTCACAGACAGCTGACTCGGACATAACTTCCATGTCCTCTCTGTGTTTTGTCCTGTCTGTTAAAATGTAGTCAGTTTCATCCTTTGTGGTTGTGCTTAGAGTTAGGCACATGCCCAGCGCCTATCAATCATTTATGTACGATGAGAGGATTGGTTGAAGGAACTAGGGAGAACTGGCCTGGAAAAGAGAAGACTAAGATAGGAGTTAGAGCCTATTGAAAATATTTGGAGGGCTTCCACGCACAAGAGGTGTTAGATTTGTGTCATTTTGCCCAAGGAGGCTCATTTAGTAGCAATGGATGGGGAAGTTGTATTGGAGCAGATTTGGGTTTCATATAAAGAATAAAAGGTTGTAGCTACTTAAGGATGGAATGGCAAAAAGGCAGATTCCACCTAACTGGAGGTATTTAAAAAGAGCCAGGATGACCCTGATAAATGCATTTTCCTTCCTTCATTTCTTTATCCAAGTTGTCTCAGAAACTATTTTTGTTTGGGCCTGGTGACTTCTGAGTTCCCTTCTTCCTCTGAGACTGTGATTCTATGAAAGGTGGTTGAATTTAGCTTATAATGGAGCTTGGCTACTGGGGTAGGAAGTAGAAATTTGTTTTTCTAGTTAATAGGGTTTTGAAAGGAAGAATTATCAGATCTGTACATTAAAAAATAACTAGGGAAATGATGTTAAGTACAGATTTAAGACCAGAAAGACTGGAGTCATGGGGAATAATAAAGATGTTATTTCAGTCATCTGGATGAGAGCTGATAAACTCAGATGGTGGAAGGCAGAGTGGGAAAACAGGCATGAATTTGAGAAATTTTGGAAGCTGTGACGAGATGTGGGGATTGGGGCATGGAGATCAGTCAAAGACAGTCTGAAGCTTTGATCCTGGGTCAAGGGGAATCATTTGGTCATTGATAAAGAGGAAGTTTGGGAGGGAAGGTGAGGAATTTTGTTTTCCTCTGTTGAGTGTGTGGTCCTCCAATTGAAGATGTTAAGTTGAAAATAAAAGACTGAAACTTAGGGAAGACATCATCTGAAGAAAGGATATGAGGACATTTAAAGCCTTGGACTAGTCACTTAAGGTCACAGTGCCCCAGGCAACTCCCTAAGACTGTAAGTTTCAAAATAGTTGACTGTCTACACTGGTAGAGGATTTCCTTTTAGAGAGTTCCTTCTACTAATGTTATCACAAATCTACACTTAGAATAGCAATAATTAGCAATGGTTTACATTTAGGTAGTCAATCTTGCTGAAACAAATGATTAGTTTTGACATGAGAAGTATAAGCAGGACCTTTGTTCACAAATCTGTTGATCATTTGACCTACGGAATACATGATCCAGGTCTTTATTTTCTTATCATTAATGATCTTATTTTAATGAAATTCCTAACTTTTCAGAATTCATATTCATACCTTCTAAGCGTCATGCTAGCAGTTTCTGCTTGGAAGACAAATATAATGTATAAATGTGATTCCTCTTCACTTTACTCAAAGGCAATTTCATCTTTCACTGTAGAGAATTATGGAAAAAGGAGACATAAGAACAAAATGTGATAAGAAACAATGATTTGGTCCAGTTTTTAAATGACACAAGCCAGAATATCCAGATTTAAAACAGAGACTTGTTATTTAACTCTGCCTTTTGTACTGATGTATTGCAAACTATATGTTTCCCTACCAGGGCCTCACTGCAGCAGATGATCCAACATGACACATGGTCTATAATAATTAGGCACAACTGGGTGAGTTAAAGATGATGTTTTGCTCTCAAGTCTGAATTTCCTGGCTTCAAAGATATAAGTCAAGTTCCTTTAAAAAAAATTACTTTAATGTAGTAAAGACATTTAAAAAAAACACAAGCAAACAGACAAATGTGTGAATCATTAACTATTAGTCTGTATGGCTGGTACCACACTATGCCTAACAAAGAAAATGATGTTTTAGTTACAAATAAAGTATTTGCTTATTTAATGTGGTTCTTGTAATGCTCCCTTCAATTATCAAGAGGATCTCCACAAATGGAACAGGATGTTTGACATGAAAGAAAGAAAAAAAGGGAGCCTTCATTAGTATTATTTAGTTAAACAACATGCACTAATAAATACTTAATATAAGTGAGTAAATCAGTGTCATCTTAATGAAAAGTGCAATATTCAGTAATTGGTTATTTTATTATAACAATAATTCATGGTGACATAGCATTTTAAGTTTTACACATTGCTTTCCTATGACGTAAATATCATAAGTACTATTATTCTTGTATTATAGCTAGAGAAAATGAGGTTCAGTTACACAGCTAGAAAGTAGGAGAGCCAGACTCCATGCCCAATGTTCCTTTTAACTTTCTCATGCTCTGTCTTCTAGTTATGCAACACCAAAAACCAGATGGTAGATTGATTTTTTTTATTTTTCCTTCACATGTTTGCTATTATATAAAATAATCTTTCTCAAAGTGCCATCTGAGGACCCCTGGGATCCCCTAGATTTTTTCTGTGGGTCCATGAGGTCAAAACTATTTTTATAATAACACTTAGATGTTATTTACCTGTTAACATAGTCCTCTGTTTTTCAACTACATATCTGTCAGGCTAGTTTTTCTTCATATACTTCAACTTTTCTTCAAATACTTTAAAACAATACATAACAACTGATTGAATGCAGAGACAGTTCTAAGAATCTTGCTATTTTCTATTAAATCAGCTATTCTATTAAGTTAAGGACATTTGCAGAAACATGTAAAACAAAGCCACTCTTCTCATTAAATTATTTTGTTTTGGAAAATATAATTATTTTTCATAGGATCTATTATTTATGTTAATGTGTATGAATTTATATGATGAGTATATTGTATTTTCAATTAAAATATTTTAAAGATGTATGTTTTCATTTCATATATAATATAATATATATGATAATTTCATATACAAAGTAGATAGAATCCACATAAACAAAAGCTCTTTGGGGTCCTCAATAATTTTTAAGAATGTAAAGGTTTCCTGAGACCAAAAAATTTAAGAACTATTCATGTAAATTATGTGATGAGTATCCATGACAAAGATTTTCATTCATTCATTCACTCATTTCATTCATTGAAAGATTTAACAAAACACAATAGATTCTTGTTCTGACTAGTTCATCACCTTTATTGCTTCTCATTTCCCCTAGGTTTGACCAGATAGCTTCTTTAATAGGTCTGAGATTCTGAGGGCTTGGTACCTACATATAATGTTACAGTTATCTAAAATTGACTCAAGATGTAACAATAAGAATAATATTACTGTGATCAAAAATGGACTCAAGATGTAATACCAATGATGAAAATAGTATTTACATAACACTTTAAGTCTTCCCAAAAAATTTATCTAATTTAATATTTATAGCTGCCCTGGGAGATAGATACTGTTATCATCCTCACTTTGCAGATGAGGAAACTGAGAACCAAAGAGTTTTAAATGCCTTGCCCATATTTAAGTAGTGTAAAAACTAGGACTTGAATCGAGGTCTCCTAACTACAGATCCAGTATTTCTGTTGCTACTGTTCCATACTGGGTTCAGTTTAAATCAATCTATTTGTGATAAATAGACACTTTTCCAAAATAACAAAGAAGTGAGATGCATCTACATTCCATCTTTTGCCCTGAAGGATACTAAATCAGAAAAAAATCATTCAAATGGGGAAAAAATTGGTCTCTCAATTAGGTGAATGTAGCTTGTGATGTAGCTCAAAAGGGAGGTGTAGCAATCCTTATATTTCAGTTCTACCATCAGTGATTTTATGAAATTGGACAGGGTGTGAAATGTTAGATCTTAAAGTGATCTAAGAAATTATTTAAGAAAACCTCCTCACTTTAAAGATGAAAAAGTAAGACATCTCCAAAATGAAGTGACTTGCCGAAAGTCACATTTCAAGTTAATGACAAGAGGTAGGAATAGAACCCAATTTTTCTGACTCTTAGGAGAAAGTCACTTCTATGATACCTTTTCATTTCAGGTATGCTTTGCTTCTCTGTTGTAATTTTAAACAAAATATAATGAAGCAAGAGAAATAATGAAATAGTATTTAAGATATTCATTTCTTCATAGGATCATAGATTCGCAACTGAAAATGAGAAATCATCTAGTGACTAGATTCTAGTTCAACTCTTTCATTTTACAGGGTTCTAAGTTGCAGAGCTGAGATTTGAACTCATGTCCTATGATTTCAAGTTCAAGACTCTTTCCATGACACTATCAAGAAATATTTATAACAGCAATTATATCTATGCCCCACCTAACAGACATGAGCCCTGTGAGGTTTTAAAACTAATATTTAAAAATATAAGGGTGGAAAAGATTGAATGGGAGGAGATGAGTCTTAGCAGCCAAGGGATTGGTGACTATGAACCTTTCAAAGATAAAGGAAAGGAGATGAGCGGGTGGAGTATTTGCCATCTCTGGACGTATTCATGCCTGAGTCCTTAACCCTGTCCCTTAACTATGTTTCAACTGCTTTAAGAAACAGTCCAATCCCGTGAGATGACAAGAATCCGATGGTTTCTAGATATCTCAGATTGTAGCTGTGGATGAATAAATTTCTAACTTTAGAGTACCGTTGGCAAGGTTTGCTAATTCCCAGGCTGGAAAGGTTTGCTGTCTACTTTGCGGAAGCTTGTTAGATGGTTAAAAAGATGATTATCTGAGAATGAGATCTGGAATTCTTGATCATGACTTAGAATACAGGTAGGACAGCCTCCTGGCCAAGGATGGAGTGAACCAAATAAGGACCAGAAAAAATTCATTGCTATGTGTCTTACATATTTAATAAAACAGTGGGAGGGCTTTAAACTTTAAAACAGAGAAAAAACTGACCATACTTACACATCAAAATAAATAGTAAAGATCTCTGTCTCTCTGTCTCTCTCTCTCACACACACGCACACACACCCACACACTCTCTCTCTCTGTCTCTCTCTCTCTCGCTTTCTCTCTCCAGTGAACCACATGAAGGTGAAGAACTTTGCAGTACCTAGATTATTGGTAATAGGATAGTGTTAGTGGTCAGAAGTACCTTCTAATAGTCAAGGATTACGTAACTTGTACTCAATGACTCCCTTGCTTATATAGTATCATAGGATCTCGAGGTCAGAAATCCCTTGAGAGGACATCTAACACACTCCACAGGAAATAGCTCACATTTTTGTGGCACAGTAAGGTTATCAAAATTCTTTTCTCACAGTAGTCCCCAAGTCACAAATTACTTTTCACACAATAAAGTGGGCATTGCAAGTGTTATAATCCATCGCCTAAAGATAATAAAGCTGAGGTCTACGGAGGGTAAATTATTCACCTCCAGCAAGTCATTTTCAGACAAGAAAGTCATAGGACTTAGACCTGGGTGGACCCATAAATATCCATCTCTATGAGCTCCCTTTAAAGATGAGGAAAATGAAGCCTAGAACTTCTCAGTGATTTGCCTAAGGCCTGAATGTCTACATCATAGAGCTGAATCAGACTCAGCTCCTTTTGCTGCCACATGTGGAATTCTCCCTGCTGCTCCACAGGCAAGGCAAGGCCTTCTTATCCCAAGTTTAGCCTTATAGTTCAGTGCTTGGAAAATTCTTCATTTCCTTTTTAGATAGTATCTCATACTATTCTTATCAAAAGAGTTGAAGACCAAGTCAACAGTGAAATTAGATGGATTTGGGTTCAATGTCATCCTGATAGGAGGCCTCCAAGTAGATTGCCTCTGAGATCTGTGCTTGGGCCAATGCTGTTTAAGACTTTTATCAATGACTTAAATAAAGGTGTATATGATGTGCTATTCAAATCTGCAGATAACAACAAAGCTGAGAGGGATAGCTAACATGCTAGATGATAGAATCTAAAAACATCTTGAAGGCTGGATCATTGGGCTAGACCTAATAAGATGAAAAATGTAGACTCTATCATTTGGGTTAAGAAAATTAACTTCACAAATACAGGAAGAGGCTTTATTAGATAGCTGTCCTCTGAAAACGGTTTGTGGGTTTTGGTGGACTGTAAGCTCGATACGAGTCAACAATGTGACAAAGTAGCTGAATTTGGAGAGATTATTCCAGGAATAAAGAGGTGCCTTTCCATTCATGGTGGTTCAATTGTTTTCAGTCATGTCTAATTCTTTGTGACCCCATTTGGGGCATTTTTGGCAGAGTTGTTAGAGTGGTTTGTCATTTCCTTTTCCAACTCATTTCATAGATGAGGAACTGAAGCAAACAGGATTAAGTGACTTGCCCAGAGTCACACAGCTAGTAAGTGTCTGAGGTCAGATTTGAACTCAGGAAGAGGAGCCTTCCTGCCTCCAGGCCAGACACTCTATGTACTATAGCACTGCCTAGCTTCCCTTCCCTCAATATTCAGCATCATTAGACAGTATATTGAATACTATGTTCAGTTTTGGGGGCCACTCTTATTACTTAAGACATTGATAAACTGGAGAGTCTCTGTTGGTGAGTATTGGGAGTGGTAAAGGTCATCCATACGCGTTGACTAAAGGATTTGAGGAATTTACTCTGGAGAAGGAAAGACCTGGGTGGGGGAACAGCTTGACTGTCATCAAACACTTGAAGGTTTGTTGTGTGGAAGAGAGATTACACTTGTTGTGTTTGGACCCAGATGAAAGAACCATGAGCAAAGGGTGGAAACTGCAAAGAAGCAGATTCATGCTTGATGTCAAGACAAACTTCTCAACAGTTGGAGATTTTCGGAAGAGGGGTGGGCTGCCTTGAAAGGCAATGGGTTCTCCCTTCTCAAAGGTCTTTAAGTAGAAGCTAAATGATCACTTGTTGGGTATATTATAGTGGTGGTTCTTTGTTGGGTGTGAGTTGGAGGACATGGCCTTTGTAATTCTAAAATTCTATAATTCAGTGACTCCAGGTTCCTATGCTTGACAGATGTGTGTGAATTGGGATCCTTTTATAATTTTTTTAGGGAGTGGTTATTGCTCCCTAGATATAGGGGGTGTGACATAGTAGAGAGAGTGTTGGCATTTAGTCAGGAAGCCCTGAGTCCCAATCCCATATCAGAGACTTCTTCTAGCTGTATGAACTTGTACAATGCACTTAACCAAGCAGAAGGAATACTGAATCTGGAGTTAGAAGACTTGAGTTCAAACATCACTTTTGATGCTTACTACCTGGGTGAACTTAGGCAAGGCAAATAAGCTTCTGAAGTCTCACCTCTCTCATCTATAAAATGAAGTTGTCTGAGATCCCTTAAAACTCTAAATATATGACCATACTAAACTTCTCTCATTTATAAAATGAGAGTATCATACTAATTAGCTTCAGAGTTCTCTCCATTTCTTAATCTACAATTATAGGAGACTTCTCTGCACCTCAGTTCCTCAGCTGTAAAATGGAAATAATCAGTTTTTGTGAAGATCAACTATTCAATCAATCAACAATCATTTTATTAAATATCTCCTCTGAAATAGCCCCTTCCTGTAAGAGAAATCAAACTGGACAATATATGTAGAGCAAGTTGCAAAACGTCAATCACCATGTGAAGACAAGTTATCATTCTTAATTACTAGTCTCTCTACTTTCTGGCAGCATTTTGGAAATCACATTTTAAAAGTTTATATTAAAAATAAAATGTATTCTGAATATACCTTTATGCATATTTCAAAACTTCTATTGATCTGCAACCTTGTTGATGTGATAGTCCTTCCAATGGCATAGAACACAAAACGATAACAGTTACAATCATTGCTAGCAGCTCCTACTATGCGCCAGGCCCTTTACAAATATTATGTGATTCTCACAACTCTGGGAGGTAGGTGCTATTACTCTCCTCTCCATTTTACGGATGAGGCAAAGAGAAGTTAAGTGTCTTGTTTAAGATTCACATAGCTCTATATAGAGAACTAACTCAAATGTATAACCATACAAGTCATTCCCCAATTGATAAATGGTCAAAGATATGAACAGGCAATTTTCAGAGAAAGAAATTAAAGATATCTATAATCATATGAAAAAATGCTCTAAATCACTTATTAGAGAGATGCAAATCAAAACAACTCTGAAGTATCACATCACACCTATCATATTGGCAAACACGACAGAACAAGAAAATGATAAATGCTGGAGAGGATATGGGAGAGTTGGAACACTAATTCATTGTTGGTGAAGCTGTGAGCTCATCCAACCATTCTGGAGAACGGTTTGGAACTATGCCCAAAGGGCAACAAAAGTGTGCATACCCTTTGACCCAGCAATATCGCATCTAGAACTGTATCCCCAAGAGACCATAAAAATGGGAAAGGGTCCTACAAGTACAAAAATATTTATAGCAGCTCTCTGGAAATCAAGAGGGTGCCCATCAGTTGGGGAATGGCTGAATAAATTATGGTATATGAATGTAATGGAATACTATTGTGCTATAAGAAATGATGAACAAGGAGACTTCAGGGAGGCCTGCAAGGACTTATATGATCTGATGCTGAGCTAAAGGAGCAGAACCAGGAGTGCACAGCAACCACCACAGCATGTGAGAGTTTTTTCTAGTAGACTTGGAACTTCGTAATAATGCAAGAACTTATTAAAAAAAATCTCAATGGGGGTTTTCTAAGACTCAGAGAAAGAAATATGGAAGTCATTCGCAGAATGTAGCAGATCATGTTTGTGTGTGTGTGTTTTAGTGTATTATGTTTTGATTTGTTATATGATTTCTTCCATTTATTTCAGTTTGACTACATAGCATGACTATAGTGAAAACGTACTCAGTAGGAAAGTATATGTAGAACTTATACAGAATTGTATGCTGTCGTGGGGAGGGAGAGGGGTAGTGGAGAAGGTATGGGAGGGGGATAAAATCTTGATTTTAAGGAAGTGATTGAAGAACACTAAAAAAAATAATAATAAAATTAAATTAAAAAAAAAAGATTCACATAGCTCTTCAGTGTCTGGAGTAAGATCTAACTCAGATCCTTCAGATTTTATGTAGATCAATTGTTGTTGAGGCAATCAGGGTCAAATGGTTTGCCCAGGGTCACATAGCTGGTAAGTGTACGAAGGCCAGATTTGAGCTCAGGTCCTCCTGACTCCCGAGCCGGTGGTCTATCCACCCCATCACCTAGCTGCCACAGTCATATGTAGTTCTTGTCCATATCTTCCCATAAATCTTCCAAACTCCCAAGGCTCACCTTTTCCATCCCCCTACTCACCTATCCTCATATAGCTGGCCTAGAAGACTTCCTCTAAGTCACTAGACATTGCTTGGATACCAGTGGAATGCACATGAACTAGTCATTGGCTCTCCTTCCATCTCCCCACAAGACCATCCCACTTTTTCCCAAGCACATTTTTTTCTCTTCTAGTGTCTTTCACACTGTTTCTCCTGCATAGACCCTTGTTGATCACAAGTTCAGGCCACTACAGAGTTCTCCATTGTTGAGTCATCTCAGTCTTTACATCTTCAAAAACTATAAGATTCCATATAACCATGTGGCATTATTTAGAAGGACTTTGAGGTTAAAAAAACAAATAAACAGGCCTTTGTTTCTGGGAAAAGCTTGGGAGTCTTCAAAGCATCTGGCAGTTTCACAAATGTGATCCAGCTCACACTTCTTTTATTAGACTGGGCCCAGTTCATTGTCCATAGTGTCTATCAGGCTACAGTATATAGACAATTGGAATCTCCCTATAGCCTGCGTAACACTGTCTAACCAAGAGATATTATCCATACACTTGGGCTTTTTTCCATGTGGATACTGAAGCCAAACTCTTTGCTAGATTTCAGAGCTCCATGTAATCAGCACTACGCCATCTACAACAGAAGCATCATATAAAGAGAGAGGAAATATATTCCTGGTCTTCATGGTACCCAGTTGGATGGAATAGAGGATGGGAGAAGATGGGTATGGAACAAAGGAAATTGGAAATAATTTCTTTAATCAGTATTCAACATGGGTGGATTATTTTATTTTATTTTTTTTAATGTTATAAGAAACATTAGTTTCTACTAATTTGTATTTTGACTCATCATTCAAACATTCTCACATCTGGCATGGTACATCGAATTTTAATCAGTTCTGTAACCACTTACTAAATTTCCCTTCACAGTACTTATTTTCCATTTGCTTAAGGTCAACAAGGTAGTTTATAGCATAGCCTTGACTTCAACCCAACTTTTTGCACTCCCCACTCTTTCACATACCAGGCTGATCATTTTGCAGCACCGTGCTCATAGATGGCAAACATTTTAAATGTCATTGCTGTGTTTCATTCATATGTCCTTTTTCCAGAATGGTTTTTTGGGTTTATCCCTAGCCTTTGCTTGTTTCTTGTACTCCTGTAAGTGCATATTCCAATATGGAGCCCATATCATAACCCAGCACACCCCTAACACATACACTCCTTTGTTTTTTCCCTTCGTTTTGAGCTCTGAACTGTTACAGTAGTCTTGGCTTCATATATTTACTACCAATTTTTCAAGGAAAAAGAAGTACCAAACAACTTGGTAAGAGTAGGCCTGAGATTTAACAGACAACTTCAAAGACACATGCCTCTTCACCAAGGGCTATGAAGAGATTTTCAAGGCTGTGGATCTCTCTGAATAGGAGTTTCATGTGTAGCATTTGAACATTCTTTTTCCTCTGTGGCTTCTCATATGGGGCAGAGAAGGAAGCCCCGTAGTTTTTCAGATATTACTGTAAACATTTGCATCAAAAACTCACTTTAGGCTTTGCATGTTCATGTGGTATGATTTTAAAACAAAATAAAATTTAAAAAATTCCTCACTGTCATGCCATGGTCTCTGAAGTTACACCACTAGATATATTCTTTTGTAATATGGCACTACAAGGTTCCTGTAAAAATGAAAACTGTGATCCAGTGGTAGTGGCCTCTTTGCTATTCTCTTAGCATAAAACCCTCCATCTCCTGACTCCCAGCAATTTCACTGGCTGTATTCCATGCCTCCTCCCTCTTCCTCCATACTTTTCTTCCCTCCTGATCTCCACCTTCAGGCCTCCCTGACTTCCTTCAAATCTTAGCTAAAAGCTCTACAAAAACAAAGCCTTTTTCAGTGCTTTCCCTCTAAGATTATTCCATCATCATGCATATATCTTATTTTCACATAGCTGTTGGGATGTTGTCTGTCCCATACTATGATCTTCTTAAGAGCAGGGACAGTTGTGGTCCTTTCTTTGTATCACCAGCACTACTGTGGTACCTGTCTTACAGTCAGTTTTTAACAAATGTTTGTTGACTTGATTTGGCCCAAGAAAGGTTGCATTAATGCATTAAGTTGAATTACCCATCATCTCATTAATGAAGAAGGTCCATGAGGGAAAAGATCTTAAGACAAATGGATCCATGTTAACCAGAAGGAGATGCTGGAGGAGAGCTTATGGAGTTTGGACAATGTCTGAAGGACAGCCCCTCTGTGCTGGATTTATGAAGCTGGCATGGTGTAGTTTGAATGGGAAAGGAAAGAGACATAAAAGGAGTTAGAGGGTCACCCCATATAACCTTTGCCTGCTAAATCTGAAACCTTTTTCGAGAAGTAGCAAGGTATTTTGGAGTCAGAGGGCCTAGGTTTGAATTCTAGCAACTAGGCTGCACAACGAGTAAGAGCTGAACTTACAGTCAGGAAGGCCTGAAGATGTCTGTGAGACTGCACACAACTCGCTCAGGCCCTCTTGGGCTGTTTCTTCATCTATAAAATGAGGAGAGAAGGATGCTAAATGATCGCTGAGGTTCCTTCTAACCCTTAGTCTATGAGCTTGTAATCTGAAATATGAGGGAGTTGAACTAATCTCCCAAGTCCCTCTTAGCTCAAAATCCTTAATCCTTGGATCATAAACTTCTGAAACTACTTGTACCTCTATTTCCTCATCTGCCCAATGGAAATGATGATATCTGCCCTACCTAAATCCTAGGATTTAGAGGATCAAAGGTTAATATCAAAAGGCTTTAAAAGTTTTTTAAAAATTCTCTGCATATCCTCTAATGTTTAAATTAGATGATTTTATTCAAGCTTTCATACTTAATCCAATAAAGGAGAGTGCAGACACATGAACATATACTCTTCCCTCTCCAAGGGGCATGAGAAAGCTTTTCAAAACTATTTTGAAAGGCACTAATGATGTTCAAGTTTCATCAGCTTTAGAAATGTCTCTTTAAAGCTCATCTTACGGGAGAGGAAACTGAGGCCCAAGGAGTTTAAGTGACATTTCCACAGTCACACAGATGGGAGGAAGTGTCCAAGGCAGGATTTGAACCAAGATTTTCAGACTTCAGATTCATTATTCTTTCCATGGCACTATACCACTCACAGAATTGCTTGGGTCCCAGATAAATTACTGTCAAAAAACCCTCTTCTAATTCAGAAGTCCATTATAGCATAGTTGAGTGATAAAGGAAGCTCTGGATCTTCTTGTTCCCCTACATTTAGTGTCAGAGTCCAATGTCATCAACAGAGAATGAGATATGTCTAAGTCTTAGACCATTGTTCTTTGTTCAAAAAGGACATATAATAATTAAAGTGAAGTATTCGGGGAGGTAAAATGGTGACTTGGAGTAAGTATTATGTTCGAAATGGAAGGACCTGGCTTTGAATCCAGTTTCCACTGCCTATTTGAGCAGGTCATTTTCAGTCTCTGAGGCCAATTAGACAAATGAGGATATTGGATTAGATAAGCCTAAACCGGGTCTTTCCAGCATCCCATGATCCTCCAACTTTGACTTACAGAAGTACAAGCGGATTGTTGGATGCCTTATTAGATAGCTGGGTTGCACTCTGTTGCAGGGATGACCTCATTTAAAGTGCAAATGGCTCTTGTTACTGAGAAAGAAGGATTGTAGGGAAGAGCTTTGGTGGTTGCCATAGTGCCCACAAGAACAATGGGCCGAGGTGGAACCTCAGAGTGCAGGCCTCCTGGGCTGGATTTATGAAGCTGCAGTGGTGTAGTTTGGGAGGACAAGGACAAAGACACACCATAAAGGGACCAGGAGACTCACCAGAGATCACCGTTGCCTACCAAATCGGAAACCTTTTCAGAGAGGCAGCAAGGCTTAGCTGCAAGATAGCAGTCTATTTTAATGAGGAAACATCTTGGAAAGAAAGGAGGTCTCAGTGGGGTAGTTTCCCTTTCTTTAATAACAGCAGTCAATCTCTGCATTGCACACTCCACCTTTCTGCACAGTTCTTTTTGATGGAGTTAGAAGACCAGAGATTTTATTGGCATTCATTATATTAATGTACATTAGCATCGTATAGTTTTAGAGACTTGTCTAGAGATCTGGTAGTTTGCTTTTGGTCAAATAGCCAGGAGGTGTCAAAATGGGCTGAAACCCAGGTCTTCCTGACCTCAAGACTGGCTCTCTAACCATTATACAACACTGCCTCTAGGACACACAGAGGTTGCTTAATATATATTTGCTATATTAGATTGGACTGGATTATATTAAATGGATTACTTTCTTCCTGGGAAATATCAGAGCTATTTGAAAACTTGATTTTACTAATTTTCTTTAAGGATATATTAAGAATCTCTGACAGTCTTTCATAGGGCCATCATTCCCCAAGTAGTCAACACTGTATACCAACATGACCTTGTTAAACCAAAAGCTACCTAAAATGTAGCAAAACAATCATTTTTTGCATTTTACTCCCTTACATATTACATAGTAGGAAGTGCAGAGTCTGTTTCAGTCTTTCTTTTATATCCATAGCACCAAGCACAGTGCCTTGCTCTTTTGTACTCATTTTTATTCTAATTTTTAAAAATATATATACAAGGACCATTGAGAATGTGTAGTGTGTAGATTCCTTCCACCAATATAGTTCAACAACTGAAGTGCACTTTTAGTCTGGTCCTTGAGAGTTGCCTGGGGAATTGGGAGTGTTAGTAACTTCCTCGTGATTACATTGTTAATATGGGTCAGAGGCAGGGTTTGACTCAGATTTTCCTGAATTCAAGGCTGGATCTCCATCCGCTTACTCATGCCAACTTTCTCATAGTTGACTTGTGCACGTAGTGGACAGGTAACAAAGAGCTGGGGAGTTCACTTAAGTTACATTATCACACAAATTCCTAATCATAATAACAACTATCTCCTTGTTTATACATTACTTTAAAATTTGTAAAGTCTTCCATAACATTCTCTCATTTGAACCTCCTGACAATCCAATAAGCCAGGTATTAATTCCCATGTTAGAGATGAAGAAACTAATTCTCAGGAAAGTCAGGGGATTTGCCTATGGACACACAGCTAAGGAGTGTTGAAAGCAAATTGAACCCTGGTCCTTCAGATATGAGTCAAACATACTATCTACAATTCAATAGTCTCCCATAGTTGTGACATAAATGGAGGTCCCATGGGCAGCATAATGAGGAAAAGGAGACAGAATTCTAATCCAAATTCTCTACGTTCTTCACAATGCGGCTTCCTGATTTCCCAGAAGAAATAAGCAGGATGATTGAAACAAGGATTTCATTCCAGTCCCAGGAGACTATGCTGTGTTTTGACAGCATTCCTGGCTTCATGAATCGCATTCTAATTTTTATGGGTGTTAATGAACTTTCTAATAGCCATGGTCCTTCAGGAATTACAGACACACTACCTCCTGGCTCAGGGTGGCATTTCAAAATCTAATGACTTTTTTCAGTCACTAGTTTTTGTCATCAATGAACACATACTGTGTCTATGAGACCTTTGGGTCATTCCAACAGGTTTGGAATATGAGGTGTGGTTGCGAATGCCCAGGTCTTCTCCACTTGTAAAAATGCTTATGCTCTAACGCGATTTATTAGGTTTGGACTGCAGTGTCATTTTGCAGCCTTCTTGACTATTTATAGGCTATATACCATGAGCGATAGAGCTAGGCTGCTTTCCCATTTATGCCCAAAGTATTACCCTTTATTTCCCCCCATCAAAGTAACCGAACTGCGCTTCTATTTTTAACTGGGATGAGATATGTTTTCTCCATGCCTGGGGCCCCTGTGCTAGGGTCTGCTTTGCCAAGCATAAAACTGCATGCTTCACTGAAAGAAAAAAATGCCCAGGAGGCAGTGTGCACCATAAGCAGGCAGCATGGGCAATGGAAAGAATGTTCATTTTGGAAGTAGAGCATCTGGTTTTCAATTCTGGCTCTGTTTCTGATTTACTTGAGTGACTTTAGGTGAATCCCTTCACTTCCCTGGGCCTCAGTTTACGCTTCTGTAAAATGAAGGGGTTTGGCTAGTGGATTTCTAATGTTCCTTCCAGATGTAGATTCTATGATTTCAATTCCAGGTCTTGTTAATGATAATACTTGTATTTTTAATGATTTAAGGCTTGCAAAGACAGGTCAAGACATCATCCTGTGATGTCTTTCATCCTCTTCAAAAGTGAAAGATTAACAATCACTCACTCATAGAATACAATCAGAAAATATTAGATCTAAAAGGAAGTTAGCACATAGCAAATATTACATCAAAACTGGAAGGAATTTTAGAACAAAGCTAGAGCAAAGCATTTTAGAGCTGGATATGAACTGACTGTAGGATGCCAAGACTCGAAAGGACTCCAGACAATAGGATGTTAAAACTGGAAAGGGCATCAGGGTTCAGAAGGTTAAAATCTTCATTTTACTGATGAGGAAACTGAAAGACTGAGAGGTACCAACATCACACAGGTACCCAGTGGCAGACCCAATTCCCAGCTTTCCTGACTGTTCTTTCCACTGTAATAATCATGACAACCAAAAAGTACGACTACAGAAGGGATAATACATCAGGATATATGTATGGGAGGATGGGAATGGTAAAGGAGATAGAGTTCGACCAGGTCTGCCATTTATTGGTTGATCATGCCTTGACACCAAATAAGTCTCCAGTATATTTTACAGAATATAAGTTTATATCATAAAAACCGATAATACTTCCTGACCTTGGCATAAGCAATTGAAAAATCCTTTCTCAAGGTCATACTTTTCTTGATTTCTTTGGTGATGATTTTTCTTCTATAAACACTTTGAGCAAGGCAAAGAAGGTCTGACACAATGCCCGCCTTGCGAGCAACCCTGTGCCTTCCCTTTTCTTGACATACCTCCTCCCCCATCTCCACCTGGAGGCTGCCTTCATGACTGCTAGTGTATTCATTAATTAGCTGGAGTCCTACTTCTCCAGTTGTGATGAAGGTCCAGGAGTGACTCTTTCTTCCCCAGCAAAATATAAGCTGCTTGATGTCAGGGACTGTTCACTTTTGTCTTTATTACCCCAGCAACTAGCAAAATCCCTAAAACATTTACTAGATACTTAGTAAACTTTGAATTGAACCAAACAAATTATCTAGATTTATCAAGAGTGGTAGGGCAATGGAGTGAGAATATTGTGCAAGGAAACCAGAGATCTGGATTTTATCCCTGCCTCAGTCATAAACTGATTGTATGCTCTTGTCAAGTCACTTCTGTGTAATTCAATTAAGTCTTCTGTAAAACAAGGCAGTTAGGCTGTAGGATTCATAAGTTTTCTTTCATCTCTGAGAACCTATTAATCTATTAAAATGAACAAGAACTCTAATTAAGCCCTCAAATATGGGGCATGGGTAAATTCAGAGTTGTTCAATTTCTCACTCAATGTCATCAATATAAACCTTAATAAAAGTTAATTTACAACTAATAGAAAGAAATTATCAGAATAAATCACATTAATTGCAGGTTCCAAATATAATACGTACATTATAGAACTGAGGATTACCAAACAGTAGCTTCCACTTCTTTTCCTTTTGACTTTAACATTAAACTTAATGGTAGCCTCCTCAAGATTGTTCTTCCTTTGACAGTGATGTAGTAAAATTTCCATTAACTGATACTCATAAGAATATTTTTATTAATAAAAGTTTCTTGTGAACTGAGTATTAGGGCAGTGGTGATTATAGTGAAATTCATTTTTGTGTTTGCTGTTGTTGTTTAGTAGTTTTTCAGTTGTGTCCAACTCTTGGTGACCCCATTTAGGGCTTTCTTGTCAGAGATACTAGAGTTGTCACCATTTCCTTTTCCACCCCACTTCTGAGGCAAACAGGCGTAAGTAGCTAGACCAGAGTCACACAGTTAGCAAAGTATCTGAGGCTAGATTTGAACTCAAGAAGATGAGTCTCCATGACTGTAGGGCTAACACTCTACCTACTGCACCTTCTGAGGCAAATAGGCTTAAGTAGCTAAACCAGAGTCACACAGTTAGCAAAGTTTCTGAGGCTAGATTTGAACTCAAGAAAATGAGTCTTCCTGACTGTGGGGCTAACACTCTACCTACTGCACCACCGAACTGTCCTCATTTTCCATACTTATGGAAAATGTTCCCTGTCTTAGTAAGTATAATGTAGTGACTGTAATTGATTTTTTTTAATGTTTGAGGCTTTTATAAATATTCAGCATATTATTACACAAATCATTTTCCTTTTATATGATTATAAAGTATATAGTGGAGGTTAGTTTAATATCCTGAAAGTTGTTTTAATGCATAAACTATATACATATATAATATGTGTGTATTTATGTGTGTGTATGTACATATCTGCATATATACACATGATGCATAATTATTTATATGTGTATACAATAAGTCCCTGAGATAAATGATAAAATGAGAAACTGATTTTTCATAAAAATACCACATGCAAAATCCATTTAATTGAGATTTTATAATACTGTACTATCACTATGAGGTATGATGTAGAAGTACAATTCTTTTCATAATAGCATTTGTAAAGTGCTTTAATGCACTTTATATATACTACCTCATTTGAGAGGCTTTAATTCTGAGACTATCCAGTGTTATTTCATTTTAAAAAAATGTGTTATTATTTTAACTTTTGGTGTATATCCTTGGTTTTAAAAGGCCAGTATGATCATTTGGTTCATAATTCTGAGATGCAGGCTCATCAAAGGTTCACTCAACTACTGCTACAGTCCCCAAAACAGCCTCCTAGAGTCTGCTAACATCCTCCTCTAATGGCTTACCCTGATGGGGAAGTGAATCTGGGTTCAAAAAGACTGGTGAACCAGTTCGGGCCAGCCCTATCAATATGGAAAGGCTTCAAGGGTATCTCATTGCATCTGTTATGGAATGACCAGTCTAAGTGTCTTGGGAGACTCAACACCAGGTTGTCTGCAGAATGATAAATTTTCTGCTCAAAGCAACTCCAATGATTTTGACCTAATAAGTTACAGTTGTAATGTGAATTGATAGAAAGTAGTACCTAAAGGATATGAAACTATAAACTTAACATAATAATAATAAATAGCTAATATGTAACACTAATGTTTGCAAAGCACTATTACATGTATTATATTATTTGGTTCTCAGAATAACACAGGGAGGTGCTACTATCATCCTTATTCTATAGATGAAAAAACTAAGCAAACACACTTAAGCAACTGACCAGTCTCACAACTAGTAAGTGCCTGAGGCAGAAGCTTATTTCAGTTGTTCCTTTTTCCCAAATCCAGAACTATATCCAAGATGGCAACCAATTATTGAAATATTAGATTAAGATTGATTAAAATTTTGTTTCTAAATTATCTCTCTAGGTATTTCGTGGGCATTTTAAAAATATGATCCTTATGGTGGACTGTTCTTGGAGAAATTGCATTGTTGGGGGAAGAAAGAGGCCAGAGGAAGCATGAATGCCAACAAGGTCTGTGGTTTCTTGAAGGAATCATGTCCAGTGAGCCCTGCAATTTAGAATACCTCATCGTATCACTAACTTAAACTGGTTGTGTGTCCTATGATCCATGTATGTGTGGCTCATGCTTTTATATTTCCCATCTGTAAAAATGTGCTTAGGGAAATTATTTATAAAGTGTTAGAGGATCTCTGGATGAGAGATTCAATATTTGTGGCTAGGGACAACTTCAGGTTTTGGCTTCCACAGGGTGTGATCTGAGATGTTCCAGAAAGTCCCCCTGCTCTAGAGTATCTCCCCCATTGGCCCATAACAGTTGCCTGAAATTCCCTTATTACAGCCACTCTTTGGGGATATGGATTTTCCCCCCAGAATGCCCTTGAAAAATAAATTTACATTATCTAAGAAGTGTGATATTAATCTATGATCACAAGTTCACCAAATAAATTTACTAAATACTTCCATTTGCTGAGGATAGAGAGGTAAGGCTGCCTAAAAATTAAGGAATGGTTTAATAAATCAAGATATATAAATGAAGTGAAATTGTTTTTGTCTTAAGAAATAATGAGTATAAAGTATTCAAAGAGACTTGAGGATGTATATGAATGAACACAGGTAGACGTGAGAAAAGGGTATATTCTAGGACTGTTGAATGTATAGTAGCTGGAAGTATTATAGCCAGCAGTCCAGCAGGGCTATGTAAAGTGAATAAAAGGGAATCCTGAGAAATGCACTTGGAAAAAAGTATGTTGGAGCTAGACTATGGAGGCCATTTAAATACCAGCCCGAGGAGTCACCACATTTTCCTATAGTTAATCGGGAGACATTGAGGGTTTTTGACCAGAAAAATAACATAGACAGACCTGTGCCATGGGAAGATTGTTTTGGCATCTGTGTGGAAGATGAATTTGAGGTTAAATAGCCATAAAACCCGAGTCTCACCTATTATTGGTGTAATTTTTCAGTATATGCCAAGACAGTTTTTTTCTTTCAATATATTATTGTAAAGGGGCATCCTATATTCAAGATCAACTAACTACTGCATTTGATAAAGGCAGTAATCCCAGTAGCTAAATTCAGTCTTCATTATGGAAATTAGAATCACATGTTCATTTTGATGATGCTAAGATTTTTTTAGTTCATTCATGTTAATGAAAATTTCTATCTTCCATTTGCCATGGATTTTGATACCAGTTTATTTGCTGGACTATAAAAGGGGCGGGGGAGGTGAGGAAATGATTAATCTGGCAAATAGAAACCCATTAAAGGAGATTGTCACAATTTACCTAGGGAAGGCCTCAATGACCACCTCTGATTAAAAACTGCCTGCTTTTTGCTGATTGAATCTGACCTTAGGCATGGGGGTTTGCTGACCCCTTGAGTGAACATTCAGGGATCCAACCAGTTGTGTCCCTGTGTGTAACTGAACTCTTGCTATAGGGTTTCCTTTAAAGCCAGGAGTTCTAAGTAAAAAAATACACACAAATGTGTGTGTACAAAGACACACACACACACAAATACATGCATAAATACAGGAAAAGTAGTGTAGAGATGGTACTAGCACCTGAAGGGAATCAGGAACAGCTCCATGTAGAAAATTATTATTGAAGTAAGTTTTTAAATAATCTAGAAATTCTAAGACTAAAAGTAAGAAAGGAATGCTTTCCAGGCATTGAAGAGAACCTATGTCAAGTCATAAATGTGTGTGTGTGTGTGTGTGTGTGTGTGAGAGAGAGAGAGAGAGAGAGAGAGAGAGAGAGAGAGAGAGAGAGAAAGAGAGAATACTATTGAAAAACTCCCCTGTGCTAAATGAACTACTTAGGTTCTATTTGTTTTGGTACAGAGAAAAAGAAGAACTTTTAATTTTTCCCCTGTAGCTCCCTAAGTACATAAAACCTTAACAAAGCTCAATCATAGGTCATTTGGCAGTGGGTACTTGCTTCAAGTTTAAAGGGTTTAGTTGACATGAGTTGAAATACGAGGTGTCTTTAAAAATAAGTCTCTAAGTCCTTTATCTACCTATCTATCTATCTATCTATCTATCTATCTATCTATCTATCTATCATCTCCATCCATCCATCTATCTATTTGTTCATTCAGTTAGTTACTTTGCTTTAACAGCAGTTTCTGTTCCAGAGCTTCCAAACTCTTTGTGGTCGTCAATCTCTCCCTATACTAGAGTTTCTTAATCTTGTTTGTGTGATAGACTCCTCCATCATTCTAGTGAAACTTCTGGACCCCTTCTCAGTATGGACAATTACAGAGGCAAACAGTTTTATTGAAATATAGAAGGATCCGATTTTTGTTTATTTGCTTTTTTGAGTTCATGGCCCTTCGGTTAAGCGCACCTAGTGAAAGTAAATTGTTCCCTCGTGGTATCATTATTTGCATATTAGCTTCATGGCTGTCCTCCACTTCATGATGGTCTCCATCTAATTTCTCTTGGTGACCACAGAGGAAAGTCCACCTTCATCAAGTCTGTGTAAGTAATAAGTAAGATCTGACAGTCTTACCAAACCAGGAAGGTTCTGAGTGTGAGCCCAGAGAAAGACTGGAAGTCCCTTGTCTCAAGTCCAATTTAGGTAAGCTAGGAAAACTTCATTACTAGAATGAGAAGATGAATTTTTCAGCCATAGTAACTCTCATAGAAGGATCGGGACAGCTAGGTGGTACATTTGGATAGAGCACTAGTGCAGGAGTTAGGAGGATCTGAATTCAAATCTCACCTCAGACATGACACTCACTAGCTGTGTGGCCTTGTGTAAGTCACTTAACCCCAATTGCCTCATCCTGGGTCATCTTCAGTCATTCTGATGAATATCTGGTCGCTGGATTCAGATGGCTGTGGAGGAGAAGTGAGGCTGGTGTCCTGCACAGCCCTTCCTCACTCAAAAAACAAAGTCAAGTGCAAATCATGTCATTGTTTCTCTGATGGCATGGTCATCTTTGGCAACGAAGGACAAACACACACACACACACACACACACACATACACATAGAAGGGCCACCAGGTAGCATCATAGTGCATAAAGGCTAAGAATCAGGAGTCTTTGTGAGTCTGACCTCAGACACTTACTAGCTATGTGACCCTGGACAGGTCCCTTCCATCTTGCTGTCCTCTGTCCTGCTCCATGATCCTTTACTCTAACTTCTTTTCTTCTAGTTCCTCACTTTGCTTAAACATCTTCTTTCCCTCTTATCTAGACTTTATGATGAGATATCCTGATTTCATTTAATCACCTTGGGTCCTCATATTCAAGACCAAAGGGCAGGATTGGATTGACTGAAATCAGAGGACCTGGGTTCAAATTCTGTTTCTAATGCTTACTAGCAAGTCTCTTAATTTCCCTAAGCCTCTGTTTTCCAATCTGTAAAATGAATGGGATGGGGAAGCTAGTGTTAAGCACTGGAGATGCAAATACAAGCCAAAGGAAAGACCATCTCTGCCCTTAAGAAATTTACATCCTAACTAGGGAAGTCAACACTAAAAAGGAAGCTGAAAAGGATAGGGAAGAGAGGGATGAAGGTATTTGGCACAAGGATATGTTTTTGACGTACAGAGGAAGTCAGAACAGAGTGAGAAAGAGAATGAAGGCAAAACAATCTTTTGCCCTTCCTCAAAATGGCAGCTCCAAGAAAAAATTGCCAAAGGTAGAGGGGGAGTGGAGAGTAGGCCATGCAGAGGGATGTTGTATAGTGAATGGCCTCAGGGGTGGTAAATTGTTCCAGGGTTAAGAAGGCCCAAGAAGCTGAAGGAAGTTCCAGGATGAGCCAGCAGTAAGGGCAGAGTTTTGAAGTCCAGAGTAAGTGAAAAGCAGAGATCCAAGGAGAATGAAGGCCCTCAAACTAATGGTCTTCGAAAACAGACATGGAAGCCATAGCCTTTTAGAATAGTCTCATAGAGTTACGTCAGGAAGCACTTTAGACTTCCTTCAAACTCCTCCACCCATCATGACCATTTTTAGATAAAGACTGAGGCTGAGAGAAATTAATTGTCTTGCCCAAGGTCGCAAAGCTAATAAGTATCTTCAGCAAGATTTGAACTTGGGTCTTTCTGGCCTAAAACCCAGTGTTTTATTCATTATTCCACATAGCTATACCAACCACAAGAAAGATAGACGGCAGGATAGATTATAAAATATGTTAACGGAGAAAGCAGGACCTGTGTCCCAGACTTGGAACACAATGAAGAAAAGACATTTTGGTGCGGAAAGAGGTAAGAGAATGTCTGCTTTTAGTAAGAGAGATAGTTGTCATGAGGGAGAAACTTATCATGTGAACTAAGTGTTTGAAGTTGACTGATGAACTTGAGGCCCGATAGGAACTAGCCTTCATTACCCAGGGGGCCAAATATGTGCAATGGCTATGGTATCCATGTAGCTGCTGCCTAAAGTCAAAAAGGGTCTTGAGAAAGGAGAACCTTCCTTCATTCCCTAGGGATGAAGACTCTAAAAATACATCTTGAGGGACCTGGAGGCAGAACTAAAGAGGATGAGGATATCTAGGTAAGGCCTTTAAAAAAAATAAAATAAAACTTTGCGATGTCATTAAATCTGGGCAGGCAGATACTACTGACTGGGACAATTGATAGGTTGTCTTCAAACCTGGACTGTGCTGAACAACTAGGAACTGGCTTAATTTTGATAACATTTCCTTCACTTTGTACCTTTCAAGCTCTGAATTTCTTCATATTGGAGTTAAATTTAGCAGTGAACTAATCCATCTGTGGATTAGGAAAGGGTTCTCCAGGGAAAAAAATCAATAAAAAGAAAATATCAGGACCAGAGATTAACTTTATAAAGTGAATGGACTCCTGACTGTTTCTGGTTGGTGCAATATTCATTCTAGGAGCCAGAGTAAACCAAGGGGTAAGGTAGGTTCTATCTATGGAAGACGCCTCTCTCTCCCTTTTGGCATTGACCCCATCTTTCCCAAGGCTTCCCTAATGACATTGGCCATGACCTGAAATACATGAGGAGCATGATCTTAGAAATGCAAGCCTTTATGAGGTCACTGGAAAAAATGCATTATTTTCTGGACTCAGTCAAAATGAAGTGGAAAATTCAGATTATAAAAGCTCCAGAAAACTCCAGTCTCCTGGACTGTCTGTGTAACAACTCAAATGCAACATTTTGTTTTGTTTTAGGAGTTTGTTTGAAAGGCAACTTGATGTAGTCGTGTTGGGCCTGAAGTCAGAAAGATCTGGGTCTGTTGCTGGTGCCAAACTCTGGTCGTTTGTGTGACCTGAACCAATCACTTCAACCTTTCTGAGGTCATTTTCTCATTTGCTAAATGGAGATGCCTACAGCCATTCCTTATGCTCCAGCCTTGATGTGAGGTTTAAATGAAGTAATGATGGGTAAGCACTTTGTAAAGGCTTGTAGTGCTATATCAATGTCAGTTTTTTTTCCTGTGACCTGGGGGGTTGAATTACTGAAGATCTTTCTCCCTTTTTACAGTGTTGATGATTTCAACATTTATATGACACTTTAAGGTTTGTAAAACACTTAACTCTTTTTATCCTCATTAAAAAAAAAATAGAACTGTGCCTAGTAATCCCAGCTGGATTGCTGCCAGCAGGTGGCAGCAGAGGGCAGTGGAAGAACACAGGAAAGACGTGAGTTCAAATCCAAATTCTGCTGCTTCTAAATTGAGATTGGGCAAGTCACTTTACCACCATGGTCCTCATTTCCCCTTCTATGTGTCAATGGCTTGAACAATGATTTATGAGGTCTCATTTGTCGGTCATCCATAAAGTAGCCCTATATGAAGTAGCTGTAAATAAATAAGCCTCCTTTTGCCAACTGTCAGATTTTGTAGGAACATTTCATTTTGTTCTAATATCAAATCTGAATTAGCAGAGCCCTTAAAGGCCTCTCCTATAACAGTCCCCTCTCCTCTATCAGCTATTATCTCCACGTAATGCTGGATTTGAAACCAAATGATATATGTTTACATCCTTGATTTTGTACTTAGTACTGTGTGGTCTTCAATGTATCTTGGTCTTTTGTGACAGACAATTTCTCTTGGTCTAGCTCCAATAGAAGATATAACCAACAAAATGCCCTACTTACCCTTAATAGGAGTGATTCCATCCTGCTATAGCCTCCCTGAGCTATAGAAGAAGCCAGTATCTCGAAGGTTATTCTATTTCTTTGCTGCTGTCAGCTCTAGGGACCACATTTTTTCATTTTCCTATTCGTCTTACCCGCTGCTTCCCTGGGTGCTGGGAAGGGCTGTCCTCACTCTCTCAACTACACTAAGCATAGGATATCCTCAACATTATCCCTCCTACATTCTGCTCATTTGAATTTGTCCCAGTACAAGGATTCCTACTTGTGTCTTGGCTATTCGAATTGTGCTTGAAATATGTTGGTCATAGCCTCTGAAAAGTCCAGGTTCTGTCCTCACCACAATGAAACATAAGAGGATTTTAGTCTTATAAATGATATGTGTGTGACTGTATTAACATCCAGCATGCAATATGATAAGTAAAAACTTGTTCATTCTATTTTCTGTGGTAGAAAATCTACACTTACAAAGTAGGTCTTTACAACCCTCAACCTATTTTGTTGAAATGTAATTCCAGGATTCTCAAGTACTTTAGAGGATATTGTCACAATAGCCCAGAATATTTTTACTGTTGTTTTCACTTATCCAGGTGAGTTTATTAGGAGAATGGATCTCTTTATTACATTTTTGATAATTTTTTATGTTCCGCACTCTGAACAAGTACAAAAATATTAAGGGGAAAGTACAAAAAAACCAAACCAAACCAAACTAAATGCCCTACTCCCCCTTTACAGGAGTTATTCCATTCTGTCATAGCCTCCCTGAGCTATAGAAGAAGCAGGGATTGGAGAATTATTATAACACACACTCTGTGTTGATGAGGAGAAAATGAAACAGCTGGGACAAGATGAAACTGTGGACTCCAGGGAAAATAAAATCCATGCTCACATTAATGGTCTGACTAGCTGAATCTTTGGAAAACAAATATAATTTATTAGGCAAATTTGTTGCTGGGGACTGGGCTCTGAAAGATCTTAGGAGCCCCTTGGCCAAATGTCACCATCAAGATGCATAAAGATTTTTTTAAATCAAGCTCTTTCAAATATCAATTTTCAAAGTTATTTGGGAAGCTGCTCTGTGAGGGCGTGAAAGGACTTAAGAGGAAAGAAAAGAGATAACAGTCTCTTCTTGATGTCTTACCATTTGTTTGGGTTGAAAAACGAAACTTACTCTATGATGAATTATGATTTTATTTTGATACCTAAGCAGTAGATACTTGTGCTTTGTATTTGCTTTGAATCAAGCCAGTATGAAACTTTCTGCTAAATCAGACAGTGGACTTAATGTTTCAGATGCCGATGACTATGGCCCAGAAACCCAGCTTCTCATCCAACTCTTGATGGAAAGCAAGAAGACTCGACTCAGAGGTCACCGTTGTAATAGTTAGCAATAGCGTGCATTGTAATGGAAAGTCCGTATACAGTATTTGTACTGAATAATATAGTTTTCCTTTCTTGTTTCTTTTCTTTCTTCTTTATTTTTTTAAACTCGGAAATGTGGCTGTATGCAGCCCCCAGGGTTTTCTCCAGAGGCTTATTCCCCTGGCTCCATTTCTAGCACAGGTTTCAGCATTAAAGAGCCTTAAGCTTGTCAAAGAAAGGTTATTAAAAATGTTCCTGCCTTTCAGGCTCCAGGCTCAATAGGAGTAAAAAATGCAATACTATGGGGATTGCTTTCTAGTTAGTCATGTCATTTGGCATCTTGCCCACAGTGAAAATTGAGATTCCGTCTGTTTCTCCTCACTCGTGGTTTTAAGTTATGACTTTGCCCAGTTCCCTAGCCTTTCTGTTGTTCCTACCAGGACATGGCTAGGCATTCACTAGACCGTCTTTCCCACTTTAAAAATGAGACCTTTGCTCTAATCTTAATAATAATAGTTGACATTTAAATAATGACTTTAAGATTTGCCAAAAGCCTTACCTGTTTTGATCCTCATAAGCCCCCTCCAAGAAAAGAGCTGTTAATATCCCCATTTTACGGATGAGAAGATAAAGGCTCAGAAAGGTTCATAGCTTTAGAGCTGTAAGGGAGCTCAGAGTCTCTCTGGTACTAGAACCAGTGGGATCCTTTCCAGGGGTTCCTTAAGCGCCTTCCCCAGTGTGCTTGGTAAATCTATAGTAGAAGGTAAGCTTATGGTTCCAAATATTTAATCCATTCATTTAATCAATTCTAGTTAATTCAATCCATTAATTTAATCAATTCTAGTTCCTGAGCAACCAGAAACTGACTTGGTTTTGATGTCATTCCATCACTGTATACTTTTCAAGCTCTGAATTTCTTCATGTTGGAGTTAAGTTTGGTAGTGGACCAGTCTGTGTGTGACCTGGGTATCAGGAAAGGCTTCCCAGGGCAAAAAAAATCAATAAAAAGAAAATATCAGGACCCAGAGGTTAACTTTATAAGGCAAAAGTATCCTGACTGTCTCTGGTTGGTGGCAACATTAATTCTAACAGCCAGAGTAAACCAAGGGATGAGGCAGGTTTTATGCCTCTCTCTCTTTTGGTATTGGCCCTATCATTCCAAAGGCAGCCCTAATGACATTGGCCATGACCTGAAATACATGAGGAGCATCATTTTAGAAATGCAAGCCTTTATGACATCACTGGAAAAAATGTATTATTTTCTGGCCTCTGTCAAACTGAAATAGAAAATTCTCATAATAAAAGCACCCAGAAAACTCCAATCTCCTGGACTCTCCAGGTAACAGTTCAAATAAAACTATTTAAAATTTGTTTGTTGAGAGTCAGCTTGGTGTAATGGACAGTGTTGGGCCTGAAGTAAAAAAGACTATGTCTTCTTGCTTGTACCAAATGCGTATTCTTTGTGTGACCTGAACCAATCACTTCAGCCTTTCTGAGGCTATTTTCTCATTTGCTAAATGAAGGTGATCATGGCTGCAGTAAGCCCTTGTACTATCACCTTGATATGAGGCTTAAATGAGATAGTGATTGGTAAGCAGGAGGAGACTTGGCCTTTTTAAATTAAAGTCTTTCCTGGGTTTCAGTTTGTCTGAGGCAACACCTCTTCTATAACTAAGGTCTAAGTAAGATTGGAGGCAAAAGATGGCATAGTTTGTCATTACAAAAATATCAATTCTGATTAAAATCTAAAAAAAATAGAATAGTGGCTTACCCTAGGACCAATTGTATTTGAGTTACATTATACAATGATGAGAAAAACAACTGATAGATATCAGCAGCAACTCTAACAATAAATTTATATTAGTTATAAAGCATAGAACAGTAAATGATAAACAAAAAAATGCTGGAACCGGTATCTACAGCTCCTAATTTTGTATTGATGCAAATAAGAAGCAGTAGAGTCGGGGGGGATACACAGGCACCCTACACACACATATGCACACACACAAACACATATGCACACATACACACATGCACACACACATGCATACATACACACATACATACACACTCTTACACTCACACTATGTTCATTTTTACCTGCACCTCCTCCCAACCATTCACACACAAACTCAAAGGAACAGGAGGACCCAGTGTTCACACTTATTGCATTGAGATACTCAGACTTATTCCCACAATTACCAAGGCCTAGAACTTCCAGGATACTCTCTCCCTGTCTTTATAGTACAATCTCACTTCTCTTATATCCATCCCTAATTTCTCCTAAGCTCCAGTCTCACTTTCTGCTGGACATTTCATCCTGAGATCCACATGCTTCTCACACTCAATATGACACTCAGCAGAACTTGGTGAAGTCACTGAAACTTTAAGGGCTCATGGCTTGTCTCTGAATTGCAAAATGTTGTTAATCCATGTTAGTGAAAAGGTTTTTTTTTACTGTCCAGCCCCTTTTGTTGCCTAAAGGAGAGAGAGAAAGAGAGAGAGTGAGAGAGAGAGAGAGAGAGAGAGAGAGAGAGAGAGGAAAAAGGAAAAGGAAGAGGAGAGGAGGAAAGAAGGGAGGAGAGAGAGGATGGAAGGAAGGGAGAGAAGGAAAGAAAGAAAGAGGGAAAGAAAGAAAGGAAGGATGGAAGGAAGGAACAGGAAGACCAAGGAAGGAACATAAAGCAATGAAAGAGATAAAGAAGATGGCTTTCCTCAGATCTACTTCCTGTCTTCAATTGGTTTTTGTAGCTTCCTGTGTTCCCCCTTTGTGCTGCATAGAAATGTTAGCTTCATGTGTGGCATGGTACTGTATTGTAACTTAATTAACTGTCAGATATCTTTTAATATTCTAACATCCACATAAAGGCTATATCCCAAGGATAGGCGTCTATACCTCAAAACAGTGGAGAAAAAATAATTCTGTTTAAAAAAGAACAACAATAATTTGTACCTTTCTACTGTTGAATTCAGAGTTTCTGTGAAATGTAATTAAAGAAATTTGATAATCTCTCTTGGTTGCTTTATTGTGGATTAGAAATACCAGCCTCAGATACCACATTTCTGTCTGAGGATAAGGATTGTGCACTACAGAAATATTTAGAAACTGGTTTTATTTTAGATCCATTCATTGTTTTTCTTCCAGTATCAACTACAAACACAAGCTTAAGTGAATTTTACACTAAACTTTGTCTGAGCTAGTTTTCCCCTTATTTTTTTTCTTTGATTTGGTCATAATGTGCTTTATCTTTGCAATCCTTTTCTCTGCTTTACAAGGGTATCAGGTATTTGTCAGATGATATAATTTGGATTGGTTTTTTTTTTGCTTCTTTGTAGTTATTTCTGTACTAGTTAAACTTCTCTAAGAAATGGTAGTACTCATAACCAATGTCTTTTCTTTTATCAATTTCCCATTTTCCAGAGTCAATAGATTATTTCATTAGGTCTGGTTGGAGTTGTTCATAACAAGGGTTTTCTCACCTTTTTCCTTGTTTTTCATCTTTATTACTTTTTAAACCATTCTCTGTATATTCTAAAAAGTCTCTATTGTTGGTAATCTTTTCTTCTTTTGGTCTACAAAGCTCATTAGTTTAATTTTTGTGATGGTCATTAATATTCATGTCTAGTGCTTCCAATCTCTTTTCTTGAATCAAGAATTTATGATTACATATAGACGTATATAGATATACATCTATGTTTACATACATACATACATATATACATATCTACTAAATAATCTACAAGCATTTGGCTTTTTAAAAAATTTTTTTAATCCCAAACCACTGTTCCAACATATTTTTCCACTCTCTTCCCTACTTTTAACATTGACAAACTCAAGTATTGAGATATAGTTGACTTTATTTGAACAGTCTTATTCAATTCCTCATAATATTTCTCTACGTCATCCTCTTCACTGGATGCAGTGTACATATACTACAATTTATTATTTTGGGGGGTCTCTGTTTACTGCCATACAATATGAGAATGATGAAATCAGCTTTACTGACTCCTTTATTTGCCTTATGGAGAAGAACTCTTCTATTCAGTTGCATTTTTTGTCTTCTGGTTTTATTTACAGGGACAATGTTGGTCAATGCGTAAAGATCTCATATTTAAAATAGGAATAGCAATATTAATGCTTTATTCTCAGTCTAAAAATGTGTGATTCTTAGCACTTTCCCATTTTCTGTGGCTACATCATTGTCACTGTGAAAATAAAAGAGGACAAAGGGCTATTTTGCACTTTTTTGTATTTCATAGATTGACACTCCCAAATAATTTATCTTCTAGAGACCAGCCTTTGCTGAGATGTCCCTTCATGATTAGCTAGGCCCTCCCTGAGTTCACAGGCACCATCTTTCATTGGAGCCCAACTCAAAACTTTTCCAGCTTGATTGAACCTGCATTACAATGGTATAGCTTTTGAGACTTAGCCTCACCTCCCTACTACAAGGAGGCAGAGAAGGGCTTGTAAATGGGGGAGTGGGAAGTGGGGTCAAGACAGTAACAATACTAACAAATAATAAATAAGCCTTTCCCTGACAAATTAGTCTGATCATAGTAGCATCATGTTCGGGAAAATCTAACACAACAACAGACAAAATTTAGGTCTTTTAGCTGCCTAAATAATGGCTTTCTTTTGGAAAATGGCATCCCATTCTTCTACCTTCTGTTGAATTACTTTGCAGCTGAAGCCACGTACACCAGTAAAAATCTCAGCCCAACCCTTTCATTCATTATCTCTGTTTGGTTTTAGTAGCCTGCATATTCAGAGTCAGGATTTAAAAACATATCAATTGTTTGGAGTACAGTGTCGTCTGAACTTGGAACTGCAAAAGCTGCAGAAGAGTCCTGATTTTGCTTTGTGATCTTGGGCAAATAATCTCTCTAGGATTTCGTTTTCCTAAGCATTTTGGGAGGAGAAAGATGAAGAAAAGAGGTTGGAGAGGGTGGCGATGAGGTGTGGTGCAAAGCGTTAGGTTTGGAGTCAAAAGATCCAGGTCACATTTCAGTTCTGTCACTACTGACTGTAACAAAGGACATGTCATTTCTGTATGTCTCAATTCCTCCATCTAGAGAGTGAAGCGGTTGGAGGAGGTAACCTTCTAGTTCTATGTCTAGGATCTTGAAAGGAAAGACAAGAAAAGAGGAAAGGCATGCGCAGGCACTCCTCTGTGTGTGTATGTATGTGTGCATGAGTTGGCATGTATGTGCATATGTGCATATGTATGTGTGTGCATGTGTGTATGTGTATATGTGTGTGTGCACATGGAAAGCACTTCAAAAGCAATGAATCAGAATACAGCTATAAGCTACTAATGTTCTTGTCATTTATTAAAACTAGAGCTTTGGTTTTATGTAAGAAAATACAGCCTCTGCAGGGTACAATTATTAAAGAGCATGTGCTTTATTAATATTGGAAACTGTTCGTTGGCATGTCATTTGTTGTAAACATGGTCAGTATTGGTTTTCAATAATGGCAAACAAAACTACCTCAATATAATGCTTTGTCCTGGTGTCATGCAGATTTCTTCATTTATTTCCAGCTTTCTTTCCTTCCTTCCTTCTTGTTTTTTTCTCTCTTACTTTTTTGTCTCTCCCTTTCTTCCTCCCTCTCTCTCTTTCTTTCTCCCCCTTCCTCTCTCTATCTCTTTCTTTCTCTCCCTTCCTTTCTCTATTTCTTTCTTTCTCTGCTTTCCTTCTTGCTTCTTTCCTCCCTCCCTCCCTTCCTTTCTCTCTTTCTCTCTTTTTTCTCAATTTCTCTCTCCCTTCCTTACTCTATCTCTTTCTTCCTTCCTATCTTTCTCTTCCTCTTTTCTTTCTCTCTCTCCCTCTCTTTTCTTTCTCTCTTTCTTTTTTCTTTCTTTATCCCCAGAAATAACTTTGCTATAGAGCAGTATTCAAAAAAGCAATTAGCAAGTGTCCCTTTCACCTCTTACCAGCACCAGTCAAGACATTCCAGAAATGCCAAATTTCTTAAATTCACATACAAAGCATAATGGAAATAACTTGGGAAGAAGATGTAGGTTTGTAACAAAAGCTATTTTTTTTTAAAAAAGTGTTTGTCTAAATGCTGCTGTGTGCACATTCATCAGTGTAACCAAAGTTCATGATAGTTTGGAGGGAAAAGAGAATTCGGTGACCTGTCTGCACGGATTTTTTTTTTGTTCCTCTCACTCCATCTGCTTGCAGACTGTTAAGTACTCAACAAATGGAGTCAGCACAAGTGAATCAAGGCTTTTAATGTGTTGGCTTTCCTTCTTCCAAACATGGAATTTTGAAGTCTAAATGCTGTATTCACAGAGCTCTTTACAACCCTGGCTAGGGCAGAGATTGCCTAAATGACTGACTCTTCCACAATGAAAACTCTTTAAACCTTTCCATTGTCTTTTGGTAGCTTTTCATCACTCTATCCCTTTACCAGATGTGTGCCTCTTAAAAACTACTTTATATTTATGTTGGATTTCTTTCCTTCTGCTTCATCAAATGAAAAACCATGGTTCTTAGAGCTAGAAACAGACTCCTTCAGACATTTTGTGCAGAGGCAGCTGAGGCCCAGAAAGGATGTCGTTGCTCAAGGTCACAAAATATGTGAAATCCAAATAAGTATATGCCTTATGTATTTTCCCAGAAAAGAAGAGAAGAGGAAGAAGA
This sequence comes from Potorous gilbertii, assembly GCA_028658325.1. Taxonomy (NCBI): domain Eukaryota; kingdom Metazoa; phylum Chordata; class Mammalia; order Diprotodontia; family Potoroidae; genus Potorous; species Potorous gilbertii. The sequence continues at coordinate 246,653,173 of CM053772.1, read as the reverse complement.
GAAGGGGGGAAGAGAAGAATTAGAAGGAAAAAAACAAGGAGGAGAAAGGAAATAGGAGGTGGAAGAAAGAGAAGAAGGTAGAGAAAAAGGAGAGAGAAAAAGGAAACAAAGAAGAAGGGACAAAGACTGACTGTCAGACTATCCAACACAACTACCCAAGGCTTCCACTTTCAAATATGGTTCTCTTCCAACCAAGTACAGGGCGTCCTTAGGTACCTTAGGAAGCTGCCTTCCTCACATACCACCTTGAAGACATTTCTTGGGGCAGTCTCCTCGTGGGGCAGCTAGGTGGCACAGTGCATAGAGTGCAGTGTCAGGAGGACTCAGCTTCCTGAGCTCAAACCTGGCCTCAGACACTAATAATCTGGGTGACCCTGGGCAAGTCATTTCACCCTGTTTGCTTCAGCTTCCTCATCTATAAAATGAGCTAGAGAAGGAAATGGCAAGCCACTATACTTTCTTTGTCAAGAAAATCTCAAAGACAAAAAATGCAACAACAGCAGTACCTTCATGCTGCCTTAGTGTCTTCTGTTGGGGAGGAAATGGAGAAGATCACAGGTATTTTAGGACTGAAAGAGACTTTTGAGACCATGTTGTCCATTCTCCTCATTTTATGCATGAAGAAAATGGGACCCAATGATGGTACATGACTTAATGAAGGTCACACATTATTAAGTAGAAGAATACAAGTTCAAATTCAGGTTCTCTCACTCCAAATATATTGTGCTTTACTCTAAAAAAGATAGTATCAGATTAATAATAGTTAGCATTTATAAAGTACATTAAAGTTTTCAGAGTTTTCTCATTTGATGCTCACAATCACCCTGGGAGATGGGAGCTATTATCAGCCACATTTTATAGAGGAGGAAACAGGCTGAGAGGTTAAGTGACTGCCCAACGCCATATGCTTCAAGAGTATCTGAGGCAGGATTCTAAATCAGACCTTCCTGACTGGAAGCCCAACCTTCTATCCACTGTGACACTTGGAGGTCTGAATGAGTTTTTTTTTTCAAGGAAATACTAAATTGATGTTTTTTCCTTGCTAGTTACATTTGTATTTTAGAGGATGAATTAGAAAAGCATTTGTTTTACCCTAAGTATACGCCAGATTTTGTACTGGGGTCTGGGGACCCCAAGATAAGCATGAAATGGTCCCTGATCTCAAGGAGCTTCTCTTCTATTGTTGGAGGAGCAACATGTACACATAGAAGTACATATAAAATTGGAATAAAGTAAATTGGTGGGGAAGGCACTAGCATCTGGTCAGATCAGGAAAGGCCTTGGGTGACCAATAACTCAAAAAAGAAAGGCCTTCCCAGAGCCTGGCATTGAAGTGAATAAAATATTTTTTTTTGTCAGGGAGAAAGTGTTTCCCAGTCTTCTCAATAGAGGTCACGATTTGCCCCTGGAAAGGAAGGGACATTAGAGATCATCTAGTCCAACTCCTTCAATATGCAGATGAGAAAGAGTAGAGCGATGAGATGAGAGGACTTTCCCAAAGTCACACAGGTAGCAAATGGAAGGGTAGAGATTTGAACATAGGTCCTAGGCCTATGTCTCTATAGAGACATTGTCTCTATAATAAGAGCTAGTTGGTACAGTGGATGGAGCACCAGGCCTACAGTCAGGATGCCCTGAGTTCAAATCCAGCCTCACTTACTAACTGTGTGATCCTGAGCAAATCACTTCACCCTGTTTGCTTGTTTTATCTTCTGTAAAATGAGCTGGAGAAGGAAATGATAAACCTCTCCAGTATCTTTGCCAAGAAAACTCTAAATGGGGTCACAAAGAAACTGCCACCACTGAAATGATGGAACAGCCAAAGGACTTTTATAGACTATTAGAGATAGAAGGGAAATTAGGGGTTATATAGGAAGTATTTTAGAAAGACTCTCACATTTAGAGGCAGAGGACCTGAATTCTCCACTCAGTACCTCTGCAACCCTAGACAATTCACCTAACTTCAATTTTCTCATGAGGGAATTGGATTAGATGAACTCTAAGGTCATCTAGTGATAGGAGACCCCTTTCAGCTCTAAACTTACAATCTTGTGATCTCAGGCATAGGGATTTTCATGCCTTTTCACAAGTTATCTGGTCTAATGTGTTTCCTTGACAGAAATGAGAAAACAGAAACCCCTTGAGGATGTGTCAACTCATGCGCACATGCCTTCTTTGTCACATGGCTCATATTATCATAATTATAGTTGTAACATTTACATAACACTTGCTATGTGCCAGGCATTGTGCTAAATGCTTTACAATTACTATCTCATGAGATCTTTACCGCAACCCTGGGAGGTAGACAATATCATCATCCCCATTTTACAGATAAGAAAACAGAGGCAAGCAGATTAAGTGACTTGCCCAAGGTCAGACAGGTAGCCAATGCCTTAGGGCAGATTTGAGTCAGGTTTTCCCAGACTGCCCCAGAATCCAGCCTTACTATCTCTCCATCTACTTCACCCATACTGAGAGCCAGCTTGGAGCATTGGTCTTCCAGACCAGGTGTGACTATTAGAGTTTATAGTAAAGGAACAGAGTAGATTTAAAAAACTTATTTCAGAACTTTGACTTATAAACTAAGGGTAGAATGAGATATTGAGTAAGGGGGCAGGAAAGAGGGAGTCATAACAGGCTGGTAGAAGACAAGAGAATACCACAGTTCTCCCTGAGTGGAGACACGCAGTCCTTCCAAGCTCACACTTCATTTTCTTCTATGTTGAACTTGGTATTTTCATGGTTCTAGTACTACAGAATTCTTTCCTCAAACATTCTGGTTTTTCTCATCATTGAATGTGTCAATATGTAAAAATATCTATATGAATTAAAGTCAATATATATCTATCTAAACAATATATGTCAATACCTATATATTAATATCTATCAGTATCAATATCTATATCCATTCATGGGGAAAGAAAGACAAAAAGAGAATTCTCAACTGCTTTCATATACAATGTTTACTGGAAGCCTTTCAGAGAGGCTGTGACTAAATGTGTTAGATAACAAGTAACAGCAGTAGAATGTTGAAATTTTATGGAAAATGCCAAAAACTCCAACTAGAGCTGCCTCCCCCACCATAGAACTAAAGCAGGAGATGTGTCTGCCAACGAAGTAAAACCCAAATCCATGCCTTGTCCTTCTTATAACTTTAGTTCTCTACTGATGACACAAGACTTGGAAGGTCTAGATAGGATGGAAAGTGTTGGCAAACATCTGAACCAAATGAAGGAGACCAAAGTACTTTGGGAACCTTAAAGTGCCCTATAAATGGCAGCTCATGTCATCATCACGGTTTTTTCCTCCTCCCCCAGGGTTATCACATTATCTACTCCATTCCCCATATTCCTCATCCCTCTCCTGTAAGTTCCTTCTGTATTCTTTTTAAATCCAGGTTTTTGGTGCCCTTTGATATTTCATAACACCCTCACACTTCCCATGAATTCTCTCCCCTCCCCTGAGCCCTTATGGTCTTTTTGAGTGTCTTGACCCCTTCCCCCTATTCACCCATATTATCTGTCCCTTGAATGTGGTACCATGGAAAGGGATTTGGAGTCACAGGTTATGGGTTCAAATTCCAACTCTGCCAAATACTAGCTGTCTTGGACAAGTGGCTTAATTTCTTGGGCCTTTAGTTTCCTCTTCCATATAGTGAGAGGACTGGACTGATGGTTCTTTCCAAATGAAAGGCAGCCTGATGGAATGGACAGAGTTGCTCTCAATAGCAGGAAGACCTGAGTTCAAATCCTACTTCTGAAACAATACTGCTTGTGTTCATTCTTGAGCTCTTCTGGAGGTGGGAAGGAAAATGGATCTCCCAAAAATGTAAAGAAGAAGCTTCATGGAAGCACTGCCATCCAAGTTCAACTTTTAGAGATGTATAGGATTTCAACAGCTGGAGATAGTCAGGATGGGTATTTCAGGACTTTTGGAGGATGATACCAAAATAAGCAAGAGCAAGATGAATTCTAAAAGCTGGGATCAGGTGTTGTGTGTGTTGAGAGTGAGAATACACTAAGGGGAGCAGTGTGAGACAAGACCAGAAAGATATGTAGAAATTAAAGGACTCTAGGAGAAAGAACTGGAGAGGATTGAGGAATCACCAAAGCTTGTTGTCTCTAGGGGAACTCAAAGATCCACTAGTTATGCTTCTATCAGAATAGGAGGCTCCACTAAAGCATCTCTAAAGAATGGTTATCTGTGTCTCCATGACTCAATTTCTACATAGACCTCTGGAGGCTTTTGTATGATAACCTTAAATTCTTCTTCTGTATGATAACCTTTACTACTTGAAGACTCCACCATGTTTACTCTTTTTGAAAAGTTTTGAAAACATTTTCCTGCTGCTGATCTTGTAACTTTTCCTGTTCTCCAAAGTTTCTCAAACATCCCTGATAGGGATGTAGTAATCACATCACAGATTCTATCAGGATCTGGGGATGTAATTTTTTTCTATGACTGATCATTTAAAACTCCTTGAAGACACACACTACCATATCCTCATGTTTTCACTTCATTAGTTATCCTTGTTCCTGGCTAAAGAGACTTCTCCTTAGTAGAAAAACAGAAGTAGCATATGAGTTGAATGTTTCTGCCATCATTCTCCTATCCACTTCCAAAAGTTGTACTTTGTTATTTCTTATGACCCCAACATATTTCCTTCACCTCTTCATAGTTGTATTTGGTCATCTCCCTCTTCCCACTCCCTCCCTCCTTTTTTTCCCATTTGGATTTATATTAGTGTTTTCAATTTTTCCTTTTTGCTAGCTCCCATTTTAAAGTGTTTCTGATCCATTTAGAATATATTCTCCCAAATATTAGCACACACACACTCTCTCTCACACATACACACACACACACACACACACACACACACACCTGCCTTGTAAGATGGCGTCATAATTTTTCCAAAGATTCCAATTCTTTTTTGATTTCTTCTTTAACCAGCTCCTTCCTGGTCAGAATATCTGTAACCACAGCTTACCAATGTCATTTCCTCCACATTTTGAAGAAGAAAATTATCATTAAGTCAAAGTATTTATTGGCCACTTAACTTTTGGCAAAGAGTAAGTTTGGGCACAAGTATGGATAATTGAAGTCTCCCATCGCTATAATATCATACCTCCATGCCAAGTTTGTGAGCTATTTTCAGAACTCGTCCATTTCCTCTTTCTGATCAATTGGTCTTTAGTAGATTAATAACTATGGTTCCCTATGCTCTTTCTCCCTCCACAGATTTTCACTTCAATTATCTCATCCATGCTTCTAAGATTTCCTGACTAGTATATTTTCAAGTATAGTGTCATTCTATTGCCACCTTCCCCTATTCTTTTAAAATAGGGTATATGTTTCCAGAGTTGTATTCTGGTCATGAGTTTCACGAAGTCGTAGCAAGCTACGAGAATAAACCTGTTTTCCAGCATTAAGATCTCTTGTTATTCAGTTAACCCCATTTCAGGTTTTCTTGGTAGAGATAATGGAGTGGTTTGTCATTCCCTTCTTCCTTTAAGATCTTTAGTTCACATTTTAGTCATATTTTAAAGGGGAGCTAGGTGGCACAGTGGAGAGAACTCTGGGCTTGGAGTTAGGAAGAACTGAGTTCAAATCCAACCTTAGATACTTACTAGCTGAGTAACCCTGGGCAAGTCACTTAATCTGTTTGCGTTAATTTCCTTATCTATAAAAAGGAGATACTATTAGCACTAACTTCTCAAGACTTGTGAGACTCAGATGGGTATAATAATTGTAGAGTGCTTGGCACATAGTAGGCACTTTATAAATGTTAACTACTATTATTATTTAATGTATTTTCCTATAGATGTCTAAAGCCATGAGTTTTTATGGGGCACATCTTGCACGTTGTTATCTGTGAATTACAGGTACTTTCTTCTGCTGTACTTTGTTGTACCTTTTAATGTCTATCCAAGAGGCAGCCCACAATACTCCTGACTGAAGCTGAACCAGATTAAAATGTAATTGGGAGATAGCTAGCAAAATGCAGAAAAATACAGTATATGCATAGTTGAGCAACCTCCAATTCTATTTGAGTTTGACGCCACTGACCTGAGTTTGATACCATCTGACCTGGCAGATAAATGTGGCAGTTTTCTCTTTCAGGTTTTCAAGACTCCAGCCACATCCCTAAGAATCCATCACTACTATATTTTAAAATCCTTCTGAACCTTTTGGCTATGTTTTACACTGCTGACCAGTCTCTCCTTCTGGATCCTCTCACTTCTCAGGGATTGATAAAACTTCTCTCTCCTGGTTTGCCATTCACCTGAATGACCATTCCTTTCAGTGTCCTTTACTTACTCATTATTTTCATCATATCCCCTGACTGGGAGTGCATACACACTCTATCTCACGTCTCTGCATCTTTGATCTGGCTCTTCCCCATGCCTACCATTCATTCACTTCATACTTTGATCTTATGAGGTCCCTCTCTTCCATTAGGATGTACTTCAGGCACCATTTTCTGCACTGTGCCTTCCTGGTCCCTCCAACTCCTAGTGGCCTCCATCCTAAACTATCTTTTTTTCAATTACTTTATATTTATATTTATTTACTTTATGCTATATACATATATGTGTGAATATACATGCATGCATACACACATACATATATAGCCCCTTTACCAAGACAAGGCAGTGATCCAAGGGTGGATGATCCTGCTGTGCTTTACCACAAGTAAGCAAACATATTGTGGGAGGTTGGACCAGATTCCCTCTAAAGTCTAAGGTCCCATGATTTGATGAAGCATGTGTTGCTCATTTGCTCTGAGGCCCATTGGCAAGTGAACTGGTGTTGAGGTCTGAGACCTTGCATTCGTATCCTATTTCTGATGCTTCCTGCCCTTGTGACCTTGGAGGAGACACTAAATCTCCCTAGGCTTCAGTTGTCTTATCTATAAAGGAAAGAGGCAGGCATGAGAGCCTCCATTCTAGGTCAAAGTCTATGACTCCAAGGCCCTAAATTACCCTTTTGCTCAGGACTAAAGTTTCCTCACCTGTTAAGTGAGGGGGTTCAGACTAGATGACCTCCAAGGTTCTGTAGCTCTCAGGCCATGAACCCCTTCTTATGAGCCCATATTGGCCCAAAATGGGGAACAAAAGAGCAGCTAATTAAGAAGCAAACAATGTGATTTCCCCAATAGAATGTAAGCTCCCTAGGGCAGGGATGGTTTCATTTATATGTGCCCCTAGCGTGTCACCTAGGTGCTTCACATGTATTTATTGAATTAATTATTTTTTAAATCCATTCTGTACTGCAGCCTGACTTTTCCTCCTTCACTTTTATGTTGTGCTCCCTTTTAAGAAAATGCTCAAATCAGCAAGTGAGTGAATCATCCCCGGAGGAGAAGTTTGCATGATTCAAGCCTGTGTTTATACTTGATCAATGACGAGTTTCCAGCAGACTTCCACAAGAATGGATGGAGTTCTCCCAAGAATAGCAGCCCTATATTTCTTGGATTGCTTTTTTATTTGTCTCTTTTGTTTTCCTTTCCTCTGAAGAAGGGTTTTCCCTCCTCCTCTTTCCCTGCCCTTCCCCCTTTCACTTCTCTTTTGAGCATGGCATTAATAGAAGAATTATTCATGTTTGTCTCATGACTCAACTCTACTATGTGGGCTCATCTGGTACATATCCCTGGTGCCTGTAATTGCTTAATTAACATTCAAATCCAGGCTTTGGGGAAGAGGGTTGTATCCTCCAGTGTTGGAAGGGAATTAATCAATATTAGACCTTGTTTAAAGCCAACATGATGTGTCTGTGAAGGGATCCCAGGAAAAATGAAGGGTCTGGCTAGGTAATATCACTTGTCACTTCAATATTTCATTCATCCACAAAGCACTCTGATCCATAGCCATTATTAACCCCTTCCATATATGTTTACATAGATTCATAAAAAAAATGTACTATAAACACACGTTTGTACACAAACACATACACATATCAGAGAGAGAGAGACATAAGGTAGGAGATAGATCTTTGTCTTGTGCCTTTCCTACTATAGAATGTTAGTCATTTCAGTCCTGTCTGATTCTTCATGACCCCATTTCAGGTTTTCTTGGCAGAAGTACTAGAATGGTTTGCCATTTTCTTCTCCAGCTCATTTTACAGATGAGAAAACTGAGGCAAGCAAGGCTAAGAGATTTGTCCAGAGTCATTCAGCTAGTAACTGCCTGAGGCCAGATTTGAACTCAGAAAGATGAATCCTCCTAACTGCAGGCACTATGCCACCTAGCTGCCCCTTGCTAGTTTATGGAATCTCCCTTTATCAATACAGATAACTACTATGCAATTTCAGTGGAAAATGAAGTGAATTGTCAGTATACAGTAGGACTTGAACTCAGATTTATCTGACTCCAAGACTGGGTCTCCATCCAGATTGTCAGATTTGTTATATCTCAATAGCAGCAATAAGAAAGACTTTCATGTATGGAGCCCCTTCAAATATGCAAAGTCCTTTATCATCTTATTTCATGGATGTCTCAAAACAACCCCATAGGTGGGTACTACAGCTATTACTATACCCATTTTTATAGATGAATAAAAGGAGGCAAAGTGAGGCTATGTCATTTGCCCATCCTTGTGCAGCTGGAAAGTATTATAGGTGGGATTTGAACCCTGGCTTTCTTGTTTCTGAGCCAAGCACAAAATCCCAGATTTTGTCCCACTCAGTCATAAAAGGAATCCCTAATGTAACATCCTCAATAAGTGGTTGTGAAGCCTTTCAAGGAGAGAAAACCCACCACTTCCCATGGGATCCCAGTCCACTTTTGGATTGCTCTAATAGTTAGGAAGTTGTTCATGATATCAAGTCTATATTTCCTGAAAATTTTAATATCTACTCATTGCTTGTGGTTTTGCTCTGGAGTCAAACAGAACAATTCTAGTCTCTTCTTCAAATACTTGAAGACAGATATCACACACACACACACACACACACACACACACACACACACACACTGCCCACCATGTCTTCTCTTCTGCCCAACATGCCCAGTTCTCTCAATGTATCCTCTAGTGCCATGGATTCAAGAGCCTTCACCATATTGTTTGCCATCCTGTCCACTAAACCAGGATATATCATCCATTGATATGATTTCCTACAGTCCCCATTCACAGAGCACCATAATACATACTTCTTTTCATAGCTCACTGTCATTCATTAAGCTAAATTCATATCAAATGTCAATACTACTATGTTTACAAGAAGTACATCAGAATTCAAGAAATGTTGAGTCTACTTTGCAATAGGGAAACATTAGCAGATTTTTGTGATACACACTTAGATTATCTATACAATATTCCAAAAGTCTTAGGTTTAAATAACTGAAATTTGCTTAAGACGCTGTGTATTTCACAATTATGTTATCTGTGTCAATAGTCAATATCAGTACGAACCATGATTCTCCTCCCTCCCCTGGAAAGTGGTTTGGTGTATTTCTCAGCAATTCAATGAAATAGAAATTTATTTAGCAAGTGTTTGCAATGTGCCAGCCCTATGCTAGGTTTTGATAACTCAGAGACAATAATGAAATAATTCCAGTCTTCCAGAAGTTTCTTTTCCAGTGGAGGAGCTTACATTCCAATGTCAGAATCATTAGGCAGGTGATTGTTCAATATACCCTTTAAAGAATAAATAACAATGATGGTACAGACATTGAATATGTCAAACATTCTCTCTCACAATCCACTGAGGTCTTCAGTTTGCTTCCCCTCTCCCCCCAAACTGTGAATTAGAGATTTGGAAGAAGTCAAGCATCTACATTTGTGAACCATTAATGGAAATCACCCTTTTCCCGTACTCAATGCATACTAGTGCCTGCCAAAAATGTGGACTGAATCAAAGCTGTCTGACAGACAGCATATTGGGTTATAAAGGTTTCGCTGAAAATCTGAGTGGTTCAGCTACGGTTATTAGCCAGGTGCTGATGTGTGCCATAGTCTGGATTAACACTGTGAGGGAAGGCAAGGAAAGGCATGACAGAAAACTCTGCAGACCTGGCCAACAGGTGTGTCATTATGTCAACTTCTCCCCGATGCTACGACATCATTTGGGCTCTTAGCTTGACAGTTCAAATGGGTGCCTTTTACAGTGATTGATGGTAGCAGTGAGTATCCTCCCATACCTAAAGTAGAACCAAATAAACCAGTGTGTTATATCTCAGAGTACTGAATTTTACGAGTCTTTGGATAATGGAGCCACTATGCCAAAAATCTTGCAAAATAAAATGAGAAATCTTCCTGGTTTGGGAAGCATGAGATCTTTTCCCCTGCCAAGTGCATGTCTGTTACATCAATTATCTTAACAGAGGCACATATATATTTATTTCAGGCATGTGGTATAATGATATCATCCTGATAGTAATATGGGACCTTATATTTTATGTAGAATATTAGAGTATTTTATGAGTTAGGATGATTGTGTCCACACATGCAGTGGCTTAACCATTCCAAACATAACTTCTGAGTTGAACTTCTTGGCTCTGCTCCATCTTCATGGAGACACCAATAGAAGACACGCAGTATTGTTATTGGTTTGGCGGTCCAACTATGTCATTCGTTTGCCCCAACCAATGCCATATTAGTGTGTATTAGTTCAAACTAAGCTTCTTGGTGCTCTGGCTCCAGACTCCTCAGCTCTGAAACATTGTTTTTGCCTAGAGTCATGTTTTCATGGAACCAATTAACAATGTTTAGGGAGGTATGTCCATAGTTCTAGGCTGGATGGTAACCAAGGCTGTTCTGTTGGCACATACATAGATATAGCATATGTTTTCTCCAAAATTAGATTACCCACCTGAAAAATATCATGTCTGTAACTGCTGACAGCAGATATTCCAAAGTGAAGTAAAACAGGTCCGGAAGACAGCATGGTATTAAGGAATAAGAGAAGGTAGATATGAAGTCAGATAGATATACATTCAAATTCTGACTCTGATACAGCTTGGTGGTACACATCACATTTCTCAGAACCTCAGAAAACTCTAGAAGACTATAATGACATGCATGTTACTGAAATACATTGGTGGAAGGAGTTCCCATGCTGGGGGAGTAGGGGGCTCCCTACTCTCTTTCCCTATACTGATGAAATTACAGGTTCAAACCAACGGCAAAAGGGGAAGAGGACATGAACAGATTTGTGGAAACAAAAGGGAAGGGAGATGATATATCATCTGTGCCATTGATAAAAGGACCAAACTATTTATAGCAGTACTTTTATGGTAGGAAAGAACTGAAAACAAAGTAGATGCTCATTGGAATGGAATGGAATAAAATGGATTGGAATCTTGATGTTTTCTAAGAAATGGACAATTTGATGAATACATAGAATCGTGGAAAGGCCTACATGAACTGATGCCAAGTGAAGTAAGCAGAGTCAAAACACCAACATACACAATGACCAAAACAATAGTAACTGAAAGAACAAATACAAAACTATCCAAACTGAATATTGAAAAATTACAAAGAACAAGTATGGTTCCAAATAAGCCAAATGAGAAGACATCTGACCTCCACATCTTGGTAGGCATGGAAGTTCACAGATGTGGTACCATGCACATTTTCAGAATTTTTTTGATGTATTGATCAGTTTTGCTCATTTTTCTCTTTTTCTTTAACAATATCATTTGTTATATAGGATGGCTGTCTAGCAGCAGGAAGCAGGAATGATACTGGGGACAATGTTAGCAATATTAAAAAATAAATAATATTTTGAAAAATTTGTTTCATGGCAGGGTTCTGGTCTTGCAAACATATCATCTAAGTTCATGTTTGGGGTTTAAATTCTTTACTTCCAAATTTCATGAAGACTTCTGTTTTTTTCTACTTCACTTCTTACCACTTAAGTGACCAGAGTGCAAACACTCTAAATCTTACATTTTTATTTATATCTTTTGTTTTTACATCACTTTCATTTTCCACTGTTTCCTCCTTTGCTTCTAGTTTCAACTCCTCAGACACTTGATGCTCACTAGCTGTGTGACCTTGGGCAAGTCACTTAACCCCATCCTGGGTCATCTCCAGTCATCCTGATGAAAATCTGGTCACTGGATTCAGATGGCTCTGGAGGACAAGTGAAGCTGGTGACCTGCACAGACCTCCCTCACTCAAAACAAAGTCAAGTGCAAGCCATATCATTATTTCTCTGATGGCATGGTCTTCCTCAGCAACAAAGGACGAACACAATAGTTTCAGCTAGCCCACAGAAGCCATCTCCGCCCCCTTTATCCACAGATACAATCACATCACTCCACCTTCTTAAAAACCTTTAATAACTCTTCACTGATAGCTGAATAAAATTAAAACTCTTTGCTTGTCATTGAAGGCTAGCTACAACCTGGGTCTAACCCATTTCTGGATGCTTGTTGATTGGTTTGATTGATTCTCCAAACTCATCTTCCTCTAGTTCCCACATATCCATCAAACTGGCTAATACCTTTCTTTATTCCATGCAGTCTTATGGATTATCTTCACCTTGCCCTTTAAATTTGAGCCTAAGATGCCTCCTCTTCCATGAAGTCTTTCCTGACCCTGAGTTCCTTAGGCCCTTTGTCTTTATCTCCTAGGATCATAGGTTTATAGACTTAGACCACTGAGTTCAGTCCTCCCATTTTACAGATGAGGAGACTGCAGAGTAGAGAGGTAAAGAATGTCTCCAACATCACACAGGCAATAATTAGCTTAGTCCTTTGATTTTGGTGACTATCTGTGTCAGAATTGTTCACTCTAATAGTCCCTATCTTAAGGCTTTAGTTATGCTAAATGTTCAATAAATATTTGTTGAGTGTGGATAATATGAATTCCTGCTGCTGGTCCTTCCCCCCTTGTAGGTGATTGCTGTTGTCTCTTTCAATTGAGTCTCCATTTGGGGTTTCCTTTGCAGAGATACTGGGGTGGTTTGCCATTCCCTTCTCCAACTCATTTTACAGATGAGGAAACTGAGGTAAACAGGGTGAAGTGTCTTGCCCAGACTTACAAGTTAGTAGTCGTCTGAGTCCAAATTTGAACTCAGGAAGTGGAGTCTTCCTGATTCCAAGTCCACTGCTCCCCACTACACCAAATAGCTAGCTGCCCAATTGTAGGTGATAATTTCAATTTGATTCAATTCAAAATATTTCCTAAGTACTTAATAGACACAAGGCTCTGTGCTAGGCAATCAACAATCATCTAGTAAGGGCCTACTATGTGCCAAGAAATGAGTATGTTTTGGTCAGCTGTGCTCCTTACCAGCTCATCTCAGACACATCAGCTTAGCTCAACCACTCCCACCTCAGGGATTTGCCAAGGGGGCCAGAGTCTCAGACTCTGAGTTTGGCTTTCTATCCCTGGCTTCTGCTAAATTGTCTCGAATATTATGGGAGCTTAATAAATGTTTATCCAATTAAAATCACACTGTATACTTTCCTCCTACTCTCCTCAAATATTTTTATAATGGGAAATTGGTGATGTCAAGGAGTTGTTATGCTGCTGATCAAAAGAGTTCTATTTGAAATCAGAGGGACATGGTTTTGAATTCACATTCTAGCTGTGAGACTTCAGACAGCTTCTGTTTCCGCATCTTTAAAATAAGGTGTTTGGATAAATGACCTCTATTAATCCCCTTCACATACCCTATTTTCTAACCCAATGAGCTTGCTTGGTGTTCTTCATGCATCACAATACATCTCCCATCATTGTGTCTTTGCCAAAACTGTGCTCTATGCCTGCTGTGCCCTCCCACCTTACTTCACTTTTTAGAATCCCTAGCTTTCTTCACAGTTCAAACACCATCTCCTATTTTAATCCTTTCCTGATCTCTCTAGCTGCTAGCATCTTCTCCCAAATTACTTTTCATTAGAAATGTATAGATTTTGTAATTATTTTAAGTAGATCTGCTTTTTTCCAATAGAATGTGATCTCCTCAAGCACTGGGGTACTTTATTTTTTTCTATCTATCTCCAGCACTTAGCAGACTGCCCATCACACAGTAAGCTCTTAACAGATGCTTGTTGAATAAATGAATGAATCAATGACAAAGATCCCTCAATCCCATCTCATCAACCAATGAAAATTAAGAGCAGCTTTGAAGGAAGGAAAGAAGTCATTGAATGGTAACTTGCCATCGTGTGTGTGTGTGTGTGTGTGTGTGTGTGTGTGTGTATTTGTGTGTGTGTAAAGAATGAGCAGTATGCCTCCCGAGTGTATGTAGAAGAACTTCTGCCATGTTTGGTCACCACATCCATCCACCAGGTTTCTATCCATCATCCTCTACTTCTCTCCACATCTGCAATGGGGCCATGTGGTAATTTACTTTTGTCCCATCCCATGTCCCTCTGCCTGCCAGGCTAAAGTAAAGAAGAGCAGGATGACTGATTCTACTATAACAGTGAGCTGAAAAAAAAATCACACTTTTAGAAAAATTGTCTTGTTGAAAAATACCTCAAATCTAGTAAATACACAAGACTGACATTCTTTTGCTTCTCAAAGTTTTCTTTTTTGTTTAAGGAAAAACCATGTGTTTCTTTTTCTATTTCCTTCTCCCTTTCTTTTTCTTCTCTTACTCCTCTTTCATTTCTTTGTCTTTTCCCTTCTCTCCATTCTCTCTCTCCCATTCCCTCACTCTTCCTTCATCTCTTTCTCTTCTCTCTTTGCACATCTATTACCCCTTCCCTCACTCTTTTCATTCTCTCTTCTTTCCCCTCTCTTCCTCCCTTCTCAGATTTTCTCCTTCCTTTTCTTTTTCTCCACTCTCTTTCCTTTTCTCCCCACCCCCCTTCTCCCTCGCTCCTGAAGTCAGATTCTCACATCTTAAGTATTTCTGTGGAAGTTCTGCTAGAGATTTATGGGATGATGCCTTGGCCCAAGGCCCAAAGTCCCTAAAGATCTAAGATAATTATAAATCCAGACTGCTAATGAGAACCAGCATTCTTTCAGGGCAACCAGCTCTATACTTAGTAAGAGAAGGATGTTATAGGGATTCTTCAATCTATAATCATACCAACAGCCATTAAAGCTGAGTGTGTGAAAGCTGCAAAAACCACTTGATTCACAATCATGGAGATATATTTATGAGCTAAAAGATAGGACTATGTTTTGATTTTTTTTATTTTAGAAAAAATGCATTTCAAAAAATAAATTGGGGCAGCTCTCTCAAAATCTGTATCCAAAAACTAGTTTCCATCTGTCACTCTTGGATTGGCAGTCTTCCTCCTAGGCTGTTACAGAGAGAGCTGCAGAGAGTCTTTTAAAAGTGCCTTCTTCCCAACTCCCAGTGAAAATGGTGTTTCTGAGAAAACTGCTCTTTTCAGTAGGGTTTTCAGTAATGCAGCCATACCATGTGTCTTCTGGGTGTTAGAGGAAGTCATTCTAACACTTCCCCAAAGTCCCAAATCAGCAGCAGTCGCAACTTGTTTTGCTGATCAGCTTTCCAACAATCACCACAATAACAATGCCTGACATTTGCACATAGCATTACGAGGCTTGTGAAAGAGATAGCTTGGTGGCACAGGGGATACAGTGCTTGACTTGAAGTCAGGAGAGACCTGAGGTCCAATGGAAATCAGGCACTTTCTAGTTGTTTGACCTTGGACAAGTCACATAATCTCTACTTGCCTCAGTTTCCTCATCTATAAAATGTACATGTATTGATAATGAATTTTTGCTTATTGTTAATTTTGCTTCTTAATGGGAAGATCCTTCCTGTCCATTAATAGGTCCATGTGACCTGCTTAAGTCACATGGAAGCCTGAGTTACATGGGTCTAAGTCACATGGAACAGAAAGATGTGGAACTTGAGCAGAGCTGAGAGGAAATTTGGTCAGAGCAGTCAGAACTGATGCAGAGAGGGAAAACAGGCAGTTGGATAGAGTGAGTGAGAGAGCTTTTTTGTAGTTTGTTTTAAGGGAAGTGGTTTGTGGGAAGCCTAACAGAGGGAAGGCTTGGGGATGGTATGGCCCTCTGCATTGTTATTGCATATAAATTTCTTTGTTACTATGATGGATTTGGCTTTCTGATGTCTGAATAAATGTTTTGGTTCTGTATTCCCTGTGGAGAATCTTTTGTACTTCACAATTCAGAATTAAGTCAGCATGTCCATGGCTGCCATAGGTGCTGTGAATATTGCATTGGTGCTTCAACATGTTATATACAAGATAAACTAGAAATAATCAACAGGAAAAAAAAAGAACTAAAGGGTATTAGGAAAGACTTTCTATGTAAGGTGAGATTTTAACTGGGATTTGAAGTTAGGGAGGCAGGAAATGAAGGAGACCATTGGGGACAGAAGGGACTAGAGTCAGGAGAGGAGATGTAACATAGAAACAGTACTCTACTGGGAATTAAAAGGTTTTCATCCTTCAACTGATTCTCATAGCAAACTTAGTATTATAGTATTTGTATTATAGTAAAAATCAAGAAATGATTTTTCCTAAAGTGTAGGTATGACTATATATCATTCACACACTCAATAAATTCAATGGCTCCCTATTGCTTTTAAAATTAAATTGAAGCTCCTTTGTTTAGATGCTAAAAACTCTTCATAACCTGATTTCAAGCTACCTTTCCACCTTTATAATACACACACACAAACATGCACATACACACCTGTCTTCACACACCTTTGCATGGGCTGTTCATGGAATGCCCTTTTTCCTTACCTCCACCTTTAGAATCATTTGTTTGCTCCAAATTCTGCTCAAGTGACACCTTTTTGAAGTCATTCCTGATCTCCAACTCCCTACCCCCCAGATGCTAGTACCCTCCTTCTCCCTCCACCCAAAAATTATGCTGTATTCATTTTCCATATATTTATTTGTTGCCTCTTCCAACAGCAAGGGAACTCCTTGAGGGCAGGGTCTACTTGATTGCTACCTTTGTGGCTCCATGTCTAGCACAGTCCCTGCCTTATAATAGGCACCAAATAAATTCTGGTTGATTGAATTGATTTATTGATTTCCTCCCTCTAAAATGGGGACAATGCCCATACTACATACTGCACCATTGGTGATGAATGGGTTAAGTGAGATACTAGATGGGAAAGTACTCTGCAAACTCAAAAAGTTTGTGAAAGATAAACCACAATTATTAGCTTTCTATTATACAAAAGAAAATCAATCTTTTCCTCTAGCAATGACTTGACCTCACACACTTAGCAGTGATTTTGACGTTTCAAAATCCACAATTTACAGTCATAAATTCTTCAAAATATAATCCCTCTCCACAACCGTTCTCCATGTCTCCTGGCCCCATCTTCTGCCACTAGAGGGCACCAGAATATTCATGTCCAATCTAGAGGCTTACCAAGCTCAAGCCCAGGTGTTTTTGCTCATCGTTTCCTCCCTTTTCATCCTCCTTTTAGACAATTCTATCATATCCAGATGCATCTTTGAAAGCTTATGCCTATTTTAGGGTCTTCCATATCTATGTCTAAAGTTGGGCCAGATTTAAGGTCAGACTGCTAGCCTCTCAATTATAATGTCTCTCTTTTTAGGTGTGTTTATTTTGAATTCTAAGTTTCTGCTTGAAGGGGAGGAGAGTCGTCTATTTGGCAAATGGGCTGGAACATCACGAAATACACAAAATCCTGCTATGAAACCTGGCAGGAGAGATGCTAAAATGGCGACCAGCCAGGGGTGTGACTGCAAGCTCGATAGACTTCTTATAGTATCTGGAATAGTAGTCACTTGCCTGGGCCAAGTAGGTAAGTGATTATACAGCCTGACTTGAGGAGCACATGATCTGCCTCTCAAAATATCCCCAAATAAAATATTAGCAAGCCTGAAAAGTCCACCATGAGAGAGACATCGTGTTGGGTTGAAGTATTCCTCCTACAAAGAACCAGTTAGCACGCTAATATCTTGCTTAGAAGGGATTAACCAAAACAAATAAGAGACTGAAGAATCTCAGTTTGGTAGAGACAGATCCAGACATTTTACATTTTATATACATATGTATGTGTATATGTATGTGTGTATATGTATGTGTGTGTGTGTATGTGTGTATATGTATATATATATATATATATATATATATATGCTCATTCTAGTCAGTCAAGAGACAAGAAACAAACATTTATTAAGCCCTTCCTATGTTTCAGGTATTGTGTTAGGGACTGAAGGGAAAAAAAGTCCATGCCTTCAAAGAACTCACTTTCTAATGGGTGAGACATGTAAACAACTATGCACATACAAGATAAGATGTACATAGGATAAACTGGAAGTAATCTTTGAGGGAATGCACTAGCAATAAGGGGAATCAGGAAAGGCTTCTCATAGAAGGTGGCATTTAAGCTAATACTTGAAGGAAACTAGGGAAATTGAGAGGTCTAGATGAGGAGGGAGAGCTTCCCAGGCATGGGGCCAGCCAGGGAAATGACAGAGAGTCGGAAAGTTCAGTATTTTAAGAAAGGACAGTTATCCCTGGATTATAGAGCACATGGAGGAGAGCATAATGTAAGAGGAGTGGAAAGGCATTAAGGGGCTAGGTTATGGGGGATTTAAAAGCCATAGAATTTTCCATTTGGTCCTGGAAGTAATAGGGAGCCACTGGAGTTCACTGCATACGGGTACTGAAATGGTTACACTTGAGCTTTCGGAAGATCCATTTGGCAATTAAATGGAGAATAAGGGAGGGAGCTCAACCAGCAGGTGTGAGATGATGAGGACCTACTTGAAGGTAACGTGGCAGTGTCAGAGGAGGGAAGGAGGCATATAGGAGTGAAGTTGAGAATGTGGAATTGACAGGACTTGGCAACATGTTGAGTATGGGGAGTGAGAGAGAATTGAGGATGACACTTAGGTGCAAGCCTGGGTGACTGAAAAAATGATGGTACTCTTGACGGTATTAAAGAAATTGAAAAGAAGATTGTTGAGGGAAAGGTAATGAGTTCAGTTTGACATGAATTAGATTAATCTGTCTAGGAAACATGTAGTGCAAGACATCCATTGGGCATTTGGAGACAACCCAAGATATCACCAATTCTTGGAAAGTTTGTTTAATTGATTGCTTTAGCATCAGGCCTACACTGATCTCTCTATTTCCATCCATTGCTCCTTGTTCTACCCACTAGAGTCAAGCAAAACGGGTATACTTTCTCTTCCATCTGACAACACATCAAATACTTGAGGGCCACTATCCTGTCACCTCCAAGTTTTTCCTTTTCTGTGCTAAATATGCCCAGTTCCTACCACTATCTTCAGAGGGCATCATCTCATGATCCTCCCCAATCTAGGCTCCCTTCCTCAGGATGCTCATCAATATCCTTCCAAAAATATGATGCTCAGTACTGAACACAGTAATCTAGCTCTGATATAACCAGAATAGGACCCAATGAGATGATCCCTTTCATGAAGCCTAAAATTGCTCAAGCTTTTTGTGTGCCGTGTTGATTTCATATTTGATCCTAAAAGCCTGACACTGTATCTGTCTACAATATGTTTTGCCTGTTTTGTCTGAACTGACTGGCCAAATGTCAACCAATTCAGTAAGAATTACTTGGTTGACCAGTTTCTTGACTCAACTGACCTGCCAATTGAGTTAAAATGATCAAACCAGTTATGATTGTAGAAAGTCTGCATTTGAGGTCCCATATTGAATGCTCCGGGAGATTCATTCAGATAATAGAAAATAAATCCAAGAGCATGAGAACTGTTTTATTACAGGTCAAATGCCTTTAGAAACTACTCTTTTCCCCAAATGTTTGAATAACAAAAATGTTTTATGGGTCACTTTTATTAGCAACATTCAAAATGACTATGTTTAAAAAAAGATTTGGGGATTTTAGGGAATTGTCAGCTCAATATGAAGTTAGGAGATCTTGCCTAGGACTGTGGGCAAAAAATTTCATTTCTTCTAACCATGTCATTCTCCTGTTCAATAAACTCCATGGACTCCCTAAAGTGTCTAGGAGAAAATATTATCTCCCTTGTTTGGCATTTAATACCCTCCATGACTCGGCTTTGACATAGCTTTTCTATTCTTTGCCACACACTCTGTGGTCTAGTTAGATTGACCTTCTTCCAATTCCTGATATGTGGTACTTCATTTGCACTCTCCATGGGATCATTGATTTAGACCTTCAAGGTAGCTTAGAGGGCATCGCTCAACACCCTCACTCTATAGATGAGAAAGATGAAGCCCAGGTTCCCATAGCTAAGAAGGAAAGACATCACTCCTCTCTGAGGAAGGATCACAGTATTCTTTTGGATCCCAAGCCTAGTATGTAATCCACTGTACCACCTGCCTAGACTCTTCACACCCAGAGCATCTTTCAAGCATCAGTTCAATTGAAACCTTGCACATGAAGTGTTCTCTGATTTGCCGCCTGCCCCAGCTGCTAGGGCTTTGGCTCATCCAAATCAAATTGTATCTCAAAGTGTAAGTTTCTTGAGGGCATAGGATATTTTGTTTTTATCTTTGCATCCTCCGTACCTTGTACAGTGTTTAATCATCTACAAAACATACAACCCCCAAGATAGCATGTTGGTTTATTTTTTATATTAAGAAAAAAGATGAGGATGAAAGAAAGGGTAGGACTATTGCTTGGGGTAGATGAGACAATAAAATAGAAGATATAATGTATAATATAATTTATAATAAATGATATAACGTAACATATAATATATAGCATATTATGATGTAATGTAATGTAACATAACATAATATAATATAACATAATGTAATAGTGGAACTGCTTAATACTTACTTTGCTTCCATTTTCTCTATTAAGGAGAAGAATCTTTGCTATAAGAAAGACGGAAAAACAGAAAGTTCCAGGTAGTCAAGATCAACCAGACAGTAAGAGTATTTAAGTGCCCTTTATGGTTTCAGTCATCTGACCCACATGAATCACATCCTTTGGTGCTGAAAGAATTCACTCAGCAACTTTCAATGATTCTGTGCCCAAGAAAAGCCTCAACAGTGTTTCCAAAGGGATTTCTCCTTAGGTAGGGATTAGAGAACTAGATGGTAGAGTGGAGAGAGTGTCAGACTTGGAATTAGGACTAGTTGCATTCAGATTCTATCTCAAACACGAACTAGTTCAGTGATTTTGCCTAGGGTACGGAACATCTCAGTGCCTTGGAGCTTCATATGTAAAATGGAGAGGATAATAGCATTTACATCACAGGGCTTTGAAAAGATCAAATGAGACAACATATGTAAAACGCTTTGCAAATTTGAAAGCCATATATATATATATATATATATATATATATATATATATATATATATATATATATACTAGCTATAATAATAATATAGTTTCAGAAATTCTAATAACTCTAAGATTCTGTGATCCAATGCTAATTCAGCAAGATCCCAGAACCACGAAATTAGGAATTTAGATTTTTTCCTTTGAGATGATTAGAATTACAGTCTTGCCCCTATGCTTCTATGTCTGTCTAGCTATGAATTAAAAGAACATTAAAGTTTTACAAAGATTGCCTTCACCCTGTTCTATTCAAGGTCACAGAGAAAAGTTTTGTATTAGATAATACTTATTTTGGGCAGAGAGAAAAAGAATATGGTAGAGATAATGAGATTTCTGAAAGATGAATGAATTTTCACAGAGGTGGAGTGGGTTGGAGGAAGGGAAGGGAGATAAAGGCATCCCTAATGAGATTGTATTCAACTGTATTGCTTATCCTGACTTTCCAAATAACAAAACTTTTGAAAAATTAATATTTTCTGTGTCTTTTAAAAATTTCATAAGAACTCATGCAGGATAAAGAAGTGAGATACACAATGGAAACATTGGAATTATGAAAATATTCTGAAATATGAATGTTTGCAACAGTTCAATGTTCTATTAGTTAAGTCCTCCACACATGACATATGTAATATTCAAAGTAGAAATAGGAAGTGAACCTTCAATTTCATTAGCAAAGGGAATTTCCAGGTGAGGGAAATCTATACCAAGGAAGGTTGGTATAGCCTTAAGGATACTAAGAGGTTAAGTCATTTGCCTAGGATAAAACAGGCAGTGTGTGTCAGAGGCTGAACATGAACAAAGTCTCCTTGTGTCTGAGACCAGCTCATTGGACCATACCATGGCACCCATATAGATCTTCACCATACTTTAATGAATATATAATTTTAAGTCCTATTTCCCTGATGGTCTCCCCATAATTTATACTGATTTCCTTTTCTGAATTCTTATTGCATTGCAAGTTAATATCACACAGCATAACATTTAATCATTCTTGGTTTCATACAATCTGATTCTTCCTATCTTTGTGATCCTGGGCAAGTCAAATACCCTTTTTGGCCATTTTGTTTTCTGTAATACAGAGTCATTGTGAAGATCATATGAGATACGAAGCACTTTGCATACCGTAATGTGCCATATAAATGACAGTGATGATGATGGTGACGATGATATCCTGTTAGGTCCCTCTCGATAACTAGACATCATACTTCTTGACATAATCTCCCAATTTTACCTGCAACCATAGTAGACACTGAATCAATACATTGTTGACTTTACACTGTGGTTGTATGATGCTACAATAGTTTACTAAGAAATAAAAATCCATTTACTGGCTCTTCTCTCTCTAAACAACTTTTTTTCTGAATTTTATGGAGCATTATATAAATGGGTAAAAGGTTATATCTGTTTGATATGAATCTCAACCTCTCCTCTCCAATGACAGATATATAATCTTATCAATGTGCACAGTTCCTTCCAGCAATGCAAATAATAACCCAGCCATGGTTTTCCAACCTACATGACTCTTATTCATGCCCCCTTACCATTCTAGGGACCTTCTGCTCTTTCTCCTGACATTGTGAAGATGCTTGGAAGAACATGTGGTCTTTCCATTGATCACACTTCACTCTAATTGCCTTATCAGCCCATCTTTTTTCTTTATCAGAGATTTCTTTGATGAAATCCTTTACTTTCATTCTTCCTTGTACTTTTCTATCTGTTATGTATGATAAGATATAGAAAGAGAGAGAGAGTTGTATAAAGAGCTAGAAATCTATGGATTTAGATACATTGAAAAGTTCTATAGATTTCTCATCTAACTGCATCTTGGTGAAGAATAAACATTCTTCATCCAGTTGGTTTTTCTCACATGTAGACAGTTATGTCAGACCCTTTGAACTTTCTGTTCCATATATCTCCTGTATCCTTGACTTTGCACTGACCATACTCCAAGCCTGCAATATGCTTCCTTTTTACCTCTACCTTACAGCCTCCCTCTCTGCATTCAAGATGTGCCCAAAGCAAAAGCTGTATGATTTTTTTCCTATTTCCCCAACTGCTAGTGCCTTTCCCCTTAACATTTCCATCACCCATAAAATGAAATATCCTAAAATATTGGAAATGGAAGGAGAGAAAAATCTTAAAGTAAGGAAAGTGACCCTTAGAAACTGGAGTCCAAGATTTTTGAGGGGAAAATTCTGTACAATCTGTCTCTATGAAAGTTCTTTCCTTGAGGAACAAAATTGGAGAGAAAAGCACAGATTTTTGTTGTTGCTCAGTCATGTTTGACTCCATGTGACCCCATGGACCCTGAGGTTTTCTTGGCAAAGTTTGCCATTTCCTCCAGGGTTACACAGTAAGTGTCTGAGGTCGGATTTGAACTCATCTTCCTTACTCCAGGCCTAGCACTCTATCCTCTGGGTCATTTAACATATTCACAGACTTTCTAAGGAATCGGATGACATGTTTCAGAGGTAATAAAAAGTGAGCTCAAAGCTGAACTAAAAACACATGGAACTAGATAGTTAAACCAAGGACAATGATGAATTTCAACGATCCCTATTGATTAAAAAGCAATTATAAGGTTGCTCAGGGTTTTTGGGGGGAGTTTGTTTTGTTTTGTTTTGTTTCTACTGGTAGCACTAGGATGATATTGGTAACAGTTGGTGAAGAGTTGAGGCGACAGGGTGAATAGTTTCATCTTCTCGGCCTCTATGGTCTGTAGTTCCAGGGAGGAGAAAAATTAAATTATTATGTGATCATCTTCAAATAACTTTCCAACTCTCCTTTAGGACTCTCCTGGAATATTGATTTACTAGAATACAATACAGTATCATGATTATGATAGTGGTAATAGGTGAAGTTTATATGGTGCTTTCAGATTGCAAAGTATTTTATATACATTATCCAATCCAAAGTTATTTTCTTCCATCCGTTCTGTGTCTTATATGTCCTTATTTATGTATATGTTGTCTTCCTCATTAGGATGACCATTCCTTGAGGGTAAGGACTAATTTTGGTTTTACTTTGTAAAACATGGCAGGTCTTAACTACGTGCCTGCCAGACACTGTACAAAGAGCAAAGGATACAAAGGCAGGGGGAGGGTGGTTGGGATTCCTCTCTCTCTGTCTCTGTCTCTCTCTCTAAATGTATGTATACATGCATATATATAACATGTTTATGCATTATATAGCTGTATTTATCTATATGTATATATGTATGTATGTATGTATCAAGAGGCAGATAGCTCTATAAATTTTAAGCTTTAATTAAAACGTTCTCATTTATTTATATAAATATTTTATTAAAAGCTTTCATTATTTATTTATTTATACTTCTTTATATATAATGTATGTTATATATAAATAATATGTTATATGTTATTTAATAATTACTATTTGAGAATAATATTTATCAAATACCATGCTTCTCCTCTGAATAGAAAAAGTGCACTACTGGTATAATTTAAGGGGGGGCCAAAATGATCTCCCAACATTTCACTTATCAGTATAAAATTTCTTCATATGATGTATCTTCCTATGAATGTTAAAGCTCTTCAATTAAAATCCTTATAAATATCTAAACATTCCTTAGAGAGATATTAAAGCTCAGAATCCTATATTAGAATGAGGAGACAACTTGGAAATCAGATAGCACACTGCTTGTTGCATATGCCAAAGATTCAGTAAAAAATTTATTGAACCAAATTAAATTAGATACTTTCTAAGTACCAGACATTTCACTAAGTATTTTGTGATGCACAAATATAAGAGTGAGGTAATCCTATCCTATCCTTACAGTCTAATAATGTTACATATAGCTTAATTTTTTATATTTTAAAATAATATTATATATGTGCATATTTATACATAAAAGTAATAAGCTGAAAAAGGGAGCATCTAGAGTGTCAGAGTCATGGGGACTTGATCCATGGGCCTGTCATTAAATACCTCTTTTTCCAGAATAATTGTTTTATAGTCATATTGTATTGATTTAACCACTGTATTCTGAGTGAGAAATGAAGAGGGAGCCATGGGAAGTATGCAATGGAAGGTATACAGCAAAATGGCCTGTATGGCTGACTGTCATAGAAGCACGGTCTGGTCTGGTGGTCTGTGGTCATCTAGATCTAGCAGACCGGTAGGGTTTGAACTCTCTCACTCACCAATAAAGATAGGATATCAAGAAAAACAGTAGCAAGTAGCAAGTGGAGAACATACGAAAAGTCCTGAATGAGAATTCAACAGACAGGTAAATGGATGGGTCATGATGTGCATCATTGGATGGAATCCCCATGTCAATGGCAACATGATATTCCATTAGAGAAGTAGAATATTGAAGTATTTGGCATCCAGAAGATGGAGACAATTTGGACTATGATTTGTCAAAGTATTTCCTAACCACAAAGAAAAGAGCATTTTAATCTTGAGATGTTCATTCATCCTTAACAAGAAATGACTTCTTTCCTTACTTCTTCCTTCCAACTTTGTTTTCCAAAATATAATGCTGTTCTCATGAGTAGGTAAAGTAGGTGAGTGTGCTTTTGGCATGTAGATCAGAAAGGTCTTCCAATACTTCCCCCACCAACATGAAATTCTTTCATAGGATTTGTTTGCTCATGCTTCTTGAATCTCTCCAATTAAGATTCTCATAAACGTATAAATACTCTTGAGAGGGGTGTCATAGATCTTGGATCTCAGATCACAGAATAAGGCCATTTAGAAATCAACAACACATCACATGTTATATATGCCAGATACTCTGTAAACATTTGTTAAACCCAAATGAATGAGGTACAAGAAAATGCTCTAAATTTTCAAATAAGAAAATAAAAGACCAGAGAGATAAAAATGATTTGCTCAAGGTCACACAGCTCATTGGTGGTAGAACTAGGACTTTAATTAAATATTTATTAAATGGAATATAGAGCTCAGCATAGAAAAGAGAAAATCATTAAAAGTTGTTAGAATTGTAGCCGCTGATATCTAGAGAGTACTTTTAAGGTCAATACAACAGCAGGGACTATTCTTTTTTATATCTTTGTATTCCCAGTGCCTAGCAAAATGCCTTGAACATAGTAAACACTTAATAGATGTTTACTGAATGGATCACATTTTATCCTACCAACAACACTCTGAGGTAAATTTTAAAGGTATTATCACCCCCATTTTACAGATGAAGAGAGTGGGAGTGATAAAAGGTTAAGCGACTTTACCAAGGTCCCTGTAATGGGAAGTAAAGTAGGCTCTTGTGCAGTTTTTTAGTATAATCAAGAAGTATACTTCCTCTATTTGAATGTGATTGGGGAGGATCTTTCCTATTGTCTGACCTGACAAAATTTATAAGAAGGGGTATACCTTTTGCTAATGAGGCACTTGTTCTCAAGGGATATGATGCCCTCTGGCTCTGAAAAGTGTATAATGACTCTGAGGTGGGGGGCCCTGTTTATTTTGGGGACTTAGTTTTTGTAAGGGTGTTTCTTTGGGTAGATGAGGAATGTGGGAAGCCTCTCAGTAGTCCCCGGCTTTGAGAACCAGATATCATGCTTTGCTTTCCGGTAACTGTGGTCAGATAGTTGGGGTGCAGCTGTCTGTTGAATTCAGGCAGAGGAAGCCATGTCTGTTGAACTTTAATTTCTCTGTGTTTTCTTTGAAGCTCAGGGTGCTGACTCCCCTGAAATAGGTGAATAATATATGTGCTTCGTTAAAGGATTGATATATTTGTTTGATTAAGTGATTGTTAACCCCTCAAAAGTTGCCTTTCCTTTTATGAACGCAGATCTAAGAATCTGTGATAACAGACTCCCCTGGGTATGGTGGGGTGCTTACTGATACAGTCACATGATAGTAAATAATTTAGGAAGGATTGAAATCCAGATCTTCCTGATTCCCAAGTCCAACACATCATCTACTTTACCATGTAGTTCTTCCTCTGCACTTGCAGCTATGAAGAGCACCAGAAAGAATGGGTAAATGTAGCAGGTATATGGTAGAACTCACCCAAAATCTAAGTACATTCCATGATCTCAGATAAAACAAAATACATTTTGGTCATAGATCCAAAGGGACCTCAGAGACCATCTGGTCCATACTCTTACTTTACAGAGAAAGAGATACTCAAGGATGTTAAGTGAATGACTAAAACATTGAAAAGGCATTTATTAAGTGTTTATTAGTTTACAAGAACTAGCAAGGACTAAGAATACAAATATAAAAATAGAGACAGTCTGTTTCCAAGAAGTTTATTTTCTTTGGGAAAGATAACATATGTAGGTGACCAGGGAAGAAAGTCTTTACCTGGGAAATCATAGAAATAGTGAATTGATGTATATTATATGCCCTTTGTAGAAGTGATGACACTATTGGTTTATTTCTATGCCCAGAATAAATATTGAAAGGGATGGATGTGAGGTAGAAAGGTAGAGGTCACCTGGTGTAGCAGCAGGCAGATGGGGAGATGGGGAGGTCAAAGGTTGGGTGACTGGATGAGATATGAAGGGGTCTAGGGAGAGCCAAGCAGCAGATAAAGTGTGCTAAGTGACTTAGCTCCTAAGAAGTGTGTTGGGCCCTGAGGTGGGAACTCCAAAAAGAAATGAATTAACTTAAACCAGGGACTGGCAGCATAGATTCTGGTGGTCCAGGGTATAGAACTCTAGGGCCAGGGTGAAAGTTACTGGGCCTGGTAGAAAGAAGCAGAACAGAGCAGCAAACATATGGCAAGTTGTTAAATGAGATAATATATGTAAATTGCTTACTTAGCACCATGTTTGGCACGTAGTAAGAGATTAATTTTTTAGCAGGTGAGTGGATGGAACCCAGTGATGTTTTGGCACAGTGGATAGAGTGTTAGATTTGGAATCAGGAGAACCTGAGTTCACATTTAGTCTCCTACCCTCACTAGCTGCATGATGATAGGAAAGTCATTTAACCTCTGTTTGCCTCAATTTCTTCAACTGTAAAATTGGAATAATAGTAGCATATACCTTGCAGAGCTGGCATATTAATCAAAAGAGATAATATTTGTCAAATACTTAGAGGGCTTAAGGCATAGAGGGACTTGACGAATTTTTTATTTTCTTCTTCCCTCTCTCCTGTCTTTCTCTCTCTTCCTTTTTCCCCTTCTCCCTCCTTTCTTTCCTGGCTCTTTTCCTTTCTCCCTGCATGGACAACTGAATGAGATGTGAAGTTCAAAGTGTTTTGCCCAAAGTCATAAGCAGGAGAGGTGGAATTTGGACCCACCTTCTTGGACTCTAGAGAGGGCTTTTTTCATCATTCCATGTTGCTACAGTCAAGACAACCAAGTTTATGACAGAAACTAAGTAGAATCTATCCCAAACTGATTATATTAGCATTTTCTTACTTGGTATTAACATGTACCTTCCATTGAGATTTTTAATTCAGGGGGAAAAATCTAATAAACAACCACAAAGAAGGAGCATAAAAGAAATGAACTCCTTGTAGCAAGACCTGGGATTTTAGTGTCAGCATGTATACTTTCTTAAAAACAATAGCACACACACACACAAAATCCCCTTATCTTCTGTCTCTGAGCTCTAGTCACTTTCCAATATGGAATGTGTCTTGTTTTGCTTACTATTCTGGGATGTTTTGTAAACTTGAATAAATTTTGGGTGCTGAATTCATATTTTAGGGGAGGGGGAAATATATTCAAAAGATCAAATGAAGTTAATACTTACATAATCCTTAGCACAGTGCCTGGCACAGAGCAAGCAAGCATTTAACAGATCCACATTTTCTTTCTTCATTCTTTCCTGAGAGAATGACTAAATGGGATGGGAAGGTGATTTGCCCCAGGAAACGTAGGTAGTAAACCTAAGAGGTGGCATTTGAAGCTTTTATGCTTCCTGGGAGGAATAGATGTTGTGGAATCCTTGAGGAAGAAATCATTTGGATTTTTCTTTTTTTTTTAGAAATTTTATTTAGTATTTTATTTTTCTCCAGTTACATGTAAAAACAGTTTTTAATATTTGTTCTAAAAACTTTGAGTTCTATCATTTAGATTTTTCAAAGCTCATCTCCTCAGGAGCATCACAGAACAGCTGGAAGTAAAAATTTTCATCTTTATTTCTCAATAGAAATTTCCATTAAAAAATCCTACATAAACTTTCCACTGGAGATAGATGAGATTTTCATAAATTTAGCTTTATCAAAATGACAAAGATCATTTTGTCCCTCTCCTCTATATCACTAGAATTCTCAAATATTGGTTTCTTGGTATAATTTTTAAAAGAAAATATAGATTTCATTATATCTTATTTTTAGCCTACATTATTTCATGTATACAAAGAGTAACCCAATTGGACAAATGACTTTCTACACCCTCACCCATATTACCCTAAATCTTTAAGCAATCTTTAAATCCTTTGACACTCACTAAATTTTGTTATGGATTGGTAGTAATAAATCTTGTAAGCATGTTAAAAAAAGAAACTCCATTGCAGTAATAAGATTACTCAGAAAATAAAGCGGTGGATTAGTAAAATCTAATTTGGAAGCGATGAAGTGCATGTGATGGCAAGTAATTATTTCTGTACAGTCCCTGTCCATGGGGAGCTCTGAGTTATTGGACACTGCACCATGTTAATGATGCAGCCTCTTGACATTTCAGCTGACTGTCTGCTTTGTCAACTCCCCTTTGTCATTTCACGGCATCATCAGCCACAGGGTGTGCATTCACAATGTTGCAGCGGGAATAAGCCAAGCAGATGAAAATGCTTTGTGCTTTGCTGCATGATCTGATCCAGAGATCTCTGCATCCTGTTACACATGTAGTCAAAAATCAAGCCACATATCTTTGAGTTTTAGCTGAAAAGAAGGAAAAAAGTGTGAAAAAACAAACAAACCAAGCACATAATTTTAACCTCTTCCTAAGCCCTGTAAAGAGGAAATAGGATCATGGAATAAGAGTAAGAAGGACTCATATAAGCCATTGAGTTCAAACCCCTATTTTATTTAAAAATTTTTTTAATTAACAAGCATTTATTTTCTCTCTCTTTCATCACTGGCTCCCTCCACTTGAAAAAAAAAAAAGAGGTTTAAAAGCCCTATGATGAATGAGAATAGTCAAACATAACAAATTCCCATATTGTCCATGTATCTTTTTCTGAATATTCAGTCTTCTCTGACAGGAAATAGCATTCTTTATCACCAATCTTGTGGATTCATGGTTGATTATTGATCAATGTTAAGTCAGAATTACTTATTTTTACATGTTGTTTTTACAGTATGAAGTATTCTTATTTTATTCACGTTACTCTGCATCTGTTCTCTCAAGTCTTCCCAGGTTTCTCTGAAAGCAGAGGATGGTAAGTCATAGATAGATTGTGACGAACATCACAAACATCCATCACAGATCCACTAGACCTTTTTAGATAATTATGTGTGTATGCTATATTCTCTAGCTCATATTTCCTGTAGACTGGAAGCTCCTTTAAGGAATGGGATATTTGTTTTTGTCTGTGTTATCCCCAATACCTACCACAATGTACTGTGTGTAGTAAGTTTTTAATAAATATTCATTGAATTGATTGAACATCTGAGAAGATTTGACTTGATACAGGAAATCAAAAAAGAGTTAATGTTGTCCAGTGGCTGGAGCATTAGACTTGGAACCAGGGAATCTTTGGTTGGAATCCCACCTCTCAGGCTTCCTAAGAAGTATGGCAATAGGTAACTCACTTTTTTTCAGCCTCAAGCAACCCTTCCCGACTATAAGTTATAGATGAATTGAGGATAGAAAGTTCTCAGAAAATGTTGAGTTCAATCAATGCTGTTTTGCAACATGGTATTTAATGAGTTTTAACCAAGCCTCACTGCAAAGTCACAGACTTTGACTGGTATGTCATTTGGATGAATTTGTTTGTTTTACCATTTCTCCTATATAACTAATTGTGCCTTTTATGTTATTTAATTTACTAGGTTTCCATGGGGAAAAATCAATATTGCCAAAATTTTTATCATTGATTATTAATATTATATAGGAATGTAATGTAATGTAATATAATATAATATAAGGTATTCAGAAGAGTAGATCCGTGTGAAGTGGAATATCCAAAGAAGGCTTTGTAGACTAGGAGGCACTTGTTCTGAACCTTGAAGGAAGGGAAGAGTTATGATTAGCAAGAGAGAAAGAGGAAGACAGTCTAGGCATAGAGAACAACATGAGGGAAGAATAATTCCAGACATAGATAGCAAAAAGATAGCTATAACATAGTATCCCGGCAATGGCTAGCCCAAGTAAGGTTCTTAAGCACAAGTACATTACCTGAAGAGGCATGGTGTTGGCCGTCGGATCAAGAGCATATGTAACTAAGTGAACCTGCAAAAGACAACGCAGACCTCTCATGCATGGGTCAGAGGCCAGACTGTCGTAAATCTCCTGATTGCTCTATGGAAATTTATTTCCTCAATTATCACCCTTACAAGTGGAGGA
The DNA here is from genome assembly GCA_028658325.1 of Potorous gilbertii. Classification (NCBI taxonomy): domain Eukaryota; kingdom Metazoa; phylum Chordata; class Mammalia; order Diprotodontia; family Potoroidae; genus Potorous; species Potorous gilbertii. The sequence goes on along the minus strand of CM053772.1, from coordinate 246,621,524 downwards.
AAGTATATCCTTTTCTATGACTTCATAAGGCAAGCCACTTGACTCTGAATTTACTTACAGAGGTGAAATTGGACTGAACATTTCATCAATGCTAACTACTGGAGGGAATATTAAAAAATACTACCATAATTGAAGACTTGATTAAAACATTTATCTTTCTTAGACTGGCTAAAACCTTAAAATTATTACTAACATTTTTTCTTCTCCAGAAAATAAAAATACTGGAGTATCCTTGAAATACCTTATTGTTCAGTCATATTCAACTCTGTGACCCCTTTGGGGGGGTTTCTTGTCAGAGATACTGGAGTGGTTTTCCATTTCCTTCTCCAGTTCATTTTACAGATGAGGAAACTGAAGCAAACAAGGTCAAATGGTTGCCCAGGGTTACACATCTAGTAGTGGTCTAAAGCCTGATTTGAACTTGGGTCATCCTTCACACCAGGCCTGGCATTCTATCTAGTGTGCCACCTAACTGCCTGGAATTTTAAAAAATAATTGTCTCTTCTCTCATTTCATTCTTGGGGATGAATCACACACTCTCGGTCTTATATGAACCAATAGAAAAAGATATTTCCATATTTCATCTGAGATCTTCCCCCCAAGTGTTCCCCTTAATTGGAAAATGATCATTCTTGGAATTCAGTCTGATTTTCCTGATTACATTTGACCAAATGCTGCTAGTTTTGAAGTTCTAAGTCAGCTGTTCCTAGTAAGCAAATACTGCTTCTCATCTGCTTATCAATAGTACATGGTACCACCCTGTGAACAGGTGAGAAACAAACATCTCATCTTGAGTAAAAAGACTTGAGTAAAAAGAAAAAAAGATACCCAACTTGGTGACTAATCTTTATTTTAAATAGGTTGTAAATCTTTCTTGGCTATGGAGAGCTTAGTCAAAGGGTAGCAAGGTACTTTATCCTTTCTGAAAGTTGTTTATTCTTCAAATTGACCAGAGAGTGTTAAAAGTGGGGAAGCTGTTCTGGAGTAAATGTATGTAGGTGCTTCTTTTTGTGGTACAGTATAAACACCCCTGGGCTCAGAGTCACTGGATACTAGCTGTCATCCCAGTACTGCTACTGACTATCATAGTTGATAATCTTTTTCAGATCTTGGCCAAGTTATTTCACTTTTTTTTTTTTGGTCTAGGCTTCCTCATCTGTACAATGGAAAGCTTAAGGTAGATGGTCTCTGAGATCATAGACAGTGTTGGAAACAATCTTAGAGGTCATCTAATCCAATCTCTTCATTTTACAGATGAGTAAAAATAATCTAAGACAGGGCATGTGGCTTGACCAAGGTCACATACCTAGCCAGTGGCAGAACCAGGTCCTATAGCAATTCAGATGCAACCCTTACTTTCTGCCTGAGGAAGGTCAACTGTAGTGTTCTAAGATATTCATAGTCCAGGACACCATATTTAATCCCTTCTTGATGGGCCACCTTCTGAACCCTGGTTACTATAAATTAACTTCCATTCATCTACAGCTGGTGAGTTAACTAGAAATGGCAGAGATGCTCCAGTGGTTTTTGAACATTACTGCTGCTGTAGTATTTCTCAAATGAATGGTAAATTACTAAATTCATGGTTTATTTCAAGGAAGTATACTAGGAAGAGACAACAAATAAAAGAGATATTGGAATCCAAGGGTAACCAGGTCAAGATCACAGTGAAGAGAGAAAGAATGAGTCATTGTTGAGATGAGCTGTCCAAGCTGCAGAACTGAGATAGTCACAAACTCATGGGAGTGCCATGACCACCCACTTGGATGTCTTAAAGAACTTACGATTGGGAACTTGGATCTTGGTATTTTGTCCTAAACTGAAGGGGTGATGGTGATGTGGATGGATGGAAAGAGGCAGGGTTTGGCAGCTATAAGCTATATTTGTTGAGATAAAAGATATTTTCATTGTTTTTTTCTTTTTTTTACTCCACATCTTTCCAATAAAGTTAATTTAGATTCCCTCTTAACAAAATTCTACAGTCGTCTTCTCATCTAAGTTCAAGATCACTGACACATAAAATGTCACCTATGGAGAGCTGTGATATCCTGTCAGTGGGAGCTAACATAATCAAATGAACTCACAGGAAGGATTGAGACTGACTCAAGGG
>CM053772.1:246562698-246618914 GCA_028658325.1 Potorous gilbertii | reverse complement strand
CAATATTAATCAATTTGAAAAATGTTCAAACAAAAAAATGACTGATTGTTACATTCTGCAAATGTAAAAGCAATCAGAGAGAGCCAAATGAAGTGGCACATTCCTCCAGCACATTCCAGCCAATGACAGAGAAGGCTAACAGTTTCCTGTGTGGAAGACAACTTAATTAAATCAAATTCCTTACATCTTCCTCTAGACCATGTTAAAATGTTCAGGGGGAAAAAGCTTCACTATGGATGTTCTTCAGTCATTTTCAGTTGTGTCCAACTCTTTGTGACCCCATTCAGGGTTTTCTTGACAAAGATACTAAAATGGTTTGCCATTCCTTCTCCAACTCATTTTACAGATGAAGAAATTGAAGCAAACAGGGTTAAGTGACTTGCCCAGGGTCACATAAATAGTAATTGTCTGGGGTCAGTAGGGACCAAAAAACAACATTCCCTTACTGCTCTCAGTTGTGTTCTACATTGAATTAATGAATGAAAAAAACATTCATTAAGTATCCTCTATGTTCCAGGCACTGCTAATCTTTGGAAATTCAAATGCTTAAAGTGAGACAGTTCCTGCCCCCAAGGAACTTACATTATAATAGTGGAAGGCAACATACATAGAGGAGTGGTGGCCAGGAAATTGTCCAGGTTAGATAAATATGAGACTTGGTCAGAGAGAGGGACAAAGAACTCTGCCTATCTCATCAATCAAGATAACTCTGATCTAGGGCAGAGGTTCTAGTGTTAAGTAGATTAACCCCTTCAAAGAGGGGAGCTGAGTTAATCTACCATCGTTACCCTTATTTTAATAACATAAGATGCAGAGAACTCTTGAAAGTGTTATCATTTCTTTAAGAAGCTTTAGAACTTTGGACAATAATGGTTGACTTGTCAGAGAGAGGGGTGCTGTGAACTTAACTTTCATCTATATGGAGGTTCTGGGAATATCAAGAGTTTCAAATGTTCTTTGTAAAGAGTAAGAATTTTAATGACTTGTAAAGAGATTGAGTTTTAATGATTTGTAATTCTCATATATGAAAAGATTTTCCATTCTTTCACTGATGAAAAAAAGACAGTATAAAGATAGAAAGGATTAAGAAAGAGCTTCTTTCATAAGACAGTAATTTTAGCCCTTCTTTTTACCAAAAACATTTTAATGAGAATCCTTGACAACATACTTTAACAGTATCCTGAGTGAACAGAATGGTGGAACTGTGTCAGCAGAAGTTAGAAAGACTAACAGGGACGGCTAGAGGTGTCTTTCTTAAAGCCCAAAATTGTAAATCATAATTTTTGCTGTATAATCATTGGTTATGTTTTAAATAAAGGCAGACAGACAAGAAGTAGTTATCAAATGCTTGCTAAATGCCAGGTACCATGCTAAGTATTAAGTCCAAAGGACAGAAATGGCATCAGTAAGAAAGACAGTCCCAGCCTTTAAGATGTTTACTTACAATGATGGAAAACAACTCATGGAAAGGATCTGAAAAGGTGAAGGGAATGAAGAAGATACTCTCATGGGCCCATGATGGTCAAGCACGAACAGCACAGCCAGAAAGCTGAATGAAGGATGGCTGGACTGGACCCTTTCCCAAAATGGAGTCCTTGGAAGAAACTCACCAATGGGAGAAGGGAGGTGGAGCAGAGATGTTTCAAAGAGAGAAGCCCCAAATGCTGGGGGAAATTCCTAAGTGAGAAGGTAACTGGGACCTAATGGTAAAGTATGTATGATAAAACAATAATTTTGAGGCTTATTTAGGTCTAGCAGATTTGAGGTTTCAGTATGTGCCATCACATTTGATGATTTCATCAGCTCCTATGAGATTATCAGCCATTTGTGAATAATTCTGAGATCCAAATAGCCAGTCCTAATATCTCTTCTACCTATGGTAATGAATCCTTAATTATCTGTTGGACATCTCCACCTAGATGTCCTTGTAGGCATCTCATACTCATCATGACCAAAACAAAACTCATTAGCTTTGACCCCAAGTTCTCCTTCTTCCAAATTTCCTTACTGTTGTTAAAAGCATTAAACCATCCACCCCAATAACCAGGACTTAGAACCCTAGTGTCATCTTTTATCACTCACACTCACTTTTCCCACATATCCAGTCCACTGACATATCAAGTTCTGCCTAAACATTATCTCTGGTATCTGTCACCTCTTCACTTGTATGGATGCTGCCTCTACCTCTTAGTTTAATTGACTTCCATCAAGACTCAGTTCAGACTTCACCATCCCCTGGAGCCCTCTGGTGGTCTCTGCAGCTACTAGAGCCTTCTCTTTGAAGATCACACTCCATCTACTTTAAATGTATTTTCTTTGTACTTACTTAAATATTGCTTCCCTCATTAGAATACAAACTCCTTAAGGGCAGGGACCATGTTTTTGCCTTTCTTTGAACCTCCAGCCCTCAGCAAAGGGACAGGTACAAGTAAATACTTAATAAAAGCTTGTTGACTGACCATACAGGATGTCCCAAAATTCTTAGGGCAATTTTAAATTGAAAGCTACTGAAATTTGAAATTGCAACTGTTATCTCTGTCCCTGGGGATGTTGGAGAAAGTACTGTTCTTTGACTCAGCATTACTACCGTCATTCCTTTACTCAAATAAATTCAAAGATAGAAAAAGATCCCACATGCATACAAATATTCCTCAAAACACTTTTTATAAAAGCCAAAGTCCTGGGAACTTAGAAAAGAGTACTCACTGACTGGGGAAAAGCTGAACAAATTTTGGCATTTAATTGTAACGAAACATATTTTTGAGTTAAGAAATAGTCAATACATGAAATAGTAGGTGAAAAGAAATAATAAGCAGAAAAAAATAACCTGGCCCCTCCTCTCCTCCCCTTCCCTCTCCTCCCCTTCCCTCCCCTCTCCTGCCCTCCCCCCTTCTCCTCCTCTCCCGCCCTACCCTCCCGTCCTTGCTCTGTATGGGAAAGGGGAGTGAGGAAGGGAGAGAATTTGAAACTCAAAATTTAAAAAAAAATGTTAAAAATTATTTTTATATGCAATTGGATAAAAGATTATTTTAAAAAGAGAAATTAAAAGCAATTTGAGGAAATAGTTGAATAGATACACAGAAAAGAAAGTACAAACAAGAGAACATATATAATGAACCCAATAATGTAAAGGAAAACAATATGGAAAGATATCAGAATACTAGTCATTGGACTGACCAAACCTGATTGCAGAAGAATGATGACAAAACATATTTTCTTCCTTCCAATAGAGAGTACTCTGTGGACATAGAATGCTGCATTTGTTATCAGTCTAGCTTGATATGCTGACCTGCTTTTCTTTTTACATGAGTGGGCTCTACATAGGGAATTTAGAGTGAATTATTGGGAAGTAATAGTGATGCAAAAATTAATTTTAAAATAAACTTTAAAAAGGACATGCTGCTGTGAAGTAGAGATAGAAGCCAAGAAGAGAAAGATTTTGGTCAGGATATAAGCAAGATCATGATGACAGAGCTTGCAAAAATGTCAGGTGGCAGAATGAGTAGAACACTAGGCTGTATGGGGAAGATGAGTTCAAATTCTGCCTGAAATACTTCCCAGCTGTGTGACCCTGGGCAAGTCATTTAACATCAGTTTGCCTCAGTTTATTCATCTACAAAATTAGAATAACAATAGCATCACTTGCCAGCTTTGCTGTAAGGATAAAATGAAACATATCTAAAGGGCTTTGCAAATAGTAAAGTGCTACATATTATTACTATAGCAATTATTCACTTCAAAAACCTCCTTCAAAAGACACTTTTCATGAATTCAAACTGAATCAATAAAGCTAGTGAGTGAATGCTTCTTTATGCCAGATGTCACAAAGACATAGCGTATCATTGGTTGGGAAAAGCAAAAAGTAAAAATATAAACAGCTCCCTCCCCCCAACTATATAACCCTCTCGAGAAGAGAAATGGATAAACATTGCCAGAATTTCTTATGTGAAGTATTGATAATTATACGGTGATGGTATCTTCAGAGGAACAGAATGGCTGTTCCAGATGATAGTAGACTGACAGAAGAAATTATATGGAGAAAAAAGCAGAATCTTGAATTTCTCTCTTAAAATTGGGTTCTGGGGAAATTTCATAAGTAAATAGACATGTGTGGGTGAGAGATTTATGAAACGAACAACCAGACAAATACCTCATTTATGTAGCAAAGCATCTCAATAGATTCCGTACAGCAATGCTGTGAAGCAAGTTCTGTTATTAACCCCATTTTACAGATAAAGAAACTAAGTATAAGAGGCTAAATGACTTGCCAAGACAGCTAATAAATATCTGAGACAGAATTACAACTCAGGTATTCCAGTGCTTAATTGTATCTGTCACATTAAGCAGGCAAGAAACCCTGGAACATTCAAGGACATGTAAAGATCTTGCTGGACTTACCTACTTAGATTCAAACAGCCACAACCCAGTTTGGGTCTTCGTAAATAAATGATGTCATTTGGACAGATTCCAAAATCACCCAATGTATTTTTTTTCTTTTTAGTCCGTCCACAAGCATTTATTAAGGACTTACACGGTGCTAAGTGCTGAAGATTTAAATAGAAGTTTAGCAAAAAATCACCATGGTCATCAAGGACAGTTCATTTGCTTGATATTCACAAACATAGCTATGGGATAAAAGCATTACACACCAGTCTGTATATCAAATTTCTATCTTTAAGCATTTCTCTGCAATCTGTAGTCACACGACTATGACATTATCTCCAGGGCAGTTAAACTCTTAATGATCAATTTACATGATCCATGAGTCTCTATCCTTGTAAACAATATCCACTAGCTCACCCATGTTTCCCAGTATGCTTCCCATGCAGAAAAAGGACTTTTGTGCATTAAGAACAAAGCAATAGAGGCATAAAAGCAAAACATGTGGTCAATTATTTAGAAATGGTTTCAATTCAGATTTCTGGGAAAAGCAAATTCTGTTCAGTCTCAACCCATCAGCATACAATGGGTTTCTGGATTTCCCACAGTGGAAAAGAATGTATATTTTTTTTTGTACCTTTGTAGCTGAGCACAAGACAGGAGAAGTAACACCTTTATAGAGAGAAAAGGCAGTGGAAATTCCTTGGGGGAAACTACTGTGAGTAGTTGTAAAGGATGCGATGCCTCATTTGCAGCTCTGATTGCAACTTGAAAAAGAAATATGAAGTGAAATCACACAAATTACAACGAAAATTGCAGTACCCCTTTCAGAGCATGCTTTCCTATCTTCTGCTTTCTTCTAATTGTAGCCTTTCAAGCCAAAGAGTTGGACTTATCATGTACCAGGTTCTTTAATTGAAATCTTTTATTGATATAACATTTATTTGTCTTAGCATTTGTGATGAAAACGTTAGAATTAAATGTAGTTCATCAGGATAACTTCTCTTTTATTTGGAAGCAACTAAGTTTATTTGGTTAGATTGTTGAAGGCTTCTTGGGTAAGAAAGTGGTTTTGGATGTTTTTTTTTAATTGCCACTCTAAGAACATTGCTATAGAATGAAACAAATAAAGGAGCCCTGACCAATTTTACTCTACAATAATGTCTCTTATACATTAAAATCAATCCACATTGCGATATCACTTGGTCTATCACTCATATATGATACTAGTTTTTTGGAACAAAATGTCCTCTGTGAAGTAGTTTTGACTATTGTGAATTCCTAAAAGCAGGGAATGTTTTTATCTCCCTCATTAAGCACAGTGCCTGGCACATAGTAACTCAACAATACTTGTTGGTTAAATGATTGATTAGTGATGACCAAATAAGCAAATATTCATTAAGTGCTTGCTATGTGCCAAGCAAAAAGCTTATATTCTAACAGATGATACACAGGAAAGCTATGACTGTATCGTCTATTATTCAAAACAAGCCAGTGTTTACCTGGCTACTTGTGTGTCTGCTTCTACATGTTGTGTACTTAATCTGTTTTCACCAATCAAGCTTTCTTTTTCATTATCAGTAGCAAGTTGCTTCCATGATTACTGCGCAGTAGAGTTTGGGATCTGGTACTACTGGAGCCACTACCTTTTCTACCTTTTAAAAAAATTATTCCCCTTGATACTTTTGTTGACCTTTTGTTCCTCCATTTGAATTATACAACTTTTTTCTAGTTCTATAAATGAATTTTTTGGTAGTTTGATTGATATGATACTTACTAAGTAAATTAACTTAGCTAGTATTGACACTTTTGTTATATTGGCTTGTCCTACTCATGGACAATGAATAGTCCTTAGATTGTTTAGGTCTGTAAAGTGTATCATTCCTGTACATGTCTTAGCAGGTAGTTTATATTTTCCTTAGTTACTTCAAATGGAATTTTTCTTTCTATCTCTTCCATCTTCATTATATTGGTAGTATTTAGAAGTGCTGATGATTTCTATAGATTTATTTAAATTCTTCAACTTTGTTGAAGCTGTTAATTATTTAAATTGGTTCGATTTTAGTTGGTTCCCCAGGATGCTCAAAGTAAACTATCATGCCATCTAAAAAATGACAATTTTGTTTCCTGTTTCCTATGCTTATTCCTTCAATTTCGTTTTCTTGTTTATTGCCATTGCAAGTGTTTCTAGCATATGTTGAGTATGAATGGTGCTCAGTCAACTTTTAATGTTCATATCCCACCTCCTAACTATGAATATACCCCAAGATTCTGACCGGCACCACCTAGTTCAGGACTTGGTCACCTCTCATCCAGACTTTTGTAATAGTCTCCTCATTGCCCTCTTTGCCTCGCATCTTTCCTCTCTTTAATCTGTCCTCACCAAGCAACTGCAAAAATTATTTTCCTGAACTATAGATCTTTTCACATCACCACATTGCTCAAAAAGCTCCAATGTCTCCCTATTGCTGCTAGGATTGTTTAAATTCCTCTGGTTAACATTTAAATCTCTTCATAATCTAACAACAGCCTACCTTTCCAGATTTAATATTACATATTATTGAAATGTTTGTCAAATATCCAGCGCAATGTCCTATAGGTAATTAGTAATGGGAGACTGGATTACACATCATTTCCTGATTTATATTGTACATTATTCCCTTCCTCATTCTAGCCAAACTGACCAACTGGGTGTTCCCTGCATAACACATTCCACATTCCATCTCCATGTGTTTGTTCAGATTATCCATAAACCCAGAATACATTGTCACTTCCCTACCCTTTTCTAGAATTCCTAGCTTCCTTCAAAACTCAGCTTAAGTGTCATCTCCGTCTTCATGAAGTTTTTTTTTCTTCCCCCCTAGTTGCCAGTATCTCCTTCCCCTGAAATTATAATATGAATAGTTTATATTTATTGATATAAGTACATAGTGTTTTGTCGATACAAAACAACTTTGAAATGAGGGTCTATTTTGTTTTCATTCTTAAATCCTCAGTTCCTGGTAAAGTGTTTAGCGTATAGTGTTATTAATGATTAGATTTGTGATATCATCTGTGTAAGGGAAGTCCCAGGGAGGAAACTCCCTCTGCCAATGCAGATCAACCACTGTTCTGTAACTTATACTTTTAGAGCTGTCTGGAACACCGAGAGGTCCAGTTATTTGTTCATGTGACACAACCATGTGACCAAGGTAGATCTTGAGTCTAAGTTTGTTCCTGATTCCAAAGTCAGGTCTCTATCCAGTATGCATCTCTAAGCACCTTAGGTAAGCTCTGAATAAGTGCTCATGGATCAAGTGATTAAGTTAACCTTGTGGAATGTCAGTTGCTTCATTAATTAAATGAGAACAACAATGCTAAAGACTGTGTTAACTTAAAGCTCTATATGATACATTGACAAAATGACAGTTTGTGCAATGATGTCATAGAAATTGCTGTTACTTTTATCAAGTTTTTATTCTTCCTGAATATTTTTAGAAAATCCACTGGTGTAGACAAAGATTTTGAAATAAGGGGTTGAAAAATATCTATTCAGAGATTGTCTTCCCAAATCCAAGCAGCCGAAGCTCCAGGTCGAAAGTTCTTGGTCTTAATACAAGGAGACCATCTTTCAAAGATGTTCAATAAAAGAATTGTGGGAGCTTTTGACCTTAGGAGAACAAGTCCCATAGTGCTCACAATACAGCCTTGTCCTCCTTCCTGCCCAGCAAGTTTACAATCCAGAGTCAGAGTACAGATGTCTACAGATAAAAAGAAAACACATTAAATTCTCCCTCCTGAGCCAGAGAGGATTTGAGCCATTCCAAACGGGAAGGTCAATTTCACGGTTGAAGTAGAAGGTAGAGTTTTATGTAAAATTAAGATGCTCACACCTGACACCCAGTGACACCTCAAGGACAAACTTTCCTGACATTTGTGAGGGTGAAAGTAAGACTTTTTCTGACGTTTGAGCTGTCCCCCAGAATGAAGAATTCTTCATTGGGCCCCTAATGACTCAGAATCATCACCAGCAGTTAAAAAGTCAGGAAATAAAATTCCATGTGACCGATGATGAAATGTACTACTCACCTTCCACGAGAGAAGGGTGATAAGCTCAAGGTTCAGATATTTTTAGACAAGGCCACCATGGGAATTTGTTTTGCTAGACTATGCATATTTGTTTCAAGAACTATTTTTTTTTTCCGAAGGGATCAGTTGGAATAGAAGGGTAGGTAGTCGTAGAATAATTCTCATTTTCCAGAAAAAAGAAGGAAAGAATCGCTGAAGATTTTTTTAATGCATAAAAAAGAACAGAAGAATGTCCCAGAAGGAAACACAGACAAGCAAGATAGCTTTGAAAGGTCATGTTGAATTTATTATACCTAAAGAGAAAAATAAGTTATACATAGTAGAAATTCACAGTTTCATGTACAAAACTATTTTTTCTGTTCTACTTTGTAGATGAATATATTTATTTTATTTGGTATTTGATAAGTTCAAAATAAAAAAAAATCAAAAGAATTAGGGAATGACTTCCCTAAAAACTCCTTTCATTGAGTAGTGTGCAAACAGAATGACATGTTGTCCTCCCAACTGCTTCTTGATGGGAAGCTTGCTTCCCTAACCATAGCTATAGGATATTGCCTGTTATTCCCAAGTTTTCAGCTGCTCCTAGACATTTGATTCTCCATATCTTCAGAAACAGTGGCAAATGAGATAAGTCTAATTGCTATAATTGTAACTAAAACCTTTTCATGCCATATTCACCAAAATGAGGATGTATTCCATATTAATAAAATGAAAACATTGGATCCCATTCCACAAACTAAAAATAAAAGTGAATGCCAATGATTATTGGTTTCCCTAAGTCATAGAATCAAATTTAGACAGGAACTCAGGAAGCATTCTTGTACTGAGCAGGAATCCTCTTGACAATAATTTCAATATTCACATTTAACTTTGGCTTGCAGACTTCCAATGAAAACCTCAAGACAGAGGTCTGATTTTTGGCCTTTGTATCCCCTCAGCACAGAGCACTGTGTTAGTAGGCTTGTTGACTTAAATACTCCCAAACCAGGCTATTCTCTTTGGGGATGTCCCTAGTTGTTAACAAGCTTTTCAATTTATTTTATTTTATTTCTTTCCATTCTTTATTTTACTGAACTGGAATCTCCCTCAATACAGTTCCCATTCATTCTTCCTAACAACCTCTAGGATTAAGGAAAACAATTCACAGTCTTTATCTTTCCTTAAAAAAAATACTCTACTTTGACCAATGAAGCTTCCATTTCAAATTCTTACCAATGGTTTTCATATAAAGGACCAAAAAAAGCAAAACATTTTCAAAATACAAAATGAATTCCACAGTATAAATCTTTCAGAGAAGAGCAATTTGACAATTCACACAATTATCCACTTGATAGTTTCTTTGAGTCATATTTCTGTAATCTATAGCTGAATAGGAGTTCCTTCCATGGCATCCCCAACAAGGGCACCTTTTTCATCTAATCTCCATCTGAAGATTGATGGTTAGCCTACAACTTCCAAGGCAACCCACAATAAGTATCCAATTTACCATCGCTATCTGTGTATGTGTTTTGCTTTCCTATAGTAAATTTTAAGTTCTTTAAGGACAGGAACTATCTCCTATTTATGTTTATATCCCCCCCTCATAGAAAACAGTGCATAGCAGGTATTTAAAAATATATTTCTTGAATTGAATAGAATTAAGGGGAAGAGATTAATTCAAGGGTCCTTATTCATCTTATGTCCTGAACCCCTTGGGCAACCTGGTGAAACTTATGAACTTCTCTTTAGAATAATGTCCTTAAATGCATGCAATAACATTAGAAAGGAAGTTAGTTATCATATTTAAACTGAGTTTTCAAACTTTATTGAAATACAGTTATCAAAATTTTATTTCAAAAAGAAAATTCATTGACCTCAGGTTAAGAACTCCTGGATCAAATGATGTATTCAATTCCAATCAAACGTTTATTTGGCATCTAAGTTCAATGAACTGTGCTGGATACTAGGGAGACAGACTATAATGAAACAATTTCTGCTCTCAAGGGTTTGCATCCTTCTAGAAAGTCTCTTCCAACTGTAAATCCTAGGAATTCTTGGAAGGTAAATATCCTTCTAACTTTGGGTCCTATGGACCCCCAAAATTCCAATCCTCTCATTAGTCATTCCAAAATGTGTCTGGAAAATTGAGATAACTTCCTTTAGTCACCTCAGACTAAAAACTACAAGTCTCTTTGCTCTCTAATCCCAAAATAATCTATCCACATACATATAGCAAGGAAAAGCAGTACAGTACATAGAATGCTAGAGTAGGAATCAGGAAGCCATGAGTCCAAATCGAAAGTCAGACTTTTATTAGCACATAGTATTTGCTATCTAAATTCTTAGTCTTCTCCCTTCCCTTTATTCGTTACACTACCATGCTTCCACAAAACATCTCTGTGAGATATTTGCTATTATCCTATCTCACAGATGATACTGAAAGAGATAAAGTGACTTGCTCACAGTTATATAGCACGTTCATGTCCAGGGTAGGATTTGAACTCAGGTCTTCTTGATTCAAAGACCAGTGCTCCAAGTCCACTATGCCATGCTGCCTTTCAAAATTACAAAACTTAGTTTTCTTAAAGAGTTGCCTAACACACTGAGAAGTTGTAAGTTGCACAGGCCTGATGTAGGGTAGATTCAGGACTTGAAGTCAGATCTCCCCAGTTCCAAAGCAGTCTGCTATCTTCTCCATCAAAATGCCTTGCTCTCAATCCTGTGCCTTTCTTAATCAGTCCCAGACACTTTATTTTTCTCAGTTGTTTTTAATGTTACAGGCAAATTGTCGTTTAGCTAGAATTTGATAAGAAGAGAAAGGTGAAGAAGATAAGGGAGAGGTGCAAAACAATATTAAGACTCTTGGTGCCAAGAGAGTTTTACATAGTAAGGAGAAAATTAAAAAAAAAATTCTATCACCTTAGAATTTGAGGGAACTTTGTATCAAGAGTAATCTCTCCTGATCAAATCATTTGGTTCAATGTTTTTGATTCTTACTTACTCTTGAAAATTTCATGGTAAGCATAAAGTACTTTCAAAACCATGGTGATTACATAGCAATATCCCTTCTAGGGCTGTATCATAAGGAAATCATAAAAATGGGAAAAGGTCCACATGTACAACAATATTTATAACAGCTCTTTTTGTGGTGGCCAAGAACTGGAAATCAAGAGAATGCCTATCAATTAGGGAATGGCTGAAAAAGTTGTGGTATATGAAAGTAATGGAATACTATTGTGCTATGAGAAATGATGAGAGGTCAGACTTCAGAAAAACCTGGAAAGACTTGTATGAAGTGATACTGAGTGAAATGAGCAGAACCAGGAGAACATTATACGCAGTAATAGTCACAGCGTTTGAGGACTGTTTCTGATAGACTTAGCCCTTCACAGCAATACAAGAACCTAAAGCATTCCCAAAGGACTCTTAAGGCAAAATGCCATCCTTATCCAGAGAAAGAACTATGGAATCAGAATGCAAGGTGAAGCAGATTACTTTCTCCTCTGCTATGTTTTGGTTTGGTTTGACTTTTCTCATGGTTTCTCCCATTCATTTTTATTCTTCTATGCAACATGACTAATGTGTTTAATAGGAATGTAAGTGTAGAACCCATATAAGATTTCATGCCATCTCAGGGAGGGAGGGGAGAGGGAGAGGGAGAGGGAGAAAATTTAAAACTTATGGAAGTGATTGTTGAAAACTGAAAACAAATAAATTTTTTAAAAATTAAAAGAAAAAAACAATGTAATGAATCCACTTACTTAGGAATTATGAGCTATCCAACCAAAATTCATTACCATTAAGATCAGAATTTACCTTTGCACCATTCCAAAATAGCATCCACAGTTGTCCCAGCATCTGTTTAACTATCTTGCCACATGCTTTGATGCTGTCATACCGTTGAAAAGTGACTCATCAATGTGATCTGAAAGAAATACCTATACAGACTAATGCCAATGTTATATTGTGCATGGCAGAGTAGAAAGTGTGTTAGGCTTAGTAATCCACGTGATCCAAGTTCAGTTTTTTCCTCTGAAACATTAACAAATTCTTTGTGTAGCCAGAGGTAAATTATTTCATTTTTCTGAGACTCAGTTTTCTCCTCTGTAAAATGGAGATCCACAAAACCTTCCATACTTAGTGCACTTTGCTTGCAGGGCCATTTTGAGAATCAGATGAGATAGTGCAGGGAAGGTATTTCACAAACATGAAAGTGATATGGAAATATCACTTACTACAAAGGTTTCTGTAAATTTTGATGTTCTTTCTTAAGATTTTATTTGTACTAGTAGATTGTTTTGCCTTTTCACCATTTAAAAATGTAAATCATTTTTTTCACCCTCAAATGTCATTTTCCATTAGAGTTAATGTCAGATGGGAAAAACCAAGTAATTTCCACATAGACTGTGTAATATAATAGGGTATTACATAATAATATATAATATAATAGGATTATAATTATATAATTGTATAATTATAATATAATAGGATATTTCCACTATAACTTTTTGGAATGAAAAATTGATACTGTGGGGGAACTGATCTTCCAATTAAAGAGGAAGAGCAATCTTCCAAATACCCAGGACTGGCCCACAAACCTCAATGCCCTTCATTGCAGGGGTGCCTGCTTACAAAGCTGATACTCTGCAACTGGACAGATAATTCTTTCCTTTCACAAATGACAACCTCTTAGAGTTGGAAAGGACTGCTTGAACTTCCAAGAGAAGATGTCATGAATGGGGAAATCCACTTCCTTCTGAGGCAACAGATTTCTTTCAAATACTTCCAATCTTAGGAAATCTTTCCAGTGTTGTTATTATTCAACAGTTTCAGTTGTGTCTGACTCTTGGTGCCCCCATTTGGGGTTTTCTTGGCAAAGATCCTGGAGTGGTTTCCCATTTCCTTCTCTACTTTATTTTATAGATGAGGAAACTGAGGCAAACAGAAATTAAATAAGTGCCCAGAGTCACAGATGATAAGTGTCCGAGGCTGGATTTGAACTTGGGTGTTCCTGACTCCAGGCCTGATGCACTATGCCACCTTGGTGCCCCACATCTTTCCATACTTGTAAATATTAAGTGTCTTCTATGAGCAAATAGTAGGTTAGGCACTGAGGCTCCAAATATAGAAACACTATTGTTCCCTCCCTCCGAGAGCTTGCTTTCCAGTAGGGGAATTTAACATGGAGGCAGTAGGGCACAGAGGAAAACATCCTGGCTCTAGAAACAGCCAATTTGAATATTGCCTCTAATGCATGTGATCTTGAGTAAGTCATTTAATTATCTTGACCTCCATTTCTTCAACTATGAGAAATGTGTGGACTAAATAGTCTCTGAGGTCCCTTCAATCTCTCAATGGACTATACCATGTGTAGAGATGAGTACAAACAAAAGATATTGTTAGAACCAAATGCAAAGTAAATTTAGTGAAGAGAGGTTGCTAATGACTAGGAGATGTGGGTCAGGAGACCAGCAACTGAAATGAGCTTTGAAGGAAGTGAAGGATTCTAAGACCTTAAATCAAACCTAAATTTGCCCCTCTGTGACTTCCAACCAACACTCTTACCTCTGCTCTCTGGAAACAAACCCAAGTTTAATCTTTTCCAAATGGCAATTCTTCAGATAATTAAAGACAGCCCATGTGTCACCCTTGACACTTCTTCCTCATCAATCTCCCACTCCCTTTAACCAATCCTTGTTTGGCATCGACCAGGCTCCCCTGTCCCTTCTAGTTGCCTTCTACTGTGGGAGCTCCAGTTTGTTGATAAATGTGGCACCTAGAACCAAACAACATACTCAAGATATGATCTCACTAAGAAAGAGCCTTGAGTCCCATTTTCTTGAGTGACCCCCATATACCAGACATTCCTCTGGGACAGCTTCTACATTATACTATCCTTTAGTCACCTGACTGCCTTTGAAGTTTCCATCCCTAAGCATCGCTCTAATTCAAAAAGTGTCACATCCTTCACTCAGCTGGGAGAGTTGACCCTTCTATGGAGTCTTTTCCTTCCCCCCCCTTTCCCAGAATGTATTTGGTATTGAGGAGAAGCTATTGTTTCTCAACAGATCACAGGAAAAAATCGACAGCTCTTACTCCACGTTTTCTTGCCCTGGTGTCTATTTCTTTCATGAAGCTTGTGGCAAGGTTCTCTGGAGACCTTATTCCTAGATTTGATTTGTGCCTGAGTGAAAACTGGTGACCATTTGGCAGCAAGGTTAACAGGTGGGCAGGGAGTCATTTGTGTTGTGTGATACTCCATGCCCTCAGCTTACTTACTCGATAGCCGGCTTGACCTCACACCAGCTAATGAAGCTAGTTCCTCTTTTTCGGCAGACATAATATCTAGAGAGCTATGATTTATTCAGTGCAGAGTAATACCAAGGAATGCATATTGACCAGAGCATTGAAGTTACAAGAAGGCAGATTTCTGCTGAATATTATAAAAATAACTCTCATCATGAGAGCCAAGAGAATGGTCTAACTTACAAATGAGTAAGTAGGGAAGTTGGATGGTCATTATTGGAAGAAAATGGAGGAAAAAAATCCTAAATTAGGTGGAATTTTGGACTGTATGACCTCTAAGGTCAGAGACCATGATCATAGAATACTGGAGGTGAAAGGGTTCTAACCCATGCTAACCCATAGCAGGCACATAATAAATGCCTGTTGACAATTTATCGATTAAACGCTGTAGGTATAATACTGTAATAGCCTGAGATTGTATGGATGTTTTTGGCTTCTATATCATACTATTTTCTGTTTTTGACACTAAAATCTACAATTCTATATTTTATACAGTTGTGTAAACATATCCTTTATTCCTCATTTATGCACTAGGATCTTTTGAAAGCAACGGGGAAGCTTAATTCTTCTCTTTGTCTATGATTTTTGGAGGGATGGGTTTCAATTCCAGTAGGTCCCTGAGAAATCTCTTTAGGGAAGTAAGTGGTGATGATCTAAATAATTATAGATCCAACTCACATGGTCAAAAGTCATTTATTAAACACCTGACTATGTATCAGACCCTGTGCCAGTAGAGGCTTGGGTTACAAAGGAAAAAACAAAACAGTCCTTGCCCTCAAGGAGCTTATATTCTACTAGCAAACAACCTATAAAAAGATAAGTAAATATATATGAATGCAACATAAACACCAAGTCATTTCTAGTGTTGGAAAGAGCTTTTAATAGGTAATAATACTGTAAGAATATCACCATATTCATCCTAAAAGAGATTTATATGAAAGGGGAAAACATATGTAGACAAAAAATAACAATAGTTTTCACATTTTGCATTATAATTTGCAAAAAACTTTACATATTTTCATTTATTTGATTACCACAACAACCCTTGGAGATAGGTGCTATTAATATTTTTCCCATTTTGTAGATGAGAAGACTAAAGATGAGAGAGATTAAGCCACAAATTTAGTGTGTCCAAATTTGAATTTGAACTTGTCTTCCTGATTCTAGGTCCAATGTTCTATCTATTCTGCTACCAAGCTGCTTCAGACAGATAGATAGATGGATGCTGACATATTGGTATGTATATGTGTATACAGACACACACACATACATATATACACATATAGTAAATCATTTAGAGAATATGTGTATATGTGATTGTTGTCCTTTATGCTTGAGGAGGACCAAAATGACATCAACATGCTGGAGTCAAGGCATAGTATGTCACTTGTGGATGATGAAACCAGTATGACATCAGAAGACTTTACTACAGGTCAAGCACTAATAGAACGTACATGTGTATATAAATGTATACATTCATATAGTGTGTATATGTAGACATACATACAAATGCATGTGTATACACATGCACATATATGTATATATTTTTATGTATTTGTATGTGCATGTATACATATATAGAAGTAGTACCACTTTTAATCTATCCTCAAATTTTATATGTCAAGTCTGAGGGAAAAGTGAGGCTTATGCTTGAATCAATACCATATGTTATCTTGTGATTCCAACATATTATGGTACTTGGAGAGTATTAAGTAATAATTCCTCTTTATCTTCATCAACTAACATTTATTCAGTTTCTCCCCATATATGTGGCACTCACAACATTAAGTTCTATGAGTGATTTACTCATTGCAGAGAAAACATGGTCTCTGTCCTTAGGAAGTCTCCCTTTTAGATTAAAGGAAAAACAGGATGGATAAATTTTCATGGCATTAATAAGAGGGCAAGGTAAATAACATGCATGTATATACATATGCCCTTTATGTTTTGGTGCTGGCCTTGGAGCCAGTAGACCTGGGTTCAAATCCAACCACTGATGCTTACTGGTCATATGACCCTGGATATGTCCTTGAACCTCTATGTGTCTCAAGCACATCACAAGGGCTTCTCTGGGGAGTCAGAAATGGATGGAGGCAAATTTTGAGTTGCATGAGGGAATTCTCACATGCAGAGCTTCCCATGTTAACAAAAACATAGATCCTTCAAGTCGTCATAGCTTATCAAGTACTTTCCTCATCACAAATCTGTAAAGTGGGTGGGGAAAAGAACAACTTTTGCATGAGGAAATGAAAGCTTAGAGAGATGAAGGACTGTGTCAAGGGTCACGTTGCTGGTATCAGAATCAGGATTTGAAATCTGGGCCATTTTGAGAGGATAAAACAGATCCTCTAGGAATAAAAAGTCTAAAGAGCTACAGGGGGAATATCCCTGGGAGCAAATAATGCACTATGTATATGTAGGGGAAAATATGGAATTTTCTGGTTTCTCTTGATATTAATTGGCAAATTTGGACACCTGCACTGGACAAAAAAACATGAGCTATACTGACATCCTACTCTGAAGGAAATAAAATGTGCTTAGCAGCTTAACTAGGAAGGAAGCCATGGTATAAGACTAGAGCTTGGAGTTGGGAGTGGGGAGACCCCTGTTTGAATGTTGACTTATTAGCTGAGTGAGCTTGGAGAAGACAACAAGACTCTTTGAGTCTCAGTTTGATGCCTCCCTCACAAGGTTGTTGCTACCTGAGTGAGCTTGGATAAATTCGTTAATATAAATCCAGATCTTCTGTTTCTTCATCTGTAAGATGAGGAGATCTGACGGTATCTGAGACTTAATGCATTCTATAGGGCAGCTAGAGAGCACAGGGGATAGAGGGCCAGGCTTGGAATCAGGAAGACTCATCTTCCTGGGTTCAAATCTGCCCTCAAACATTTATTACTTGTCTGACCTTGGGTGAGTCACTTAACCATGTTTGCCTCAGTTTCCTCATCTGCAAAATGAGCTTGAGAAAGAAATAGCAAACCACGCCAATATCTTTGCCAAGAAAACCCCAAATGGGGTCACAGAGATCTGGACATAACCAAACAACGATGACAAAATAAATGCTAGTTGACTGGCCCATTGAGTTGCTTTCCAGTTTCACAATTCTATGAGCAAATTATTTAATAGATATTTTGCATTTTATAGGCATTAAGGAACTGGGATCATCTAACCTTGAATGTACTTTACAAATCCTACAATATCTTGTTGCAGAGTGTATCAAATGGAGAAGTCACCAAAAGAGTGATCCATAGCATGATGGAGTCCAGTGTAAGCCCCTCTGGGGCAAGGTTTATTTTTTGGTGGTAGTTTTTCTTTGTGTTCCCCATGCCTGGCCCCCAGTAGATGCTTCAAACTGAACTAATGTAATTGAATAAACAGTTGAAATTCATATTTGAAGTATTCATAGGCAAAGTCATAGACTTAGCCCTGAAAGGAATATCAGAAATCATCTCATATATCATCATATTAAAATAAAATAGGAACTACACTTTTATCTTGGTCAGACTATACTTGAGAGTGTTGTGAGGTAACCAATACTGTTTTTGACACCTCCTCTTTTGCGGACTTAAGTTCCCAATTCTAAGTCATATGATAGTATAAAGAAAAACATGGGATTTTAATTACTATATGCATGGGGGAGGAGGGAAAGCAGATCAAACTCAGAGCTGCCTCTAAGGTTTTTAACCAATAAAGGGGTAGGTCGATGGGGAGATGCGTTAAATTAAAATAATCTACTGGTTGATCTAATGATTGACCTGACATTAATTTGTGAACCAGACAAAATTGATTTTGAAAAATGATTTTTTTTAAATGAAAGGTTCAAATTATTGTCTCAAATCGTTCTTCATAAAAACAGCCAAGAGAAGTGCTGGCAAGACTCCAGATGTATCAGGCTAATACATATGTTAAAAGGCATGCAAGATGTGTCTTACTTTCAACTAATGAGAGTTTGAATCCAACCTGATTGGCCCCTGTTTACATAGGGAAATTAAAAAATTCATTGGTTGCTTCCTCCTCGGCATGTGTCCACCTTGATTGGCCGTCCACTGGTGGCTAGGCAACCAGGCGGAGAATCTTTGGAACAAGTAGCAGACTTCATCACAGCAGGGGCCATGAGGCTTGAAGCTCTGGGATCAATTAAAATGCCAGGCTTTTCCAGGCTGGTTTCCAGCGCATCTGTGCATGATTCCACATAAATTTAGGGAATTAAAGATCAGACAAAGGTAAACATTTCCTTGCTTTGCTTAGCATTGATTTAGAACGAGAGGATGAAATATGACAAGGCCATTTGGGCCCATAGCAAGGTTTACACCTTCAGTTTATTTTTTTTACACTGGATTTCTTTATTATTTTAGGTATGTTGTAATTGGAGGCTGCTTAAATCATCTGTGTTCCTCTCTGCTTTTTTTTAAAGGCAAAACAAAGACGGTATCTATTCCTAATTTAATGGAAAAACCATTTAGGACATAGTTCATCCTTTATCATGAACAAGGCAAAATTTTTTTTTTTATGTTTCTAATATTCTAGCTTCCAGCCCATTTGGTTCAATCCCTTGTGCTCAGGAAAGTTCATCTGGTGCCCTTCAGAAAAGAAGCTCCATTTTTACATGTGAGTCAAGAAGAGTGACCTTTGTGTCGCTTCTCATTTTCTCTTCCTCGGGGACACAATAGCTCAGGCTCTTCCCACAGAAGAGAGGAAGGAGCATTCTCTGCCTGTGTGTGTATGAAAGAGAGATGTGAGTCTCCTTTGAACTCGAGGATTTGGGGAGTAGGCACATCTCAGAGACAGCTGCATAATCAAGCAGCTTCTCAAGCCCAGAGAGCAGGAAAGATCCAGAGAGACAAGACAGGGCAGATTGAGTGAAAGGGGCATACTATTATTTTCAGTCCCAAGGAATAAAATCCATTTATATCATACCCAGTTTATGAGTCTGGGAATAAAAGGTTGGTGGTGAAAGAAAAGAAAACATGAAAGTGAAAACCTCCTGTCCGCCCAAGTATTCGAAGGAAATGAAGACTATCACTTCTCAGAAGTTACCACAGTTATCTCATCTGTAAAATGGGGAGATGTTAAGAGCTATGTTAGAGCAATGTGTCACACTAAAATAAAAATGCAGCAACCAAACCCTACACAGGAACTCCTGAGGCTGCACATTGACTCAGAAAACCACATATTAATATTTTCTATGGTGTTATTATTTTTACTTACTTTGTTAAATATTTCCCAAGTGCATTTTAATGTAGTTGGGGCCCCGTGTTAGACATCTTTGAGTTAGAGAGGCCCCAAAGGGCTTCCAGTTTTAAAATTGTATGATACTATGAATTAGATGTGTAATTAAAATAAAAATGACATTTATGTAATCCTTTCCAGGCAACATGCTGTAATGAATACTCTGGTCTCACTCTCCCAGAGCAAGACCACAGACTTCTCCCCCTCAGGGTTCTGTGGGTATCACTCTAACTACCAGCTCAAGCCTTGATTTCAGGAGTTAACCACTAGTAATTAACATCATTTATATTTAGCTAGTGAATATCAATTAACATTTACATTATATTTTTTATTTATTTTTTAATTTATGAAATAAAACAAGCATTTCCATACCACAGCATAATAGTTTACAAAGGGATATTTACTTCAAAAATATAACAAGAAAATAAACATTCCCTCCCAGTTCCTTCGGAAGACATTCTCCCCTATAGCCACCTTGATTCTAGGGAGAAAGGGCTCAGACTGAACAGTTTCCAGGCAGGCAGAAAGGCAGATGTCAATTATTTATTAAGTACTTGCAATGTGCCTGGCACATACAAATACAAGTAAAAAGATAGTCCCTGCCCCTATGGAACTTATATTCCAATAGGGGAAAATAATAAATAAAAAGGAACTTGAAAAAAAAACGATGGGGTGGAAGGAAAGGGGAGTTCATAGAGTCAGAAAGATAGCGAAGAAGGGCATGCAGCTACTAATTTCAGAAAAACCTGGGAAGACTTACATGAATAGATGCAAGTGCAGTGAGAAGAACCAGGAAAACACTGTACACAGTAGCAGCCATACTGTATGATGATCAACTGTGAATGACTTAGGTTTTCTAAGTAATACAGTGATTCAAGACAATTTCAAAGGACTCATGATAAAAAATGCTATCCACTTCCAGAGAAAGAACTGGTGGAGTGTGAATACATATTGAAGCATACTATTTTTCACCTTTTTATGCATTTTTTTTCTTTTGGTCAGTTTCTTCTATCACAACATGACTTATTTGGAAATATATTTTACATATATAAGTCATATCAAATTGCTTCCTGTCTCAGGGAGGGGGGAGGTGTATTGTTAATATTTAATGTATTTTTAATGGAATGAGAAGATCCTTCCCATTTTTCATAGGTCCATGTGATCCACTTGAGTCACATGGAAATCTGAGTTACATGAGTCTGTAGTGGGAGAAGCACAGCTAGTCTTGTAAGTGTTTGTTTATTGGGGAAGGGGGGAAGACTTGGGAATGACTTTGTCCCTACAGTGCTAATGTATATTGACTTCTTGGTTACTATGACATATTGGGCTTTCTACTGTTGGGATTTGACTTTCTTGTGTCTGAATAAATGTTTTTCTTCTGCCTTCTATATGGAGACTCTGTTATTCTTTGTGATTCAGAACTATGCCAGCATATTCATAGTCACTCTCAATGCTATGAGTATTGCCTTGGCAATATAGGAAGCAAGAGGAGGAGGAAGAAAATTTGGAACTCAAATTTTTTTTAAAAAAATAAATTTTAAAATTTGTATTTATATGTAATTGGGAAAAAAATGCTATTAAAAAAAGAATAGAAGTCCTGAACCCACTCCTAAATAGAGATCCTGAAAAGAATTCATCAGTGGGAGGATGTTGATAAAGGGGAGGGATGTTCCAGGGTGAGAAGGCAGCTGAACTACAGTGGCAAAATCCTTAGAATCAAAAGCTCAGATGGAAGGAAATAAAGAGCATGGCTCTCCAGAGTTCATCTCCCAAAATGTTTGTAGATAATATTGGTCCTTGAAAATTCACATTCAAATTCAGTTATCCTGCCGAACAAGCACTAGTCTCCACCTGGACTGGCTATTTTGAAAACCTTGCAGAGACTCCATCTCATATCTGCTAGTGGCTAACTCTTGTGACCTTTCAAAATTGACAAGGTCATAGCTGCCAATTTTCTTTATCTAAAACCAAAGAACAGATACTGAGGTAGAGAACCAAAGGCAGGTCTTTTAATGAAACATCTCAAAACCCTTCCCCTTGTATCTTGTCCCACATCAAATGCCTCCTGTCTTGAAGCAGTAAATCTTCTATGGAAAGGAAGAGTGAGATTAACTAGTGCCTTTTGAATGAATTCCCCAGTTCCAACTCTTCAACCATAACCAGTTGAAGAGACTCCTATTTACCATATGGTTAGTAGGTTGGAACTAGCTACAGAATATCTATGCTTGCTCCAATACTGACATGGGAACTACCTGAGTCAAGCTTTCCACACATGCTCCTAATGACCATGCTCACTGGGCAATCATCTTGTTCATTTATAGAGGTGGGGAACCTGCAGCCTCAAGGCCACATGTGACCCTCTAGGTCTTCAAATGCAGCCCTTTTACTGAATCTAAACTTCACAGAAGTTTAGTACAAGGATTTGTTCTCTGAAGTTTGGATTTAGTCAAAGGGCCACACTTAAGGACTTCTTTCATTAAAGAAGGCTGCAGGTTCCCCATCCCTGTACTGGGCACTCTCAGTTTTATTCAGACTCAAGGTCAGAAGGAGCCAGTTCCTTGTTACGAGTAGATAGAAAGCCAGCCTCAGAATCTGGAAGATGTGGGTTCAACACATACTGGCTTTGTAATCTTGGACAAGTCAATTAATGCCCTATTAATCCCGGACAGCAAACTGAGATGGTTAATTATAGAACAGTTCCTGTTCTGCATTAGTAGTAGGAACTGTTTCACCAGAAATTCCCTGTTCTGACCACAGGTCTTAACCAAATAAATGTAGCATCATTTGAGACATATCAAGATCAAACGGCTGTAGGGACTGCCTTTATGATTACTCCCATCATACGGAAGAGGAAATGGTCTCAGACTGGTTAACTGGCTTAATTATGGATATAATAGATTGGTTAAGTGACTTAAGTGAAATGTCTAAGGGAAGATTCAAATCCAGTCTTCTGACTCCCAGTCCACCAGAATTTCCACTATGCCATGTTTCTTCTACTTCATCAAGAAAAATCTTTCATCTGAAATATCCTCTTAATACCCACATCTACCAAATCCACCCCTTTCTCTTTAATCACAGGGTTGCCATTTTAATTCAGGTCTTTACCCCTGCCTACCTGAACTATGGCAATAGACTCCCAATGGTCTCTGTCTCAAGCGTCTCCTTTCTTCAATATTTAACATCCACACAGCTGCCAGTGATGTTCTTACAGCCCAGAATCAACCATGTCACTCCCCTGTAAACTCTCCTTGTTCCTTACTGCTTCTTGGATCCAATCCAAACTCTACTGTCTGGCCACAAAAGCCCCTTCACAACCTGGTTCCAATTCACCTTTACAGCTTTGTCCTGAATTACTCCCTTTCACTCACTCCTTAATCTTGCCTTCTTGAACTGCTTCCTTTTCTTCACATACAACCTTCTATGACCCCCATCTTTGTGCTTTTTCCTGACTGTCCCCTGTTCCCTATATGCCCTCCTTCCTGGCCTCTCACTCTTTGAAAGCTTGGGTACCTTCAAAGTCCAGTTCAAATGAAACTTCCTTTTCTGAAGCCTTTTTTAAATCCCTAGGTGTTCCCCACTCAATTACTTTGAATTTATATCATGTGTACTTAACAGATGAACACTTTGTCTCTTATAGGATGCAACAACACTGAGTACTCATTGTTCATTTCTATTCTCAGTGTCTAACACATAGTTGCTGTTTGCCCTTCGTTTTTGAAGAGACATCATGATGTTTGGGTATAGTGTTTTCTTACTGTGGTTGATCAGGAGCCACTTATTAAACGCTGATTGTTTGATCATAACGTATTTGAGGAAGAGAGACTCAAATTATCTGGATGAGAGGAGTCTCAATTCTCAATTTTGTGCCTCAGATGTGTGTAGATACAGATGTAGTATAAACATGATTCTAAAATATCCATTTCCACTAGGACACAAGGAAATTACAAAAACTTCACTTTATCATTTCATGCTATTTTTTCCCCCAGCAAAGACCCTAAAGGAACAGTAGTTTCCCATTTGGATGGGGTCTGTGAGACAGTGAAAAGCTGGGCTTTACAGCCAGGTCGTCTGCCTCTAGACACCCTCAGAATAATGCTACAGACTGCCAAGGTACACGATGCATTGTTTTAATAAGAAAAGCAAGTGGAGGCATAAAACCTAGACATCTTATGGAGGTGAATTTTAATTTTCTATCATACTTGGTGTATAGAATTAATGTTGCTTATATAGAGTTGGCATATTTATGGCTGGTGTTTCTTTCATATACCAATTCTTCCCTTTTTCCTACATATGAGAAGTGTTCAGAGACCTAGAAAAAACTGACTTTGTTCCAATGCTGACCAAGCTGCTGGAGAAATTTTAAAAAAAAAGGAAAGATTTGTCTCCAACGTCACAAAGTCATGCTGCCTTCAGAGTGGATTCTGCACTAATAAGACTGGTTGCAGTCCAACAAAAATCCAAGTGATTGTAGAAAAGAGGACCTGGCTCCAGATGCTCTCTCTGTGTCACTTATGACCTCTGCAACCTTGAGTAATCACTATATAAATATTAACTATTATTAATATTTTACAGATATCAAACCTGAGACTTGATCATGGTCACATCAATACTTGTTTGCTTCTCTATGACTTTGGGCACTGAAAGGATGGATGGATGAATTGATGGATAGATAGATAGATATAGAGATATTTTACATATACACATATATGTATATATTACTCCATATAATGTATTTCTACTACATCACATATAGAGAGTGGAAAGATGAGGGTCATTCAGTCTCTGCACTTGGCTTTTGTCTGGCCATATCTAGCTGAAATATGAAAGTCAATTCTCTGTGTCATATTTTAGGATGGACTGGAGCATGTCCAGAAGTGGGCAAACAAAATATTTTCCATGTGGAAAAAAAAGCACTTGAAGGAACTAGGAATATTAAGCCAGGAGAAAAAGAGGCTTGGAGTCTTGAGAGGGTCATAATAAACTGACTTTAAGATTCTCACAGAGAAAAGAAATAAAAGTTGCTCTGTTTGGTCCTAGAGGACAAAAATCTGAAACAATGGATAAAGTTGCAGAGAATCAGATGGAGAGCTCTGCATCTATAGTCAGGAAGATCTGAGTTCAAATCTGACCTCAGATATTTATGAACCTGTCACTGATCAAGTTACATCACCATTGTCCATGTCAGTATCTTCATCTATAAAATATAACAGCCTTACCCCCAAAGTTGTACGAAGATCAAATGAGTTAACGTTTATAAAGTTCTTTGCAAAGCTGAAAGCTGAAATAAACACCATTATTATTTTGACTCACTGTAAGGAAAATCTCTCTGACAGAGATATTTAAATGAGAAATATATTTCCTTGGGAAGCAGTGGGTGTTCTCCTTACTTCCAAGGGGCTTCAGGAAAAGGCAATTGATCACTTTTCAGGGATGTTAGAGAGTGAATGACGTATCCCTGGTCCACTGCTTAGTGTCTGTGCTTCTATGAATGCAGAGCTTTGAAAGTAGAGAACTCCTGTCATTATTTTATCTCCAAAACCCAAATTGAGTCTTTAAGGATGAAAGGATAATTTTATCCTTCTTTTATAAAAAGAAAAATGAGCTTTGAAGATCTATTCATTCCTGATAATAAAACATCACTCTTAACACTTCCTTGGGTTATGTTTCCTTGGCTTCTCATTCCAGGAAGATGGGTTATTTTTCAAGCATTGCTAATATATTTTAAGTATATTGTTTGTATGGATATATCTTTATTTAAATAATATTTTGGTTTTCACCAGTTACATGTAAAGATAATTTTTAACATTCATTAAAAGACAGAATATATCTCTTTTGAATGTAGACAATGAACATTGTAGTATTTTCTTGGGTTATCAAATAAGCCTTACATATAAGGAAATAGCATGGGATAGTTGCTATAATATGCTAAACTCAGAATTTGGAAGGGCTAGGTTTCAGAACTATTTGAATAAGTGGAGCCAAAGAATAATCTTTAATGATTCAATGTTAGCTTGTAGATAATTGTGGATGTTTAACCTGGATAAGAAAAGTCTTAAGATAGGCATGATAACTGTCCAGGAGAAGCATAACACCTCTGATAGTACATTGGTGACCATGGGCAAGTCATCCAACTAAGGATACAGTTTTCTCATCTGCAAAATGGAGATAACACTGCCTATAATGCCTGAGTCACAAGGTATAAATGAGATTATGAAAGAAAAAACTTTGTAACCTTAAAAAGCCTTTTAGAGGTCAGATATTATCATTAATTAATGTTTGCAGAATGGAATTCTTGACATTGTTGCCCTGGGAAAAGAGAGATAAGTTTGGAATCAGAAGACTTGGTCTTAGAATCAAGAAGAACTGGAGTATTTTCCTGTCTCACTTGCACACTGGTTATGTGACCATGGTCATGAGGCTACCATTTCTTTATGTGTGTAACGAGGTAGCTAGATCTGATGACCTTTAAGGTTCCTTTCAGCTCTAAATCTAAGATCCCATGGCCTATTCAAATCCTGTCTGTGACTGACTATATGACCTTGGACACATAGTTTAATCTCTCTGCTTCTCAGTTTCCCCATCACCAAAATGAGGATACTCCACTTAGGTCCAGTTCTAAGTCTAAGTCTTTGAGAAGTACCATCATCCTACATAACTTTGTGCTGTCAAATGATACTGCTTGTAATGGTTTTAGGTACTGTTTGATTACAATACATGACCATTTGTGTAATACTTTCTATTGTTTTGAAATTGCAAGTTCAAACAACAACACATACTTTTCAAAATCATCTAGGTGATGTGGAAGACACTCAGATCCTCCACAAACACATCAGTATCATAATTATACTTATACCATGAGTAGTAATAAAAACTCATATTTTTGTAGCTCTTGAAGATGTATAAAATGTCTTACAAGTATTATCCTACATGAGCCTCACATCAACTCTGGGGGATAGAATTGAGATGTCAAAATTTTTTTTTAAAAATCCATAAATGCCACCATTTATGAAATTTCTCCCCAGACTACATATATTATACAGTTGTTTCTTTGAATGACATTTCAACTTTTTAAAGAAATCACAGAAATATGAATGCACCACCACTGTTTTCCAAAATTTCTAAATTTTTCACAATTTCTTTGGAATTGACCCCACAAGCCAAGCCAAAAGTCATTTCCAGCTTTATTTTAGTTTCAGGAAGAAAATCAGGAGACTAAGCATTTAATTGTAGTTTTCTCTCCATTCTGAGCCACTTAGGATTTTATGATTTGGAAACAGTTCCGTAACTAAAGTCAAGTCTGCATCCTCAGCCAAGCCCTGAATCACATTAACTGTTCTTCCCCCTAACATACAGACCTTAGACACCAGCAGCTCTGAGGATTTGGCAAGCAAACGCAGGCCAAAGCAGGCAGCGGTGATGCTTTCCCATACTGAAAAATAGACCACTTTGTAAAGTAGCATAACAATATTTTTAAACCCATCATTTAAAATTCCAAGATTCCAAGTTCAAATGAAATTAACTATGGATAGCCTCTTTGGACACCTGATCACTTGTCATTCTCTCCTCTGTTTGTGTCTATTAATGTATGTAAAATTGTAAAACACTCAATCAAATGGGTGGTTAAAATATAAAACAAAGCAAAATATTGACTCTCCAACCCCTTGATAGAAAGTGTGTTCATCCTTTGTTTCCAAAGAAGACCATACCATCAGAGAAATAATGACATGAATTGCACTTTACTTTGTTTTGAGTGAGGTGGGGCTGTGCAGGTCACCAGCCTCACTTCTCCTCCAGAGCCATCTGAATCTAGTGACCAGATATTCACCAGGATGACTGGAGATGACCCAGGTTGAGGCAATTGGGGTTAAGTGACTTGCCCAAGGTCACACAGTTAGTGAGTGTCAAGAATCTTTGAATGAATTTGCTTGTATCAGAGAAAATTTCTGTCATTTCCTCAATGGGATTTGCAACCATTGTAAATTAGGTGAAGTCACAGGCTGACTCCAAGTTTTTAATTCATATGCATTGCACAGATACGTTAGTGAAGCTACAGGAATCAATCCTTAGGTAAAACTCAAAAGTCCAGTAACTGTTAGAGAACTATGTGCTCTTAGAGTATGATCACCCACCTCATACTTGGGGTCACATTCATCTTTATCTCAAGGCCAAGTTTACTATGCATAAATTCTTTCTCACTTTTATTAGTGATTAAATATTTAATGCAATTCACTTTAACAAGTATTGGACCACTATGGGTATTGTATGAATTTTCTAAAAGCTTGTATACATATAAGTTGCTTTCCTAATTAGAATGATAACTCCTTGAGGTGCCAACACCATTGGCAAGAGGAGAAGTGGGTTTTATTTTGATTGACTGCTTTTCAATGCTTACCCAACAGGGCTTGTAGAGATTTCATCTCCTGAATGGAAGGTCCAGAGTTAAGAATGCACCTATCTTTTTTTCTCCTTTAAACCACTGCTTGGAAATTGTTGGGGACATTTTTCACTAGGGAAGTAAATAAATAAAATTCACAGAGGTATTGAGTCTAGGACTCATAATATCATATAGTTGTATATGGGGATATGTGATTTTGAAGGTCAGGAAGAGGTGGATTATGTAGGGAAAGCTGGAAAAGAGATATGGCTATAGCCCTCTTACCCATTATAGTAAGATGGGTATATGGTTGGTCCCATGCCTGGGTAGTGCTAAAGTCTGGGCCAGGGATAGGCTGTACCTGGTACTTGTCTCCTAAACCTCATAGTTTCCCACAAACCATGTGTTGCACTACCACATAGGACCATGGGTTTAGACCTAGAAAAGTTCTTTGTGATTGAAACAGGTTAATAAGCATTTATTAAATACTTATTATGTGCCACCCGCTGTGATAAATACCAGATAGTCCAAATTAGTGCTAAATACTAGATTAATCCAATCTCCTTCATCCTATAGATTTAGACCTGTACATCAGCAAGGACCCTGGCATACATAGGAGGGCCTGCTATCACAGATTCTTAGATCTTCATTTCTAAAAGGAAAGCAACCTTTGAGAGGTCAACAATCACTTTAATCAAGCACATATGTATCGTTCACTTAGTTCAAGGGAAAAAGTCAGCACCCTAAACTTCAGAGAAAATACAAGAGAAATAAAGCTCAACAGACAGGACTTCCTCTTGCCTGGCCATAAACAATACATACATCATAGATCAATGGACAGATCCAACTGTCTGACCATACATATCTACTTAACAGAGAGACAAGCACCAACATCTGGGTTTTCAAAGCCAGGGGGCTGCTTAGCAGCTACCCAGAGTCTCATCAGGCACACAAACCTTCTTCCAAAAACTGTCCCAAAGTAAAACCTCACCTCAGAGTATTTATATGCTTTGCAGAGCCAGAGGGCATCACAACCCTTGAGAACTAGCACCTCATTAGAAATTGAGAAAAGGTGTTGTCTCCCCTAATCAAGCTTCCCTTATTGATGGATGGGGAAGATCTTTAACTCTCTGATTAACATTGCAACTTGAGACCCACAGAGGTTTAAGTGGCTTATTCAAAGCCACATGGGTAGCAGTTAACAAAATCAGAATTTAACCTCAAGTTCAATGACACCAAACCAAATGTTCTTTCTGCTACATTATGGTGCCTCCCTTTTTCCATACAGACAAGGAAAATAGAATGGGAGTCATCGCTTTAACCATGACAAAAGGGATGGAGACACATTGCCAAATGTTGGTGGGCACCTCCTCCTCAGCCAGATAATTACTAATGGGCACTGCAAACCCATATAAAAGTTGATCTTGCAGGGCATAGATACTTCATAGCACAACCTGACTAAGGATCCAGGAATGAACTATAATAGTTTTATCACAGTCTTTTTCCATTGCCAAAGATAGAAAATTCAATAGTTGGTGATTGGGATGGGAGGAAAAGTTTCAAAAGCCAGTTTGAGCTCCTTAGAAGAAAAAATAGGTTAGAGGGTGAAATGAGCGGGGGACAATTAAAAATATCTTCAAGCATTTCAAATGAATGGTGATCTGACTTGTTCTTTTTGTATCCAGGGGAAAGAGCTAAAGGGAACAAAGAAAATCACCAAGATGCAATTTTAGACTTGTTGTCAGGAAACAACAAAATAGAGAACAAACTCTTCTTAAAGACTCCTAGTCCAAGGTATGTTTCCAGTTTCACCTTGGTACATCCAGCACTGGGCATACTGCTTGGCACATGGCAGGTATTTAATAATGCTAAATTGAAATAGAACTTACCCAAGGTCAGGAAAGCAGACTGGATGGATAGAACACTGGACTCAGAATAAGGAAGACCTGAGTTCAAATCCGGCCTCAGACACTTACGATCTATATGACCTTGGGCAAATCACTCAACCTTTATGTTCCTCAGTCTCCTCATCTGTAAAATGGAAATGATAACAGCACCTATCTTCTAGAGTTGTTGTGAGGATTGAGACAATAATTATAAAGTGGTTAGCATAGTGCCTGGAAGTTACTATTCTTATTAGACCTATTTGTTCAGATACAGGTTGGATTATATTCTTCCTAAGATTCCTTTCCTCACTGGGATACTGTTTCTGGGAACATCTTAAGGGATCCAACACATTGCCCAGTGGTTGGTTCTGAGGAGGTAAGAGATGACCATCTTTCCAGGCAGGATGCAGCAAAGGTCTGGGTATAGGAAGCCCTTTAAGATGGAAATTCAAGAACAATTTACATAGTGCCTGAAACCCTGGGATGTCAGCTGCCTGCCCAGGAATAGAACACAATGGTGTCCCTGTGAGGGGGGAGGCTGGTCCATCTCCATCTGGGTCAAGTGCCCCTTTGTCACTCACTGAAATGTGACAAAAATGCCTAGAGACAGGCTTGGTCCAATGGTTGGTATAGCACCACAGAGTCCAGGGTATGTTCACTGGGGTTTTAGAGACAGATGAGGGGCCATTTCTAGACAATACTTCCTGTACCCTTGCCATTCTACATTATCCTTTCCCTGCATCCTGGGCTCTGCCTGCTGGGTCGCTAGGCTCTGATATATGAGCTCTCATTTTTCCTTGCCCAGAACCAGGCCTTCATGGGACTTCTCCACAATTTCTCAACATGCCTATCTCTCCCTGCCTCTTCTCTCCGTTTTTAGCTCTAGTTTCCCTTTATGGACAGGTTGTGTCTTCATTGTTTGATTGTATTTTTATTTCTAATGTTTAGCACAATGTCCAGCATATACTAGGCACTTAATAAATGCTTTTATCATTGATTCATTCGTTCATTTTCCTTGACCACTGAGGAATGAAGATCCATATATTCTGGTGATAAAAACTTTCTGAAAGGGCGGTTAGGTGACACAGTGACTAGATTGCTGGACCTGGAGTCAGGAAGACTCATCTCTGTGAGTTCACACACAGCCTCAGACACTTACTAGCTGTGTGACCCTGGGAAAGTCACTTAACCCTCTTTACTTCAGTTTTCTCATCTGTAAAATAAGCTGAAGAAGGAAATGGCAACTACTCCAGGATCTTTGCCAAGAAAATCTGAAAAGGGGTCACAAAGAATTGGACATGACTAAGAAATGATGCAACAACAAAAACTTTCTGAGAAATAAAGGGCATAGTGCACGTTGCCACCAAAGAGAATACCCTGGAGTCTAGGCTGGACCAAGCCATAGTTCCCTAGGATATAAGTTCTAAAGGGGCAAGGAAGGAGGCAGGAATTGCATTAACAGAGTAATTAATGATTTGGTAGCTTATCCCCATAGTCACTCTTTTATGATGGAGGTGTATGCCCTCCTGATTCTGTTTCATCCACAGGACCATGGGCCACAACATAAGCCCTAAGCCTTTAGAGGCTCACGTGATAGATTTAGAATTACAAGGGACCTTATCTAATCTAAGTTTCCTTATTTTACACAAGAGGTAACTGAGGCCCCCAAAAAGTTGAGTAACCTGCTCCGTTGTACAAGAAACAGAAGGCAGCAGAACCAGGATTTGAATCCAGTCCTCTGACTCCAGATCCAGCACCTTTGATAAATTTAAATGTAAAAAATTCTACACTGTGTTGCCTCAGTTTCCAAATAGATTATAGGAGAATAACCACACTTACATTACCATCTTCATGCATTCATTAAGTGAAAAGCACTCTACAAACCATAAAGTGGTATAAAAAGGTAGATATTTTGGAACACAAACTCTCTCTGGAGCTGAAGGCCCTGAATTCAAATCCTGATTCAGAAACTGACTACCTTTGAGACCACAGGCAAATCACCTACTTGAGCCTTGACTTGCTCATTTGTAAAATGAAGGCAATGGACCAGAAGGCCTCTGAGGTCCTTTCCAGTTCTGAACTTTAAACTCTCCCAATGGCCAGGAGCTTCCTTTCAGTACCATCAACAAGGCCCATGTTGTTAGATTACACAACTATATGGTGCATTTATTTCAAACCATTTTCAGCTATAGTGCCTACAACTGTTCACACCAACAGTGACCAAAGAGTTAAAACCAAAGAGGCTCCTAAGAAATTCACCATAGTTGATTAGCTAAGCTTTTTTTTTCTTTTTCCCCTCCAAAATAAGGTATTGGCTCCAAAGGCCACAGAATATCTTTCTCCAACCTCAGTCCCTGTAAAAAATTTTTTTAAAAAGTATCTAATGGCAGCCAACTCATTACCCCCACAAGATTACTACAGCACATGTGGCTGAAAATACAACACAGATCTTCTCAACTTGGCATGCAATAGTGAGCCAGAGGAACACTCTCCAAGAAGTGATTTAATTTCTTTGGTTTCATATATTAAGTCACATTTTTTGGCAGGCAAGCTAAGAAAGAGAACTTTGTGAGCAAATTGGCCAATGGAATACAAAGTCCACATTTCAGCAGGCCCTTCTGTAGACAGCCTACTTGTTTGATGCAATAGGTAGGTCTTAGTTGTTAAGGCAGATACTTGTTCCTCATGAGCTATCCATTGGGTGACAAACTTGTGACTTCTCTGTCCTGTTGAGTTCCCTTCATTTTCCTCTGGTGCTATTGACAAGTCTCTTGAAGGTATTTACATTCATGTCTGGACTTTAACCTGAATTCCTTGAAGAAGATCATCCAGTTGGATCAAGGGCAAATACCTGAAGCCAACAGCAATAATTCCTTTGAAAGAAACCTGACACTAGCACAATGAGGATGATCAATCCTATTGCTTTCATTGAAAGATGTAGGGGAAAAGATTAGTTCTGGGAGAAGATGTCTCACAAGAAAAAAGTATATGGAGTCCCAATGAACAGAATTCTGGACTTGGAGTCAAAAATGTCATTTTGGACTTCAGTATCCTCATCTGTAAGATGGGAGGTTGAATTAGATGATCTCCAATGTTCCTTTTATTCAGACTCTGTAATCCTATGATCTTTCTAAGCCATCAGCAAAATGGGGACAGTAAGGGCATCTAGTTAACCAGTTTGTTGTAAGACACAAATGAGATAATGTTTTTAATGTGTTTTGCAAAACTTAAAATGCTATAAATATAACAATGTTATATAAATATAAAAATGTTTAGATAGAAATGGTCTTGGGACAGGTAGTCACCTTGTTATTATATCTTTTATTTAATGTTCTGTGAAGGAAGTTAAAATAATTGGTTTTTGTAATCAAAAGTATTGGGATATAAACTCACCTTCTTTTGGTTCAGTGCAAGTATTGGCTTTGTATCTTCAGAAGGAGATAGAACGATGAAGATGATATGTATCTCAAGTGTTCACATGACTGATTGCTTTTGCTAAGTCTTTAGGAAGCACAGTGAACACAGTAAGGAGCCTGGAATCAGGGAAATCTTGGTTCAAATGCAGCCTCAAACATTTCCCAGCTGTGTGACCCTGGGCAAGTCACGTAATCCCGTTGGCCTCAGTTTCCTCATCTATAAAATTTGCTGGAGAAAGAAATAGCAAACCATTCCAATACCTTTGCCAAGAAAACCCCAAAAGGGGTCACAAAGAGTCAGACACAACTGAATGTTTTGACAACAACATTTTGAAAGCTTTATGGTCTATGAGAGTAGAGATTATAAGTACTTGAGATGGTGGCATGCTTTTCTTAAGTTTTCATAAGTCAACAAGTCAGTGATTATGGGAAATAATTCCATCTGTGATAATGTTGAGTTTCCAGCAAAGTTTACTTGATTTTCATGTTTTCAGATCCATTGTAGGATGGAGATATGTTAGCTGTTAGTTTTTAGGAAAAAAAATAGTGAGTTCTAGTCACCACGTTGTTGTGACTTGTTAGGAGATACTGTGGAGATGTTAAGTTTTTGCAGGTTAGAATGATATGCTGAATAATTTCTACCGCTTCCTTGCATAAAGTCAATAAGTTCGGGTTCCTTAAGGATCACTTGTCTATAATTTCTGGTGGTATAATATAAGCTGACTTGGTCCTGAATTGTCATCATAAACTTCTCCAACTAAAAAGGCATATTTGGTGTACCCCATCTCCATTGAATCGCTACCTTTTAAAAAGCGAACCTCATTCAGATTCGAATGGATCTCTTGGCACCTTTAAAGAAAGTGAGGCTTTGATTATCTTATTTGCATATGAAAAGGCCAGTAAAGCATTTTAATATAGCTGAGACTTGGAATTTATTCCCCATCCTCTCATCTGCATGAATTATCAGGGAGACAGAGTTTTGTTTTTCAACCTTTTAACTCAAACACAGAACTGTTTGGTAATTTTTAAGCCAATGGATATTGGCTGGTTATGACCTAGTTTACTGATCGTGCAGATCTGGGGAATGTGTGAGGTGGTCACCTTAAGTTAGACTGTAGTATCTCAATGCAGTGACTGAACCCTATAATGGGAGGAATTGTTCATAGAAGTTAAATCCCAAAGGGCGTTTCCCGATCTCCCACTTTCTGCCTTGGAGATGGCTGGACTCAAAGCTATGACCATGATTAATGACGCTTCTGCAAATCCCTAGGGTGAGGCATTCTGTTTTCGTTAAAAAACAGAGTAGCAGTATCCCACCTGATATTTGCCCGTCACTCTGTAACTGGAGTAGTTGGAGACTATGACTGCCAAATGATTTCAGTTAGAGTGGGTTCATGCAGTTGTCAAGCTGGAGGAAGAACCCAGCTCCTGATGAGATGTTTCATGAAGTTAAGGA
Organism: Potorous gilbertii; assembly: GCA_028658325.1. Lineage (NCBI taxonomy): Eukaryota > Metazoa > Chordata > Mammalia > Diprotodontia > Potoroidae > Potorous > Potorous gilbertii. The sequence goes on along the minus strand of CM053772.1, from coordinate 246,583,817 downwards.
ATGGGAGAAGCTACATAAAGCTAAATCTCCAGAAGCTAGGGAGAATCAGGAGTATCACCAGAAAAGAGAAGAAGATAAGTATGACATTGAGGTATTTTGACAAAACACTGTCACTAGGTACAGAACACTATCTCAAAGAAGGTACATATGATGGACAGGGAGAAAGAAAAGAAGAGGAAGTGGGGAGAAGAGGGAGATCTAATTAAGGCAACGAGTCTGTATTTGAGAGGGGCAGATGGCAATAGAAATAAGATTGGGTGAATAACTCTGCAGGTCACTCCACCCACCCTACCTGTTACACTGAAAAGTCCATCACTCATTTGTCCAAAGCTCCTTTGTCTACATTGTTGGTTGAGATCCTATGGATGTTACCCATTGAAGGCCTTCTGACGCCACTCTCAGATCTTAGTTGTTTAATATCTTTTGTCCTGTCATGGTCTTCTTCAAAAATGAAGGACGAACACAGACAGACCTGAGTTCAACCACTTTTGACTACATTCAACAGACTTGATGACATCAACTCAGTGCACAGTGAAGTGATAGCTGCTTGTTTTTAGTGCGAGCTCAGGTCCCAATTAGTATGGATAATGAATCCATATGCTGGTTGCATTATTCAAATCCACTAGGCTGGAACCAATTATCATATTTTACATATAATTATCACTTCGAATAGTAAAATTTTGAATAATATAACCACTTCTTGGCATTCGGTATTCACGTTAATAATGACCTGGCTATTTCTTTAAGTTTTTAACCCATTAATGACATGCTCAGAGAGCATCTACAAATCTTCTTCCCCTTTACCATTATTTACCAGTGCACCGGCAGATTCTGACCTATCACGTTCCTGAGCAGTTTTGAGAGAATTTTTACTTCTGTCCCGGATCGGAGAAGAAAGAAGCAAGATATCATTTGACAGAGGCTCCTGGCCTCAGGGCCATCTGCTTGGTAATTCAGGGGCCATTCCAGCTCTGGAGTATTTAACTAACCCAGAGCCATGAAACTGTAGAAGCCTTTGAACTGTGCTGCCCTTCGTTGTTTGTTCAGCTGAAATTCCATGTCTCCATTTCTCACAATTGAACATGAGACTTTGATCAAGAACAATGTATGTAAAGCTTGAAGTCTTCAAAAAATTTACCCAAAATGTCAAGGGGAAAGTTTCCTTTTGGGTGCCAAGGTGATTAAATCTTGTATCATCTTACTTTTGCTCCTGTCTTCTCCCCCGAAGCATGGCCACTGTCTTGTGCCAAGAACAGTTGAGATTGCACTAGGGATATGGAGTGGTTAAGGAAGGCAAAATGTGCAAGAGAAAACAATTACAATACCAACAAGGGAGTCTGCTTATCTGCAAAGACTGCATACAACGCATCCTTAATGAGCCAATATGAAGCAAGTCATAAATGGAGTAGATACTATTAATTGGGAAAACTCCTCCTGCGTGATTTGAATTTTCAGCTATGCCTTAAAGGATGGGAATGGTTTTGATTGGTGAGGAGAAGAGAAGCGGAGGAGTAGGCAAAGGTGAAAGTATGTTAGCAAGTACTTTCATTATAGTTCATAGAATCCAAGATCTGACTTGAAAGAGACCTTAGAGACCATTAGGTCAAACCCCCTCATTTCACAGATGAATAAACTGAGGCATAGAGTGATTAAGCTTCTTTCCCAGAGACACCCAGGACTAGAACTCAAATATTCCTTGACTCCAAATTCAATACCTTATCAATTGTAACATGGTGCCTCAGAACTATCTTTAGCCTTAACCAAAACCAAGAGATGATATTAAAAGGGTGATAAGAAATGAGAGAAAGCCATTTCTATCAGCAATCTACAATGAAGGGATTGATTATTCACATGTCAGAATGTTATAGGAGAGATTCTTGGGCAGGTATTGATTAATTGGGTGACATGAGCTGTTATGTTCCTTCTCACCTAGAGATCCTTTAATGGCATCTATCAATAAACAGGGAGGGGGCAGGTATATGTCACAATAAATAGTGTGCCAGTCCTGGAGTCAGGAAGAGTCATTATCCTGTTCAAATCTGGCCTCAGATACTTACTATCTGTGTGACCTTGGGCAAGTCACTTAACCTTATTTGCCTCAGTTCCCTCATCTGTAAAATGAGTTGGACAAGGAAATGACAAACCACTCCAGTGGCCAAGAAAACCCATATGGGATCACAAAGAGCCAGACAAGACTGAAAAATGATTGAACAACAATATCAATAAATAAGTAATCAACAAATCAAATAAACCTTTCAGACATGGCATAAAGAAGATTCTTTCTTTGGATTGGCCTAGAACAAGATAAGGTACTTTCCAACTCTAGGATTCTAAGATTTTGTGATAAAATATTTTGACTAAATATGATCCAAAGTATTCACTGGATCCTGAATTTTGAGGTGCCACATCAAAGGAACTTCTGTTTTCTTTTGGTTTTTCCCCTGAGTTTCATTATTTTGATGGATCAGTTCTAGGAAATAATGAGTCTAGTACCTAGGAGTGTATACAGATAACTGTCTACTCAAGAGAAATGGAGGGTTGGAGATTGCTCTGTACTTCTGATTTAGCCAATCTGTAAAGGATACTTCTCTCAAGACAAGCTAATGGACTTTTCCAAGTCATACTTAGTCACAGCGTTATTGATGCATTGGCTTAGAGCTGATAGAAAGCATAGAGATAGTCTTGTTCTACTAATTCCTTTTCAGTATAAGTAAACTGGGACTAAGAATGGGTCATCCATTGAGGATCATGCTCAAGGTAGAGCCAGGTATAGAAGCAGCTGCTAAGAGAACAGTTAAATACTGCCTTCATATTTTAGTTCCTACTCTAGAAGTTGCCAAGCATTATTGGGCAGGATGATTTTGAGATGTGTTAGCATCCCAGATGCTCTGAGATCTTAGTATTTTAATTATGAAGACAGTTAAATTTTAATTGATGGTGCAAGAGTCTTAGTTGTACTAGTGAAGTGAAGTGAAAAATGGAGAATCTGTGTAATTTAAAGCAGAAAAAGGAAAGGCGCGAAGAGGTTATACATCTAGATCTCAGAAGACATCTAGTCCAACCTTCTCACTTTACAGATATGGAAATGAGGCCTGAGGAGATTAAATCACTTGTCCAGAAAACAAGCGTTAGAGATGGGAACTGAACCTAAATCCCTTGACTCCGGAGACAGTGTTTCCATGATTCGTTCTACCACCTCTGGACATCTCCAAAGGCTCTCTGTTCTTAGCATTCTGAACTTCATAGTTTATGCTCCCTCCATCCATCACCTTACCCAGTCTTGTATCACCTTCTTGTGTTGGTCATTCATTGCTGAAGAAGACCATGCCATCAGAGAAATGATGACATGACTTGCACTTGACTTTGTTTTGAATGAGGGAGGGCTGTGCAGGTCACCAGCCTCACTCCTCCTCCAGAGCCATCTGAATCCAGTGACCAGATATTCATCATGATGGCTGGAGATGACCCAGGATGCACTGGGAGACCTTGGCTCCTTTAGGCCAAGGTCTATGCAGGTACTCAGGGTGAGGTAATGCCTATTCATTGAATAGGCCTAAGTAGTCAGGGCATGGGCCCTTTAATGAGGCAAAGAAAAGAAAGACATCAGGGTGGGAGGGAAACAGCAACAGTTACTCTTGATAATCTCTCTTAGAGCCTTTAGGCAGGGGGCAGGGGTCCCATGGCATCTGAGCTTCACGGTGTAGTAGGTTTCAGGGAAAGGAAGGAAAGCGAAGGAGAGAGGAGGGGAGGGGAGGGAAGGGAAGGGAAACTAGCCAGTAAAACCTAAGTCAACTGAGAGGAGAAGGAAGGGGAGGGATAAATAGGCCTATTCAATGAATGGGCATTACCTATCTGCATAGACTTTGGCCTAAAGGGTCTCCCAATACATCCTGGGTCATCTCCAGTCATCCTGATGAATATCTGGTCAGTGGAATCAGATGGCTCTGGAGGAGAAGTGAGGCTGGTGACCTGCACAACCCTCCCTCACTCAAAACAAAGTCAAGTGCAAGTCATGTCATCATTTCTCTGATGGCATAGTCTTCTTCGGCAACAAAGGATGAACACAACCCTGCGAGTAGACTCAGCTCTTCCTCTCCTATCCCTCTCTACCCTTAACTCACCTCTTCTCCTGATGCATCTATTTCTATTCATGGCCCTATCATTGCCCCAGTCATCCAACTTTTGATTCTTTCTTCGTCACCTACTAGAAATAATCAGTTTCACATTCTGTGGATTTTACCTACACAATTCATACTTAAATTATTCCACCCCCTCCATTTCTACTCTCCATTACTACCCTAATTTAGACCATCATTACCTCTTTCTAAGTCTAACTCCTACAATAGTTTCCAAACTACTCTCCTTCCAATCTAGTCTATATATCATACCACTAAAATTAAGCTTCCTAATGTGCAGCCCTTATCACATAATTTCAGATTTGTAAAGCAACCTTATGTAGTCCAAAGAATATGTGAGTAAGAATCCTGTCCACAACAATCCTTGCAAGTAGTCTTTTAGCATTAGCTTTCAACTCATTGCCTCCCAAGGTGACCCACTCTATTTTGGGACAGCTCTAATTGTATGGGAGCTGGTTGGTTGTTATTTGTTTTCTATTGCTTTCAATCAAGTCAACTTCCATTCATTTCCATGAGTTCTTCCCATTGCGGTCAATTTAAACAAGTCTATTCCCTCTTTTACATGTTAGCCCCTTGCCAATACATCAAGGATATGTGATTCTGTTGATATAGTACCAGTGAAAGCTACAATTCATCTGCAATCTGAGAGGCAAGTCCCAAGGAATCACCTAAGCCTCCGAGAGGTTAAGTGCTTTACTCAGGATCATACATCCAGCTAGTGTCAAAGTAGGCTTTATACTTGTCCTGGCTCTAGGTCCAGGACATCACCCCCAATGCCATGCTATTGCTATGATAGTCTTTCAAATACCTTAAAGCAACTATCATTCCCTCCTTTTCTTCCTAGAAAGTCTTCTTATTAAGAACTCAAAATACTATCGTTCTTTAATTCAATTCTTTCTCTGATTCTTCTTTGTAATATGGAGGTGAGCATGGGTTCCAGCTACTGCAGTGGAAGGCAAGTATCAGCAGATCTTGCATAGCTGGAAAGGCTTCAGTTATGGGCTTGCCCTCCACTGGCATAAGCTTCAAGAGCCAAGGGTCAAAGGTCACAGAATTTCAGACTAGGAAAATACCTTGGAGGCCATCTAGCTCTTGAACAAAAGTCCCCTTTACAACATATTTGACAAGTGATGATCCATACTTTGCCTAAAACTGAACTGTCTTCTTCTATTTTAGATACTCCATGCCTCCAATACCTCCTAAGGCATTCTAGCATGGTACAAGGGACAGATTCCAGGAGCTGAAATCCCAGCATCTGGCTTCACACAAATTCTGGTTCTGTTACTTACTGTCCATGTGAACTTGGGAAATCACACCCTTCTGACCTCAGCTGCTCATTTGTAAAAATGAGGGGATTGGAGTAGATATCTTCTAAGTCTCTTTGCTTCTCTAAATATATAATCCTATGATCCTATCTGCATGACTTCAAGGAAGCCATGTAACCCTTCTGAGCCTCAGTTTCCTCAGCTGTAAAATGAAGTAGTTGGTCTCATTGGAGTCCAAAGTCTCTTTTGGTTCTAAATCTGTAATAAATGGGTATATAATAGAAATGAAAATGAAAACAGCACCAGAACAGAGTGAAACTCGGTCTCATTTCTATAGAAAAGAATACAAAATATAGCTTTCTCCTCTCTAGTTAGAGGGGAAAGAGACCATGGATAAAGTGTGTAGCATATACTGTCTCCTATTGTCACTGTGTCCATTTGGCTTAATGGATTTTCTTGGCTATGAGGGGGAATTCGAGGAAGGGAAATATATTAAGAAATAAAAAGCAGAAATAAATTTTTTAAAATTTTATTACCTAAATTGGATTCAACTCAACACATATGTATTAAGTGCCTACTGTGTGCCTGTCATCCAACTTTTGATTCTTTCCTCTTCACCTTACCAGAACTCATCAGTTTCAAGTACTAATTTTTATTGATTTTACTGATTATATTACCGATATTTTTTTTAACTGATTATTTAAAATATTCTACCCTTCCATTTCTACAATCACCACCCTGATCTAGACCTTCATTACCTCTCTCTAAGACTAACTACTACAATAGCTTCTAAGCTACTCTCCTTCCAATCTAGTCCCATTGTATTCTAGCAACCTCTTGGATGCATGTGGCCTTCTAGGTCCTTGGGCGTGGCCTTTTGACACAGAACAAAGCCTTTTATTAAGGGGATTTGTTCTGTGAAGTTTGGATTCAGTCAAAGGGCCACACTTGAGGACCTAGTGGGTCACATGTGGCCTCGAGGCTGCAGGTTTTCCATCCCTCATATATCATATATATATATATATACATATATATATATATATATATATATATATATATATATATATGTATATATATATATATATACATATATACACCCTGATATCTATATCTATATATCATACCACCAAAATTAAAGAAAGTTGACATTTTTAAAAAGCTTTTTTCAGCAAGAAATCATAAAAATTTAAATAACCTTAAGCTAACTGGAAAATTCAATTAACCAGAAAATTATTCCTGAGCATTGTTTTGCTATAATATAAAATATATCTGTTGCACCCCATCCCTGTTCTGTAGTCTAACGATGGCTCACTGATTGCTGTAGGGCCTGATGTATTCCACTTCAGAATCCAAAATGCAATTCATTATCATGTTTATCTTGTCAGTTGCAGGATATTTTAACAAGCCAACCCTTGATTCATCTTCTGTTTTGTGCTAGAAAATGTCCTTGCCAGTTTGAGGTGATCTTTGATGAATGAGACTCTTTTTCCACAATTAATATCTTGGTTTCTGTCAAAAAGAAGCTGTTAATGGCTTAGGATCTGGAAGAATGTCAGTGTCCAGACTCCCAGTATCTGCCTGTAAATAGAGCTTGTTTTCCTACCTCTGATGTCAGAGTTCAAGGCCTAAGCACTGAATATTCCAGTTGCTGCCCCTCCCCTTACTCCCTCCACTGTCTCTCTGCCTTCCAAGGTCAGTCAATTAGTAAATTCTATTTGGAGAAGAAAGTTACTTCATTTCTGAGGTCTTAGGTTCACAATGGGCCTTGCATAATGTTTACTGACAGGCTCTGGTTTATATAAGCCTGATTTCTGTGTGTCTCTTGCATAAGAACAAGTAAGATCTGGATTTAAGGGTTCTCTTGAGTTCTCTAGTTTAATAGTAGGGGGAAACCACATCCTAATCTACTTTAAGCAAATAGGGAAATGGAAAATGTCATGTTCTCCTTCCTCATATCTCCTTCTGGCTTCCCTCAAATCCTGGCTAAAATAATCCCACCTTCTACAGAAATTTTCCCGTTTTCTCTTTATTTCATTGCCTCTCCTTTGTTGATTGTCTTTAACTTATCTTGTATATATATCTTGTTTTTTGCAGAATTGTTTGCATACTGGCTGACTACGAGTGCCTTGAAAATAGGGGTTGTCTTTTGCCTCTATCCTCAGGGTCTCGTCCATAATAGGCGCTTAATAAATGTTTGTTTGTTTTTTGCTTGACAGCTCTTTAGTCTATAGATTCAAATCTGTAAATTGGAATTCTTGTGTCTGGGGCAGTTTTATTTGAGTGGCAAAGAGATCCCATAATAGCGTGTCTTGATCTGGTGCAGTGATGACAAAACGGTGCCTCATCCTCCAAGGAGGATGTTATAAAGCCACGGAAACAAAAACAAAACCTCTGGCACTCCTGGTTAGAGGCAGAGGTGACAATCAAAGAATATAAAAACAGGGCAAGGAGAGTCTTAGGGGTAACATGGGCAAGGTGAGTTAGAACCAAATCTCAGTGGCTCCAAAGAACCAATTGTTTAATTTTCAGTGTGAGCATTTACACCTGGAAATCAGTAAATTCTACAAAGTTGGCCTTTGTTTATTGTTTTGTTGATTGTCTCAGTTAAGAAAATGAGAATGAAAATGTTAACAATGAATCATGTGTATGTTACACACACACACACACACACACACACACACACACACACACACCTGTTGGTTGTAAAACATTTACCAGAACATTCCTAGGATCATGACACTGTGGGAAGAATCAATCTACTAGAGACGCAAGGGAAGCCAGTTATGGGGAAGAAATCCACCATCCAGAACACCCTGGAAGAATGTCTCCATCACCCTGCCCTTCTTAAAGCCCTCTATAGATTCTTTAAATTGGGAGAGATTAAGAGATCATCTATTCTAGTTCTTCCTTTTTTAGAGGAACAGGGGAAAGGAAATGACTTATCCAAAGTCATCTAACACACCAGCAGCAGAACCAGGACCAGAACCCAATCTTCACTCATTGTCCAGTAACCTGTCCAATAGACCAGGCTTTCAACTCCAGCAACTTAGGTTCTGTTTCGTTCTAGCTGCGCAATCCTGGGCAAGCTATCTCATTGTTCTGAGCCTCAGTTTCCTTGTGCATAAAAGTATTTTTTTCTATTTTCATCATGTCGCTATTGTGAGAAAAGCAAACTTTAAATTAAAACTTAAAGCCTTATAGAGACATGGATGATTCATCAGACACTGGTAAAAAGTAAGCAAGGAGTCAATTTTCCTTCCTTTGTAAATTCTGTTTGTGTTTCTTACGGAACAGTCAGACAGCAAATGGAAGGAATCTATTTGTGCGAAGAACGCATAAGTTCATACCCTATTATGAAACCATGTCTGAGATTCCCTCTAGAGATTTCTGCAATTTGAGAACAACTCAGGAAAAGCTCCTCTAGGCTCCATTTCTTCAGGATGACTCTCTGAGTTCCTGGGGAAGCAGTTAAGTGACCATTTAGAAACAGCCAAATTAATCACGTCTAGAGATGGAACTCTTTTGCTCTAAACCAGTAAAGGAGGAAGTCACTATGATGAAAAATCATGGAATTTCCAAGTTGGGAGGGATCTGAGAGGCCTACTAGTCTAGCCCCTTTCTGAAACATGACAACAGGTAATTAGGCAGTTCTTGAGAAATCCAGTGAAAAGGGAATTCAATACCTGGTCTGACATGGTGAGATGAGTGCTGGCTTGGGCATCAAAGCTAGCACTGATTCTTCTTAGCTGTGTAACCTTGGGTAAATCTTCGAGTCAGTCAGTAAGCATTTACTAAGCACCTACTGGGTGCCAGGCACCATACTAAGCAAAGGAAATAAAAAGAAAGGCAAAAGACAGTTCCTTCTTTCTAGAAGCATCCTTCCTAGCTCTAAATCTATGAGATAGCCAATCACAATTTCGATAGGTGACTCTAGATAGTTCTTCCTTCACATCAAGCCAAACTCTGCCTCTTTCTCATTCGTTGCCTTTCTGGGACCAAAGAGAAAAAGGGTAAGCCCTCTTCCCCCACAACAGTCCTTCATATACTGGAAGATAGACACCATATTTCCCCTAAGTCTTTGCTTCTCCAGGGTAATTAATAATCCCCTTTCCTTTGACTGTCATGACAAGCAGTTCTCACACAGTCACATTCTCAATAATACTGACTCTGGAGTCTGGAATCTGAAGTCCTGGGTTCACAAGGAAGGTCGAACAGCTAGTTCAGACAGGAAGCAATTTTCAGAGATGATAGATAACATGTTCAGTGACCTTCGGAAAACACCATCCCCTCCCTAAAGAGAATCTTGTGGTTCTAGTGAAATTAAGCGATAGTGCTTTGCCTTCTCCCTTCCAATGTGCAATAATTCCCTGCTGCGTCTGAGTAGACTACAAACCTGATGAGAAAGTCTACATATGCTATGCACTAGATCAGTATGGCTAGCCTCTCTGGGAAATCCAACTTCAAATCTTACTTTGACCATAGAATCAGAGACACTTAGAGCTTAAAGGACCTTGGGGCAAGGAGTTACTACATCCCATCATCCTGGGGTGGGAAAGGATCCAGAAAAGTACAGTCATTTACCTGAGATGCTGAAAGAACTTAACTCTAGTGGCTCCCCTCTGCTATTTCCAACTTATCCCATATATTTATTCCATACATAGCTGCCCTTTAAACTGTGAACTTCTATAAGGAACAGACTGCCTTTTGCCTTTCTTTGTATCCTCAGGGCTTAACACAGTGCCTAATATATAGTGGGCACTTAATAAATGTTTATTGACTGGTTAACAAAACTAGGACTAGAACGCAGGGCTCCAGACTCCCCATCCAGGCATCTTTCTACTCTTCTACATCAACCCTTCCCAAATGAGGTCTTTTATGAACCTCTCAAAGAATAATGAACTACCCCTGAAAAGAAAACCACCTTGCAGTTTCCTTGCATTTTGTGCTATGTGTGTACATATGGTTTTCACTAATAGACTGTAAGCTCCTTAAGATCAGCATCTGTTGTCATTGCACTCCCAATACCTAGGACATTATCTATCCTATAATGGGATCTTTAGAAATGTTTATTGATTGGCTGATGAATCAAACTCATAGTATAAACAGATTCCTGAAAACAAGTCCATATTATAATGAGCTTTTTCTATCAGTGGATAAACATCATTTAGCCCTGATTTAGAAACTGCTTCTAATGTCAACATTATCAGTCCAGGTAGATCCAGTCAATATCTTTATTCCAAGAGCCTTGAATCAGAAAGTCACTTTGTTTTGATTTTTTTAATGATAGTCTATTGCCAGATGACCACTTGTCCTTTAAAAAGCACTTAGGTTATTTACTTAGTTGGTTCTTAAGTGTATATAGTCTTCCTTTTATAGCTTCACTATTTTTGTTCTGTGTTTTTGTCATCTAACCCTGTACGCATTCACAATGTGCAAAAAAGGGATAAACAACCAATGGATGGTCCATGGACTCCATGGGTATCCTTTCAGCAGAGAAAGGGGTGCTTTGTTCCGTATTATCAGGATGAAGTGGGTAAGAATTGCGCTGTGATAGGACAGCATGGGTGAGGATGACTACCCACAGAAATACCCACAGGATAGAGGATTGGAGTGATGATTCCATTGTATGTTAAATGTCTTCAGTAGAAGGAATTTGTTTATTTAGTTTATTGAAGGCATGGTTTAAGTATGGTATGGTATGGTATAGCAAAGCATAGTATAATATAATATAGTATATAATAGTAGTGCAATATAATAGGATAGTAAGGGCAGCTAGGTGATTCAGTGGAGAGAGTACTGGGCCTGAAGTCAGGAAGACCTGAGTTCATATCTGGCCCCAGACACTTACTGGTTGCATGACCCTGGGCAAGTCCCTTAACCCTTAACCTCAGTTTTCTCTTCTGTAAAATGAACTGGAGAAGGAAATGGCAAACCATTTTGATATCTCTGTCAAGAAAACCCCAAATGAGGTAATGAAGAGTTGGACATGACTGAAAAATGACTAACATTATAGTATAACATAATATACTATAGTGGAGTGTAATATTGTATACTATAGTAGATTATAGAAGTTTTGGAATACAGAAAACACTTATTTTCATGTTCTCATTTACCTCTCACAATAACCCTATGAGATAAGTAATGCAAATATTGTTATTTCCATTGTAACTAAGACTCATGGAGAATCAGGGATGTGCTCATTTCTCCTTAATTTTGTTTGTTAGGGAGCCTGCACTAAGAGCCAGGTATTCTAGCCTCAAGTTCCATGATCCTTTTCCTAGTGGAGTCATATAATTATTTTCTGTCTTATAATGGAACATAGACTAGACTCTAGGTCACATACAGGTAATCTGATAGCAGCTACAAAGTACACTAGAATGTTCAATGGTTTTTAGATCAGAGGACTTATATCCAAATCTGGCTTCTGAAATGACCCACATGGCCTTGGATGAGTGATTCAGTCTGCTTGGACCTCAGTTTAAACTATATGACCTGTAAGGTCCCATTCAAACTCTTGACTTATTTCCTGTAGTCTTTTGATTGGTGTTCTTTCTACTACACCAGGCTACATGCCATAGGGTGGAGAGATAACTTTAAAAAGTCAGGATGTTTCAGGCCTCTATGTGCCCTTGCTATAAAGCCCTCCTGGGCCAAGAGGGCAGAAATACCTTCCTCAGCTACCCTTAGAAACATAAACTAAGACTAGGCAATCAGAGCCTTTTCCTAGGGTCCCAGACTTTGAGGATGATGAGAACATTTGTTGTTGATTGGAGGGCTAGTGTGAACATTTCTGTCTAAGGTAGCCTTCCCAAGAGCATTGTCCCACCATGTCATGGTATCTGGCCTTGTCTCATGTCTCGGTTACCCCCCCTTAATTGAAAACAACTTTTGTGTCCTTTACTCCAGGTACAAAAATGCCCAGTTACATCTCAAGCTCCCCTCTTATATCCTCATTAGCAATGAATTATATTCTAATACAACTCTAACTTAAAGCTTTGACTCTGTCAAATCAGAAAGATAAAAAAAATATTATTTTCATTGGGCCACAATCTCAATATTAAAAGAAATGTGGAAAATTTCAATCCTTGTTTGTACAATTCAAGCTCTGAACCCCCTTCCCCCTCAGTTGCCTAGTTATTTCAGGCAAACAGGCTGTGTGATCATGAATGATCTCTTGGCAGTTGTTTTAATTCTTAACATTGTCTAGAATATGTTAGCCTAACCCAGAGATGAGTGTGAAAAGTTTATGAAAGCAAAAAAGGGCACTTTTTGATAAGGAAAACCACTTGTACTTCATTGCAGAGCCGTCAAACCTTGGTGGAAGTACAAGGTTTGCCTTAAGTTATTACCCGCAAATAAACCTTCCTTAATGAGGTTTGGGGTCCCTTGGTTGGAGGATGATGACAAATCCTTTGTGAAACTGACTCTGACCCATTAAGCAAGCTTACTCCTGCCATCCTGTTTGTTAATTTGACAGGACTGTGTCACATTAAGTAGAACAAACATGTTTTCACCCGTCAGCCATCCAGAACGGACATGGCTGTTACTCTAACAACTGGGTATTGATTGGAATCGCTCACCCCTTCTGACCTGCCATGGATATGTGAGAACCAAGCCCAGGTTGATTAAGGAATTGTGTGCACCAGGCACATATGTGTAGTGGGTTTCGAGGAGCTGTAAATTTCCGACCATTTAGATACCTGTCATGTTCATACTAGACCTATGCTTCATTTTCTTCCGGGGGGACCTAGCTTCTGAATAAATCATTGTATGAATTATTTTTACAGCTCCACCCACCCATCTGGTAGGACAAGAATTTGGGGGATTCGCTGCTGTAAGAATTCCAAACAGCATACTGCCCTGCAGAATCCTGAAGGAATTTCAAAAGGTAGACTAAGAAGGGAGCTCATGCTCTCAGGATTTGTGGGGATATCTCATAGTATTTTTCCTTTTTTGTCTTTATTCTTCAATAGAAAATTAAGTCATTTGTCACATTTTTCAGTATGTCATTGCTGCCTTTTTTCCCATATTGCTGTCATCTTCCAATATTCCCCCAAGAGAGCTCTTTGGAACACAGGAGAACACTTAATCAAAATATGAAGAGGTATATGCCTCCTTATGTACCTGTAGTCTACCACTTCTAAGGAAACAAGGCAAAAATGTTTCAAGGTCAGCTCTCTAGAGTAAAGGGTTGTTAATAATTTTTTTTAAATGACTTACTGGGTTAGTTGACCAACAAGATGAATATATGTTAGTTACCAAAGTCATTCAATAGATAAAAGCCGCTTCCAATCTTGGTTTAGTCCTCATAAAGACAGAAAGAGAAGTGTGCAAGGTTGGCCAACATCAGTACTTGTTGATCTTCTAGAGAGGTTGTATTGTGATGCATTTCTTTGCTGCATAGATTTACTTTGAAATATGCTGTGAATACTGAAATTCAACAAAAGGAGTCAAGATAAACCTAGTTGCTGGTGGAAAACAGATATGTTTTATGAGGTGTCTTAGGAGACTATCATTTGCTTTTGTCATTAATTGGGTTTTGTTAATTCACCAAGCTTGAACTGGTTCCACTTGAAATCCCCATGAATTCCATTTGAGTCTCTTAATTATTCAAATTTTTATTTGAGCCTACTAAATTACACAGGGAATGAAGATACCAGACCCTTTGTTGTTGTTATTTAGTCATTGCAGTCATGTCTGACTTCTTGAGACCCCACTTGGGGGTTTCCTTGGCAGAGATACTGGAGTGATTTGCTGTTTCCTTCTCCAGCTCATTTTACAGATGAGGAAACTGAGGCAAACAGGATTCAGTGATTTGCCCAGGGTCACAGAGCTAGGAAGTGTCTGAAGCCAGATTTTAACTCAGTTCCTCCTGACTTTGGGCCTGGTGCTCTATCCACTGTGCCACCTAGTTGCCAATGTAATGGGCCCTACTTTTGCCTAAATAACCCATGCAATTGAGAGTCAAGTAGCATTAAACACAAAATACCCCCTCTGTATTGTCTAGATCAAAGAATCAGAGAATCTCAGAGTCGGAAGGACCTCATAGGCCATCCAGTCCAGTCTGATTCTGAACAAGAAATTCCTCTACTTTATAACCCATGGGTATTTAGACTCCTTTTAAAAAGGCCTCCAGTAAGGGATAGCACACTACCTCCCAAAGCATCCCATTGCCACTTTTGGAAAATTCTGATGATGGGAAAGTTTCCCAGTGTCTCATGTTGAAGCTAAATCTGCATTCAGAAATTTCTATCTATTGCTCCTAATTCCACTCTGTAAGGTCAAGAAGAGCTAGTCTAGTTATGCTTCCATATGACTGTCCTTCAAATATTTGAAGACTCCATTCACAACCCCACAGCCCCAAGCCTTCTCTTCTATAAACTAAAGATCCTCATATGACACTGTCCTCAGACACTTTCCCATACTAGTCATCCTCCTCTGGAAGATAGATAGATAGATATCTGACAGATAGATAGATAGATAGATAGATAGATATCTAATGGATAGATGATAGCTACCTGGTAGATAGATGAGAGAGAGAGAGAGAGAGAGAGAGAGAGAGAGAGAGAGAGAGGAGAGGAAGAACAGAGACAGAGAAACTATTGCCAAAAACTACTATCTAGTCTTCACCATTTGCTATGTAACTTTGGATTACTCATTTAACCTCTCTGAATCTATCTCCTTGGTTGTAAAATGGAGAGGCAATGGAGTAAATTAGGGTTCCCTCCAGTTCTAAGTCTCTGCATCCTATGCATATACATAGTTTTATCGGAATCAGATGTCAAGAGAAGCCTGGGATGGCCCCACTTCAGAGGACTGCAGTGCAACTGACCTTCACCTTCTTTGTCTCATACTGTGAGCTGTCCAGCACCCAATCCATCTCAGAAGGGGAGTCTGACACTGCTCTGGAAAGGCGGGCTCAAAGCAGCTGAGTGGGCAGGTTGATGGAAACTGACTCTGGCATCGCTGAGCTCCACTGGAATTAAGGATTCATGAGAGCTCTACTAAGAAAGGCAGGCCAGAGCCCCTGATGAATACCAAATGAGTCACAAGGGACACGCAGGCTTGCCTTCAAATGGCAAATAAGCAAGCAACTGCTTTTTGATGTTGCCTGGCTATAAATACCATCAGTCCCAAAAATCAGGTTCTTTTTACAACAGCAGAAGAAGAATGCTGGAACAGTTGTGTATTTTACAAGTGAGCTAGATGCTTTGCCCAAGTCATGCTGTCACTTTTAAAATCATTTTTAAATGATTGGCTGAGTGGATAAAGTGATTGACCTGGAGTTTTACCTCTGCCATTCACTATCTATGCACCAGAGGCAAGCTACTTTAGCTCTCACAGCCTTGGTCTCCTCACATGCAAAACAGAGATAAAAATGCCAAACCCACTTATTTCACAGGGTTGTTGTGAAGACAAAATGAGATCATGCATGTGAAGTACTTTAAAAATTAAGTAAAGCCTATAAAACATCATGCAGACACAAAGGATTTTTAGTTTCTCAGTTGTTGGTAAGTGAGAAAAGAACCCACTGGATTTGGTCACCAATAAACCAAAAATGATGAATAGCCCATCAATAATCATATCTAAGATTCAGAAACAACATTGTCTTGTGGATAAAGTTGTCCTCGTATTTAGGACAATTCTTTATAGATATTCATTGGCAGGATTTTATAAAACTGAGGAAATTATGAATTCAGAGTTTAAAAAAAATTCTATTTAAAATACATTGCTTTTCCTTCATTATCTCATTTGAACTTCTGAACACCCTGCACAGTGAGATCATGGTAGATATTATTATTCCTATTTCACAGATAAGAAAACTGAGTCTCAGAAAAGATAAGCAACTCCCTATGATTAGAAAAATTGTTGTTCTTGTGGCTGTTTGTCCTCCATTCTTGAAGAGGACCAGGACAGCATGACTTGCAAGTGAATTGGTTTTAAGTGAGGGAGGGCTGTGCAAAGTCACCAGCCTCACTTTGTCCTCTGGAGCCATCTGGGTGCAGTGGCCAGGTATAGATCAGAACAACTGGAGATGGCCCTGGGTGCAGTGGGAGACCTTGACCTTTATCGTAAAAGAAGAATTGACACTCCAATCTCTTCTGATTCCCCATGTACTAGAATTTCTACTATATGATACTCCTGCCATTTCAACAAGAAAACCTTTCACTTGGAATATTCACTTTGAAGAGGGCAAAGTTCCTTTTCAGAAATTCCTTATACCAAAGAAATCACAGAGTTGGACCAAACAGCACTTTAAGGTTGGCAAAACAATTTGCACACATTATGTCATTTGAGTGCAACAATGAGAAATGGGTATTTTTATAGATGAGGATAAAGGATCAAAGAGTTCAAGTGACTGGTCTGGATCAGACAGGGGCAGGATTTGAACCCAGATCTTCATGAGCACTAATACCAGTGTTCTGGGTACTATGTTTGCATTTTGGAGTCCTATGCCTTTCTTTTCTCCTTATTTACTTCTTTTTCAGAATCCCTCAGGATACAGGATAAATTTGGACCTCAGATATGGCATACTAGTTAGAAAGGTGATGAATATGGTCTATCTGCTAACCCATCAGTTTTTGCAGGGAGTGAGAGGCTTAGTTTTCTAAATCCAGTGTCCACCCCATTTGCCAAAAGGGTGCAGGTCAACATTCTAAGGAGAATAGTTTCCATTTATGTTATCCTTTGTGTAAGTGGTGGAATTGCTCCACGTTTGTAAGAGCTTTGAGCATGCATAGTATGTGTAGTTTTTCCTATATAGCCTCCCATATCATCTGTCAAGTGGTGGGAAATGAGCCCAGCCTGATTTAGGGGAAATAAATTATGGATGTAGGGGCTGGATCAACAAGGCTCTATGCCCCACTAACTCTCTGCAAGCTGATTAAATGCAAACAGGGCTGGGCTCTCTGCAACGTGACCAGAATTTCATTGAACCTGAATCTGGGCAGGCTAGAGGAAGGACACCTCTTTGTGAATGCGGCTGAAATGCTCTCCCCATCAGCATTTTGCAGGATGGAAACAGACAGGGCTCAGTGTAATCTACAATCTGTTCCTCTTCTGCTTCGCTATCTCTAGTACCATCACCTCAAAAAATCCCATCCTGATGCCAGACAGGTGAAAATGCAAGGTTTATCTGTTTGATTAATCATTTTAATATCCCAGAGCATTTGTCTTCTATTAAAAGTGCATTATCATCTTTGTAGACTTTACTAGGAGTTTCTGCAGTCTTTCCTTCTTTAGATGATAATGTAGAAGAAATAGTTTTTTTTTAAAAATCAATTTACCTCTTCCTTTTTTGCATAAATAAGTCACATCTCAAAATTCACAATTCTCTTCCAATACAATAACATTACATTAGCAGGGAATTCATCTGGCATTTTTCATTATTAAAAGAAATCCTATGCTTTTTAACTGAAATTTATTTTTCTTTTTTGGCAACCATGACATGTTGGAATTTATGAACCAAAATGCCCTTTTGTTAATAAAATATTTTCCCACATTAGTCTTCACATTAGGTCACACATGCATGTGGGCAATTTCTCTTGGGAATTGGACTTATATTAATGAAAAAAATATTAGTAATTTCTTTTCAACATAAGATCACATGAAGAGTGGCTTGGAGCTTGCCTGTAGGAATTGCAATAAAGCCAATGCACATCTACAAAGATTAATGAGATTTCCAAGTAGTGTATTGACCCTGGTGTAGTGGAAAGAGCATGAGACTTGGAGTCAGGACCCTGGGTTTGAGTTTTGGCTGTGTCACTAGCAAGCTGTCTAATCTTGGCCAAGTCACTTAACCACAGCCTTAGTTTCCTTTGTTAAAAACAGAGACAGACACACACACAGACAGAGAAAGAGAGAGGCGGAGACAGAAAGAATTATAATTGGTCAAGGCAAAGAAATTATAGGAAGTGACCACACAGAGAGTTTCCTACCAACAAAATCACAGACCCCTGGCATCTAATATTTACGTTACCAACCTCAATGAGTTGCAAGAATCAAATAAATAAATGACACAGTCCCTGCCTTCAGGGAGCTCACATTTTATAGGGAAAGACAACATGTTTAATGTATACTCATATTAGTACATATCAAAATACAACATAAATACAAGATGATTTTTTTTGAGGGAGAGAAGAAATAACTCAGGGGATCAGGGAAGGTCTGATGTTTGAGATGAACTTTGAAGAAAGGATCCTTTGAAACAGAGTTGAGGAATGGGGGATGGCCAACTTGAGGAAAGGCACAAAAATGGGTTGGAATGGCAGATATAAAGAAGGCCAGTTTGGGCTGAACCAAAGAATGCAAGTGAAAGTTCTTGGTACCTATAAAGCACTAAATAAAGGGAAGTTATTGTTATTAATATTTCCTAAGGCAGTGGTGAACATAAAACAACTGGTCTATTGTTTTTTAGATAAAACTAGAATGTATTTGAGAAATGCTAAAGGGTAAAAAGAACCTGGTGCATTTGGGGAGATTTTCTCATTTATTTAGATTCACATTTCCTTACTAAGCAAAACTAGCAAGATGGATTCTGACCATACCTGTGTGCACACATGTGTGTGCAAAACACATATACAAGTATTCTGAGATGAATTCCCCAATATAAATATTATACAATATTGTTAGTGTAAAAGGGCTGACCCATATGCAGAGCACCTCTGAAGGCATCTCTCTATATGGGAGAACATTCTTCTAGGAAAAGCATATTGGAAGTACTTGCAGTAATAAAGGATGATGCTCTATATCTGTGCTGATACAATTCTTGTAATATATAAGCATTCTTACTATAGTGAATAGGAGGTATTCAAAAATGAATGGAACACTGGCCCTTTTTTCTCATTAGCCACATTCCCTTTAGCTGTTCAATCCTAATGGATCTCTGACCACTTCACTTAAATTGGGTCAATTCTATAAGGGGGAGAACCTTGGATGTTCTTCCTTTGGAGGCCAAGAGGCAGTGTGAATACAGGCCCAGGATTCTCTGCCTTCTTTGGCATTTGTTCTTTCACTTCATGTGAGAAGAAAGTAGTGTCTCAGCATCTCAGCATCTGGGGTTTTTTTGTTTTATTTTTGCAGCTGGCTCTGTATCAATGGCCTGAGGAACATCAAATGGTCTTTGGGGGTGACCTTTGGAATGCAACCTATCAATGAGACTGATGCTACAGAGAAACTTTTGTTAAAGTTTGAGCCCACTCTCCCTAGAAACTGAGGGAGAGTATGCCAAGATATTGGAGGAGGACTTATTTATACTTTTATTTCTGCTATGTTTTTAAAGTAAATATCCCTTTGTAAAAGTTAGAAATGGTTAAATGGAACTGATGCCTGCCAGTCATAGGCAGCTAGCAATGGGAGAAGCATAGCTGCTAGGGGCTCAGGCTGAAGGCATCAGAGAAGACTGAGCCTCCAACCCACAAGGTACCTCTAAAAGCCTGAGAGCTTTCTTGGCTGTGGTCTAGTGGGTCAGAGCACACTTGCTACATTAAGGAAAGTTTTATCAGAAAGAGAAAAGTAAAAACCTTTGAATGAATAACCATTACCCCAGAGATATGCACCAACCAGACATTTAATAATTTCAAACATGAGAGATCCTCCAGCAGAAGACTTTTGTCACATCTGCATTTGCCCTGATGTTCCTTGTCCTGGGGAAAAGATGACTTCATTCTATCTCCTTTTCATGTTGCTCCTATTTTCCAGGGTTCTTCCCAGACAAACTTGTACCATCTTCCCCAAACCCTGAATGAAACTTACCTACCATCAGTCCTGTTCCCATGAGATTTGCAGAGTGACTAAAATTAATCAGATAGCCCATGTCATGCTAAGATGTTAATGGATGGTAATTGCTTTTAATGTTCTACTTCCAGGAATATATCCAGTTCAGAAGAGAATTCCTGGAAGTTGCAATTACCCCATGAAAGGAACAAATTTCTAATGCTGGGGATTTGAGTCGCTATGGTAAGCCAATGTGGAAAATGTTTTTGGACAAATAGATCTTCCTGCAGTACCTCTCAAATCAGACCATGTAGGCAAATGTCTACTTGGACTATGCAGAAAGCCAATTTTCCAAGCAATTCTTTAAAAATTAGTCCAGGGGGGCGGAGCCAAGATGGCGGAGTAGAAAGACTCACATATGCTAGCTCCGAACCCACAGCCCATGGATTTCCTCTGGAAAGAACTCCCAACAAATTCTGGAACAGTGGAAACCGCACAGCAACACAGTGAAGTAGATTTCCGTTCTAGAGAGCCCTGAAAAACCGATCCCAAAGGTCCATCGTGCACTGGATGGGAGCGGAACCCTCCCCTGCCTTGGCCACACGGCACTGAGAGGAGCGAGCAGATCCGAGCAGGCTTCAGGGATGGAATCTCCAGCAGCCATGAAGGTTTCTCCACCCACAGACTCACAGGTCAGGGAGAGAGACGGGCTGAGAGGTGAGTGGGGTGTCTCCGAGACCCAGGGCCCCTCGGGAGGCAGAGGCAGCAGCAGAGGCAGCAGGCGGCCAGAGGCTCCCAGAGCAGACAGGTGCTCTGTAGGAGCTCCATTACAAAAGGTCTCTGCATAAACCCCCTGAGGGAACTGAGCCTGGGAGGTGGCCCTGCCCCCACCTGAGCACCAGAAATTAAGCTCCCATTGAATAGCAACCAGGCCTCCTGCCAAAAGCCCTGAGGCTGGGGAGCAGCATTTGAATCTCAGACCCCAAGCACTAGCTGGGCAGAC
>CM053772.1:246543487-246562198 GCA_028658325.1 Potorous gilbertii | reverse complement strand
CAAATGGGGAGAAAATTTTGGAACCCGAAATCTTGTGAAAATGAATGTAAAAAGTTAAATGAATAAATTTATATAAAAAAAGAAAAATTACTGAAAAATTAAAAAAAATTAATCCAAAATATAGAACATGGTGAGGATTTTTTTTTAAATTTCCTATGGATCTAGGAGAGGAGTGAGGATCCTCCAGCCTTAAGGCCATATGTAGCCTTCTAGGTCCTCAGGTGCAACCCTTTGACTAAATCCAAACTTTACAGAACAAATTCTCTTAATAAAAGGATTTGTTCTATAAAACTTGCATTAAGTCAAAAGACCGCTCAGAGTGTCACATGTGACCTCAAAGCTGCAGGTTCCCTACCTCTGATCTAGGATTAATGTCTTTTGAAAAGTTTTGAGAAAGAAACAAAGTTGAATGGATACTAAGTATGTATGTGTATTTATATGTAAAGATATATGTATATGTAAAAAGGAGGCTATATACTTTGAATTTCTTTTCCAGTAGTGGTGATGGATTGGACTGAATCATCCACATTCTCTCATCAGATTTATGTCATGACTAGTCATTCATGTTTAGGAAATACTAGGTTATGGATGAAATCTAGAACTGAAGCACAGTTTTGCTCTGTGCAAAGGTGCCTGGTCCTTTCAGGGGTCATAGCAAAGGACTCACAGTTCATCTAATAAAACCCCTTCATTTTATGAATGAAGGAACAGTCCTGGAAAGAGGAATTGACTTGAATGTGCTCACCTAGGTGGTTCCTAACAGAACCAAAATTCAAAGTCAAAACTTCTGACTCCAAATCCAGTGTTCCTTCCAGTATAGTAAGCTGCCTAGCTACATTGGCACTGTGCCTGGATGCATGACATTATTTCAATTATGCCTTTGTATTCCATGGACCTTGTACCGTTTCTGGCACAAATTAGGTGTTCGATACATGCTTGTAGACTGATTGTCTCATTGGATTCTGTCAACAACCCTGTGAGGTTGGTAATGGAGTATTATATGCCAAGGACCTGTGGTATTGTTGGTATAGGAAATCCCAATGTGGCTAGACCCTAAAAGTTAGAGAATTGCCTGAGCAAAGTGTACTTCTCTCTCTCTCCCTCCTTCCCTCCCTGTCCCTGTCCCTGTCCCTCTCTCCCTCTCCCTCTCTCTCTCTCCCTCTCTCCCTCCCTCTCTCTCTCTCTCTCCTTTCCTCCTTCCCTCCCTCTCCTTCTCCCTCTCTTTCTCTCTCTCCCTCTCTCTCTCTCTCTCTGTCCCTCACTCCCTCTTTCTCTCTCTCTCTCTTTTCAGATGAGAAAACTGAATTACTTGCCAAAAGTTTCACCAGGGACAGATCACAAACTTCTGGCCACATCTGGTATATATGGTGGCTCTCTATTAACTATAATTTTATATTAGCCAGAATATTACATTTCCCAACAATGCTGGATAAGAGTTTACTCTATATGACTTGGTAATATTTGCTACATGAAGTTGATATAATATACACAACATTCTGCTGAGGTGATTATATTTCATTCGCTTCCATCAGTTCTAGAAACAAAATGATTTGTAAAGTATTTAAATCTTTAAGAAATTTTACCCTTGTTATTTCAGACATTCAGCCAAACTAGTTAAGGAGTGGTGAGAGATGCCATCTGGGAATGAAGCAGAGTTATTCTAGGACCACTTTAACCCTTTGCTTTCTCTTCTTTCTTCTCCCAGGCTTATTTCCAGTTACTTTATGAACCAGAAGAAAAGAGAGCCTCTTTGAGAAATGCCTTGTACTGTCTTTTCTAATCTGCCTTTCTGCCAGCAATGGGTGGATTTTCATTTACTAGAAAATAAAAACCACATTTGCTTAGCTAGTCATAACTGAAGGGAGCAGAAGCACTGATCCACATCTCAGTCTTATTAGCAATCCGACAAAGAAAATGTGAATAGATATTAATAAAAAAAGGGCAAGCTTTTAATTTCCATTCATTATGTCCCATCTCTCCTTTAACAGGACATCTCAAAGTCCTGTTTTCTTCAGGATCCATTCTCTGGCAGTCCCACTTCTGAAATCTCATGGCACGAATATTCTGTCTCACTTTCTTTTAGTTATCCTCTAATGTTAACTTTATATCGTTTTCTCAGTTGATGTTAAGGACTTCAAGGTCAGAGATCTTGCCACTCCTTCCATTTCCTTGCATGCTGAGGAGCCAGCCATGGCTGCTCTGTGAATGTTTATCCATGGTAATCAATCAATGGTAACCAATGGTAATTCCTGACTAGGTGGGATTTTGGAAATGGAAGATACTGACTATCTTGGTCCTCCATTGGCCTGTTCCCTTGTTGAGTTCTTATCATCTCTCTGTTCTCCAAGGTTCCCCAAGGTATGGAAGAGATGCAGAATGTGGACAGCTATTTGTCTGGTGTGTTCCTCCTGCCTCACCTACTGCTGATGATTCCCTGGCATCCATTTCAGTTCTGAGCCGCCAGAAGTGTCCGAAGCAATTCTACAAAACACACATTTGCTCTGAATCATTCTTTGGACTGATCCAGATGATAAGGTCGACATTAGCAAAGTCTAATGGTGGCAAAGGCTAATGACAGAAATCTGTGGATTTCAGTGGACTACAATATGACTCACAGATAAGTAAACTGAGGTTCAGGGAACATAAGTGACTTATCCAAGGCCATACAGGTATAATAAGTAGGAGAATTAGAATCCAAGCCAAGATCCTCTGACTCATCGAGCCCAAATTTAGTGCTCTTTGCTCTACCTAGTCTAGGCTGACATTTAAAGTCATCTCAAATTTGCCTCCGCTAATATTACTGTTCCAGTCTTTTTTCCCGTTACTTCTTTAATAAACTCTCTACTCCAAATGTATGTACTCACTGTTTTCCAGTATGATGACTCACAGAAAGTAGTGATAACAGTAATAGCCCTCTTTTATATAATACTTGAAGGTTTGCAAAGTGCCTTATAAAGATCATCTCAGTGTGTCCTCACATAGAAGTTATAATACCCATTTTACAGATGAGGAAATCAAGACTAGGAAAGGTTAAATGATTTGTCTAGTGATCACACAGCTGCAAAGTGTCGGAGGCAGGATTGAACCTCTAGGTCTAGCACTATGTCCACGGTGCCACATACCTATCTTGTTCTTCATCCATGCTATGCCCATTGACTCTGTCCTGGGTACTTATCCCTTTCCCTCTATGTTCTCTCACTTAGTAATCTCATCAGCTTCTCTGATGAAATTTATCTCTGAACAGACAAGATTCCCTGATCTACATGTCCAGCCTTAGTCCTTCCCCTTAGTCATAGTCTTGCATCATAAACTGCCTTCTGGAATGTCTAGCTGGCATCTGAATGTCCTGCAGGTTATTTCAAACTTAGCCTGTTCAGAACAGAACTTAACTCCCACCCATCCCACGCCCTCCTTTCTTCCAAATTCCTATTGCCATCAAGGGCACCATCATCCTTCCAGCCACCTAGGCTTACCATTCAGAAGTCATACTTGGCTTCCCTTCTCACTCAATAGATTGCCAAATATTGACATGTCTACCTTCACAATAGTTTTCTTTCATATTCCTTTATCTCCTCTTACAATCATTGTGCTAATACCAGCTCTCATCATCTCTTATATGGACTATTTCAATAACCTTCAGTCTCTTCCCTGCTTCCAGGATCTCCCCACTCCAAACCATCTTCCACGCAGCTTCCAAGGTGATTTTTCCACCCAAAGTATACGTCTGACCATGTCACTGCCATATTCAATGAGTTCCAGTGGCTCCATCACCCACCAGCAACACCAGCACCACCACCAGCACCAGCACCACCACCAGCACCTGCACCAGCACCACCACCAACACCAGCACCAGCACCACCACCAGCACCACCACCACCACCAGCACCACCACCATCACCAGCACCACCACCAGCACCACCACCAGCACCAGCACCACCAGCAACACCACCACCAGCACCAGCACCACCACCACCACCAACACCAGCACCACCACCACCATCACCCTCCTCATTGTCATCATCACCTAAGATTTACCCAGGGCTTACTATACCCCAGGTATTGTGCTAAGCACTTTATAATTATTATCTCATTTGATTCTCACAACAATCTGGAGGTAGGTATAAATATTTCCCCCATTTTACAGAAGAAGAAACTGAGACTACCAGGGTTAAGTGACTTGCCCAGGGTCACACAGCTAGATTTGAACTCAGATCTTCCTGATTCCAGGCTCAGCACTCTAACCATTGATATTCTCCTAAATTCTATTACCTCCAGGATAAAAGAATGAACCCCTCTGTTGGTATTTAAAGTTTTTCCAAGCTGACCCTTTCCTACTTTTCCATTTGACACTTTACTCCATTCCACACACTTTCCTACACAGCAGTTACTGGCCCAGGAGACTATCTCCTATCACTGGGCCTTTGTACTGTCTATCTTTCATGCCTGAGTTTTTCTGTCCCCTCAGCTCTGCCTCTTTATTTTTCTGGCTTAATTCCATCTTATAAATGAGGCTTTTTTCTGTCCCTCCAGCTGTTAGCATGCCTTCCCTTCTTAGATTATCTCCTGTCTACTCTGTATGTGCCTTGTATGTACTTAATTCTTTATAGGTTGTCTCCTCAATTAGAATGTAATCTCTTTGAGGGTATAGGCTATTTTTGCCTTTCTTTGTGACCCCAGTTAGCACTTTTCCTGACACATGTTAGACATTTAGTAGCTTTTGACAGCTAGGATGCATTGAACAGCTTATTATGATCCAATATCCCTGCTTGATTCTGCCTCAGTTAGTTCACATCTCTAGTATAGTCTTGTGCTCATTTGGGTCACCTCAGTTCAGGAAGAACATTGATAAACCGGAGGGTGCCCACACTGATCAGTCAGAATGGGAAAGATCTTGGAGATTCAGTCAGAGGAATCCCAAGGTCACACAGCCCAGATGGGTCAGATGCAGGCAAGAGTGAGCAAACCCAGGTCCTCCTGATACCAATTTTTAGTTGAGAGCAAAGAAAACCTAGGAGGAACATGGCAGTTGTTTTCAAATATTTGAAGGGATGTCATGTAAAAGAGAAATTAAATTTGCCAGGCTTGAGTAAAGAAGCCAGAATCAGTAGCAATGGATGGAAGTGGCAAAAAAGGAAATTTACACTCCATGTAAGGGAAAACTTTGTAACTCATTGAGTTTTCCAAAAATGAAATTGTCTGCCTTGGGAGGGAATGGGCTCTTTCTCATGGCGAGGTGGTGTCTTCAAATAAAAGCTCCATGACCATTTGCTGTGAATGTTGTAGAGTGAATTCTTGGGCAACTGTGGTTTGAACTAGAGACTCCCCTAGGCCCCTTCCAGTACCAAAATCCCATAATTCTGTTTATTCCAAAAGCTGGGTCCAGTATGGAGTCAAGCCAGTCTTTCCATAGTGTTATCACTAATAGCCTCTAGACTGGAAATAACCTCTGCCATGCCCTAGCATTACACTCAGGGTGGCTTAACAAGACTAAAACCCTTAAGAGGATCTACTCTAAACCCTCCGGCTCTCATATTTCTCAGATGTCTCCCTGCAACTCACCAGAGCTGCAGAATTACCAAGCATTTTTTTTCTTCAGGAGACTGCAGCTGCAGATGAAGAATCATCAGCTTTTTCTTTACCCAGCACTTCAGCAAAGACATAGGGGGCCTTTCAAACTCAACATATTCAGAACAAAAGTTATTCTCTTCACTCCAAATTCTCTCTTCCAAAATTCCCTATTACCGCCAAGGGCACCATCATTCTTCCAGTCACTCAGGTTCAAAATGGAAATGCATCCCCCCCACCTTCCTCCTTTTTTTTTTTAACTTCATTTAGCTTACATAAGCTCTCCTTTTATGTAAGCTAAAAGGGAGAGGTGTTTATATAAGGGAAGAAGCAGTGCGGTGCAGTGGATAGAGTACAGAACTTAAGGCAGAAAAATATCATTTTCTGAATCCTATCTCAGAGATGTTTATGTGTGCGTTATATATAATACATATGTGTGTCTGTATAGGCATAAATGTATGTATATGTGTATATACGTGTATGTGTATAAGAGCATATGTATGTGCATATGCACACATGTATGTATTCATGTATGTGCTTTTGTATGTATACACATATATGTATGTGTGTATGTATTTATATTAGATAAATTGTAGATAAATGATAGATACATACATACATACATATATATATACATAGATGGTGGGCAATTCATTTACCCTTTGTGAGTCTATATGTCAGGTGGAGATGTTTCCAATTGCACCTACCTAAGAATTATTATGAGGCACATATAAGGTAATAATTGAAAAGAGAATAATAAATTTTTTTTTGTATAAGTGGTCTGGACTCTCAGTATCAGGAGGACCTTCCTAGTGAGGAACCATGCACATAATGCAGACCGGCATCTGCTCTGCAAATTGAATCTTAAGGAGTAGTCAGATGAATTGAGAGATTAAGTTACTTGCCCAAGGTCACACAGCCAAGATAGGTCAGATGCAGGCAAGAATGAGCAAACCCAGGTCTTCCTGATACCAAGAACACCTTTCTAACCACTGCATAACGTTAACTCTTGTTAATATCTTCTGACATTTATATAGAGAGTCTGAAGGTTTACTAAACGTATTACCCACAATAACTAATGGAGTTCTCACAATAAACCTATGAGGTAGGGTGCTTTTGCTATCAGAATTTTACAAGGGAAGAAACTGAGGCCCAGAGAAGCAGTATGTATACGGAGCCCTTTGAATGCTTTAAAATTCTACATCAATGTGAGTTATTATCATTGTTTGGTAGGGAAGGTTTGGGTGCAGGCTGGTATTTGGGGCCCTTTGTTTCTTCCTGCAGTTGCCTCCTGTGCTGCTAATATGGGTGAGGGGGAGGGAAGGCCTTGAGTTGGTTTTGTTTGTTTGTTTTACAGATTATTACACCCTAAAATGCTGAGATTGTTCCCTGTTTTCTTGTTTTTATTCCTTATCACTAAGGGAATCTCTAAAGTGAGTGAACTAATGATCTTTAAGGCCCCTAGCCGTACCCTCTAAACTTACCGAAATAAATGAAAAAATCCCAAGGACCATGGACAGTCTCCACCTCAGCCATCCCTTGAAATCCTGTCAGTTTTTTAACATCATGTGGCAAGGGCCCATAGGGAGGAAGGCTGGAAAGAAGAATGTCTTTCTTCACTCAAACCATATTAATTTTTCATGAAGGGCTGAACCTTACAGGGCTTTTCCATGTAAGAGGAGACATTTTGAATTTCACATTTGGAAATAAGCTGGGTGTTTTTGCAACATGAGGAGCAAATAAAATGACCACATTCTGATCCCTAATCTTTTTTTTTCCCTTAATAGCTACATGAATCTAAGAATCTGAATTTATTCAGGCACTTGTTTTAAGTCAAAAGATACCTACTTGGTTAAAAAAAAGCCCTCTTCCACTGGGCTTTTAAAAATGAATTTCTAAATAGGTTCCTCTTAGACTTCCAAAGGGTTTGTCGGCTCTTCCTTTGGTTCTGGCCTTTAAAAATTGATTAATTCCTGAGGAATAGGCATAAATTGAAGTCAGAGCTGAAGACTATTAGTCATTCTTAGTGATCTCTGAGGTGAACTCTGCTTTGCTTTGCGAAATAGTGGTGACTACCCTCCCTAAACTATATCTCAAGAGGCTATGTCACAAAGCATGTGGGGGGCAGGGGGTTAGGAATTTATCCAGATCCCAGGGCAGATCTGTGACCAAAGTAGATATGAGCCAAGTAGCTGAGTCCCCTGAGCAGTCTGGGGAGGGGGATTGATATCCACAGATATATTGATTGATGGACATCCTGAAAAGTCTGGCAGTAGCAGCTTTCCTAAACCCGGTATATTGTTTCAGGCAGTCTAGAGAGAAAAATTACAATATACGTACAGCTGCAGACTAGCCTCTTTTCCTTCCACAAGATCCCCTTTTCATAGACAGTGCATTTGAAAACATTCATTTTTCCACTGTCACTGGAAAAAAATGACAAGAGGTCAGAGCATTATACGGAGAACAGAAGGGTGAGAAAATGCAGGAGATGGGAACTAAGTATCACTGGGATGCAAACACTAGGCTGTTGCTAGGGGAAGGCCTATCCAGAGCTACTCTGAGGGACAAAGCACATAAGATACTCCTCCCACATTCTCTCCAATCAGCTTTATGTAGGTAGAACCCTGTTCAGTGGACATCCAAAGGGTGTTAGAAGAACTCATGCATCACTGTGTATTTATTTTGTCTGTACCTTATCAATGCAACTATGAACAAGCATCCTCCCAAGAGAATATAAGCACCTCGAGGGCAGGAATCATGTGACTTTTGTGTGTGTTTGCAGACAATAACAATGATAAACAATCATCATAATAGTGTTTTGGGTTTACGTTGTTGTTGAGTCTGGACTGGTGATTTCTTTTGTGTATGGAGCTCCCTTGTGAGAACCCACATTCACAAAGCCAAACGGGCAATGTTCTGTAATTCATAATCTTAGAGACTTGTCTGAGGCCATGAGGGCTTCAGGGACTTGTACAGGGTCACACAGCCAGCACATGGAATAAGCAGGAATTCCTGCTGACCAAAGCTCGTTCTCCATCAACAAAGTTGCCCTACCTCTCATTAATAACACCATCTGGAACATACAGAAAACTTGTTATTTATTTTATTGTTTGATAAAGGGAACCAGCATTAGGGTAGGTTTCAACCCCAGTTTGCTTTAATGATGGGACTAAGAAGGTCACAGATTTATAGGAGGCATGTAAGCCCTATGTGTGCACAAGCAAACTCTCTCCTCTCCACAGGCTACTTTTCTTGATCTCCAAGCACAATTCTACCACCTGGGTTCTAGGTGACAGTGTCATCAGGATTTAGTGATAGGTAAATTTCCCTGCCTGTCCAGTTCCGAAGGACATGTTTCTGTCTTGGATGTACTGATTCCTGTCCCCTCTTTTATTGTCAGGGATATCTAAAATCCTGTCATTTATTGGTGAGCATATGATTTTATGAATCCCACATTTTCACAGACTTTAGAGCAGATTAGAAATCTCATCATCCATTCTCTTCCAAGCTCTCCCCCTGAATAGATGGTTTTTATTGTAAGGAAAGAAACGTAGGTGTGGTTTAGAAAGAAGAGCTGCTCTAAGGGGCCAGGTCTGAACCTGGGAAACTGGCAAGGGCTCCAGGCAGGATGCTGAAAAGATGGAGAATCTGATCTTACTTGTCCCTCCACCACACCCACCTCCAACACTGTCTTGTACATAATAGGAGTTCAATAAAAATCAGTTGATTAACGACAGCATAAAATACACCCCCATACACACACAATCAAATACGCAGCACAACCCACTCACACGAAGGCAAATTAAATTGTTATATGCAACATCATTCTGCCCCAAAATCAACTAAACTAAATGAGTCCCAGGATAAGAATGTACTTAGGAAAAAGGAGTATAAAGTGAAAGTGAAAAATGAAGTCTGAACTGAGAGGGGTAGCATTGTTCTAGGGTCAGTCCGCAGAGAAATAATTCATCTAGATTCTCTGCAGCTCAGGTCAGCATGTCTTATTCTTTGCTTCCTCAGCTTTTCCAAATCTCTCTCTCTGTCCCTATGTCTGTCTGGTCTGTCTCTGTCTCTCTCCTATCTGTCTCTTTCTGTATCTATGTGTGTCTCTCTTTCTCTTTCTCTCTTCCTCTCTCCCATCTCCCTCTCTGACCTTTATCTCTCTCCTCTTGTCCCTTCACCTTTCCTTTTCTCTCTTTCTGTGTCTCTCTTTGTCTTTCTATCTCTGTCTCTATCTCTTTATGTCTTTGTCTGTCTCTCTCCCTCTCCCTTTCTGACTCTTTTCTCTCTTTCCTCTCTCCTCTTTTTCTCCTCCCTCCCTTCCTCCTTCTCTCTTTCTCTTTCTTTTTCTCCCTCCCTCCCCGTCTCTCTCCTTCATTCTCTCTCTCTCCCCCAAAGCTCCCAGAGACACCATTAGAGAGTAAGTCCCTATTTTGATGAGTCATCCCAGGCCACAAATCAGATTTTAGTATGAAAAAAATATGGAATAGTATCTTATGTTCTGAGGATGCACAGCTGCTAGGGATACAGAGAGAGAGGTGATGAACACAATTTAATTTAGTATGGTGCTAGAAGCACCTAGTAGCTTGTACGCACATGCACACACATACACACACATACACACACACACACACACACACACACACACACACACTGCACTCCCAGTTCCCTTAAAATCAAACATTATAGTCACATGTGATATCCTGAGGTTGAATGGAGTGAAGATCGATAGAACATGCATGAGATTGAATCACTAAGAGCTAAGGGAGAAGGACAGATATTGTAAAGTGAAGGATGCACCTGGAAAGACACTAACCTAAGAAGATCCATTTCTTTAAAGTCTAAAAAAAATATAAAATGCGTGTCCTGGCAATTCTGAACTGGGTCTCTAAGGATTTCCCTGAAGTTGAAATCACCAAGATAACCTGATTAATACACACACACACACACACACACACACACACACACACACACACACACATACACACTCACACACACATACACACACACACACACACCAATCCCTACTCCCTTCATATTATATTTTGTACTCTAAAGAAGGCTACTTTTAGGGTTTTTTTTCCTAAAAATTAAAAATGAAAGCCCACAGGTTTTACAAATTATATTAACTCTTTCTATAAAAATACTATATCTTTATTAAAAGGTTATATGCCCACCAGCCCTACTCCCCCGCTTCCAAGCAGGTTTTCTATAGGAGCTGTGGAAATGATAGTATTACTGGAGCTTTCTTTAGTGTGAAAGTGAGACTTTGAGTTAAAAATTAATGAAGCATAATTAGCACATAAATAATTTATAACACACTCAGCTGGTCTGCTCATGAATCCTGTCATGCAAGTGAGTCTCTGGGGATGTGTCAGTAGAAACAGGTGGGAGCAAATATATCAAAAATCCAAGTACAGTCCTGGAGGATTCAGGTATTATTGGGGGCAGGGGAAAGGGGGAGAGGTAGGAAGAAGGGAGCAGGATGCAGCCTAACACCAACTTGAAAAGGGCCACAGAGAATCTTTGCAGATAATTGTGGCCCAGAAAGAAGGGAAAACCAGTCTCTCATGTCAAGCTACAGATGGTGAGCAGCCTGGCCTGACTGCAAATCCTAATATCTGTCCAATCTGTTCCCCCTCCCCACTCTTCCTCACTCCTGCTTCTTTTTTTTCCAGTGAACATGAGATGAACTCAGGAAAAATGACATTTGGGAAAATAAAGTAGCTTTGCCAGGGTCTGGCCCCAGTAAAATGAATGACTTGCTACAGAACTGGTGGAAGCGACTAGCTCAGGTGCTAGATGACCAAAGGCCATGCTTCATTTGCATATCATTTGCATGGCCCTGCCTCCCCTGCACCATTCTCTCTTACTGCAGGCAAAGGGATTGCTAGACAAGCGTAAGCAATCACCCCACCCAGAAACCAAAGCTTCTTTGCTCCTTCAGAAAACTGCAAACCCCAAATATGGAGATACTTCCTTTCCCTTTAGTCTAAAACAAAATCTTCCAAGGGGAAGGGGGCATCAGTCCCTGATTTAACATTTTTTTAAAGAACCCTAATCAATGCTCTTTCCTTTGTCACTGTCCCTTCCCCTACTGGCCCACTGCTCCTTTCCCACTTAGCTAAGAGAGACTCTTCAATAAAATACTGAGGATTTAAGTTTTGATCACCCAAATTAAGAGGGAAAAATATTGATGTATTTTGTTTTTGTATCACCTTTATTTCCAAAAATATCCCTCTACTCTCTCCTTCCCAGAGAACCATTCTATATAACAAAGAATATAAGAGAGAAAAAACAAAACTTCAGCAAAACTAACCCATCAGTTGAGTTTGACAGTAATAGGCAATGTTCCACACTCATAGCCTGACGCCATTGCAGAAAAAGGAGGTACATTTTCTTCTTTCCTCTTTAGGGTCAAGATTAAGCATTATAATTACACAGTGCTCTGTTAAGGTTTTGTGGGGATTTTTCTTAGGACAATATTTTAAGAGTAGAGAATTGTGGGATTTTAATGGTGGAATGAATTTTTAAAACATTTATGACTTGTTTTTTATGACAGTCATTTCTGTATAACTACATTCTCCCTCCTTCCCCTGCTGAATCCTCTTCTGTAACAAAGAAAAATAAAGAGAAAGAAAAATTAACCAACATAGTGACCTTGTGTGATAATATACACATCATTTTTACCTGAGTGGTCAGTCTTATGCCTCTCTACTAAGAGAAAGGAGGTATGTTTTCTAGGACTATTATTGTTTTTTTCAGTTACTCAGAGATAAATCCCCTTTTAGTGATGTTTTGATTTATTTTCACAATCATTTTGTATATCATTTTTGAAGTTCTGCTTATTTTACCCCATATCAATCCATGCAAACCTAATTTATTTTTGGTACTTCTTACTATTCAATAATGTTCCACTCCTCTTTAAGGACAAAGGACAAACTAAAACTAAGTTTGCTTGTTATGATGTGCCTGATTATTCCTCAAAAGATGGGCATCCATTTTGTTTCCAGGTCTTTGATTCTACAAAAAGTGTTGTAATGAATATTTTTGCACACGTTAGACCTTTGTTTCTTCTTTAACCATCTTAAAATACATTTCCAGTATAACAATGGTTGGAATTTCTAGGATTACTGGGGGAGAATTTTGTGAAGTCATGTTTCATTTTTATCTTTATATCCTTAGTGCCTGACATATAGTAGGAACTCAATAAATGCCAAATAATAATAGCTAAAAAGTTTATAAAGCTTCTTACAGATATTATTTTGCTTAATTTTCACAAAAACTGAGGTAATGCTATGATTCTCTTTGATAGCTGAAGAAAAAGGGTGGGAGAAGTCAAGGAACTTGCCTAGGATCACACAATAAACAAGGATATGAGGAAAGAGTCAAGTTTTAGTATTCCTAAATCCAAGCCCAGCACTCTACCCACTATGGAGTCTGACTTTCTCTCTGAGTTTCACTTTCCTCACAGGTAAAACGGAGGTAGTGCTATCCATATCACAAGGTTGTTTTGAGGACACTCCTTTGCAAAGTACTATTATAATGGAGGAGTCTTACTATTACTATCTTGAGAGTCAATCTACTTATAAATAAATACGTTTCCTTCCTTCCTCTTCTGGTATCTGTAAGTTCAATACAATGGGATATTCAATTCAATTTAACTAGTATTTATTGACCAATCCATCAGTTCACTTTTATTAGGCACCCACTATGTGCCAGTCACTGTGCTAAGCACTGTGGATACAAAAAGGGACAAAGATAATCTCTGCTCTCAAAAGCTTAGTGTACTAAGAGGAATACAAGAGCAAAGATGGAAGTCATCAAGCTCAAAAAGTTTAAATTCTGCTGGGGAGGAGGGAAAAGGGAATCCACTCATAGGGTGTCATTCTGCATATGTACCAATTTTAAACACATATTACAATGTAACAGGATAGAAAAACCTTTTTTGCCTATTCAGAAACTCTTGGAACAAAAGGCCCAGTTTCCATTTTGAGTCAATTTCTAACTATCCTGACTCATATTCCCCACTGGGAAAAGTTAAGGATCATACTCCTAGGATCATTAAAACAATGGTCTACTTGCAAACATGAAGTTCATAATATTACTGAGAAAAGATCTATGTAGCATTTTGAATTGGGTGATGAGGACCCAGAGTAATTTGTGTTGTTGGGATTTATTAAGACAGAGCTGAGATTTGGAATGCCAGGGAAGACTGTGATTCCTACCTTTGTGGAAAGTAGGAAGACAGCAATATATTTTGGAAGCCTATCCCTTTGTTCTCCTGTCTTCAAGAGGGTGTATCAGTAAGTACCCCAACATACAAAGCAGGGCCTGCTATCTCAGGTTCTTAGATCTGCATTCATCAAAGGAAAGGCAGCTTTTGAGTGGTTAACAATCACTTTAATTGAGCTCATGGATCATTTCTTTAAGGAATTTAAGGAATGTATCATTTCTTTAAGGAATTTAAGGAATGCACATATATCTTTCGCCTATTTCAGGGGAGTTCTGCACCCTGAACTTCAAAGAAAATACAGAGAAATCAAAGATCAACAAAGAGGAAAGTTCCTCTGCCTGAATTCAACAGACAGTTGGACCTGTCTAATCATAGTTACCAGAGAGGGAAACACCTATGTCTGGATTTTCCAAGCCAGGGTCAGACTCCTTTTTAGTGGTTTCCAAGAGTCCTCATCTGGGCAAACAAACACTTCTGGTCAATAAGCTTCAAAATAAAACCTCAATCTCGGAGCATGTATATACTTTTTAGAGCCAGAGGGCATAACTCTGACCCAGTGCCTCAATAGAAAGAATAAAGGTACTTGGGACCCCCCTACAGAATAACTCCCCTAATGCAAGCCCATCAACGGGTGGGGAAGATCTCCTTTCATCACATTATTCAATCAGAGGCACTTTTAGTAAAACAAAAACAGCAAAAGATCCTAATTTGATTGCTATCACAGAGGGGTATTGGCTTAGACACATCTATTATATCTATTACATAATAGATATTTGCATTCTAGGAGCACAGTGTTCCTTTGGGAGTCAGGATAAAAGATATTTTCCCTGGTCATCCTGGATAGAAAGTAGTGCTTCCTCGGATTAGGAGGAAAACAATCAGTTTAATCTCAGTCAATTTAATTCCCCTCCCACTAAACACTTAATGGAGACACACACACAATCCCTGCCACACACACATACATCATGGATAGCAAACAAACATTTATCAAAGCAGACAATAAAATACTAATGAGGAAAGTTGTAAAGATTAGCTTAAATTATGAAATACAGAAAAGCCACTGGGCCCTAAGACTCAGAAGTAAAATGAAATCTTGGCTCAATCAAGGAGTAAAATATTTAACCCACTCGGCAATCTCTGCCAAGATATCAGGAATCAAGGGATACATTGCGGAGCCAGGTATTCCCCACATACCTGCAGCACCATGACTTCCCATCTGCCACTCAAAGATTCACAGTTTCTTCTCTGTCCGTCTTTGCTTCTCGCCTCCAGAAGTCTCTCAGTCAATCAGGAGTCACATCTTTTCTACACCTATGAAGTAACACAGTGTCACAAGACTCTTTTAGAGACCCAAGCCCACCTGGCAGGGTGTTACATGTATTTAAAGGACTAAGGCAAAATGGGAAAATAGAAATCATCAACTATTATTCCAAAAGGTATATGGGAATCCCCAGTCATTTACAATCCTTAGTACAAGGAACACCCTTCTGTTAGAACTTTTACCATGTCTTGTCATTGCCCAACATCCTTTAAAGGACCTCTGCCACTCAAAAGAGTTGGGAATGAATGAATGGTGTTTTACTTTCTCTCCTTTCTGCCACTCCTTATGGCTCTGTAGCAAGATAACCTCAGTTTTTCAGGGCAAGTTGGCTTGCTTTCCCCAAACCAAATGAAATAAATCTAAAATATGCTTATTAATATAAGATTCCCCAGTCCTCTGAATTTCATCCACCTAATTAAAAAAAAGCAACTTTTAGATGCCTCTCTGCCAGTTACCACTAGTCTCTTACCAAAGGTTTTCTTCTCAACCTCAATAGTAGCTAGTTGTATTCCCACCTAACTATCCTATCTCTTCAGTTACCACTTCCACTCATCCTTATCATGCATACATCCCTTGGGGGAAGACACCCTTTATTTGCCCTCATTATTTTTTGAGTGAAAGAGAAAGGAAGGGATAAATATATTAGCATTTGAAACATACTTAATAAATAGTTAACTGAGACATTTGAGCCCCTCCAGGATATCATGAATTCCTAGTAGAGATGAAGGGAACCCCTTCAATACAAAGTAAAATAATGAATGCGATCCCTTTCTTTTGTAGCCGAGAAGCTGATTTGTTTCCATTTCTAAAGGTAAGAAGAGGGCAAAAAGAAGAGATAGATATTTTCCTCTTGTAATTTTCTTGAATTTTTGGATATTAAAACGCATTTGAAGAAAGACAAGTATGCTGTGAATAGATTGTTAGAGCAAGAAAGGACCTAAAAATCATCTACAGTTGTGATTCAGCCCATACTTCATCTCATCCTATATAGATCCTTGTTGCAACCATCTAATTCCTGGGGTCATTCCCCCTCCCCCTTCTTTTTGGCAAGAAATGTTGTGCCTAGATCATAGCCTTCCTTTCCACCATGACCCCTCATACTTGGGGACTTATCTCCTCAAACTTTCTAGACTTCCAGTTTACTCTCCAACTCTCATGACCTTTATCTTTATTCCACCTCAGACACACTAAGAAGCATGGCTATACCTTAACAATCACCCTCACTTAAAACTATTGTACCACTGGGATTCAGAATTCTGAAATTCCTCTCTCTGATCACAACCATCAACCCCTTCAAATTCTTTTCCTGACTTCATTTATTCTCTTTCCTCCCCGAGACATATAGTCTCTCCACCCCTCTTTGAAATCTCAGTCCATCACATCTCTGGTCTCCCAATCTATCGCATTTCCTCTGTCCTCACTTTCCTCCCTTCCCAATCTTAACATTATAGTTAAACATTTCAACTGTTTGTGGTCATCTTCCCTAAATTGTCTCCCTCCCTTGTTCTATCACTATTTGAGTCTTACCACATTTCAAACCAAGCCAATGCCCTTCATCTGTTTTCTCCTCTGGCCTTGGATGGCTGCTGAAGCCCACTAGAGGAAACAATATGACTTTGATGTGTGCCTTCAGGGAGACAACACACATGGCTCAGCTTTACAGGAGAGAGGGAAGCACAGTAGCATTTGGAGGGCAGTAAAGGGTAGAGAGTAATATACCATTCCAGTTGGTAAATCATTTTCATTTCTTTTTTTCAAAGAGTTTATCACACTTTAATGACTTTTAAAACATTCCATATTGCTTTCCAGAATAGCCAGAAAAATTCAACATTTTACCAATAGATCATTAAAGTATTTTCTTCTTTTTTTAAAATAATATTCTCCTCAATTATATGTTAAAACAATTTTTAACATTTCTCTTAACATTTTGAATTCCCAATTCTATTTCTCCCTTCCCTCTGCCCTCCCTGAGATGTTAAGCCATTTAATGTAGGTTATACATGTGCAATCATGTAAAACATTTTCATGTTAGTCATTTTGTACAAGAAGGCTTGAGGAAGAGAGGAAGGAAGGAAAAAAGGAAAGGAGGAAGGAAGGGGGAAATAGTATATTTTAATCTGTGCTCAGATAATATTAGTTCTTTCTCTGGTAGAATAATTCATCATGACCATTTCCATTTCTCATATCGAGTCATTTGACAATTCCAAGAGGGAGGTAATGATTTGCTTAAAGCTATACAACAAATTAGTGGCAGGACTGGAACCAGCACTCGGGGCTCTTCATGATTCTAGGGCACATTCCTCTACCCCACCACAGGATGGATTTTAGATAAAGGCGGGAGAGCAGCTACTGCAATGACTTCTGGAAAAATGGATATTTTGTCCCAAAAACTAATGAAAGAACTCTGCCAAAACCTTTCAGTTTACAATGCTTTAAAGATATGTGACAGGCAGGGAGGAGCCAAGATGGCAGAGTAGAAAGATTCACATATGCTAGTTCCAACCCCCAGCCCATAAAATACCCGTAAAGAAGAACTTCCAACAAATTCTGGAGCAGCGGAAGCCACACAACAACAGAGTGGAGGAGATTTCTGTTCCAGAGAGTCATGAAAAACCAACACCAAAGGTCTGTCACGCACCAGACCCAGAGCATAGCCCAGCCCTGCCTTGGCAGCACGGCACCGAGAGGAGCAGATCTGAGTGGGCTTTAGGGATGGAATCTCCAGCAGTTGCTCCACCCACAGATGCCAGGGGTCAGTGAGAGAGCCTGTTTGGCTGGCCAAGAGGGGAGCGGGGTGCCTCCAAAGCTCGGACCCCCTCGGGAGGCAGCAGTGGGCAGCAGGCAGGAGCTTGGATCCATTGTTGAAGGTCTCTGCATAAACCCCCTAAGGGAACTGAGCCCCTTGTGGTGACCCTGCCCCCACATGAGCACCTGAATTTAGTCTCACACTGAATAGCAGCCCCACCCCCATTGAAAGCCCTGAGGCTGGGGAGCAGCATTTGAATCTCAGACCCCAAGCACTAGCTGGGCAGATCTGGAGGCAAGGCAGGGGTGATGAGGAATCTCAGAAGTCAAGTAACTGACTGGGAAAATGCCCAGAGAAGGGAAAAAAAATAAGACCACAGAAGGTTACTTTCTTGGTGATCAGATATCTCCTTCCTTCCTTTCTGATGAGGAAGAACAATGCTTACCATCAGGGAAAGACACAGAAGTCAATGCTTCTGTATCACAAACATCTGAAATAGATATCCAATGGGCTCAGACCATGGAAGAGCTCAAAAAGGATGTTGAAAATCAAATGAGAGAAGTGCAGGAAAAACTGGGAAGAGAAATGAGAGAGATGCAAGAAAAGCATGAAAAGCAGGTCAACACCTTGCTAAAGGCGACCCAAAAAAATGCTGAAGAAAATAACACCTTGAAAAATAGGCTAACTCAATTGGCAAAAGAGGTTCAAAAAGCCAACGAGGAGAAGAATGCTTTCAAAAGCAGAAGTAGCCAAATCAAAAAGGAGGTTCAAAAGCTCACTGAAGAAAATAGTTCTTTCAAAATTAGAATGGAACAGATGGAGGCTAATGACTTTCTGAGAAAC
>CM053772.1:246501618-246542987 GCA_028658325.1 Potorous gilbertii | reverse complement strand
TTCACATTATCACAATGAGATATTTCTATCTCATTGGAAAAACAACTGACCTGGAAAATAGATCCAGGAGAGACAACTTAAAAATTATGGGACTACCTGAAAGTCATGATCAAAAAAAGAGCCTAGACATCATCCTTCATGAATTTATCAAGGAAAACTGCCCTGATATTCTAGAACCAGAGGGCAAGATAAATATTCAAGGAATCCACCGATCACCCCCTGAAAGAGATCCAGAAAGAGAAACTCCTAGGAACATTGTGGCCAAATTCCAGAGTTCCCTGGTCAAGAAGAAAATATTACAAGCAGCTAGAAAGAAACAATTGCAGTATTGTGGAAATACAATCAAGATAACACAAGATCTGGCAGCTTCTACATTAAGGGATTGAAGGCCATGGAATATGATGTTCCAGAAGTCAAAGGAACTAGGACTAAAACCAAGAATCACCTACCTAGCAAAACTGAGTATAATACTTCAGGGGAAAAACTGGTTTTTCAATGAAATAGAGGACTTTCAAGCATTCTTGATGAAAAGACCAGAGCTGAAAAGAAAATTTGGCTTTCAAACACAAGAATGAGAAGAAATATGAAAAAGTAAACAGCAAAGAGAAGTCATAAGGGACTTACTAAAGTTGAACTGTTTACATTCCTACATGGAAAGACAATATTTGCAACTCCTGAAACTTTTCAGTATCTGGGTAGTTGGTGGGATTATACACACACACATACACACGTGCACACACATATACAGAGACAGAGAGCACAGAGTGAATTGAATAGGATGAGATCATATCTTAAAAAAATGAAGTTAAGCAGTGAGAGAGAAATGTATTGGGACGAGAGAGGGAGAAATGGAATGGGGCAAATTATCTCTCATAGAAGAGGCAGGTAGGAGGCTTTTTAGTGGAGAGAAAAGAAAGGGAGCTGAGAGAAAAACATGAAGTTTACTCTCATCACATTCGATTAAAGGAAGGAATAAAATGCACACTCATTTTGGTATGAAAACCTACCTTACAATACAGGAAAATGGGGGAGAAGGGGATCAGCAGGGTGGGAGGGGATGATGGAAGGGAGGGTAATGGGAGGAGGGAGCAATTTGAAATCAACACTCTTGGGGAGGGATAGGATCAAATGAGAGAATAGAAGCAATGGGGGGTAGGATAGGATGGGGGGAAACACAGTTAGTTTTATACAAAACAACTATTATGGAAGTCACTTGCAAAACTACACAGATATGGCCTATATTGAATTGCCTGCCTTCCCAAAGGGAATGAATGGGGAGGGAGGGATGGGGAGAAGTTGGAACTCAAAGCTTTAGGAATAAATGTCGAATATTGTTCTTGCTACTAGGAAATAAAAAATACAGGCACTGGGGAATAGAAAGTTATCTGGCCCTACAGGACAAAAGAGAAGATGGGGACAAGGGAAGGGAAGGATGATAGAAGAGAGGGCAGATTGGTGATAGGGGAAATTAGAATGCTTGGTGTATTGGGGTGGGGGGAGGGGATAAATGGGGAGAAAATTTGGAACCCAAAATTTTGTGATAATGAATGTAAAAAGTTAAATAAATTAATTAAAGAAAAAGAAGATATATGATAGGCCCTTTGATTATTTCCACAAGTGGAAGCTGTGATCAGTAACTAGACAAGCTAAGGGGCAAGGAAATGGTTAAATATAAAAACAATTAAGAGGGTAAATGAGAGGCAGCTAGCAGTAAGCGATAGCTAGTGGTCTGTAGAAATTAGGAAAACCTGGGTTCATGTGCTGTCTCTGGAGCATATTAGGTGTGTGGCCACAAGGAAGTCTTTTAACCTCTCAGTGTTCCAGGCAATACTATAAGATGCTGTTGTAGACTGAATGCCAACTGAGTGTTTCTACACCAAGGATTCCCTAGAGAGATAAAATTATAGCTCTGGATCAAAAGAAGCAGCAGAAGCTCTCTTTGTACTTGCAATACAGAGAAATAATATTGTTGAAATTCTGTCTTCATCCTTAGAGTAAGCCAGTAATGACTGAAATAAAACAGGAGGCGGGTGTGTTCTATACCAGGAGGTAAGCAAAGAATGAGATGTTTTCCCATTTCATGTGGTTCAAATACTTCTTCCAGCTAGACCTGTTGGAAGTTTCTTATGCATTTGGGGGGACCCCAGGCTGCTACAGTTATTAAACAGTAATAGCCCAATAAACCTCACCCATGAAATCTGATGTAAGTAAATACAGCTCATAAGGCAAAAGTGACCACAGGGAAAAAAAAACAGAATGAAAGTGATATAATGTAGTTGGGAAGGGAGAAGAAATCTCATTTTAAGTTCACAAACAAACAAAAACTGAGTTTGATAAATCCTGCTGATGTGAAAATGATAAAATAAGATCCTAGACTATGCTATAAAAGTATGTAGCTCTCCATGGTCTGAAGAACAACTTTGAAGTTGAAAGGGGGAAGAGAGTGAAAGTTGAGCTTTAAAAATATTCACAAGTTACTTTTCAAATTTTGGATTCCTTTTTTTTTTTCTTCAGAGAAATAGATGCTAGTGGGTAAATTCCTATAGGGCAGATAGCCCATTGTATCACCTAAGTCCATTAATCAATAAACAAGCTTTTTAAATTTTTAAAATTTAAATTAAGCAATATGCTAGGGGCTGGTAATATAACACACACACACACACACACACACACACACACACACACACACACAAAATAGAGACATGAAAACCAAAACAAAATGCCCTGAATCTCGAAGAGCTATCATTTTATCTGGTACTTTGTATGTGTTTCATAATGGCTTTTTCTTGATGAGAGAAGGAATTTAGTTGGGAAAGCTGCTACTATGAGAGATATAACAAATGAATCAAGGAAGCATGGAAAAGGGAATAGAGGGCTGAGTTTGAAGCTGGAAGATTTCTGTTTCAATCCTGTGTGTCCTGATGCTTACTAGCTTCATGACCCTGGGCAAGTCTTTTAAATCTCTTTATATCTCAAGCAGCTCCCTAAGACTTATGGATATAATAATGCCTTATTTGCTCCCTGTTGAATAAACTATTGAATTCTCTGGCCAATATCTAAAAACTATCTATCTATGTATGTTTATACATACATATATGTATATATATGTGTCTATATGTATAGATATATACACACATGTGTGTATATATATGTATGTGTATTTATGTATATACATTTGTAGGTATGTATATATGAATTTTGTTTATTAAATATATAGATGTACTATATCTGTAATATATGTGTGTTTGTCAGTCAAAAAGCATTTGTTAAGTGCTGGAACCAGTTATTTCGTATCTAAGTATAATTACTTCTAGGACTAAAAGTCTTGTGTGCTGTGCCCTCTGATCTGTCCCCCCATATGTGGTCTCTGGGTTTAGTCCTGGAGGAACTTGATCTCTACTGAGAGGTGTTAGACTCTTTTTCTCTTACCCTCTGGGTCTTTATACTTCCTCTAGGGAAAGTTATTTAAAGTTCAGGATTCAGCTCAGATCTAGCTGCAGTTAGGATTTGAATCAAGGCCTTCCTAACTCCAAGGCAATATATACCCCTACCTATATACACCTACTATTTATAGAAAGTTTTAACATTTGCTAAATACTTTATGTGCATTATCTCTTTTGATTATTAAAACATCCATATATATAGTGAGTAAACTGAGGTTTATTAAGGAATTAGCCCCAAGTCATCACTAATAAGCATCAGGGTTAGGACTGGAACCCAGGGCTTCTGACTCTGAGGTCAGTGTTCTTATCAGTTACACTAAAATGCCTCTCCTTTATTAATGCTTACTACTTTTCCAAACACATTAAAAAAGAAAAGATGTGAGCTTCACCTCTAAGGGAGGCAGGCCAACTATTATTAGAGGCATTTCACAGCTAAAGAAACAGAGTACCAGAAAGATTCATTGGTTTGCCTGAAGTTACCACAACTAACTGGTAACAGAGTCTAAGCTAAACTAGACTCTTTGGACTATCCAGTTCACTACTCTTCCCATTGTTTCAGTCTACCCACTGACAGTTCATGGCTGACCTTTCTTGGCCAATTATGTCAGTTAGAGGCTACCACAATGACAACCCTCCCCTGCCTCCTCCATCTCCTTTTTCAGTCAAATCAGTTTTCCACAGGGATCATGGAATTTGGAGCTACAAGAGACAAATTATTTACTATATAGAAAAGGAAAGTGGGTTGAAAGTCATCAGGTCTCTCTGTGTGTCTAAGATCACACAGATAGTAAGTAGAAAACTGGCATTTGAACCCAAAGTAGTCTGAAAATCCTCGATAAGAAAGTCTAAAGAGGAGTAGACTCTGCTTATGGTTGTGAACCATACCCATAATTCCAACCTACTATTAGACATAAAGGTAAACAGGTCAAAAGAAACTTTTGATAGAACTGCATAGAATAGTTCTTATTGCTAGAGGGGAAAATACCTGCTGATGGTGGGTAACATTATCCTTATAGAGACAATTCATTTATCTTAGGCTGATTGATATAAAAATATTGTTATAAATATCCTCATGTCTGTTTCACTTTTCATGATTCATTATAGTTTGAATGATAAAACTATGTCAGCTATTCCTAGACGCCATATTAATTTTAGATCTGAATCTCCCACTGCCTATGAGACATAATTTGAATGTCTGGATGTCCCTCCCCTAACACTCCTCTGCTCAAAAACCTTCAGCCACTTCCTGTTACCTACTGGGTCAAATTCATGCTCCTTTGCATGCTCCATTCAAATCCCTCCATGTTCTGATACCACCCTTTCTTTCCCATCTTAACTCATATTTCTTCTTTCTAGGTATTCTATGCTGATATAGCCAAATGGCACTCTTTTGTCACCAAAACACACTGAGGTCTTCTCCTTCCAGGCTTTTCTTTATATTATTTCTTCTGTTTGAAATGTCTTTTTTCTTCTTCATAATCTATTGAATTCCAAACCATGCTTTAAAGACAAGTCAAAAGCTTCTTTTCCCTAAAGCCTTTTCTGACCTTCCATCTTCTCCCTTGTTAATTTAATCTATTTCATCCATGTTTGAATCATGTCTGGAGATGATCAGAATGAGGTAACTTTCCCTAATAGACACCCTG
This sequence comes from Potorous gilbertii, assembly GCA_028658325.1. Classification (NCBI taxonomy): domain Eukaryota; kingdom Metazoa; phylum Chordata; class Mammalia; order Diprotodontia; family Potoroidae; genus Potorous; species Potorous gilbertii. Next base: position 246,537,898 of record CM053772.1, on the reverse strand, counting down.
CAGAAGAGCTGATTGACCTGTAAGGGTGCCCACCTTGGAGCTAGCTCTACCAAGACCCAAAGGGAGACTAGTAGTGAGCCATTTTTTTAAAATCAACAGTGCCTACCTATCAGAACCTGATATTAGATCAGCTTGCTAGGTCCCTTCAATTTCCCATAAACCAAAAGACTCTTCCTAAGACTCTTTCTAAAGACTCTTAATTCTCCCAGTCACAAATAGGAAAAGATATAGATCCCTAGATCCAGATCTAAATGGTCATGTTTGTGTGAGATATTAACTCCTACAATAAGGAAATAGGAAAAAAATTTTTGAAACACATATTTTCTCATCTATTTAGTGCTCAGATGGTTGCATGAGTAGCATCATAGCCACACATTACTGGTCCTATCTCTATGGATCAAGACTATTTCCTTTCTGGTGCTAGTATTCACACTTACTCTATCTGTTCTGTTAAATAGATGTGCCTTTTTAAAAAACCTCCAGAATACGTTATACACACAAATAATTGAATGGATGATGTTTGATGAATGGAAGGATTGATAAACAAAACAAAACAAAACAAAACAAAACATTTGTAAGTGCTTACTATGTACATCACTGAGTTAAGCAGGGAATACAAACAGAAAAGCATGGCAGTCTGCACAGAAGGAACTCACATTCTAATAGCTGGAGACAATATACATATATGTGTATATATATATATATACGTATATATATATATATACGTATATATATACACGTATATATATATATATATATATATATATATATATATATATATATATATATATATATATACGTGTATATATATATGGTTTTAGCAGCAGGGTAAATGGAAATCTCCTGGGGCTCTTAGGATGCAGCAGCAAGGCAGATGGAAATGCATGTTCTTTAGTGTCATTTTTATTGATAAAACTTCATCAGTTTCTATCCCCTGCCAGGAACTTGGGCATCATCAATATTCCTTTCTAGATGTTTGACAGCTGTGGCTACTGGGGGTAAGGTTGGGCTACAGAACCTGTACAGGTGGTTACCAGGTAGCATCTCCACGAGGGACCATGGCTACAAACTAGAGTTTTCCAAGAAGAATTGTGTAGTAATGTGTCCCATAGGCACCTCAAACTTGATATTCCAAGACAGAATTTATTATTTTCCACCCCAAACCACTCTTCTTCCAAATTTTTCTCTATGTCAGAGGCCCTAACATCCTTTTGGTCATCCATATTTGCAATCTCAGAATTATCCTTGGGCTTCTCACTCTCACTTACTCCATGTAGTCAATCAGTTAGCAAATTGTGCTGTTCCTACCATTAAAATTTCTCTTACACACCAGTGGAAGGAGACTTTGATGACACTGAGACTGCAAATATTTCTAGTCAGTCATCTAACCACTCTCTCCCTCTTCAAATTAGCTTGGGTTTCCATATGTGTTTAGCTGTTGCTGGTTGTGTTTTGTTTTAAATTTATTTTATTTTCAATTCATGGAACAAGCAAGTATTTCCATAACATAGTACAATAAAAAATGATGAGTGAACATGAAGTGCCCAGTGGAAAGAACTTTTGCTTCAGAGAACCTGGTCTCAAACCTTAATTTTGTACTTTATTGCCTATGTGACCTTGGCCAAGTCACCTAACGCTTTAGTTTGCTCATCTGTAAAGGGAGATGCTTTGATTAAGTGATATCTAAGGTCCCTTTCAGTTTGCAATTTCTGATCCTATGTTATTTTCCCCAATGTAATGTAAGCTTTTTGAGAGCAGGGATCGTTTTGCTTCTTGAACACCCAGCACAGTCCCTGGTTCAGAGTAGGTACTTTATAAGTATTTGTTGAATTGAATTGTAGGTACATTTTGTGTTGGGATTCATGAAAATATGAGTACAAAAAAGATGCTAAGGTTAACCTTATATGCCAATTTCACTTGTTTTGATTTGATTCAATTGAATTGAATTCAACTCAATTTGAGAAATATTTATTAAATGCTTAGTATGCATATCCTTGTGCTATATGCTTGGTGAAATGCAAAGTTTGAATGTCTGAGGGGGCAATATATAATACAATGAGAAAGTCTTAAGCCCAAGAGATTTTTAATAATTTCTTAGCCTGTTCCTTTTCAGCATCTTATGTTTTAGACTGTGATATTTTCAATGATAGTGGAATGTTGTTGGGACCAGAGCCATGGTGAATATTCTATTTCAATAGTTCCTAATATTCTATCATCAGCTGTTGGTTATTTAAAAATCCATATGGCTAAAGGAGAGAAAGTCTTTTTCAGTGGCAGACCTATTCCTATAATTTCGTCAACAAGACTTGGCTTTCTTCCTGCTTTGGAAGGTGTGCCTTTGATGGATGGTACCCTGGCTACACTAGCCAGAACAGCCAGGGTAGCAGCAGAAGCAGTCTTAAGAGTAGCCTGTTTCTTTAACTCAAGTGTCATGGATGAGATGGAAGAATCTGTGAGAATGAAGCCCATGTGAGAAGTTCTTGCCAACTTTCTCTCTCATAACTTTCCTTTTTTTCCATTGTGTTTGACACTTTTAAAAAAATATAGCTTTATTACTTAATCATTCTGAATGCTGGCTATGACCAGGGGAAATTAGGCTTTTGATGGTGGAGTAGAAAATGCTCACATATGTATTCCACAAATGAAATAGATAGCTGTGGGATGGAATAAAAGAGGAGAAAATTCATGATAGTTACCCCTAGCCAGAGTGGTATGGTAAGAGGTGGAGGGGGTGGGGTGGGGAGTAGTAATGGTGACGGTGCTTTCTGATCATCTATTGCTAGATATGAGGCCCATGTGATGCAACCAAATCAAGACTAAGTCTTAACTTCACTCTGCTACTAACAAGCTATGTGACCTTGGGTAAATCACTTTACTTCTAATGAGGATATTGGGCTTATAGGTCTCTAAGGGTCCTCCCTGTTCCAACCTGTGGCCAAAGAAACACTAACATTCAAAGTTGATCTTATATATTATGCCACCAGTAATTTGATGTGACTTAGGACCAATGCTAAAAGACCTTGCCTTCCCCAGTCAAAAATATCTCCTTGACTGTCCTGCCATGGATCTTGAAATGCCATCATTAGAAATTTGTTTTTTCATGCATGAAGATATTGCTCTACATCTTAATTTTCAATGTAAATATCTCTAAAGGGGACATTTTCTAAGTATAACCAACATAAAACAATTACTACAAAGAAGCCAAATGAGTATCAAAACCACTTCAGACCTCCAACATTTGATCTCCTTTCTAAGGAGTTACCCTGCAACAATTTGAGGGGAATGAGAAGCCATTCAGGTAGGTTTTGGTGATGGTGCAGTGATAGGTCTGATAAACATTGGACATAAGAGGAATAGTTCTGGAGCACAGTAAATGGATTGCTGCCAAGGTTGGATGACCCACATGAGGTTCTCTGGTGGAGAACTAAAGAGCAGATATGAAAAAGAGAGAAATTGAAACAATGATCCCAAGGATATAATCTACCCAATTTCACCAACAGCAGTCCTCAATAATCCACAAATTATGGCTCCTTATTTCCTTTCTATGTATCACACCTGTCTGTCCTTACATCTCTAAAACTTATTTCAAAGTAAGTGACTCATGAGTTCATCATCAGTTCAACTGATTCATGGGCTTGTTTAATTAATTATTGCTTGAAACAAATGGATCATTGGCTAAGATTTGTTCTGGAAGTTATCGGGACTTGGGGTGCATTTTAAAGACCCTTTACAAGGTACAAAGAACTCAATGGCTCACATGAAATCCCTCTTCTAAAAAGAATTTTCTTGGTTCCTTAATCATTTCATTGCATTTACAATTCTTCTAACATTATACAACTGGCACAGAGTTGAATAAAACTCTAGTGAACCCCCTGGGCTTCATAAAATGCTATTAAGAAAAATAGCATCAGAATGAATACTCCCTAAATACACCAAAGAGTCCCCAAACTCAGCCAGTGGTCCATTTATTTCAAGCAACACTTGATGCAATGACCCTAATAAAACCAAAGAATTTGGAAAGGTCCTTGGAATTCCATCTAAAGGAATCTAGACTGTAGGTGTGTGATTTGGCTGTATATACATACATTTTTCAAACAGATTGTGCTACTTTCTTCTTTTTTCTTTTCCCAACTCACCTTGGGTTAACAGTTATTAGATTTTTTAAAAGTTATGAAATACTTTCTATTTTGAAAAATATCCTTTCTGCATAACTAAGTCTCTTCCATCTCTCCAGGTTTCAGTTTCTTCAAACACAGATGAGGAGCTCAGTGATATGTCTTCAGTTCCTTTCAACCCAAAAATCTATTATTTTCTGGTCCTCTGAATTTCTTGACAAGATACTGAGGTGTATTATGTTGTTATGAATGAATGAACAAATGAGCATTTAATAAGCATCACCTACTAAGCATTAAAAATAGAAAAAGAAGACAACTCTCCTTTTTAGGAATTCCCACTCTAACTGGCAGGGATAGCACATAGAGGAAGATCCATCTTCAATGTGGATGGCAAGGCCCAAGAATTCTTAAGTTGCATGAAGTATCAATGCTAGCTCTGACCCTTTATACTCCCCCATAAAGTTATCATATGTGCTGGTCCTGCTTTCTGAATTAAAATGGTGTAATCAGATATTTCAAAGAAGAAAACGTCTTATAAATCAACTCCAACTCTATCATTCATTTAAGAGATGAGGAAATTAAGATCCAGATATAGGTAAAGTAACTCACCTAAGGTGGAACAAGTAATAAGTAGAAAAGGTCCTCAAACTCCCAATCTAGCACTTGGGATCTGGAGACAGGAAAACCTGAGTCCAAATCCAGTCTCAGAAACTTATTAGCTGTACAAGTCACAACCTGTATCTGCCTCAGTTTATCCTCTGTAAAACGTAGATAATAATTGTATCTATGTCACAAGATTATTTGAGGGATCAAAAGAAATAATATTTTAAAGTGCTTTGCAACTATTAAGGCACTATATAATTACTCATTATTGTCGTGAATCTTTAAGTGTCATAGACTACAAAGATATAAAACTATAGCTTAGCGTTTGACATGTATTATGTCATTAGAACCTCAGTCGTCTAAGGTGAGCGTTTTATACATTATTTATCTCCCTTCTATAGAGAAGGAAACTGAAGAAAGTGACTTGCCCATGTTTATATACAGCTAGTAAATGTTTGAAGACCGACATCCTTCTCTGGTTCAGTATTCCTTTTTTTTCTACTAGGTCTCATTTCCTTTCAAATAACAGCAAAGCATGTGTACCCCTTACAAAACTTAGGGCATCTCAAAGGTTTTATAAAGTGCCTTTGAAATAAGCTTGGTACTCAAGAGACTCATTCATATGGATAAATTGATAAGCATGTTTTCCCATGTAGGAGCTAGATGAATCTCCTTAGGACTCTAGTGGCTATACATCATTCTAATAAATGTTTCTCATCATTCAAGATTTTATCTACTTCCTACATGAAACCTTGTGAAGCTACTCTAGACAATAATGAATCCTGTTCTTAAACTCCTTCAAAACATCTAGTCTTAGAACTTAGTTGCTATGTTCCAAGAGGTAGACATACTAAGAGATTATTTGACTGGAGTTTAATATCTCTCAGGATCCTTTCCTACTTCCTAAATTCCTACATTGGGAATTTCTTCAAAGCTTTTCTTGGGTTGTGAGTATATTTTTTATACAATTACTTATAATCTTTTCCATAAAATGCTGTTTTTCAGGGGGTCCCCCCAGAATTGGCCCCAGGCAGCAGTAGAGGAGGCACCAGCAGCAGCAGCAGGCAACAGGCAGCAACAGTGGCCATGGCAGCAGCCTGGGTCCATTGTCTGACTGGCTCAGCTTAAAGCCTCTGGAGGAATTGAGCAGGGAATCTGAATCTCACACCTGAGCACAATCCTGGAGGGAGGAGGAGCACTAGGACCCTCCTCTTCACAAAGGATTCAGAAGTCAAGTAATTGACTAGCAAAATGACCAAAAAAGGGGAAAAAAATAAAACCAAGAAGGTTACTTTCTTGGTGAATAGGTATCTCCTTCTATCCTTTTAGATGAGGAAGAATAATGCATACTGTCAGAGGAAGTCAAGGCTTCTGCCTCCAGTACCTCCAAAATGAATATGAAATGGGTTCACACCATAGAAGAGCTTGAAAAGTGAGTCAGCAGCTTGCTAAAGGAGAATCAAAAAATGCTGAGGAAAATAACACTTTTAAAAACAGTCTTACTCAGTTGGAAAAAGAGGTCCAAAAAGCCAATGAAGAGAAGAAGGCTTTAAAAAACAGAATTAACCCAATGGAAAAGGAGGTTCAAAAGCTCACTAAAGAAAATAGTTCTTTAAAAATTAGAATGGAGCAGATAGAAGCTAATGACTGTATGAGAAACCAAGAAATTACAAAACAAAACCAGAAGATTGAAAAAAATAGAAGATAATGTGAAACAGTTCATTAGAAAAACAACTGACCTGGAGAATAGATCCAGGAGAGAAAATTTAAAAGTGATAAAAAATTAAAAATGATATCCATAAAAAATAAAGCAAAATCAAGGGGTGAGAGAGGAAAATATTGGGAAGAGAAAGGGAGAAAGGGAATGGGGCAGACTATCACTGAAGGCCATGATCAAAAAAAGAGCCTACCCAACCAGAGACTCCTAGGAATAGTGTAGCTAAATTTCAGAATTCCCAGGTCAAGGAGAAAATATTATAAGCAACTTGAAAGAAACAATTCAAGCATTGTGGAAATACACTCAGGATAACACAAGGTCTGGCAGCTTCTACATTAAGAGATCAAAGGGCTGGGAATAGAATATTTCAGAAGTCAAAGGAACTGGGATTAAAAGCAGGAATCACCTACCCAACAAAACTGAGTATAATACTTCAAGGGAAAAAGTGGTCATTTAGTGATATAGAGGACTTTCAAAGATTTATGATGAAAAGACCAGAACTAAATAGAAAATTTGACTTTCAAACACCAGAATCAAGAGAAGCATGAAAAGATAAACAGGAAAGAGAAATCATAAAGGACTTTCTAAAGCTGAACTGTTTACATTTCTACGTGGAAAGATAATATTTATAACTCTTAAGACTTTTTCTCAGTATTTGGGTAGGTGGAGGGATTACACACACACACACACACACACACACACACACACACACACAGATGAAGAGTGCAGGTTGAGTTGAGTCGGAAGAAATGATATCCATAAAAAATAAAGCAAAATTACAAGTTGAGAGAGGAAAATATTGGTAAGAGAAAGGGAGAAATGGAATGGGGCAGACTATCACTCATAAAAGAGATAAGAAAAATCTTTTTCAATGGAGGAGAAAAGAGAGGAGGTGAGATGGGAAAAGTGAAGCTTACTCTCTTCACATATGGCTTAAAGAGGGAATAACATGCTCACTAAATTTGGTATGAAAATCTATCTTACACTACAGGAAAGTAGGGGAGAAGGGACAAGTGGGGTGAGGGGGATGATAGAAGGAAGGGCAAATGGGAGAAGGGAGTAACTAAAAGTAAACATTTTGGGGAAGGGACAAGATCAAATGAGAGAATAGAAAAAAGGGGGAGACAGGATAGGATGGAGGGCAATATAGTTAGTCTTACACAACCTAACTATTATGGAAGTCTTTTGCAAAATGACACATATATAGCCTGTATTGACTTGCTTGCCTTCTCAGTGAGGATAGGTGGGGAGGGAGGGAGGGAGAGAAGTTGGAATTCAAAGTATTAGAAATGAATGTTGAGAATTGTTATTGCATATAACTGGGAAATAAGAAATACAGGTAATGGGTTATAGAAATTTATCTTGCCCTACAAGAAAAGAGAGAATATGGGAATAAGGGAAGGATGGGGTGTGATAGAAGGGAGGGCACATTGAGGGAAGGGGTAGTCAGAATGCAAGGTATTATGGGGTAGTGGGAAAGGAGAGATGGGGAGAGAAATTGGAACTCAAAATTTTGTGGAAATGAATGTCAAAATCTAAAGATAAATAAAACTATCTAAAAAATGTTGTTTTTAGTCATGTCCAACTCTTTGTCACCCTACTTGATGTTTTCTTGGCAGATGTACTGGAGTGGTTTGCATTTCTTTCTTCAGCTCATTTTACAGATGAGGAAACTGAAGCAAATGATTTGCCCAGGGTTGCTAGTAAGTATCTGAGGCTGGATTTGAACTCCCAAATATTAGACTTCCCAGTGCTCTATCTACTGTACCACCTAGCTGCTCTTCCATATATGTATATGTATGTGTATATATACATATATTTATATATAATGTATATAATATATATAATTGATATATATATAATAATGTATATTATATATATAATTATATATATATATATATATATATATATATATATATATATATATAATTAAATAGGAAATAATTAACCAAGAGAAAGTACTAGAACTTAGAGGAGTTGGGAAAAGCTTCCAGAGGGAAAAACCAACTTTAAAGAAAACTTGGTAAGAGACTCATTTGAACCAAATTGTGTGAAGGGCATTTAAGATAAAACTGTAAAATAATAAAAAGATTAAAAAATGGAAAGGAATTCGTTTCCGTATCAAGGACTGTGGAACTATCATATTCAGATTCCAACATCATGTATTCATGTGCTAGAAGAGAAAGTCGAAATAGTGGCTGGACCAGACCAAAATACATACAGGTATATGCTTGAGATGATAAAATTTTGAAGGGACTGAGAGACTGATCCTCAAGGTATCTGCAAGAGTTAAATATATAAATGCTTTTGGGGGAAAAAAGACCTTATTATTTAAAAGTTTATTCTCTCTTTGGGAACATAACTACTGACCCAATATACCTACTCTCTACAAAATTTTCATTAGAATAATCTCTAAATCCATAAGGCATCCTTGACAAAAATCTGAGAAGGGAGGGCTTCCATCATTTTTTTTTCATAGAGCTAACCATATCTTTATAGCTGCAAAATTTAGTAAAAGGTTTACACCTTTCAGAATTCAAGATTCCACAGTGGTTATAGTATGCTATTTTTAAAAAAGATTTTATTTAATATAGTGACACGCTACATTAAAGGTTTACATCCAACAAGATGTCTCCCCTGCATATGACAGAACATTTCTTGAAAGGTATAAGAACACAGATAACTTTGATGACCCTCTGTTCATTATCAAGCAATCCCCAAAACAATAAAACAGCTAGCATTTACGTAGCACCTTAAGAATATCTAAGTGCTGAACACAGATTGTCATTTGATCCTCTTAACTCTATGAAGTTATCCCCCATTTTACAAGATATGAAAGTGAGGCTGAAAAAAACTCACTGGCTCTGTGCCTGGCGTCAGGAAGACCTAAGTTCAAATCCAGCCTCAGACACTTACTAGCTGTGTGACCCTGGGCAAGTCACTCTGCTTGCCTCAGTTTCTTCATCTATAAAATGAGGATAATGGTAGCATCCATCTCCCAGGGTTGTTATGGGGATCAGATGAGGTGATGATTGTAAAGAACTTATAAAAGTTAACTCATATTTTTGTTAATGTAATTACTTGTGGGGTTACACAGCTAGTAAGTGTCTGAGTGGATTCAAACACAAGTTTTCCTAACTCCAAATCAGTCTCTCTATCCATCTCAACAACTCCAAACCACCAAAAAAAAATGATGATGAAAGGTGTTTGCCACTACCATGTAAGATGTCCATCCAAGACCAATGGAAAAAGGATTCCCTGAGATGGTGGCATTCTTTCTATTTTCATGCTTTCAGAAGACATCTTGACAGAACAGAGACTCCTAAATGAATGAGATCTATAATCATTCACGAGTGCCTCCTAACTATTCACACAGGACTCCAAAGTCTTTGATCCATCTATAAGAACATGTTGTGTTTTCGCCTTGAAAACAACTTTCTCTAAGTAAAAAGAAGTCTGTGCATTTATTTGCACTTCAAAATAAAAGATAATTGTGTTTCTACACAGAGAAATTTAAGGATGTTTGCATTTATTTACTGATGAGCACTTTTGAGGGAAAAAAAGCTAATGATGAGATTTGAAGAACAAATGGCATAGATAGATGATACATGGATAGATAGAACACAGATCATTCATTTGTGCTATCCCTCCCCCCGCCCCATAGTCATTTTTCTTGGTTTGAGATTTAGTCATTGTCCAATACAGCAAATTCTATCTCCATCTTATTATTCACATTATCTCCGTGTGGATTTTTCTAATAGTTATCATGACCGAGTTCCATGTGATTCCTTTCTTTGCAGTCAAATGGACTACAAATGGATTTGCTCCTGGTTTGAATAGTCCAGAAACGTTTTGCTTTATAATGCTTTTCTGTGCCTTTCAACACCCATCAACACTCTCTGAATTCATCATCAGTCCAGAGCCTCTTCCCCGGAGGATTTTGCATTCTATTACATCACTGCAATTAGTGATTTTAGTGAGAGCGTGTGCAGCGCAAAGAGAGCTGAGCTCCTGAGTCCGAGGTCCTAGCTTCCAAAGTTGCTTCTGTCATTACATGGGAAAGTCATTTAACTACCCGGGGGATCAGTGTCGTCATCTGAGTTATACTAAATCCTACTCTAATTTAGGGGTGAATATTAAATGGGCTGTAAGGTTCCTTCTGTCTTTAAGTCCATGAGAATCAGTACAATATGGCCAGGGTAATACATATAAATATAAGATAGTCCCCTAAAGCATGATCATCCAGTTCTGTTCCAATCCATCACATGGAAAACGGACTACCTCAAGTAACTGATCCAACATTAAGTCAAGAATGCCGTTCTCTCTCTGCACCCTTTAGCACCACAGAGGAGTGAAATGGACAGCGTCTGTTAGTGCCAGGACGTTTTGGTCTTTCTCTCCCAAACTCCACAGCTCCAGTGGGCATGGGGGTGGTTGGAAGTGGTGGGTGAGTGCCTGCCAGCCTGCCTGCTGTGGGAGTTCTTTGCTGGAAGGCCTTTGCCTGCGTCGACTCTGAGATCATTTCATTGCAGTGTGATGGCAATGATGTATGAAATAGACGACGCTTCACAAAATGTGCAGAGAGGATGTGGTCTCTGTGTTTAATCACTCGCTTCTCTGAGTCCCGGGGCCAGAGCTAGACAGGGATACCGTATTGCATTGTAGCCTACGGGGGATTCAGTTTCCATCCTCTCTCCCCCAGGGAAAGGAACGGGAAACAAACAAGCGAAAAACATCTCCCTGGTTCCGCAGGGGAAAACGCTGGAGCCTGGCCAGTCTAGGCGGCAGGGGCCCGCAGTCTGGGCACTTCTCCATTTTTTAAAATCCTTGATTGATTTAAGGCAAAGCAAAAAAGTCGAAGGCAAATAAGTAAAATGGCTGCTGGCCACGCAAGATTTTATGCGTGGGAAGGGAAGGGTTTATTGCAGAGAGCTGAGCCACCGAAGCAGCGGGGGAAGGGCGTGGGCTAAGCCTCTGCAGGGTAAGCCTCGGGGCGCGCAGCCGGGACCCCAGGAAAGAGCCACGAGAGTGAACCAGATGCGCTCGGGGCTCGCACCCGCTCAGGTCCCGAGGGCAGAGAGGCGTGGGCCCCGCTGGGAAGGATGGCACAAGCTGGTAGTCCTGAGCCGGGGCGGGCGCTCTCTTGGAACCCTCAGACTCCAGCTCCTTGCGCTGCTGCAGCCCCCAACCCCTCTCCCTCCATCCCCATCCAACCCCGCAGACACCAAGGGACAAGGTCTCCGATGGCTCCACTTTCACTTTGGTGGCGCACGCAGCGAGGTGTTGCCATGGCAACCGTCCTCGCCTTCCTCTCGGTTTTAATTGAACAGAGGTGCCCTGGCAGGTCGTTGGACTGGCTGGGCTGGGCGTTCCCTCCCCCGTGCAAGGGACCACTCTAACAGGGCCGAATTGGTGTTAAATGTAGGAACACCCCCAAAACGGGAGGGAGAAGGCCAGCTCTGCCCAGCGTCAGGGCACCCCACAGCACCTTCCCAGAGCTATGGCAAGTGAGGAAAGATAACACTTTAAGGCATCGGCTAAACGTCAATGGAAAGGGCGTCTGACATGAAGTAAACCATAGAATCACAGAGCCTTCGACATGAATTCAATTCATTTTCACGAGCACTTAGAGAGTCTGCTTTGCTGAGTGGAACTGGCCATACAGATTAAAAAAAATGAAAAGCAACCCCTACTTCAAGGAACTCACATATCTCCCACTAGGGAGCAATCACTTAAAGATTATAGTTCAGAGGCGAACTAATTCAATCCTTTTATTTTACAGGGATGTGACTTGTCCAAGGTCACACAAATAGTAAGGTCAAGTCGGATATGAAGCCAGGTCCTTTGACTCTTGGTCCCTACAGTGTTTCTACAGGTAGGTATATATGTAAAATATACAAAACAACTTAAGGGAACACGAATAACTGCTGGGGTCAGGAAAGGCCACCTTGTAAGAGATGAGTGACACCAGCTGAACTTGGAAAGGAGCTAAGGTGTCCAATACTACAGATAAAAGGAAAGACTATTCCATGAATGGGGAGGGGGCAATCTAAGGAGCAACACAGTGACCTGAGATGAAATGTGCCATAAGAGACTTATCAAACAGCAATGGTGGAATGTATAATCACCTTGAGAAAATAAACCAAGGCAAGATTATGAAGGTCTTTAAATGTCAAGCAGAGAGATCATAGACTATTAGGGCTGGAGCTGGAATGGACTTCAGCATCTTTCTGGTCCAAACAATGAGAAATCCAAAGTTCAGAAAGGAAAAATTATTTGCTGGAGGTCACACATGGGGTGGAATCCAGGGGTCCTTTGACTCCAAATTCTAAACACACAACTCACGCTCCTATTTACCAGTTTACCAATCTGGGAGGCCATCTCCCAAAGCCTCAGATTCCTCATCTGTGAAATGGGGACAACGACTTCATAAGGATTTTGTAAAAACTCATATGATCATGAATGTGTAGTGACCTTGCTTCACTTCAGGACTGAGATTTTCATTGGTTTGGATGTTCCCTCCAGGGAGGTAGATTACAAACCTTCGTGTGGTCTTGTGAATGACTAATGGACCAGTGGTGACTAAAGAATGCATCATCACTCTGTTGCTAATCTGGTGATGAGCTTGTCAGAGGTGAGGTCGGTTGGTTCTTGGACTACGGTATACAGACTGTCCTCAGCTGATATTTGAAATTTTCCCTTGGTAGGACATCAAAAAGCTTTGACTATTGCTTGCTTAGCCTTAGAAAATTCAGTTATCTCTATCCCAAGAAAAGGACTTTGGTGGGAAAGAATGTATTTTTTGAAAATTATTAACTTCTTTTTCATTAAGAGTATACAACAGGTTTTTTCCCCAACTCCCACATTTTATTTGTTTTTAAGTTTTATTTAATTTTTAATTTATGGAATAAAACAAGTATTTCTATGACATGGTATGATGAAAAAAATAAAGATGATTGCCCATGAAACTGCAAATCTATTATGTACAACTTGCTATTGCTTTTAAATATATAATATAGAAGATAACCTTAATGGGAGATGACCTTGTTGGAAGAGGACATTACAAATGAAATGTAAAAAATTGTTCTCTTCACCTGGACAAAGAAACACCAACAGCACCTGGGATTTATATAGGGCTTTACAACTGTGCAAATCTCCCAATCTTTCTCTTAATTTGGCTTTAGAAATATTTTGACACTTTTTGTCTCACTTTCCCATGCTCTCAGGTGTATATAATTTTACACCTCTGTCTCTCAGATTCTCTGAGAGTAATTAGTGATTATAAAACATTATTTACACATATAATATGTTCTCCTGCTATATTCACATGTAAATGGAAGTTGTATTTTGGGGAGACATGAATTTCACAACTCCCCTAATCAGATGTAAGGAGCCATAGTACATCCAGAGTAGGCCTTATACAGTATTAAATGGTTTCTTCCATCAAAAGGGATTTTATGAATAATTCTATTGGGTCGAGGCTAGTGGCCTGGATCGCCAGGTATGTGGGTAGTAAGATTTTCCCAAACACTCATCACCTTTGGATTATGTTTTAGAAATGAAATACTGTTTTGCCTCCTCTAGGTTTTGACCAAGGAGAAAAATGTGAACTGTTACATTGAGCCTAATAAAATTACAGTGTTTTTCAAAGCCATTTCAGTGAGATTAGTCTTCTGCATTAGGGATTATCACTTTCACTTGGTTCTCATTTTCTGTGTATAGAATCGGGAAATGAAATTCGGTCATTGTTTTCAAAGGCACCACTCTGAGGAGCAACTCCAGTGGCTCCATCTCTCATTGTTCAGAGGAGAGAGCCAACCAAGGGCTGCTGCCTCCTTCAGCCCTGCCTGCAGGGCCCTAGGAGCAGCAGCAGGAGGTCGTGGCTTGAAATCGACTTCCTTCAAGATCTTGCAGACCCTTCAAAGAGAATGTGGTACTCGGGGACTTATTCCCTGTAAGCAAAACCTGCCTATTGTGGAGAGGATGGTTGAAGAGCCCTGCAGTTTTCTCTGCTAATGGTACTTCATTTCTTGAAGAGCCAGCCAAGGACACATGCAGAACCCAGCCCTGGTGAAAGGTGCCAGTTATATTAGGAGAGGAACGGAATAAGGTAGTGATGGCAATGGTCCAGTACACCTCACCACTAACAGTAAGAGAATGGGAAGACTTGCTTCAATCCCTCAGATAGCTATACCAAGGAAAAGAAAGAGACACTTGCTTTTATGCATATAGAATTAAATGGTAAACTCCTTCAGGGCAAGGACTGTCTTTTACCTTTTTTCATGTATATCCCTAGTGTTTAGTACAGTGCCTGCCTGGCACATAGTAGGCTCTTAATAAATGTTGATTGAGTCATTCATTCGGTAGTCATTTATTAAGCATCTACAGTGTACAGGACAGCAGTGCATGAATTCTTGACCTTTTTTGATGTCATGCAGCCTTTTGGCATTCTGGTCAAGACTATGGACCCCTTTCCAGAAGAAAGTTTTTTAAATGCAAAAAAAAAATACATGAGATTATAAAGAAACCAATTATATGGAAGTATAGTTATCAAAATAAATTCACCCACTCTCTTGAAATTGGGTCTGTGAATCCATATTAAGAACTCCTGCAGTAGGTAGAGGGTAGGAGTCAACATCATGAGGACCTAAATTCAAGTCTGGCCTCTAACATGTATGAGTGGCACTGGGAAAATCTCAGTGACCCAGCCAACTGGACAGTAAATTATAGACCATTTGCTATTTGGGAGAGGGACTTTCCTCACTGGGATTTCCCTATACTTGTAATCATAGCTCTAGATCATATACAAAGCACTATGAATACAAAGGAGAAAAAACAAAACAAAAAACCAATAAAACTTGTCATCTCAAGTTAACATTTTCCTGGGGAGTTAAGGAGGCAAGTAGGTGATGCAAAAGATAGAGCACCTGACCTGGAGTAAGGAAGACGAGTTTAAATTCATCCTCAGAAACTTACTAGCTGTGTGACCTTGGGCGAATCACTTAACCCTGTTTGCTTCAGTTTCCTCATCTGTAAGATGAGCTGGAGAAGAAAATGGTAAAGAGGAAAACTGTATCTCTGCCAAGAATACCCCATAATCATTGATGGCCTGGGATGCAGTGATGACCTTGGTGTCTTCAATGTGTGACCAAGCTCTAAGTGCTCCAAACCCATTGTTGAGTTAGGGGGATGTCTAACCAAAGCATATGAAGACTACTGCTGGTTGAATGGGTGTCTGAGAACAATTTGTTCGGAACATGTTAATCAGTAGCAGAGACAGAATTTTAGCCTATGTTTTTGGGTTCCATGCTCAGAGATCTTTCCATTTTACTATGCATGCTCACATCCCCAAATCTTCAAGGATCTATGATTTCATCGCTTGGATATTCTCTTCATATATAAAGACCACTGTCCCTTTATATCTTTTTGACCAATCTGAGAGAGATACTATGACTCGAAAATTCAGCATCCTTTGGTGGGTCATTCAATAAGCATTCATTAAGTATTTACAGCTTACTTTACTTTATAAATGAGGAAACTGAAGCCCAAAGAGGTTAATAATCTGCCCAGGATCACACAGGTTCTGAGACCCAATTTGAACCTAAGTCTTCTTAACTCCAAATCCAGAGATCTGTCCACTATTCCATGCTAACTTCAGAGTTTAAATTCTTTGAGAGTCTACATCATATATATGGATAATAAATACAAAGGAATTTTGGGAGGTGAAGAGGGCCAAGAAGATGAGACTATGTGGTGTTAGGAAAGGTCTCCTGTAGGAGGTGACATTGGAGGTGAACCTTGAAGAAAGCTAGCTAGCCAAGCTGTCCAGAAACCTTGAATGAAGTCATTGAGGTTGGACCTCAGGCAATCCATTACCAGCCTGAACATGAAACCTCTATAGCTTGATAGGACCTGCTGAAACCTATTCTCCACTGGTAGGACCTTTGAGAACCTAGGGTCACCAAACAATATAACATCTGAGTCTTCCAACCAACTTCAAACTATGGCCTAGGCCTCCATACTGAGAATCCCTTGTTACCATATGCAGATTCTGATGGAAGTTGAAACTTGTCTTGAAACTTAGCATATGGGACCACTTTTTTTTTGTAATAGCACTAGACTTTAACAAACCCTTTCCCCTAAAGCCAGTCTTATAAAAGCCTCCAGACAGACAAGGCTAAGACACTTTCCACAAAGAATTTTTGATCCTGAATGTCTCTCCCAGTAGGCTCTAATTTATTTTTCCTTAGGTGATGGAACAGGCTATAGCTTCTCATTTAAGATTTTTCTCTACAAAAGGGAGTGCTTTTTATAGGTCTGAGGATTTTAGTCACATGGAAACTGTTACAAAGTCTTCATTTTATAAAGTCAACTAGAAAATAATGATGTGCAGATCATCACCTGGGCTGCATTAGCTACTTCTTATTTTCATTCATCTGTGCTGAATCTTTCAGCCTCTGTCTTTTTTTCTCCATTCACTTAGCTTCTTGGGTAGCTCTAAGCCCATTCATTTTGAGAATATCAAAGTAATTTTATTAGCAAGAGATTGACGTGCCCTGAAAACAATGATGCTAAATTATTAAAAACAGAATAATGGGGAAAATGTTTCTAACTATCCTTCCGTGGTGCCATTAAGTGGCTCTTATTTAGGTAAAGACAATGTATCTCCAGAAGCCTCCTATTTATAGTCTGGGATGGAACCACAAATTAATTCATTTAAATGATTATTTAGCAGATTAATGAGTTTTCACCTTAGAAACGAAGGCACAGAAGGAACATACTGGACAAAGGATTGATGGCCATTTGGAAGGGGGTCTCTTGTGGAGTGGCCTAAGATCTATGCTGGTTGATATAGATTAGAAAGAGCTGGAAAAGATCTTGGAAACCATCTAATCCAATTCCTTTGTTTTATGTCTTAACAATAGCCTAGAGGCATAGATGGCATGGTTTTTAATTTGTAGATGGACATAGACAGAAAGCATAGCAAATATAGTAGGTGATGGAGGACTCCAAAATATCTTTTCAGGCCAAAGAATTGGGTTGAAATTAATAGGATTAAAATTAAGGGAGAAAATGTGAAGTCTTACACTTGAGTTTTACAAAAACAACTTCACAAGTACAAAGTGGGGGAGGTGTGACTAGACATCAGTTCATCTGAAAAATAAGTGTTCAGCAAAGTTTACGTGCTTAAATTAAAAATCAATATGAGTCAACAGTGCAGCTAGGGTTCATGGTAGGAAAAGACCTGAGTTCTCATCCTGTCTCAGAAACTCATTTAGCTGCTTTAACCCTATGCAAGTCACTTAACTTCATGCCTCAGTTTCCTCATCTGTATAAATGGAGATAACAGCCTCTACCTCACAGGGTTGTTGTAAGGGTCAGATGAGTTGGCATGTGTAAACGTGCTTTGCAAACCCTAAAATGCTATATAAATACTGGCTCTTATTTTTAAAATGGGTATAACATTGTGCTGCATTGAGAGAGGAATAATCTAGTACTCCAGAAGTGATGAGGCTGCTGGACATGCTTTGCCCTGATTACAGCCTATCTATGACACTGAATTGGACTGGACACTGAACAGCTGGAGAGTAGATAGAGAAAGATGAGGCAGGATAAGGAAGGTCTTGGAGTTCATGACTTGTGAGGATCACCTGTAGGAACTGGAGATAAGACCTGAAAGAAAGGAAAGGAAAGTTCAGGGGAAGGGATGTGGCAGCTACTTCAAACATCTGAAGGACCATTATGTAGAGAATGTATTAAACTTGTCTGTTTGTCCCCAAAGAGCATTATGGGAGCAATGGGTGGAACTTACAAAGAAACCAATTTAGTATTGAGGCAGGAAACATTTTCCTGATAACTGAAACTGCAAAAAAATTGAATTGACCACTTCCAGAGGTACTCAGATACATCTCTCTGGAGCTCTTCCAGCAAAGGCTGGATGACCCTAAAACAATGTGACCATGATACTCTCAAGTCTAAACTACATCATCAACATTATCTCCATCAATATCATAGGTCTAGACAATAAATGAAATTATAAATCAAACACTGATTTGTAGTGTTTGCTGATTTCTAAGGTGTAGATGCTCACAATGAAAATCTGATAGTTGACTCTCAGGGCAGATTGGAACTGGCTCCAGCACTCACTTCCCCGCTCTTAATATGTGATCCAATGACTCTGAGGCAGTCACTGGACTTCCCTGGGGCTCAGTTTCCCACTCAGAAAAATGAGAGTTGGGTTAGAAGATCACTTAAAGAGCTACTTTTTTTGGATCAGTGAAAAGGAAATAACCATCTGTCAAAATTTGTTGTCTAATGAGCAATCAGTTAAAAAAATCATCCATACTACTTTTGTCTCATGGAGACTTCAGATTTGTTAGAACCCAAATGAGCCTAGAATTCCAGGCATTCATAACCAATACCAAATGCAATCTCAAGAAAAGAAGAAGAATTGAACTTATAGACCTCATAACTGTTTATTTGGGGGATTTTACGTTTAACAGATTTCATTCCAAGCATTCTCTATATTCTATATCTTTTGGATTTTGATATTTAAAGCTGGCCTCACTCCCCCCGATCTCATGGAATTGGAATTTGTGTCTGACTGACAGAGTATTTAACTGAGGGCTGCTTTGTCCGTCTGACACTGCACTTCTCAAAGTTCTAGACTCTAGTGACTCCTTGTGGAGTTCTCTTTTTTAAAACCCTGTAATTCTCCGAAGGGTCATAGAATCTTCCAGGTTTGGAAGGAATTTAGACATCATCTTACACAATCTCTGCCCATGTAGAAATTCCTCGGCACCATCACTGACAAGCAATAATCCAACATCTCTCTGCCTCTTTCTCTTCAACCAACTTTTACCTGAGAGTGGGGCTTTACCTGAGAGCTCCTTTCACCTGAGGGGACCTTTATATGTGGCCAGTCTCTGTGACCTTAGTCAAGTGACCTCTTAGTCTTTTAAGTGAGGACCTCCCATTCTCCATATTTGGAACCTTCAGCAAGGGGCATCTCTCCCCACTTCCACTTTATTACATTTAAAAAATCATACAACAGAGAAACAGTCCATAGTGAATATGAAGTCAAAGTCAGAAAGATCTGGCTTCAAATCCTGCCTCTGACACTACAACACTGGGCAAGTTATTTATCCTCTCAAGGTCAAGGCAACTCTCTAAAATGACAACTGCTAGAGAAGGTGCCATTGTATTTGAATGAGGGTTCTGTATACCCATGAAATCCCACTCCTGTTTAAAATAAGGAGTAGGAGGAGAAGAATTTTTACAGTGGAGTAATTCCCTCAAGCAGGACCCAAATAATGAATAAAAAAGGAGGGTCTAGGAGTATGACATCTACTTAACCTTTAAAGTATGACCTAGGCCTAGTTTCCATTCTGTTAGGCCTATTTTTAGAGGAATGACCTTACTTGGGGACCAGGTATGCTTTAACCTGCCTATATGATAGAAATATTAAAGACCTTCTTCTCCATATCCTCAAAATATCACTGCTTCAGATCTGTTTCAATATCTGATATTTCACTATTGGAGATACATTTGTTTGGAAGAATCCCCTTGTTAAAATGCAAATACTCCTAAGAGGGGGATAATGAATTGTTACCCACAAACATCTAAAAGGAACCTGTAGGAAATTACTCTCTTTTCTCCCCCAGCCATCCCTTAATTCACTTCTTAAGCAGGTCTAATCCTGGATGAATGTTCTCACTCAAAGTGAGAACTCGGAAAGACCTTAACTTAAAAAGGCCAAGGTCTCCCATTGCATCCTGGGCCAATTCCAGCTGTCCTGATCTATATCTGGCCACTGGACCCAGATGGCTCTGGAGGAGAAAGTGAGGCCGGGGGTTTTGCAGAGCCCTGTCTCAACTCAAATCCAATTCAATTACAAGTCATGTCATGATCTTCTTTATGTTTTAATCCTCTTCAAGAACATAGAACAAACCTTAGTCCCCCACCCCAGTGGAGCTTGAACTCTGTTCCTGGGATTCTAGGCTCTGATAGGTGAGTTTTTGTTTCATCTTGCCCAGAACTAGGCCTTCCTATGATTTCCTGGATCTTTCTATACTTACATTATCCCCTTACCCAGCCCCACCTCCAACTTTCCTCCTTTTTATGTGCCATCTTCCATCATGAGAATGTAAGATTCTTATAAGGTTGCTTTTCAGTTTAACTCATTTCTCGGAAGACTGAATAACATATTAATGATATAAATTTAGTCAGCTATCTGTCAAGGTTGGGGGAAGAAATGTTCTGATTCACCAACTGTTCTGATTCCTCAAATTAACATCTATTCTGTAGATGGGGACACTAATTATCAAAGACTTAGGATACAATCAAATATATTATACCCCAACTGTTTAACTATACAGGCAAGATTATAATTTCTCTTTCATGATTAGAAACATGCTTCCAGATTCTGTAGTCTTAACGAGCATTCATTAGTAAAAGTAACTATCATGGTGCTGTAGATGCAGATATGCAGGAGTAGCAGTAAATAGAAAGTGGTGGTTAAAAGAATATTTTCCTCCAGCAAGATACTCCAGTTTTGAAGCACTTTGTGTGACAACATCCACTCAACACCATAGCTCATGAGCCCCTACCAGTGTGTTCAATTTTATCAGATCAACCAGAGGGCACATTAATTCAAGGCAAAAGATATTTAACCAAACAGCAAAGCAAAATAAGTGACAAGAAAGATTCCTCCCAGGCATATAAGGTCATACTAGCCCAATAATTATCACATAGTTAATGGAGGAGAGGACATGCACAAGGAACATATGAAAACAGAATATAGATGTATGAGCACACACATAGAGACTACATATGGCCAGGAAACATGAATGGTGGAAGTAGTTCCTGCCTTTGCTGCAGAACACAAGAGACCTTTCATGATGCTGCAGAGCAGCATACATCCTCTAGTAATGTCATAATACTGTTGTCTGCTTAATATCTCCATTGAGTTATGGTCCACTAGAAATCTACTTCCTACTAGGGATCTTCACTGAGCTGCTATGGCTCTCTACTTCCATATTCTGGTTTTCAGATTTAATATGGTTTCTTTCCTTCAAAGGAAGAATCTATGAACTTTTAAGTTTATAGTTTAGGGTTGTCTTTAGCTCATTTATGATGCAAATTCCAGTCAACCACAGCTAGCCAGTGACTTAATTATGATAAGAGTACTAACTTACTTTTGCATAATGCCTTAAGAGTTGTAAAGCTCTTTATCTCATATTTTCTCTCTTCATCTCCTCAACAATCCAGCAAGGAAGATGCTATTGTTATCTCTTTTTAAGAATATGAAGATTGAGATTCAGGAAAACTAATTATACAAAGTCACACAACTAGTAATTATTTGACAGGAAAATTTGGATCTAGGTCTTCTGAATTTTAGACCTTCTGGTCTCTATCTATTACACCAAAGCACTTAGGCATTTCTAAATTTGTCTTCTGACCATCTTGATGCTCCTTGAGGTCTTTCAGTCTAACTCTTGGTCCAAAAATTCCTTTTGATTTCTATCATAACTCTAGCTTCAGAAAGCTTGACATCTTCTTTGTCCCTTAACCTAGCAAGACTGGGAAAGAGCTAAAGTGAACCCATCCTTTTCAGCATTCATCATGTCCTTAATTGTCATGCACAGTAGCTAGGGATCTAGATTGAGTGCGGCTAGTATAGCTGTGGACCTTTGCTGTGTTTTCCCAAAGTCATCAAAATTTCTGCATTCTTTATAGTTACTTGCCAGATTTTGAACCATGAAAATCTTTCAGAGTAAAAATAAAGCCCCTACCTTCTTCTTGAGAAAAACAGAGGAAACATCTTCAATTTCCTGGCCAAGATAACCTCACTGAAATTGCCCACTTATTGGTAAGTCCTACCTAACAAATATTTTCACAAAAATGCAACCTGTTCATTTCCAGTGGGGTCTCACCTTGGCAAAGTTGAAAAAGAGGGCTAATCCAGTGGACCAAGTGTGAAATGAAGCTGACCCAAATTTCCTGAATTCTGCTCTGTACTCTGATGATAATTTTCTCTGTAGCCAGACCACATAATTATCCTTTATGCCTTATTTTTCCATTCTACAAAATGGGCATAATATCTCCTTACAAAATGCTAAGCATATGAATTAGTTATTGTTTGTGAAGACCTAAGTAGGATAAACATGTTAAATATTCTAAAGGTAAACTACTAGCCAAGAAAGAGGTCTCCTAAACATTACCTGTCCTGGAGCCAGCTATTTCTTCCTTCTTCTTATTTTTCAAAATGAACTATGGTCAAATAAAATGGAGGAATTTTATGGAGCTAAGGGCTGAGGCACTAATATGTCCAAGGTGATTCAACCAAGGGTTTAGCTCAAATACCTAAAATGTGCATTTTTCATTTTAATAGTTCTTCTATTATTGACATTAGCACATTCACACTGTGCTCATTCATGAAATAAATGCCTAATTTGAAACATATTTTCCATTAGAGAAGTGATTGTGTAAGAAAAGGGAAATAGTTCCCCTAGTCCCTAGGTGTACATAGAAAGAGAAGTCTGGTTCTATTATATAGTCTGTGCTTAAGATTTTGATTAAAAGATACCTTGACAATCCCAAGTGATTCCAGTCAAAGGCAAAGGATTTGAAGTGAGCATGTTGGAAAAAGATCAGAACCCTAAACATCTTTTTTTGGTATCTTTTCTCACCAAAAAAATATAATAAACAATCCCCAAGAATGGTAAAACCAGCAAGTGCTTTCTTAATGATACCATCTGTTTTCCAGTCAAACCTAACCCTCCTTTCTATTATTATAAGAATTATGGAATGTCAGAAATGGACAGGACCCTAGAGATCACATTAGCTAACTCTCTCATTTTATAGAATAGGGAACTGAGGCCCAGAGATGGAAGATGATGTGTTCTAAGGTTGTGCACCTTAGAAGTTAAATTCCATATTACTTCTCTGCAAAATGAGTTGGACTACCTGTTCTCTGAATTTTCTTCAATCTTCCAAATTTCTGACTCTCAGTCTAAGATCCCAGACTGCTTTTCTTACCTTCTATAAATATTCATTCTGACATGTGTATTCATTCTTTGATAGATGCATGTTTTATCCAGCTACTAGACTTTGTCATGGAAGCCAAGGTCCCAGATTGATGGTAAAGAATCCCCTATAATGGAGACTCCAGTGGCAGCGTTGGTCCCTACAAGTAAGTTGTCTCCAGAACAAGAGAGCAGAATCATCTCTTGTGGTTTTATATCAAAGAACAGGTCTTACCTTGTCACTGCCTTGGTCATGAAACTCTACTGGTTCCTCACTACCTCTGGGTTCAAATTAAAACTCCTCTGTTTGGCAGTTGAAACTCTTCCTAATGTGGTACCAACTCATCTTCCTAGACATTGTGTGCTGCTCCACTTTGGGCATTCATTTGTCCAAGCAACATGACCTTTGCGATTCTTTTCACCCAATACTCCATCTTTTACCACTCTACCTTTGCATGGGTAAATCCTCTTGCCTGGATTGTGTTCCTCTGCTCCTGACTCTTGGAATCCCACATTTCCTTCAAAACTATGTTCAAGTATTACTTTCTATATAAGACCATGCCTTGATTCCTCCATTTAAGTTTATTTTGTATATATTTATATGTGTACATGTAGTCGACAGCTATAGAACGCAAACTTCTGAGATTGAGTTATTTAATTTTTGTCTTTGTATGTACAGTGCCTAGCATAGAGTCTGGTATATAATAGGTGTTTAATAAATATTTGTTGATTAATTCCCCTTTCAAATAGGAGACAGTCTGCGAGAAACAGGAAACCAGACTGAATATATCTAAGGTAAAGAACCAAAGAGCATAAAGTGTGTTCTGACATTAAATGGCACTTTAAAACAGTACAAACTCCCCAAGGGAGAAAAAAAGTCTTGTCTGATTGAGACTAAAGACCAGGTGTAATTGTGTGGTCTTGACCAGTGAAATGAGAATAGCCCATGCTCCTCTCTATGCTATTAGAACAAAAATGAAATGCAGACAAAATCAGAACCTGTTACTTTTGGCCTCTCAAGGTTGTCTGATGGAAAAAAAAAACAACCGAAAAGGATTCTCTTCTCAGTTTTAAAAAGCTCACATTTTTGTAGTTCATAGGACAGGAAAATGGATTTATTTTAACCCTGATTTGTTATTTGTTTTAATTTTTCTACAGTGAAAACCAACATGAGAGGAAGCCCACATGTAAAAGGACAATGTTTATTGAGCTGTAAAATCCTTCTTCCTGCCACTTCCCCTTACAAATAGCTGTTACACAGAGGTGTCATTTGAATTAAGAGCTGTAAGAATGTGAAGGTGGAGATGGAAATTGAGCAACTAAGAAACATGACCAAAAGGGATAGGGAAACAAAAGAACATCTGGGACTCCTTGCAGTTTATATTGTTTAATGTTCTAGAGAGTTCTATATCGGGTAAAGTGTGTATATATGTATGTATGTATGTGTGTGCACATATTTGTTTGTATATATTTTATATATAGGCATGTGTATATGTATACACATCTACATACACATATATGTACATATACATATACACATACATACATATTACATATAGAGATATAGATATATATAAAGAGAGAATACCACTCACCTCAGGATGACCCTTCCAACTGCCAAGCATTAACATCCCCAGAGAACAGTTGAAAGGCTAGGAGTGTCTAGTACTATTATGCCAAAGCCCTCATTCATTTCATTGTCATGTGACCCTCATTGTCAATCAACCAGTAGAATTTTATTGGCATTCAGAAAAAGTATGTATTAAAAACAGTGATAAAAAAGACAGTTATTACAGAAATAGTCCCCCCCAAAGGAAGGGCATGCTTCCTCTTTGCACACACAAGCTGAATGATTTAGCACATTTGAACTAAAGGCTCCAATTATATATGTGGGTATGTGTGTGTGTGCGTATGTGCATGTGTGTGTGAATATGCATATACCTTTTGATTGAGCTACCAAGGAAAATAAGGTAAAAGACGGGAAAAATAGCACACACACAAAAAAAGCTGCACAACAACAAAAGCTTGCCTTGGAAAAATGAAGTATGGGTTAAAAATTTGTACCACTACCATCCCCCTTTTCTAAAGCTCTCCTTCATGATACTGGAGTCAGGACATCTTGGTTTTAGACCCTGAGCTGTCACTAGATAACCTTGGACAAGTCAGCTAGACTTTTGATCTTCAATTTCTTGATCTGTAAAATGGATGTATTAATATTCTATCTCTCAGAGTTGATGTGAGAGTAAAATGAGATAATGTGCATGAATGCTAGGTGACTCAGTAGATTGAGCACTGGACTTGGAATCAGAAAAACCTGAGTTCAAGTTCACCTTCAGGTTAGTCACATGATCCTGATCAAGTCACATAGTCCTTATACCTCAGTTTCCTCATCTGCAAAATGAGAATAGTGATAACACATATCCCTCTAGGTTGTGATGAGGACAAAATGAGATAATATCTGTAAATAGCTTTGCTAAAGTGCTATCTAAATGCTAGCTTTTGTTATCATGTCATCACAAGGTAGTTCCTTGATTTTTGTTGAGTGGAAAATTGAACAGAAATATTCAGATTCATTATCTCAAACTGGGTTGAATTATTCAGTGGGCCAAAGTGTTCAGAATATCTGCACTAGACACTGAAAATTATTTTTTTGGTTTGGACTTGTGATTCTTAGAGAACTTCAATTGTGGAAATCCTCTCCACCAAAGCAAAATGAGAATTCCTCTGTAATCCGTAGCCTTGGAGAGCTGCCTGGGATTCTGAGAGATAAGTAGCCTTCACTGGTCACACAAGAAGGTGTCAGAGGCTCAACTGGACTCCAATTCTTTCTGGATTCAAGTCTTTCCCTTGAGCTACTATTCCATGCTCTCTCTCACGAGACACCTTTAATAGGGCCCATATGGTGTTTTTTTTTTGTTGGCAATTTTGCTCTGAAATCTTTGGTCTTCTATTGTCTAGACAGATGGTTAGATTGGCAGATGACTAACAAAGGTCCACATAACGGACATATCATTGAACTTTTCCCTCAGCACATAAGTTTTGGGCAGACACCTTTATGGACAATAAGATTAGAATAGGAAGGTAAGTAAACTTGATTGCATTTGAGAAATCATGTAGGTTTTGTTATGATCCGCAAAATTCTTCCTGAAACAATGTCCCACCTTTTTTATTTTTAGACATTAGTATTTTTGCATTTTGATTTAGATCAGAGTCATGTGATGAATCAAGGTCTCTGGTGAGTCAAAAGAACACAGAGAGGTGCATGGTGAGTATGAATGGACTACTGCATTGAATTCATAAAACAATTGGAGGTTCTATGTATTGGAGGAACCATCTAATGTGAAAAAAAGTCCTTGGGGATAGTTTGATCATTTAATTTAGTCTTCCAGTTTTTCAGAAAAGAAAATTGAAACCCAAGGACATTGATGAACTTGTTCAAGGTCATTCAAATCGTAAATTGCTTAAGGATTTGAACCTAGGTCTTTGGCCTCCAAGTCCAGTCCTTTTCCATTACCTTGCGGAATGGATAATACATCATATAAGCAAAGACATTCAGCCAAAGACCATGAGAAGCAGGGTCACTTCTATGGGAAAATTAATAGGCCTTGAAGAGAAGAAGAGCTCGATTCTGGCAACATACAAATACCACAGGGAAGATGTCAGGCTAGGGACCTTGTCTGAGCAAGTTACTAACCTCTCTATGCCTCATTTGCTACCTGTGTAAAATGAGAGTTTGCAGTCCATGTTCTCCAAAGTTCCCTCCAGCTCTAAATCTATGATCCAATGAGCCTGTGATGGAAAGAACATATCTGGCTAGCAATGCAAATCAGGTAGCCAGAAGTAAAAAAGGAACCAATCAATCTTCTACTGTTTAAAATAAGCCAAGATTCTAGATGTATTGTGCGATGAGAAAAAATCCTTTAATCATCAGCAGAATTGGTTTTTATCACCATTAGCAGAGGAAGGTTTAAAAAACTGTCTGAAAGATCTACAGCATTAGACAAAATTGTCCAATTTACTATTTTTCAAAGGTCTAGAGTTACCATGTTTACTGATATTATATATTACTGAGACTGATATACACTTCATGATTTTTTTTCAAATGTCCTACCTGGTACCTTGACTTGTGAAAGAGTAAGGAAGTAGAGCAAAGGCTCTTTGTGGCAAGGGTGGTTTTTTCTTTTTTGTATGTCCTTCAGTGCCTAGCATAGTGTAGGAAGGATTTCGTAGGTAATCATTGGATCAGTGAATGAGAAAACTAGCAAAGATAATTAATTTTTTTTTAAAAAAGGAATGTTTATATTATTTTCGCTTCATTAGCTGGAGGTTGTACAGATTACTTTTAAGATCCTTCCCATCTCTGAACTAGCTGCGCATTTATCCAATTTGTTCACTTGAAAAAACAAAAGCGCTGATGCCCTTAGGACCAAGGACAGATCTCTCTGGTGCTCTCCTAGTCTCTGTCTCTCTGTGAGTCTCTGTCTCTGTCCTTCTCCGTCTTTCTGTTTGACTCTGTCTCTCTGTTTCTGTTTCTCTCTCTTCTCTTCTCTTCTTTTCCCTTTCTCTTTCTTCTTTCTCTCCTCTCTCTTTTCTCTTTCCCTCTCAACTGACATTGATCCAGTAACTTTTCTTTGACTGTGATCTTCCAACCCAAACTGAACTAATATTGAGTTTCCTTTCCATCTGTTTTGTATCAATGCCTCCATTACCCCCAACAAGATGAACAACTCTGCTCGAGACTGCTGTGGTCATGAACTTCCTAAGACTTATTCAGAGCTGCTGGGTTTTATTTGTGACATCAGAGAGAAGTAGACTCCAGCTTTTGAAAAAAGATTCTAGAAAATTTTCCATGTGACATAGTAGATATAGATAGCAACTTGGAGTTAGGAAGGCTTATGTTTCAACTCTCAGACACTTCTGAGGTGTATGACTCTGGGTGAATATTAATTCTAAAATAACTATCATTTATATTGCTTTCTAAAGTTTACAGAGTACTTTACAAATATTTCCTTTTTTCTTACAACATCTTTGGAAGACAATCTATTATCATCCCCATTTTATAGATGAAGAAACTGAGGCAATCACTTGGCCAGGATCACATAGGTAGTAAGGTAAATGAGGTCAGATTTGAACTCAGGTCTTCCGAAATATAAATCCAACACTTTTCCCACTGTGCTACCTATTTGCCTCTCTCAGTCTGAGTTACCTCATCTTTAAAATGGACATAATAGTCATCCCTGATCCATACAACTGTTGGCAAGACCCAAGTGAGATAACATGGGCAAAAGTACTGTGTGTACCTTATAGCTATTCATGTTAACTGTTATTAGTAGCTTTCATTCACATGAAGGAAGTTTCACACAGTTGTTTCTATTCTAAATGGCAGTGTAACACAAGTATTTGTTTTATATTGATTATTCTCTTGTAAGTATAATTCTGAAAAGGAAGCAGAAGAATTTTTAAGAAGGCAGAATGTTCTGGGCTACATATAGACCAAAAACTGAACCAGTAGTACCGAACTTACAAGAGATAGCCCATCTTAATGTCCAGTTAGAGTTCCTCAGCTTTGTGAATTAAAGCTATGCAGCCTATTCAATTTTGGCTCACTTTTTTTTCTGAGTCATCCTTACTCTTTTTGGAAAATGAATTTGGCCTAACAGATCTGAGTCCATAGGTCTCTTGTAGAGGCAGCCTGCTGTACCGAACAGAGGAGGACCTTGGAGTCAGGCAGATTCCAACTGACTTCCCCTCTCAGACCCTTACAATGTCCTTAAGCAGGCCTATCAGTTTTTCTCAGCCTCAGTTCCCTTATCTGAGAAATGGGGATTGTTGTTACTTCACAGGATTATTGTTAGCTTCAAATGAGATCATAGATGCAAAGTGCTTTGCAAATCTTAAAGGTCTGTGTAAACTTTAACTATTATTATATGAGTGTAGATGTCAATCCTTTATGATTTTTTGTGAGGTTAAATGAAGCCTGTCCATGTTCAAGCTTGAGTATTTGCTTGCATGGGAGCTGAGGGCCCTTTTCTATTGTGGAGACCTACATAGATCCAGCTTTTGATGTTTCCCGGGGAAGCCCTGGGTGGGAGCATGAGCCAGAAGGATTTTTGAGAAACACACCTAAGGTTGAACATGATCCACATGTACAGAGCTTTAGTTCTGGGATGTGGATTTTATTTAGAATTCCTTCACCTGAATTCAAAGAGAACCTTGAGCCTGGCTGTACTTTCTGGCAATGTCAACCTCTGAAAAATCAACATCACCCCTATGTGAAAGCTAGTTTTAGAAAGTGAGGTGTGATTTTTTTTCCAGTTCTGTTTCTTTTGTATTCCACTAAAAAAGGAAGGTGACTTTGAATCACTTCAAAGATTAGGGATAGTCAGTGTTCTACTTTCTACTCCAGGTGTTTTGAGATGAAAGTAGACACCAGATACAAATTTTATTAGCTTAGTTTGGAACCAGTTTTCAATAGTCACCTGCCCCGTCCTTCCTAGGTCCCTCCTCCCACCTTATAATTCAATGGAGTCACTACTCTGGCTCTGCACTCTCCTAGGACCACACAAACAGGATATGCCACTTTAGGCCAATCCTGAATGGATGGATGCCAAGTGAACACTACAGTAAAGAGTGAGACCCATTGGTATCTTGTAGGTAAGGAATTCCACTGTTCATGTGGCCCTGCCTGGGTTTCCTGCATTCCAAACCTGACAGCTTCCTGCCAAGCAGTTAACTGTAATAACTGACTTGGTAATGAATACTCCATCAGATTTGATCAGCAGAAGCTTCTTTCCTGATGGTTCTTCTGAGTCTGTTAATTGCATCTAATAGAAAGAGTGGCTGGTCATATAATGGCCCAGCTTTGCTGCACAAGACAACTTCAGTGCCCTGGCTTCCTTTCCTTTCTGTCTGAGAGTTACTCAAAGCCTGTCTTTTGCAGATTGCCTAAATTTGCTTCCAGCAAGGCATCTCTGTTGTGGCCATGGGGAGCTCCCATGTCAAACATGTCTGATTTTTGATTTGTTCGTGATAATCATGGGTTCCCCCACAATTCTTTGGGGGCTGGTGATCTTCCCTTTCATTCAGAACCATACCTGACAGAAGGAGAGAGACTAACCTTACATGCACAATGAGCATCCCTTCTCTTGGCTCAATCACTGACAGGAGAATGAACTTCACAATTCTGAGAGAGAATCTGTGAGTCTTCACCCAATGCACAACAGGGTTAGACCAGGAAAAATTTCTCCCCCAGAACCTTTTGTGCACTTTGTTGCACTCCTTTTCAACTCTGTACTCAGCAGGAAACATCTGATAAAATTATTTCATTCTAAAATAACATGGAATCACACAAGAATTGTCGTCAATGGTATTTTTGATCCTTCATTCTCGGAGAGGACCCTTGCATCTAGCAGATGATGCCATGGCATATAAGTGAAAGAACAGCTACATTTTAAAAGAAGACACTGAAGAAAGCAAAAATTTGATGATGGAAGGCAATCTTTAATGATGAAATTTCAGACATGAATGAGAAAATAATTTTTATTTGGGAGTGGAGGCAGTGATCTGTTTCACATCTCCCACCTACCCATCTATGTATAAGGCTAGCCATAGTCCTTGTCTGGATTTAGTGAAATACCCAGATTAAGACACATCAAAAACATCTAAGTTGTACTAATGTACTAAATAAATAGCTGCTAAATAAATAGGGTACAGTGTGTGTATGAGTGTGTGCATGTGTGTGGGTGTGCGTGTGTGTATGTGTGCATGTGTATGTGTGTGCATGTGTGTGTATGGGAGAGTAAGGAGGAAGAAGGGACCAGAAAAGAAGCCAGATAAAATCTGTATATTGTATCCCATATCATATAAATTCTCAGAGTAGAACTCAGGTGATTCATGCTAATACACAAAGTATTAGCATAAACTCTCTCCACCAACAGCCATCATGGCTTGTCTTACCTATGTAAAGGCTAAATGACTCACAGTGAGAAAGTTCCAGAAACACAATCCAAAACTAGGCCTTGTGGACTCCAAGCTCAGCATGCCAGTCCTGAGGTGACCCTGCTTCCCTCGTGCTATTTATAATCTTTTGATTCAGGGTTTCCAATCACAAGCATGTTCTTCGTTAAGTCACATCTTAGCTTCAGAAATCAACCAAATCTGGCCTTTCTTCCTCAGCATCACAAGAAATGGAAACAAGAAACACTACATATGTGTGTGTATACATACACACACAGAGACAGACAAAGAGAGACAGACAGACAGACAGAGACAGAGAGCTAGAGGGCCAGAGACAGAAATAGAGGAATACATAGACAGATACAGGCAAGAGATACAGACAGAGACGGACTCCTAGTCTGACTCAAAGACTTCACAATAAATCATGAAGTGAAGTGGAAATGATACTAGTTAAGGAAATAAAATTTTAATGAGCATGTTCTGAACATAATTAAATCTTTTCTCTCAAGAAAAAAGAGGAAAGTAGTTGAAATGGGTGCCAAATTTAGGTGTTTTTTTCCCCATCACCTTACCACCTTATTTTAGCTTTTAGGTTGGTGTGGTTCATGCTTTAACCTGACAGATAATTCCTCATCCCTTTCTTTTGGATGCCACACAAGAAAGCATGTGAATTTTGTTAGGGATGCTAGTTTAAAGTCCCCAGTTTCTGAATTTGGGGTGGATTGAGCTAAAGCAGAGATCTTGCTGCCTTCCCAGGTCAATTAAAACCTGTAAAATCAAACCTTTCAGCTGGAGGGTTTTAGGAGCTTTCAGACAGTCAGCCAAGCCGTGAGGGGCCTTCTCCAGAGCCCTCGGCACCGCGAAGTTGTTTTTTTTTTTTTTTTTTTTTGCTAGTAGGAGAATGGAAGAAAAGGAAACCACTTCAGCACCTCCAAGGACAGAGGAAACAAAGAGGCCTACAGAGAGTGAGTGTGGCAGCCTAGATACCGAATGCTAGGAGATGCTACATCACAGCTTGAGAGCTCAGGAAGGGGGAAGCAAGGTTACAGAGGGGTAAGGAGTTAATGCAGAATTTTTTTTTTAATAATGCAAGGGATAAGGTTGAGTTGAACTAACATATCCCTCCATCAGTTTCAAGATTTTATTTTATTTTTTCACCCACAGAAAGCTGTTTGGTGCTCTGCATCACAAGAGTTATTGCATTAATAAACTGTTAGGAAGCCGTGTTCATATTCCATGAAATATCATGACTGAAAGTCGACATTTCTAAATTGCAATAATATAGAAAAAACTCCGTCAATTGTGGTTGTTCATTTGGGTATAATATATGTGCACTTGGTCATTTACCAATACCACCTTTCATAAAAGGTGCTAAGCTGAAGATATAAATTAAACTGATTTTTGTTTTTATTGCCTTATAGCTAACATTCAGGAATGAGCTGCAAATATGTTCTAATCAGGGCTTCTGTGTAAATCAATAATTCTTCCTCATATATCTTCTTTCACTTTGCTGACAATTGCAGACAAAATTAATGAGAACCTCTGACAAGTAAAAATAAAAAGATAAAAAAAAGACTCCACCATATTTCCCCAGTAAAGCAGCAGACTTTTCAGGGCAAATTGCATCAAGCCTTGATGGCTTTCATGCTATCTGCTTGGGAAACAGGTTAAGCTGTTCTCATTGAGTCAGACCCGCTTTGTCTCTTGAACTGTGTCATCTGAACACTGAATAACCAGTTTCTCTGATTACTTAAAATTACATAGGCTACAAAGGCTGGGAAGGGTTACCACCTGCTCCCCATGCAAGGAGGAGCCACATCAGAGACATCATAGATGCGTCCAAGTATTAAAAGAAATGTATGTCCCCAAATTTTCCCTTTGTAAGCTGCATTGTTCCTTTTGGACCACTAGAGGGATCGATTAGTTGAAACTTGGGGGAACAAGATCGTAGGTCTTAATTGTTTTATAAAGAGTGGTAGAATAGTGGTCACCAGCCAAGGATTAGGGGTAGAAGGTGGGAAAAGGGCTGTATTTGGAGTCAGAGGCTCTGAGTTCAAATTCTAGCTCTACCAGTTACTACCGGTGTGACTGGAGAAGTAATTGAATTTTCCTGGCCCTCAGTTTCCCTACTTGTCAAATAAGGCAGTTGGATAAGATGGCCTCTAAGATTCCTTTGAGTTCTCCATCTTTGATCCCATGAGCTTATGATGTAAGTTTGAATCCAAGCTCTGAAATTTATCATCTTTGCGACATCAGGCAAGTCACTTTAATTCTCTAGACCTCACTTTTTCCAAAGCAAGAAAGATGTTGGTTCCATACCCTAACCTCAATAATGAGGGAAACCTAGGCTTTTCAATGGAATTATTCAACAAGAATAATGAATTAGATGTGAGCAAAGCCTCTCTATTGAGTCAACGAAAGG
Organism: Potorous gilbertii; assembly: GCA_028658325.1. Taxonomy (NCBI): domain Eukaryota; kingdom Metazoa; phylum Chordata; class Mammalia; order Diprotodontia; family Potoroidae; genus Potorous; species Potorous gilbertii. The sequence goes on along the minus strand of CM053772.1, from coordinate 246,504,058 downwards.
CATAAACTAGGTGTGAAAAATCACAAAGGAGGAAGACATTCTTTTGAGTTGTTGGATGACAGCAAATGTAGCCACCCAGGAGATATATTGGGGTTGACTGAGGAGAATCACTCAGTCCTGCAGGACCTGGATAAAAACAGCAAACCATCTGAGAAGCCAAGATTCCAACAAAAGACAAAACTAGTATCTTCTCCCTGTCTCTTGTCCCTGGCCAGACAATTATAAACTCTGAGTCCAGATCCTGCATGACATAAAATATGAGACAGGTGGATTGGAGACGTCTAAAGTCTCTTTGTGCTCTAAAATACAATCCTAGGAGCCAGGCATGAGTATGGGCATATGTAATTATCATAAGTCACAAGCCATGAGTCACTGGTTAAGATAGCCAAGTTGTACATAGCTGTGTTTGTTGCACTAGTAGATACTCTCTATATATGGAGTATCATATATATATATTCCTGTATTGATTGAGATCCATAAATAGCAGAAGATTCCCGAGGAAGAAAAAGAACCAAATAGGCATTAACTCAGAGTAGGAGAAAGGTCCTAAAATCCAGGCTGTTTAAGGCACCAAAAATGAAAGCATCATGCTTTGAAACAAAGACGGCTTTAGTCAAGAGTTTCTTAAATTGGGACACAAACAGGTCACAGAGTATGTGTGTGTGCGTGGGAGGGGGGTAGTCCTAAACTCAACATGCAACTGTTTCTGAACTGTCTGGGAGACCTTGTTGTTTGCCTTTAATCTCGGTAGTTCACATATGATAGGACATGATCAGTATTTGAAATCATAGGGATGAGGCCTGACAAAATTTTGAAATTTCTTGTCATAGCCTTCCCTTTTCAGCATCCTTCTCCTGAGTCTTTCATTCTCATCTTCATTCTGTGCCTTGTGTTACTCTCCCTTCCTCCAAGTCAGAATTTGCCAATCCCAGGAAGCAGTTATTGTTAAATATTTAACAACCATCTCTCCAGAAAAACAAACAAAAGGCAACATACACAGAATATACTTTTAAGTTTTAATCTGTATTATGGAGATTTTTTTCCATCACCTTAAATCTAGACAATCAAAAAAAAAAAAGCTCTGATATGTAGTATGTGCCCATTTCCAAGCTGTAAATGCTCACTCTGGAAATTTAACAATCAGCTTTTATAAGCCCTGACACTCCCCTGCCTTTGACTCTGTTAGTCATGAGGGCTTATGGAAAATTATGTCAAATTTGGTTGCCTGGAGGAGTTCATTGCTTGCCAAAAAGACTATTTTATGGAGAACTTGCATGGGGCAGGTGATCACATCTTGGCCGGAAGAAAAGATACAAGGACACTCTCAAGGTCTCTAAGAATTTTGGATTTGACTGTGCAACATGGGAGACACTGGCACAGGACCACTCAGATTGGCGTGCCCACATCAGAAAGGGTGCTGTGCTGTATGAGCAAAGCAGAATTGAGACAGCAAAAGTAAACATAGGATGTGAAAATTTGGAGTATTGTATGTCAATTTCATGATGACATGTTTGCCCAGTTCTGGATAATGGACAATGCTCCCGTGCCTTCTTAGTCACCAGTGTAGTGAAACAAGGCTGTGTGCTTGCTCCCATGATTTTTAGCATAATGTTTTCAGTCATGTTGTCAAACGCTTTCAATGAGGATGAACACAACATCAAGGTCAACTACTGTACTGATGACAAGTTCTTCAATTTGAAAAGGCTACAAGCCAAAGTCAAAGTGGAGGGAGTGTTGGTGCAAGATTTTCTGTTTGCAAATGAGCGTGCACTCAATGCAGCCTCTGAAGCTGAGATGCAACAAAGTATGGATCACAGGATTAACAAGTGCTAATTTTGGCTTAATAATTAGCACTAAGAGGGGGGCGGAGGCAAGAAGGCAGAGTAGAAAGACTCACATTTGCTAGCTCCGAACCCACAGCCCATAGATTTCCTGTAAAAAGAACTCCTGACAAATTCTGGAACAGTGGAAGCCGCGCAGCAACACAGTGAAGGAGATTTCCGTTGCAGAGAGCCCTGAAAAACCAACCGCAAAGGTACCCCGGACTGGAGCAGAGCCCTGCCCTGCGGAGTCCTCCACTCCCTCGCCCCGGCCACACGGCACTGAGAGGAGCGAGCAGACCCAAGCAGGCCTCAGGGACCTGAATGTCCGGCGGCCGTGAAGGTCCCTCCACCCATAGACGCACAGGTCAGTGAGAGAGACAGGCTGAGAGGGGAGTGGGGTATCTCCAGGACTCGGACCGCCTCGGGAGGCTGCGGCCTCTGTGGAGGCAGAGGCTGCTCAGCCAGAGGCCCGCAGAGCAGGCAGGAGCTCCACCCCAGCTCCATTACAAAAGATCTCTGCATAAACCCCCTGAGGGAACTGAGCCTGAGAGGCGGCCCTACCCCCACCTGAGAACCAGCAGATAAGCTCCCCTTGAAGAGCAGTCAGGCCTGCCGAC
>CM053772.1:246448221-246501118 GCA_028658325.1 Potorous gilbertii | reverse complement strand
GGGGAGAAAATTTTGGAACCCAAAATCTTGTGAAAATGAATGTAAAAAGTTAAATAAATTTATTTAAAAAAAATAATTAGCACTAAGAAAACACAGGTGCTCCATCAGCCAACATCACACCATCCAAATGTGAGACCATCAGTTACAATAAATGAAGAACTTTTGAATGCTGTGGATAAGTTTATTTACCTTGGTAGTGTGCTTTCCAGTGATGTACACTTTAACAATAAGGGTGATACACACATTGCCAGAGCTAGCTCAGGGTTTGGAAGGTTCCGAAGCAAAGTTTGAGAGAGAAGAGGTATTAGACTGACTACCAAAATGAAAGTCTACAGAGCCATTTTGCAGACCTCATTGTTGCATGCCTGTGAAACATGGACACTTCACCAGTGCTATGCCAGGAAACTGAATCACTTCCATTTGAACTGTTTTAAGAATATTCTGAGGATCACCTGGCGGGATAAGATACCAGATACTGAAATCCTTGCTTGAGCTGAACTGCCAAGCATTCAAACTATGCTTCAGAAAGTGCAATTCTGATGGGCTGGCTACATCATTCAAATGCAAAATGTACACTGGCCAAAAACACTATTTTATGGAGAACTCACATGGTGGTCAAAAGAAGCAATATAAGGACACTCTCAAGGTCTCTCTCAAGAACTTTGGATTTGACTGTGTGACATGGGAGACACTGGTACAGGATCACTCAGCACAACGTGCCCACATCAGAAAGGGTGCTGTGCTGTATGAGCAAAGCAGAATTGGGACAGCACAAAATAAATGTAGGATGCGAAAATTTGGAGTAACCACCCCAAATATTCATGCAGACTATCTGTGCCCAATCTGTGGTAGAGCATGCGGAGCTCGGATTGGTTTGACCACCCATAGTCGGTCACACTGAAACTTCACCGTATCATGGTGATGTCATTTTGGTCCTCTTCTAAGATGAAGGACGACAACCAACCAACCAACCAAAAACCAACTTGCACCATGGTCATCTCTTTAGGACTCAAGGTTCCAAATAGCTAATTTAATTATTTAAATTAATAATTTTTAAATTAATTAATTTTAAATTAATTTGTGCTAATATGAAAGAGTTAGAAAGTAGCACCCGTGAATTTTAACTAGGAACTTCTGAAGACATTATTTTCATCTTCTAATCTATTAGAAAAGGAGGAAAATTACAGACAGGGGCACTTATTTGTGTGACCCTGGGCAAGTCATTTAACCCCAATTGCCTCTAAAAAAAAACATTACAGAAAAGAGACAATTTTTCAAATCATGTCAAAGAATAAGCTAGGGCTAAACCAGAACATCAAGGAGATATTTGGAGAATGGGAAGACAATTTGCAATTGCCAAAATGCATATGCCTTAAGTGACTTCCTGTTCTTTCAGCGTGTAAGTACAGTCAAACTGTCCATCTTTATGTAGTGTGGAATTCAGCATGGAGGGGACAATTTTTTTTCATCTTAATGGCTCCGGGTTAAATGGAAAGTTCCCTTGTCTTCAATGTCTTTATTCGTGAAGAAATACAGTATAATTCAACAAACATTTATTTAGTGCCTACTATATACGAAACATTGTATGTAGGGCAAGAGTAGATACTAATATTAGTAAGATATGACCTCTGTCCTTAAGGAGCTTACTGTCTACATCCCAACATCAGTAAATGAGCAGTAGCTGAAATATCATCCTCTGGAAACTATTGATTAAGAAAGGCAATTTTTCATTTCTTCATTTTTCATCCCACTTCCTTGGGATAAATTCGATATTTAGAGCTGATTACTCAACTTGACAGGAAAACCTATTGATTTATTATCAGGTCAAACTGCCAACTTTGAAGCCTGAGTCAAAAACTCATGTAATTTTATCCCTTGAAGGAAATGCAAAAAGCTTTGTGCTAATCAGCTACACACAAGTCTGAATATTAAAAATGTTCAGGTGCTTGGATATTTATTTCACTTTGGCCATTCACCCAATGTAGATTTTCTGATTTATGGTATCCCTATAATTTTTTAATGAAAACTTTTCCATAAATTAAATGAATAGATATATTATTCAATTTAATTATCCCCCCACATTGCCTACAGCCTTTAAATATTGCAGCAGCCTGAACAAAGAAAAATGAAAAGAAATAGAGACTGAAAAATGTTCGTTTTCATTCATAAGCTGTGTAACATTGAAAGTAGTTTTTTAAAAAATTGGCTTTGTTCTACTCTGTGGTTCCTTTCTCAAACATAACATCCCATAAAACAAAATAACAGAGTTGGCAGAGATCTCTGAGTCAGATCATACCTGATCCAGAATGCCCTCTACAAAGTCATTCATTCATTCATTCATTCATTCATTTATTCACTTGGACAATCAATAAACTTTTACTATGTGCCAGGTACTGTACTAAGTTCTGGAAATACAAAGAAAGGCAAAAACACAGTTCCAGTGAGGGGAGACAACATGTACATATGAGAGAGACAGAGAGAAAGAAAGATAGAGACAGAGAGAGAGACAGAGAGAGAGAGAGATCTCTACCTCTGGGAGGTAGAGAGAAGGCACTAGCAGAGATGGGGTAGAGAAGAGGGAGTTGAGGAAGGGAGATTGGGAAAGTACTCCTGCAGGAGGAATGATTTGAGCTGACTTGAAGGAAGCCAGGGAAGCCAGGAGTCTTTTATTCAATCCCTCAACCAATAAATTTAGCCATCTGAATGCAATGCAATGTGATAACTGTTGGGATTTAAATATTTTTTAAATGGTGAAATCTTCGCTTTCAAGAAGCTCACAATTAAATAGGGACAATAGGGCACATCACAAATGTTTGTAATACATTATATAGAATGTGATAAAGGAAAGGTTGAGGATAGGAAGATCACTTTCACCTGGGGGATTCAGGGAAGGCTTCATGGAGAAGGTGACCTCTCCCACACCTTGATTTTGAGGGCAGAAAATTTCAACAGGAACAAAATGTACTCTGGACACAAATGTATGGAGGTGGGAGAGGGCTAGATGAGATTGGAAATGACTAGTACTGTTTAATTGGCCATCCAAGACAAACATCTATCTACTTGGAGACCTGGATTCAAATCTTGCCTGATAAGAAACTCACTTGGCCTACCTGAGCCTATTAGTTCGTTTATTTGTATAATGGGAATGAGTTCCTCACTGGTAGCCCCCTACCCCAACAAAATCACAGTTCTGGATGAAAGGAAGTCTATGAGAAAGTATCTCTTTCATAAGATCATAAATTTAGAGTTGGAAAGGACATTAGAGGTCTCCTTGTCCATCAGTCTCATTTTATAGATGAGGAAAATGAATATCAGAGAGATTAAGTGACTTGCAGATAGTATACAGAAGAGCCAGGATTTGAATCTAGGTCTTCTGAATCCAGATCTAGTGTTCTTTCCACTCACTGTAGCACAATGCCTGTCTGCATACAGTAGACATTAATAAATATTTGATGAATTGAACTTAATTGAACAAAATTGCTGACCTTGATTACTTGAAAAAAATGTAGCTTCCCCACAGGCCTCACTTACTCCTCAGGATCACAATCTGGCTCTGTTTAGGAATGCTGGTGTTAGCTCTTCTTTGGACACTGGCAGAGCTCTTATTAATTTTGTCAGGAATGTTGTTGTTCAGTCGTTTCTGACTCTTTGTAACCCCATTTAGAGTTTCTTGGCAAAGACACTGAAGTGATTTGCCATTTTCTTCTCCAGCTCATATTACGGATGAAACTGAGGAGAACAGGGTTAACTGATTTGTCCTGAGTCACACAGCTAGTAAGTGTTTGAAGCCAGATTTGAACTCAGGAAGATGAGTCTTCCTTACTCCAGGCCCAGCATTCTATCCAACATATCACCTTTGATAGGAGTAAAGCATAGCAATAAGAATTCACATTTATGTAGTATTTCATAGTCTTTGTGTCATGGGATATTAGACCTAGAAAAAATTTCATGGCTTCTTATCTAGGTTCCATATTACATGGACGATGATATTGAGACCCAGAAAGGACAAGATTACACAAAGTAAACACAAGAGTCAATGTTATATCAAAACAGAAGACATCCATCAGTAACACGAATATAAATGTTGGTTGTTGCATTTTTAACTTCTGGAGCCTACAGGATCTAGAATGGAAACCAACCAAGGAAGAAGAAATTGACTGGTGAGGCAGGGAAATTAGAGTAACTGAGGTAAAACAAATCTTCTTCAGATCTGGATGAGCCAAATGGCTGATGGGCAGTATTGGGCATGGGCAAATCTTGTTCCTATGTGAAAACAAGAGAATAAGGCTGAATATTCAAATTAAAGTGAAAATGATTTTTAAAAATAGATGATTTGTGAGCCTTTAGAAAGGAAAGAGTGATCACTAAGAGCCCATGTTGGTTTAGCTGGCATGGAAGATGCCATACCAAGCAAAGCCTTTTATATTTGAGCATCAAATTAGATAACATGCAAAGTGCTATGCAGATTTTTAAAGTACTATCAAAATGCTGTCTTTATTATTAGTTGTAAAAATAATTTTTGTTTACTCTGTGTGCACATGGGCTAGATCTTTCACATTGTACCTCTTTCTTTGAGTAACCTTCAAATCCCTCAGGTGAAATAGTAGGGTATGATGGACAGGGCATTGGACGAAGAGGTGGGACACTTGAATTCATGTCTACAATTACACCACTTACTTTCCAGATGACCTTAAAAACTCAAATAACCCAACTTTGAGAAGAGATACAGATGAACAGAGGGAGAAAGGGTTTCTTAGCCTGAGTGTGGATTGACTGGAAGAATTGTGACTTAAGAGCCACGGGATTAAAGATTGGCAAGGTGGTTGGGAATGTAGCATTCCCTTCCCCATTCCCAAGATTGGGCAATGGAAATAAGGCTGCCTAGTTCCTAATCCAAGATCAACCCCTGGATTGATTGCAAAATAAATCCAAGCTGCTAAGAGAAAATTTCCTCCAAAAAGTTCCTTCTTGGCTGTAGGAATGACAAAAGCCATTTTAAATTAACCAAAGGGGAATTCAAACATTTGTTTAGTGAGGCAAATTAATGAGGAGATCATTGCTGTTTTTGCAAATTAATGTGACCCCAAGGGATTAGGGACAGAATCTAACCCTCCTCTAGTGGGGATAGAGAGGTCAGTAAATTTGTAGTAGTCTCAAAGACGACTTTCCTGAGTCAACCACTGCCTAATTGTCAGGCTCAGGCCTAGTGATGCCTCTAATGCAGCAGTAGTACTCTTGGGTCCCACTGACCTGAAGATTAGCTAACTCCTTCTCCCCTTCCCCCATTCATTTTGGTTTTGGCAGGTAGTTTCTGATGTATTTGAGCCCCAAAAGGATTGATGATTATGGGCATTGTTCCAAAGTTTCCCAAGGAAATAGTAGTCCTGCTACGAAACCTGGGCAAGGAAATAGACAGTTGGGAAACAGAAGACAATATAGTCCATTTGAGTATCTTCCTCAGATTCTGGGTATTTCTGATTAGACAAGAGGGAAACTAGAGGAACGCTAGAAAGAAGTTTGAATTAAGACCCACCAGTTGATAAAAACCTAGTAGATAGCTCATGATCATGGAGACTACCAAGAAGGATGCCCCAAATACCAATGAGTTCCCCAGGCTCAGCCCCAAACAAAAGGCCTTATTTATGTAGATCCCTGTAGCTGTGCTAGTCAATGACCATGTGTATCAGGTTTGTTTTGAACCATGCTAGCTAATTATTAGAGGCTAGGTGGTGAAGTGGATAGAATGCTAGAATGATCTTTGAGTTCAAATTAGGATTCAGACACTAGCTGTGTGACCCTAGGCAAGTCATTTACCTTTTGCCTCAGTTTCTTCATCTGTAAAATAAGCTGGAGAAGAAAAATGGCAAACCATTCCAGTATCTCTGCAAGAAAACCCCAAATTGGGTCATGAAAGTTGAACATGACAGAAAAATGACAACAACCAATTATTGGAGGCCCATTGCCATTTGTAAGAATTAGGTATCCTAGCCACCAAGATCAGGGCAGGAGGTGGATGGTAGTTAACTGAAGTTAGATGGTACATATGGCTGTTGCAACAGTATAAACTTGTGAGGAGCTGTCCCCAAGAGTTAGTCTTTCCATGTGGGGTCACCTAAAGCTTCACCAGGAAACATATGAGCCCAGCTCCCTTCTTAGACCCAGCAGAAAGACTCTGCTAGCCTCTTGTATCCCAGAGTTCTTGAGTTGGGCCTTGGATGACTGTGGAGAGACATACTCAACAAAAGAACTGTCTTAATCAAATATTGTGACCCTGAGTGCATTATCGGAACCAGATCAGAAAGGAACAGGTCCCTGTCGTAATAACGAGCTCCAATGTCTTCTTTTGTTAAATGAATATAAAATTCTGATGACCATCAATTCCACACACTTGTGAGGAGTGACTTAGATATTTTACATAAAGAATGTTGAAACCATAAAACATGATATAAAATATAATTTCGATTAGTTTGCCCCCTAGGAGTTTTACAGATTTAGGTATCTTTTCTTATTTAAAAAAAAAACCTGTCAAATATTTCATTTCCATTTTATTTCCTAGAAAGAAGGGCCAAGAAAATCCTTAACTTCTCTTTCCCAGTCTCTCAGTCAAGAACTTTGAATCATGCCGATTGGTATTTGTACAGAGGGCTAAGCTTTGAACTATCTGTCTTAATCAAAACTCAATTTAAAATACACTTTGCTGATATTTAAATAGCACAAATTGCTGCCGTCCAGCAGTTTATCAAAAGGTCACACCAAGACAGCTGGTGAATGGAAAAGAAAGAGGAAAAAAATCAGATGAAGATAAAAGCCAAGGAGGTGGCAAAGTATAGAGGACAGAATGAAGTGATTTGGGGCCAAAGAATGAGGGTCTTAGATGACAAGTCAGTAGTTGATTCCTATACTGGATGGTGGAGACTGGACACACACAGTACAAGCCTAAATGAAGGATTCTTACCCTTTTTTGTGTGTCATGGACCTTTGGTGGTCTGGTGAAACTTTCAGATCTCTTTTCAGAATATTTTTTATAATATAAAATAAAATGAGTTGATTAAAAAAGAAAACAATTACACAAAAATATAATTATCAAAATATTTTTTTAAAAGTTTGCAGATCACCAGTTAAGAACCCCTACCCTAAACAGAAGATTTTTAGCATTAAGGAAATGCCTCAATCAAGGACTTTGTACGGTATTGTAATACATCCTTATATTCACTAACACTAAATTACAGTATCATAGAGTCATGGAATTTAGAACCTGAAAGGACCTTGGAGGACAACTAGTCCAATTTCTATATTGTACAAGTAAGGAGATTAAGTGATTTGTCTAATTACACAGATAGAATTAATAGAAATAGCATATGAACCTATGTCCACCAACTCTAAATTCAACATTCTTTTTATAAACCCATTCTTAACTGGAAATGTGATTTTATCCATGTGGGTATTCCTATCAACAATGAGGACAAGACAAAAGGGCCAGATTTCAGTTTTGGGCAAGGAAAAACTTCCTGACAATGTGAGCTATCCTAAAGTGGAATAGGTAATGTTCTCTCGTAGAGAGATCACCCTTTAAGTCAAATCTAGTCTCAGACAATTAGTAGCTGTGTGACCCTGGGCAAGTCACTTAACCCTGTTTGCCTCAGTTTCCTCATTTGAATGCCCTATTGTGGGGCCTGTTAGAGGGAGAATTCTATTCCTAGTACACGTTGGACTTCATGACCTCTGAAGTCCTTTCCAACACTGAGATTCTGTGACTTATGGGCTGTGTGACTATTGGAATATGACTTCACCTCTCTGAGTTTTAGGTTTCTCATAGAGATCATATGCCTCCTATCTACCTTACTAGATTGCCACGCAACAAGAATTTTGTAAACTGAAAATGCCTCATAAATAAAAATGTTATCATTGCTGATGACGGTACTCATTAACCCAATATATTTTTGTCAAGTCTCTCCAGTCTGTCCTGCTGCAGCCTTGCTCCTCCTCATCCACATTCCTCTTGCTGACCTCTGCCATGTTGACCAGGGACCAGCCTCACTCCTCTCCCAATATCAAGTGCCTTTGCTTTAGGTACAATGGATCCCTTCTTTATACTAGTTGGCACTGTTGTGAATTTGATACCCACAACTCCACATAGTGAACAGAATGTTAGACTAACTCAAGAGAGTTTGAGTTCACACTTAATAACTACATGACCTTGGGCTTCCTTGGACCTCAGTTTCCCCATAAATGAGGAAGGTAGACATGGCGATCTCTGAGGCCCCTTTTAGTTCTAAATCTATGATCCTTTAACTTCTTCCATGGAGCTCCCTTTGAGGGGTAGCCATGCTCATTGTGAATATATGAAGGTTAGAGATGGGAACAGATCACAATTCTCTATGACTTAGTTCAGTGATGTCAAACTCATAGGTACCTCTAAAGCATACGCAAGGATCCCTGCAAGCTGCATATTGACTTAGAAAATTACATAGGTTTATATATTTTCCTTGTAATTAATATATCAATATAGTCAAGTCAGAAAGGAAGTACATTTTAATCTGGATCATGCCACCTTCAAAGTACTGGGGGGCCATGGCATCTCTGATGTGTTCAACATATACATACTTGCCTTAGGGAATTGTCTGAGACTCAGAAAAACAAAGCAACCAGCCCTCTATGCATAGCTAGTATGTGTCCTAGAGGGAACTTAAACAAAACTACTAGTAATTTAGATGTCACATAGATAGAGCACTGGCCCTGGAGTCAGAAAGACCTGTATTCAAATCCTGCTTTATACACTTACTAGCTAAATGAGCAAGTCACTTAACCTCTGTTCTCCTCAGTTTCTTCATGTGGAAAATGGGAACAATACCAGAGCCTGTCTCCAAGGGTTGTTATGAAGATAGAATGAGATACCATTTGTAAAATATGTTGCAAACCTTAAAATGCTACATAAATGATAGCTACCATTATTATTTTAGGAGGCATGTAGGTGGCTTAGTGGATAGAGTGCTGGGCCTGGGCAACCTTGGGCAAGTCACTTAACTCTGTTTTCCTCAGTTTCCTCACCTGTAAAATGAGCTAGAGAAGGAAATCACAGACCACTCTGGTATATATGCCAAGTAAATGCAATGGCTGTTCCATGGGGACAAGAAGAGTGAACACAGCAGAAAAACAGCAACTCCATTATTATTTTAGACTTTTCTGATTCTGGAGTTCAGAATGGCCATTGGATGTAAAATCAAGAAAGTCAATGTTCACAAAGCTCATCATGTTGTTGCTAGCTGTGTGACTCTGGATAAGTGATTTAATCTCTGCTTGCCTCAGTTTCCTCACCTGCAAAATGGAGATAATAGCACCAGCCTCGCAGGATTGTTGAGATAATGTGTAAAGCACTTTGTCCATCTTAAAGCCATAGAATAGTGTGAGTTGTGTTTCGTTTTTACTATCTACCTCTCTAGGCAAACACCCTCAGGTATTGTTTTAAACGTTTCTTATTCAAAAGCTGATACTGAAGTTTAGATGCCGTTGACCATCTTCAGCCCTCCCTAGAATCTTTGAGAGGTGCTAGATTGGCTGGGACTGAAACCTTTAATTCCCCAACCAGGCTATTCTTTTGATTAAAACCACCTTTGCTGTAAACATTAGTGCCACAGGAAGCTAGAGGACCTGTCATAGCAACAATGACAGAAATCAAACTCTTTAATGAATTGGGAGCCTGGTCACACAGCTCAGGTCCGCTTGTATTATGTTCCTGTCTTTAGTGCTCAGCGTGTTTCCAGGCCCTTTATGTACAAAATCAGCCTTCTGATCCTTGAGAGGATCTGCCGTCTACCTCATCTAGCTGACTCCCTGTCAGCGGAATGGGAGTTGCTACACATTTGGGATGCCTTCCATGACTCCAATACATGTACCGTGTCTTCCTTTGCTGGCCCTGGAGCAAGATGATCATGTTCCTGTATGTCTTTGGGAGAGGATGCTGGGTGACTGTCAGCCATGTTAAGTCAAGCCTAACAAGTTTGGGGAAAGAGGAGGGGGCCCCCAGGTCAATAGCATAGACATATGTCTCTCCAAGAAGTAACAGGGTTTTTAAAATTTTATTTTTTTAAGAAAAAAGCTTTTCTTTAACCCTTCTTAACACAATGCCTGGTACATGTTCAATGTTAATTAAATGTTGACTGATTAACTGACAAAACAACAACATTCGGTAAATGTCTGTGCCTAATTAGGAGAGCTCTTCAGTAAGATACAAAGCAGGAGCCATCTTCATGTAATTATATGATTGTGAGTTGAGACTTGGTAATGACCTTAGAAGTTGGCTAATACAGTTCCCTCATTTTACAAATGGGAAAATTAGGACTAGGATTAAGTGACTTGGTCAAGGTCACCATCATGGACTTACCACCCACAGATGGTCTTTGGTACCACCCTAGAATCTTCCTGCTATCATCAATACTCTTTATTTTTTTTATAGTAGTCCCACTTCCTCAAAAAATCAGACTTGAAGGGCTTCATGTCATCCTAGTTAGGTCACTAGACTTGGAATCACCAACACATAAGCTGAAATCTTCCCTCAGAACATGATGTTTGAATTCACAAAGGGTCACACTTGAGGACCTAGAGGGCCACATGTGGCCTTGTGGTCACAGGTTCCCCACCCCTGGCATGCTTTCTGTTTATGTAGAAGGTAACCAGGATGGCCCATGGTTTGTTAATAGAGAAAACCCAAGGGACCAAAAATGGTGAGCAATAAGCTAATGAATTTATAGCAGAGTTCTTATTTAGACAAAATCATTTTTATATCTGTTTTTTTTATAAGTTTTCTTAAGGGAGTTAGACTAACTTGGGGGCAACTATGGAATCAACATTCCCCTCGAAATCTCTTGATAGTGGTAACTATATATGTGTGTGCATGAGAGAGAGACAGAGAGACAGAAACAGAGAAACGGAGTGAGAAAGAAGGCAAAGACTCAAAACTATCTCCTACTCTCAAATTTGACCTTGACACCTTATTCAGGTTATTGAAAAAAGGAAAATGGAAGAAGACAGCATTTTTATTTAATGGTGGCTCTGTGTGCTTTGCTCTCCCCAGAGGCATATGTGACAGTTACAATTGGGTCATGCTAGCTCTAGTTAGTTATGTAAGAGAGAGGATGAATGTACTTGTCTACTTATCTTCAGTCTATTTCGATGGCCCAGGTCCTTACCTCAGTCTTGAATACTGTGTGGGTGGAAAGAGGGTGGAAAGATGAATATGCTTGATATTTTTTCTACTCCTTTGACATGCAGGAAGGAGCAGGCAGTATTAGTCTGATGGAACCAGAAGTATCTCTTCCTTCCCCCACCCTTCATTGCTCCCTTCTATGTCTTCTGTTAGCACTAATAGCCTTCAAAATCTCCAGGAAGTTTCTAAAGCAGCATTAATTTTGCAGAGGAGGGAGCAGGGTGAGCAATGGAAAAACTGCTAGTATCCTACTTTTCCATTCCACTTCTCCATCCTTTCTCCTTCTTTCCCTATATAATTTCACATGATGATAGCAAAAATCAACTTTTATTATATGGCACTGAGAGATAATCTCATTCATTTTCTTGTGCCAGCGTGAGACGGAAGCTAAACCATTCCAGATTTCCAAAAATCCTGTCATTAAAGACATCAATTAATCAACAAGGGAAATGGAATCATATATTTGGAGACACAAGAAGACCTTAGAGATCATCTAGTCCAATGTCCTCACTTTACAAATGAGGAAACTGAGACCCAGAGAAAGGAAGCCACTTGGTCAAGTGTCGTACACATACTTAGTAACAAAATTGACAATCAAATCCCCATCGTCTGAGGTCAAATCCATCATTCTTCCTACTTTAACATACCTTCTCTTGAGAAAAGATAATATTCCATAGTATAGGCTACAGAAAGCACTATCATGTTGTTATTTTCTTATATTAAAACTTCTGTTGTTTCTCCTGCCTATCATAATCCAAAATCTTTCACATGGAATGTATGAACCCCCATAATCCAGCTCTCCTTACCTATCTCTCACAACTTTTTGTTCACAATTTTTCATACTAGTCAGGCAAGTCTTCCCAACCCAACAGGCTTGTTCCCATCTTTTGGTTGCTGCACTTACCCATGATCCCTTTTCGCCTAGTTGTCCAAGCCTAGTTCTTGTTCAAGAACCAGTTTAAATCCCACTTCCTCCTACTTCCCACTCCAAACTTAACTCTTCACGGAGCTTCAAGTTAGCATCCAAGTAATTCCTTTGGTACTTCAAGGACTCATGATTTCATTAATGTTAATGATCCTTCTGCTGACACAAATCATAATCTTTTAAGAAATTAGTGGATCATTTCTCCCGTCTCCTGTAGCTGTGCAAGTCATTATCCTGTGACCAACCTGGTGAGCATCCTCTTTGAATTTAGCTAGACCAATCCTCAGCGAACAGAAAGAGTTTCTCACCAGGGCCATTTCTGAAGTCTTCCTTATCTGGTTGTACTTTTCAGAATTTATGTTATATGGGTAAAGCCTTTGAAAACTCAGTCACCTCTGTGCATGATCAGGGTAGGTCTTGAATAGAGGACTGAATCCCTTGGTTTTATATTTAAGATTAATACAATGCTTGTCATAATTATAGAAGGGATTATAAGATTCCATTTTCCCCCTTTGGTCCAGTCCTGTAATTTTATTAGCATAGAGAATTTCCAGTAAGGAAACTATCTCTATCAATGCTGATTGGGAACTGGTCTGTAACTTTTCATCTTAACCTTGCTGAAGACGAGTGGGTGGAGAGACAGAGACAGACAGATGGAGATAGATGGAGGCAGAGGCACAAAGAGACAGAGATAGATAGAGAATTACCCATGGATCACAAATGTGAGACTCTAAACCAAGTCTCTTGTCTTTGAACCTACCTCACTAGTCACTATATTATACTACGTCTGTGTGCTTTCATGTTATATTATATTATAAATAACAACTTGACTCTACACTCAAAGGAAGGATTTTATATTACTATAGACAGAGAAAGTGTCTTGAACTTGGAATCAGAAACCCATGACTGTAGTCCCCAATCAGTCTCTAACTAATTTATGACCTTAGGTAAGACATTTCCCTCTCTGGGTCTATTTCTTCTTCTGAAAGATGAGAATATTGGCTTATATCACTTTTAACATCCTTTTTGACTCTATACTTCTATGACACTTAAACTAGCCTCTTCAAGCAAGGAAGGAGTGCATGGCAATGGAGGTGACAAGTTCAATGACTCAGAGACAAAAGATAGAGTATTATATAGGAAGGTAGCGAAAAAGTCAGTTTGGCTGGATTGTAGAGTGTGAAGGAGAGTGACAATTTTTCATCTTAATAGACCTGTTTTGGAAGCCTTTCCAACAGAGCAGAATTCAACTGAGCTTATACTGTTTTTGGTAGAGAATTTGTCAACCCAGAAGCACCTCCATGCTTAGGTTTTGGAGCAGGGCTTTGCAGAGATGGTGCTGGAGATACAAACACAATACTCAATACCATCGCTGCTTTCAAGGGTCTAACATTCTATTGCTGTGTGAACCTCTTGTGTGAACTAAGCTGCTCTCAGTCTTAATTTGACCAGATGTCAAAAGGGGACTATAACAGCCTCTACTTCACAGAGTTGTAACGATCCAATAAGATAGCCTCTGCAAAGCATTTTCCATACTTCAGTTAGCATTATTCCTGGGCAAATAAAGCATGAGCACAGATACACAAAACCTACTGAGCGACAAATGCTTTTGCCACTGTACCATTAAAACATTAATCAGCGTTGTGACTTTGGTTTGAAAGAGTTAATCTGTCCTTACTTGAATGCTCTGGACTTCAGATATTTCTAGCCTGCGTTCAAAGAGCTGAACAAAACCTTTTTATTTTTTTAACCTTCCCGAAGCAATGGGCTCTGATATAATCTTTCAAACAGCAAATCTTTGCTTTGTGACATTTCATCTCATTCTCATGTCTTTCAGCTCCTGAAGGAGAAGTCTATTGTGATGTATATGCCCCTATTCCCTGCTGCTTTTTATTTTGTTTCTCCCTTGACTTTTAAAAATATTTTTTCCCTTAAAGAGGCTGCTGCATTAAATTTCTGAATTTCAGAAAGCCACCAAACATTCATCAAGGCTGTGATAATAGCTTCATCTGTGCATCAGACAAATGTTGAACAAAAAGTCAAATAGGAGTAGGGTTTGTGCTCCCTGAGCTCACTCATAAACTCACAGTCATGAAACATGAATTGACCTAATTTGGACTGTAGAGATAGACCACTTGGATGATCTGGGAAAAAAGAAAATAAATCAGGGACTCTCTGAAGAAGCAGAGAAGTACAATAGAACCAAGAATTAAGCAGTCCAAACTTGGGGTCTGTGAGCTTGTTTTTAAAAAATCATATCGATCTCAGTTAAGATTGACATCTCAGATACATTCTGTAATGCTGATTCATGACTTCTAAAGCATATTCCTGATATTAACTGCCCTTCTTCTAAGTGAATCTAATGAATGAATGGTTTGTAAATTTAATCTCATAGGATCATAGCTCTAGAGCAAAAAATACCTCGTCCAACCTTATCATTTTAAAAATATGGAAACTGAGGTCCAGAAAAGTAGAATTGATGTCCTCAAAAATGCAAGTAACATCACGAATCATTGCTGTGACCAATAATCCTTGTGCTTAAGTCACACCTGGAGCACGAAATCGGTGATATGCCTTAAGGCTACAGGCCAAGATACTCCCCAAGTTGGGGTGGGAGCCAAGGAAGGAAGGCTAAGAGCTGGAGTCATTGATTTGGTGCCCTGATGGGGAGAGGAAGATACAGAGTCAGACACAGAGGTGCTCACCTTGACCCTTACATCAGGTATTTTTCTATTTAACTATTACATTTCCTAATTAGACATGAAGCTATTTCTAGGGATGCTAAGGGACTGCAAGTATTTTAAGCACCTTCTAAATCTGGCATCCTGGACAAAGCTTTGGTCACCTTGTCCTAGTTACAGATATATAAGAAATAAGGTATTTTCTGTGTCAACCATCAAAAAAGATTTAGGGGAAAGAAAGGAAAACTATTTCTCACTGGATGTGTTTGTGGAGAATAAATCCTACCCTAAACTCAAGTTCAACTTCCCAAATAAATTCATAAAACCAAAATGACACACACTTTTTTATATCAAAGGATAAATAGAGCATTTTATTAACACTTTTTGCAGCAACAAAGATGACAGTCCACATCTTGTCATTCAACACAGCGAAAGCTTTGACCACAGTTTACATCACTTTGAGGCACAAAGCAAAAGGTTATCTGATTTATCCCTTAAGGTCAAGAAGGGGTTGCATTTTTGAAACAATCTTCAAGTTTTATATTTGCAATAGCAGGGCCTCCAGTCACTAGCACAATACAATGAACAGATAAAAAATCCAGAATGGACTATTACGTACATACACACATACACTGATAATCACTGGAGTTGGGAATACAATGACCTTATCCATTTTGGAAAGTTGGGAAATGATTTGGTGTTTACTTTGTGGTTCTGATCATTCCAGCCACCCAAAAATCTACAACAAGCAAAATGGAAATAATCATATACAGACGGAAGGATGATGCCCATTGTGACGCGTTGCACTTATTGCTTGGTACACAAATGTTGCAATTCCTCTTGAATTACTGTAGGAAGTGCCAACGGGCTGTCTCTTCCTGGTGCTAAAATTCTACAACTTTATCAAAGTAGAAATTCCAATCTCCCAAACCCAACAGAAGTTGTATGCCACTTTTGGTATATGCAAGAATTGTTGCTTTTACTTTTGTGTGCATATGTGTAGATATAGACATATATGTATATAGGTACAGTCATATTATTTATTGCCCTCTATTTTTTAAGACAAATACATTTTAAATGGGACTTGTAAAGTAACAAAAGTTGTCTATTAAGTTAATATTTTTATATTCTATGGAGATCTGTGGCACCAGTCTAATACAGTATGGAATCATGAAGGGAAGAATGTCTAAATTGTTTTCTATTTCCTTTATCATTAAAAGGATTTTTTAAGGGCTATAGTTCCATAATAAATAAATTTCTTATTAGACTTTTAAAGGGATATATGTCTTTTCTAATGAGTTTTTACAACCAGTACAAAGTTGTAATAAAAATACACTGAAGTCTATTTTTTTTTTGAAAAAGTCATCAGACATGCTGCATGAAAATTTAGATTTTTAAAATGTAAAGTATTTTATACTGTCAGGTAAATGAATGGAAGAACTAAGGCATACCCCTCACTCTGCAAGATCTCCTACATGAAAAGAAAGGGATTTCTTTCCATGCTGGAAACACTAGCACTCATTCTAAATCACTCTAAGATATTCCTGTCTGTGTCACCAAATAGCTTGCAATAATTTTCTTTTTAACTAGATCTATGATTTCATTGGTGTAGGGGAACTTCCAGTCTAGAAACTCCCTTCACCAATGTAGATCAGTATCTCTGCTGAAAATTTTAGTCTTAGAGAGTTGTCTCGGGGCATTGACAAGTTAAGCGATGTGCCCAGGGTCACGTAGCCAGTGCAGGTCAGAGTCAGGTTTTGAACCTGAGTTTCCTGACTTGAAGGTCATTCCTCTTCCCATTAGATCATGGTGTCCTCAGCATATAATCACAACTCTACAGAATATCTTGTTAGCTATCGCCTATTCAGCATACTTCTGGGGGTTGCCAGAAATCTAAAGTCTTCACCTTACAGCCAGCAGGCACCGCCTCCCTCTGACTGAATAAATATGAATTCTTTAACACAAAGTCCTGTTGATATATCTATTTCCATATAGTGTAGCAAATATATAAGTGCATTTTTCATGATCAAGTAGCTTTGGCTTTTTCACCAGAGTATTTGATGTGCCATGTGCCAACCCGGATAGTTGTGCTTTCATCATTGGTTATGAATTTGAGCTCTTGTGTCTATAGAAGAAAAGTAGTTGCTTCTATAGTTTTGATCAGGAAATTTTAAAATGTGTAGTGCAGAAATGGCTGGACCTGAATGGAGGTGATGCCCTGTCTCAATGGGGAAAGATTGTACTTAAACAAATGGTCACTTGATGGGATTGATTTTTTTTGTTTTTTTTAAATCATTTTTTGTGTTTTTTTGTACAGCAAGACCTGTCATTTTGATATGTCAATATGTTTACACCACATCTCTTGTGCAAACAACCACAATGGATTTAATCACAAACACTACAAAATATATTCAATGAGTAGCTCTGTTAAGAATAATCTTCTCTTTCCTTATAGATGTATGAGTCTTGCACCTCTTCTTGTACAAATTCTTCTTTCTTCTCCCACCCATTAGGCCAACCACCGTTGGCCTGTGTTGTTGCCCCATAGGACTTTGTGGTACCATAATTTACATAATTTTGAGTAATGTCCCCTGTTTCTTCATCAAGTTCATCTTCATGAATAAAACCACACTTTTCTTCACTGGTCTCCTCAGGATCTGCCCAGGGCTGTTTCTCACCCGAAGCAAAGATTCCGTAAAATATAACTCCACCGTAATGGACTAAGGCTGCAATCAGAAAGACATACTGCCACTCTTCCCGGGACTGTAATGAAAAGAAAGTGGGAGTGTGAGAAGAGCCTTTCAAGGTTTAAAAGACTTGACATCTTCACTTAAATCTTCAAATTTTATATAGCTTTTTGAAAAGCATCTTATTCAGAGAAAGAAGCCATTTTCTACCAATCAATGGCTAACATTCATATAAGTAATACATCTCCAACATGAGTGTTTTCATTTTTCCAAAATTGTACCTGTTTTGAAATAAAAACCAAGAAATATCTATGACCTGCCTTAAGGTAAAAATGGTTTCTATTAGAAAGTCTAAGAGTTCCAATAATAATTGAATTAAAAGACCTGGTGGAAGACATTTAGAGAATTGGATGTATTTTCAATGGAGAATTTGTACAAGTACAAGGATAAGAATTACATAGGATAAGAAGACTTGAATGTGATCTGCAGAGATGAGAACACCTGTACTGAACAGAGATCACAGGACCTCAGAGGTTATGGAGTCTAATCTGTACCTGAACTAGATTTCCCTCTCTATCCCCCATCACAAGTGGTCACTAAGTGCAATGATGAGATCATGGATCAGCTGAGAGATACTATAGATAGACTTAAATTTGGAAGACAATGAAGAGGCCATCTAATACAGGCCCTTCATTTTCCAGATGAGGAAATAGAGACCTGGAGAGTTTAAATGACTTGACCAAGCTAATGCTGTCAGGAGGCAAGATTTGAACACAGAGCCTCATTTTTCCATTGAGCTTATTATATTTTGTCTCCCATGACCAGAGTTTTGAGTTAAAAGACTAGCATTTGTCTTTGCTTAGTCTCAGAAGGTAGAACTCATAAAAATAGGTAGACATTATATTAAGGTGGATTTACAATTGAAAGATAGGAAAACTTCCTTAAAGGAGGGCTGACCAAAAATACCAAGGAAGGCACTGAATCCCCTATTTATAAAGCCTTCACATTTGGGATGAATAGTCACTTGTCAGACATCTTGTAGCAGAGTTCCTGCTTTAGGCAAGAATTTGACTAAATCACACCTGAAGCACCTTCCAACTCTACAGTTGTGTGAATCGAAAAGAATGGCTGTAACCAACCTCAAGAGGATATTGGGGAGTAGCATTATTGGAGATTTGCAAAGTAAAATCTCACCCCACCCCTCAGGTGTTCTGCAGTGGTCTATTCTGCAATCTGACCTCTACACCAAATACATTTGAGATGTTAAGAAGAATGTTGCTTAGTGTCCAACAATAAGATCTATCTCTGACCTGTAAAGGAGTCAATATTCCTTTGTTCGGGGGCACAATACTCCTTACCATAGACACAGAACATTAATGGGAACAGTGAACACAATGCAAGGTCTTTGCCCTTTGAAATGTGAATACATACTTTCTTTGACCACCTACCTTGTTTTTTGTCATTGCACCAACAATGATAGGGCAAACCATTCCAGACAATGTACCAACACCATTTGAAATACCCATTAAGATACTGGCATATCTTGGTGCAATATCCAAGTGATTGACGTTGAATCCTGAAACAAATACCCAAACTTTCACTCGTGAAGTTATAAGACCACACTTCTTGATTAAATAAATTAAATAGCAAGTTCACATTGTTGAAAAATCAAATAATTTTCTATGACTTAAAAGATACCAAAAAATATACACACACCTACCCACTCACTAAAGATATAAAAACTTTTCTGAAAGTAATAGATTCAAGCAGACAAGGGAGGAGAAAACTAATTAATTTAGGTGTAGAACCCTTTATGAGACAGGAAGCTTCTAATATGACATTTCCTTAAATATTGACAGGTAATCCTATTGCTCCCTGCTTCCACTTCCCTTGAATATCAATTAAATTTAATAAATATGTTTAAATACCTATTATGTACAAGGTATTGTTTCATGTGGTAGGAATATAAAGGTCAAAAAAAAAAAATCCTGTCTTCAACGAGCTTCTATTTCATTGAAGAACTTTCTATTCAATTTTCACAATTATGTTCAGAAAAAGGAATTGCCCATAGCTAGGATGAAGCCACATTTCCTGTAATTGTGAGGGGAAATCACTTTGCTGGCCAGGTGTTGCCTATTGACTAAAAACAAAGTGAAAAAACTACAGACTCCTGAGGCTACCACTAAAGTCTTTCCACAATCTGTGCCTACTTCACTTATACAAGGTTATCTCCTGTAGCTTTCCAAAACATGCTTCACTTCAACTCAAAGTCATAATATGTATTCCCCTTTGAGTACCTGTGCCTACTTCAGTTACAATTCCAGCAGATCTAGAATGCCTCCCCCACCTTCCTCACCAATCCAAATTCTACGTGTGGCAAGACTCATCATGCTTCTGTCTTCCATTGCCCAACTGTGGTGACTTAGTTCCGCTCTAGCAATCTTGCATTCAAATTCTTTGTCCCCTTATCCTTCCTGTAGTCATGCCTTACCAAATGCCAACCTTGGATTATTACCAACACCACCCTATCTGCCACCTTCATTCCTTTTCACATGTTGCTGAACACTAGACTGAACACAGTCAAGAGACTGAACTGGTTGAATTTACTACAAATTTGTGTTACATAATTTCAACTGAGTCTTCATTCAGCAAAGCAATGCCTTTCCATTTACCTAGTGGATTCACTCTCCCAGTGTTCACAGTGATTATTTCAAACTTCTCATCTCTCTTTAAGCTACCTACAGCATTCCTCCCCAACTTTCTCAGCTCAATTCACTGAAAAAACTACGGTTATTCAATGAGAACTCCTTATTCTTTTCTCCTCTTTATTTCATATCACTCAAATTCTTTCTTTACCACCTCCTTCTTTACTGATGTCTCATATGAAGATGTACATGATCCTTCTCCTTACCAAGGCAAATTCTATATGCACACTTAACTATATCTTATCCTATCTTTTTCTAGCATTTTTCTTCCTCTACCATCTTTACTCTCTAATTTTCAATATCTCCAAAACAACTAGCTCCTTTTCTGCTATGTACAAATTTGCTCATATTTCCCCCATTCTTAAAAAAAACCTTCGTTCAATTATCTCCATTGTCATCCTTCATTTTCTCTCCCCTTCATGACTTAACTCCTTGAGAAAGCCATCTACACTCACTGTTTCCATTTCCTCTCCTCTCATTTGATTCTACACCTTCTTCAGAAAGTCTTCTAACCTCATCATTCAACTCAAAATTCTATTTCCAAAGTAGCCAATGATCTTTAATCACCAAATCTAACGGCCTTTCCTCAATCATCTTTCTTGATTTCTCTGTGGCCTTTAACATTATTCTTCAACTTTTTCCCCTGCATACTATTTCCTTTCTTAGTTTTTTTGTGATACTGTTCTTTCTTGCTCTCCTTTTACCCCTCTGTCCTCTCTTTCATAGAGCTCTCTCTGCTCTATTTCCTTGTAGGTATTGCCCACTAACTGTGGCCATCCCCTAATACGCTACCTGGGGCCCTTTTATCTTCTCCTTCAGTACTATCTCATCAACTCCCTTGGATTGAGTTATCATCTTTATGTAGGTAATTCCCAGATGCAGTGTTACCCTCTATCCTGATTTCTAATGCCACCCCACCAAATGCCATTTGGATATCTCAAATTGCATGTCATAGAGATACTTCAAACTCAGCATATCCAAAACTAAACTTATTATTCCCCTCCCCCCAAATAATGTGGGGGGATATACTCTCTTCCTAGTTGACCAGTCTCAAAACCCAGGTGCAAGTATCAGCTTCTCACATGTACTTCACCTATACAATCTGCTGTCAATTCCTGTCATTTCTGCTTTCAAAACAGTTCTCATATTTGCCCATTTCTCTCCATTTGCAAAGCCACCAGGTAAGTTCAGGAAAGCTCCCATACCTTATACCTGGGATATTATAATAGTCTTATGTTTTGTTTTGTTTTTTCCTTACTGGAAACTTCTTCCATTCCAATCCACCTTCACTTAGTTGTAAAAGTGATTTTCTTTAAACACAGGTGTGACCATGTCACTCACTCCCACTCAATAAGTTTCAATGGCTCCCTATTACCTCAAAGATCAAATATAAACTTCTCTGATTAGCTTTTAAAGTCCTTTACAATCTGACCCCTTCCTATCTTTCCATATATTCTGCAATCCAATGACACTGGCTTTCTTTTTGTTTCCTACCTATGAAACTCTACCTCCCAATTCTGTGTTTCATTACAATTTTGAAAGAAAATGTCACAATTAAAAAAAACAACTAACTTTGTATCTTACCTGATATAGCAAAGCCACTGAAGCCCACTGCAAGCACTAAGAAGGAGATAGCTACCCCCCGGGTGTGAGAATATCCCACGACCAAGAGCAACGTGGCTTCCATGCCAAAGCCTTATGAAGCAAACAGAGAGGAAGAACTTAATTAGAAATTCAAGACCATTTCCCAAGGACATCAATAAGGTCTGAAGAATAAATCATTTAACATGACCCTACAAGGTCCACTGTCCAACTTTGAAGTGATATCTGGAAAGGAAAAAGCTAATTCTAAGCATAATGCCAATGGATGCCAGAGAGAAGTCTAATTCTTAAAGGTCATGCCTTCTCTAATATTCAGAAAATAGTGAATTTTAATGGAGAGACATTAGCCTACTCTGGGGGGAGGGGAGCTGAGGGAATGAACCCAAAGCATTCTTCTTTTGAGATCAATGGAAAATTTTCATACATTACTGACTGAATTTAATATTCCCAGACTGGATTGCCTGGGAGTTAGAACCAATCTCCATGTGGTTACAGTACAATATTTTTTTTTCTCAGAAAGATGAGAATTGATTCAAATGCCACTTAATGGTACATATCTACATCTTCCTTTACACTAGGCTCAATGAGCACCTGACTCTTCAGGCAGAGGACCTGAGTCTAAATCTCAATTCTGATGTTTCTTGTGTGATCTCGGGCAAGTCACTTAACCACCTTGGGGCTCAGTTTCTTCATCTGATAAAAGGGGTAGGTGGGACTAGATGACCTTTGCTTTCTTCCAGTTCTACATCCATGATGCTATTATTGTCTTGTGGTAATGATAGAAATAATAGACATTTATAGAACATTTTTAAATTTTGACAAGTCCTTTGCATGTATTGTCTTCCTGAAGCCATACGACAACCGTGTGAGGTAGGTATTATAGGAGTTATTCGTCCTGCTTTAGTAGAGAGGAAATTGACATTTGTAGAGTTTGATGGCAGAGTTACTATGTGTTAGAAGTGGGATCTAAGTCAAGGGTTCTATGTTCAACCTTGCTGAATTTATAAAAGAAGAGGAATATGGCTGACATCTGTGTAAAGGTTAATAATCTTGTTTAATCTACAATGTGTTACTATAAAAACAGTAATGTAGGGACCCCATATGTAAGATGATATATGTTGAGTCATAGTATCATCTGTGCTGCTGTGCCAAAGTAGAATCTAGGTTGGGTGGAGCATGTATGAATAACCAACAAACATATCAAAGAAACACCATATTAGATTGAACTGAGAGACTATGCAGTCTAATTTCTTTTCTCTTAAGTGGACTCAGTGGCTATGCTACTAAGTGGGTATCATTCTATACCCCAGAGAGACAGTCATCCTTAGCATGAAAATCACTTGATGGTTATTTAATTCACTGGAGACCATGGAAATGAGTAGCATGGGAGGTATAATAAACCATTGGATCCAAATAATTTCCAATATTTAGCATGAATGAACACATTCCACTCATAAAAAGATGACCTCAGTAGAACAAAAACAGGGAGTTGTTCAGTGCACTGACTTACCTCCACAATTCATGATCTTCCTCACTGTAGTAGTGGAAAGAATCTGCCGGCTTCTTAGAAAATCAGCAATTTGTCCTCCAATTGGCACAATGATCGTCATCACCAAGTGAGGCACGGCAGACAGCATTCCCACCTGATGGAAAACAAATGTGGGGGGGGAGGGTTGAAATGGATATTAATTAGTTAACATTAAGGTTTGATGGCCCCATTTCCTGGCCTTTTCATGGCTTATGTATGAAGAAGGGGCAATGAAATAAACTGAAAAATGATGATGTGTCTGCTTACCTTCCTAGAATGAGTAGTGACTTGTATTGAGTTGGAAGGAGGCTGAAGAAGAATGAGGTTACTGACTTTGTCCCTCACTTCAGCCTCTACAACCACCATTGCTGTGATCCATCCTTGCTGGGTTTTTACTCTCAATATTGTGGTTGGGATGTATCTAGATTAGAACTACAGCATTCTGAGCTTGGCCAAAAATCTTGAAGATATTAAGAGATGTGAATGCCAAGAAGAAACCTATTAGCTCTTAATGCCAATCCCAGAAATGTCTCCTGGATGCTTTGATCAAAACCTGGAAAGGGTAGCCATTATCTTATGAACAAATAGCTTCTATTTTAGTCCCTAAGAGTGAGCAATTTTCTTTACCCTGAACTATGCTGAGGCTTCCTTTGACATAAAATCCAACCAAAAAGCCCTACTTTTTACTACTCCCCCTAGACTCTTCTGACCTTTTAATCTGCTTCAGAGATTTTGAATTTTGAGTCACAGTAACTGACTAGGAAATGCCAGCTCCAATTAATGACCTCTTCCCATAGTTTTTTCACTGTGGATTCCTAGGACTTTTTGAAGTTGTATTTTATAGAATTGTATGTTATATCTATGGGGTGCTGGGTGGTACAGTGGGTAGAGCACTAGCTCTGGAGTCAGGATGACTCATCTTCATGAGTTCAAATCCAGCCTCAGACATGTAGTTGTGTGATCCTGAGCAAGTCACTTAACCCTGTCTGCCTCAGTTTCCTCATCTGAGGTAGAGAAGGAAATGGAAAACCATTCTAGTATACTTGCCAAGAAAACCTTAAATGGGGTCATGAAGAGTCAGACATGATGAAATGACTCAACAACAAAATATTGTATCTGTAAATAATAACAATTTTCTAATTATGTCTACCACATTGAATGCCTTATAAGCATTTAGTATGAAACAATGTTCTTCCAAATAAATTAAAACACTTGAGGTAAGACAGAGAAGAGCAGAAGGAGAGAGAGAGAAGAGAGAAAGGAAAGAGTGTTTTATTTTGGTCTAGACCTGGGACTTCATCAGTGTTGGGAACTCCTGATATGGAAACTCTCTCCATGGATTCAGATGAACATCACCTGTCAACTTATAGTAGTAATATCTTAATACCTGGAGGCACTGAAAGTACTTGCCCTCTGCTACATAGCAAATATATAGCAAAGTAGGTCATGAATACACTGACCTTCTACACACTATAACATCCTACCTGTATCAAACAGAGAATTTTTTTTTTTACAATTTGGTTGGACTCCAAACTTCAGAATATCATAGAAATCATAGACTTCTAGAGCTGGTGGTCCCACTGGACCACCATTACCAAATTTTTGAGAAAAATTCATCTAATCTTTGCTGTCATCTAACCCAACACCTAAATTTTATAGAAGACATTGAGATCCAGGGAGAATTGACTTAACCAAGGACATTGATCCAATTAGTAGTAGGATCATAAGTAGATGTTAAGTCTCATGGTTATATCTAGTGTTCTACTATAAATATTGACAAATATTTTTATTGTGTTCTAAAGATTACAAAGAACTTTACCCACATTATACCACTTTTTCCTCATAGAACCCCATAAAGTACATTTTACCTTTATAAATTATCTCATTTTACAGGTGATAATGGTAGCAAATATTTACACAGTATTTTAAAGTTTGGAAACCACTTTATATATAGCATCTTATTTAATCCTCACAAAATTCTACAAGGCATGTATTATGGTTAGAAGTGGTGTAGTCAATAGAGCCAGGGACTTCCACTCAGGAAGACCTGAATTCAAATCAGATCATGAACACTTATTAGCTGTTTTTGTGATACTTGGAAGAGATATTAATCTCTTTCTGTCTCCCATTTCCTCAACTGCAAAAGAAGCATAACAGCAGCACCTAACTTGTGAAAAGAAGTTATATTTGTAAAAATACTTAGCACATAGCCAAATGGGTATTCCTTCCTTCTCTCTCTCCCTTCTTTGTATTCCAAATATTTAGCATATAATAAATGTTTCTTGACTGACTGACCAACAACACATCTGACTACTTCAACAAAAGCTTTATATGCTCAAATTTTTGTCCAACTTCATTTAAAGATATGTACATATATATGTGTGTATATGCCTCAGAAAGACATGGGTCAGATTTGGAATAGTCCATATTGCTTTATCTCAGTAAGACTAAAATTCTCTAATTGATTCTACAAATTATGTTTTTCATAAGTTTTGGTAATAGTAGTCCATTGAGAATACATGCATTGCCCAGAAAATTCTACCCTCTGACAAATTCTCATGTTTCTTTTTCAGAATTGCATTCTAGGAGTCTTATCAATAAAAAAAAATCAATACTTGTGTCACATATTCAATATTATAATATATTGATCTCTTGCTTTCATGTCTAATGGTAAAATGTCAATCCTATACTGGCTATATATTTTGACATGTGTAGATTAGTTTACAAATTCTAAATTTCTTTAGTTTCCAACACCCACAGAAACAGTCTTAACCAACTGTTTCTCCCACAGTTCACCATAATTTTCTTCTCAGAGAATGAGTTTACTTGACATCAAAACTTCTTTCTTGGGAATTCCTTCCTCCTCACCATGGAAATGTTTCTTTTACTAAAAAGTTAATGGTTATGGTAAACTCTAAGTTTTCAGGGATGGATGCTTTTGGATGAGCATGGTAGAAGGATCCATTCAGAAAGGTATGTAGTTGTTGAGAAAGTCATCATAAGTGGGCCAATTATTTTCTGTTCTAGTGGAAGGAAGTCTTGTACTTGAATCATGAAACTTAGAATGGTCACTTAATATCTACATGACCTTTCTCTGGTCCTCAGTCTCCTTAGCTGTTATAATGAGTCGCCTTTATAAGATCTTTTAAGGTTCACAAAACTGTGCTATCTTCTTGATACACAATTTCATTTGATACTCACAACAAATCTCTTACTTTCCACATTTTATAGCTGAGGAAACAGGTAGACAGACGGTAAGTGATTTGCCTAGTGGTTAAACATCTAGAAAGTGTTTAAGGCCATTTTTAAACTCAGGTCTTCCTGATTCCAGGCCCAGCACTTAGTTCACAGTACCACCTAGTTAATATATATCTAGAGTAAAATTCAAACTCAGTTCTCCCAACTGAAGAAATATTGGGTTTCTGCCATGGGAAATCTTCAAGAAAAGACTGGCTGACTTCTTGATGGGTATATTGTCTGTGTGTGTGTGTGTGTGTGTGTGTGTGTGTGTGTGTGTTGGTATATTCTTTTACAGTAGACAGCTTCTAAGGTCCTCTCTAACTCTAAGATTCTATCATCAGGGATAGATAACAAGTTCTGTTTCTTTAATCCATCAATTTACCATGAAGGACTAAATAAGTCAGACTTTGGTTGAGACTCCATAATACAGTCAATTGAGTGACTTCATCTTTACCTTCTCAGTTTTTCTAACATAATTTAGACTCTCTCAAATACATTTCAGCAGTTCTAACAATCGATTCACTCTGCTACATTTACATGGATGTACAGATATAAAAAGAATATGTTACACTAAATGATATAGGTAGTGTCACAGATAAACATTGAGAGTGGAGTCAAGAAGACCTAAATTCAAATCTGGCCTCCAAAACTATGTTGTATGATCCTGGGCAAGTCACTTAACCTCTATTTGCCTTAGTTTCATAAAATGCCAAATGGGGTTGTAATAGCACCTAACTCACAAGGTTTTTGTGAGGATCAAAGGACATAATAGTTGTATTTTGCAAAATACCTGGCACATAGAAGGTACAACATAAATGTTTATTCCCTTTTCTCTCTACCCATCAGTATGACCCTGGGCAAGTTACTAAACCTCACTAGGGTTCAATGTCTTTTTCTGTTAAATAAAGGAGTTAGACTCAAGGGCCTCTATGGTAACTTCCAGCTCTAAACCTATGGTCCTGGAATCTTCAAAACCTTTTTCAGCTCTAAAATTCTGATTCTAACTTGGAACACTTTGAGACTTCTAAATCACCACTCTATATTTTGTTTGTTGGCCCATGTTTTTATCTCAAAAACAGGGATGTCAAACCCATTATATATCATCATCCATCCATTGGAGGAACTATTTGGCTCTTCAGTGCCTTCTAAGAATGAAGTTGGTTCTACCTAAACATATTTGAGTGGCTTTCATTTTATGTAATTGACTTTTCTCTGCACTAAATGAACCAGTTCTTTTGTATCATGTAGACCTAGCCTCTGGGTACTTTTCAGAGGGGTCTTGAATCTCAAGAACATTAAACTCCTGTTTTCCCATTGATCACCTTTCCACCACTTCTTGCTATTTAGTGCCTAATTATTGGTATTCACTTGGTACATAATAATCAGTGCCTGTTACCTTATTGCCATAGTGATGATACTATAGGCTATCATGGGTTTTACAATAACAACCTAAATTTATTTTCTACATTAAGCTCATCAGTTGTTAATACACCCATTACAGAGGATGAGAATTCATGACTCATTCATTTCTACTACTCTGGGACACATTTCCATTCCAACCAATCCATATCCTACCAGGACCTGGCAGGCTGCCTAGAAGCAAAGAATGTTAGTCAAGCAATTTGACCGCTTTTCTCCCCTAAAAGTTAGGGAGAAAGGAAATGGGTCCCTTCTTGATTATGTATATGTGACTAGATTCCGTAATCTGACCTTTCACATCTATTTCCCTGTTGGCCTTTTTCCTCATCTATGGAACTGCACTCCTCAGATGGCCGTTAAAATGGTGTTTCTATGAGATAGTCTTAGACTGTCTCTAATTTGCGCCACATCCAATATTTCCTGTTCATCAGATGGCTGAAATATATTTGAGAAAGTCTATATTATGTTAGATAAACTGCGAAGGTAAAAATTAGGTCACTCAATTGACTGTATTATGTAGTCCCAAGCAAAGTGTCACTTATTTAGTTTTTTATGATAAATTGATGGATTAAAGAAACAAAACTTGTTATTTATCTCAGAACCATACAATCTCAGAGTTAGAGAGGGACTCAGAAGCTATGTACTCCAAGCCATACCTGTAAAAGAATATACCAACACACACACACACACACACACACACATGCTGTGGGCTTCCCAGGGCCAAGTATTAACTACAAAGAACATAGGTAAAGTCATACCATTTGGTCTACCAGACAAATCAAATAAATATATAATTTTGAACATTTGACATATTTTTTCTTACTCAGGCCCTTATAATTATATAGATTTCTATTTCCAGAGCAATCACACTATTCCATTAGCATTCCCATGTTTCCTCCCTTTACCCAGGTGGATAGCTCCATCTCTATTTGTAAGCTCTTGGTTTCAAACTCATCCCAGCTTATAGATTCAGTGTGAGTGATTGGTTTTGAGCTGTCATGGTCCACAGTGCTTTCTGGAGTGTTTGAGCTGCTACAGAGAAAAGATGAGCACATGGGAAACAGCTCTCTTCCTTGGAAAGGAAGAAAACAGTTTCCTTAGAAACAGAAATACCAAAGGGCTTGGAAAATGGCTGCTCCCCACCAAGTTTTCTTCAGTTCATCACTTGAAGAATTCTTTCAGGTAGAGATTTAGCACAGCCACTCGAAAGCTGTGATGGATATGGGTAAGGACATGAAGGACAAGAGGGAACAAATGAGATAAAAAGTGTAAGGCACTTAGCAGAGTACCTGACACATAGTAAGCACTATATGTGTTAGCCATCATAAATACTTTTGTATAGCAATTTATCAAAGCACAAACATGCAACCAGACCTTGTGTTAAGTTGGAAACTCTCCTTTTCTTAAAATTTCTTAACTTTGTGTTTCTAAATAGTATGTATTTATTGAAGGGGCATGTTGCTCAAACCTATTCTATCATCAGTGTGGGGAATTTCCAAATTGAAAAATCTCCCTATCATAGCAGAAACTGTAGTTTATAGTTTTACAGAGTTTCTTGGGGGCCACTGTGAGTTTAAAGTGACTTAATAATGGTCATATGGATAGTTAAATGTCAGAGTCAGGACCTGAACCCATATCATCCTTACTCTAAAGACTGAACCTCTATTCACTATACTGTGCTACATATGTGAATGTATTAAATCAATGGGAAAAGATAACCCTTCCTGTCCTGATCTGTCCTATCCCATCCTATCCAATTTAATCTATCTTAAGTTACAGGATTTTTCAAGTCCCTAGAAACCTACTTATTGAACAAATTTTGGGTACATGTTCTAGCTGGAAAAGAAAATAAATGAGCAGATTTCAGGTTATTTTTTGAGAGCATCCATAAAAAGACAGCAAGCGTGATCAAGAGTTTCAAGTTCATGCCACCTTATATACTTGCCAAGGTTTGAGCTGGTACTTGCTTTTCAGCTAAATAAAAATTAAAAACTAACCTCACCAAAATCATAAAAATAAAGACAAGACCTGTTTACATACC
This sequence comes from Potorous gilbertii, assembly GCA_028658325.1. Classification (NCBI taxonomy): domain Eukaryota; kingdom Metazoa; phylum Chordata; class Mammalia; order Diprotodontia; family Potoroidae; genus Potorous; species Potorous gilbertii. Next base: position 246,471,087 of record CM053772.1, on the reverse strand, counting down.
TTGCTGATCTCAAATCCAAAGACCTCCTCAAAGTAAGCTGGTTGACTGATAAGCAACAAGTAAAAGGTCCAGCTTCTGCAGAAGTTTGCAACAATAATTGCATAGACTGGCATAGATGTAAAAAATTTTCTCCATGGAGTCTTGAATTTCTGAAATCCCCCCAAAAAGAAAGCCATATTCATCATTTCAACAATGTTTAGAGTTTTTAAGTGCTCTTTAATCAATCCTTAGACTATGTGAAGAAGGAAAACAAAAGAATTTGTTGCAATATTTAATACAATCCCTAGCAGCATGAATGGTCATTACAAGAGAACAGTATAAAAATGTCAGCCTAAATTGTCCATTAAGTTGGTGCAACTTTAAAAAGAGGATCTGTATATGAGTATAAATGAGACCTTTTGTTTGTAGGAATTTTCAATTAGCAATCATGATAACTCATTTAAAAAAATTAAGGCTTACAATATTCTTTCCTTACAGCAATCCTATGAGGTAGACAGGTAACTCAAATGTTGTTACCCCCAATTTTTAGATAAGGAAACTGAAGTTCTGAAATGCCAAGTTCTTTAACCCTGGTTAGACAACTAATAATTTTCGGAGCCAGATTGAAATCCTCCTCTTCTGACTTCAGGTCTATCACATGACATATGGCATTAAGTTACTTAGCACTCTGCTTGGCACATAGAAGTAGAAGTATGCTGGTAGTAACTATTTTAACAGCCATCTCTCTAGGAAAAAAAAATGTATGTATAACACACTTGTTTATTTTTCACTCTTCATACTTTCCTAAGTCTAGACTATCAGTAAAGTCATAAATCAAGCCCTGGTTTTTAGCATTTGCCAATTTTCAAGGTGCAAATGCTCCCATCAAAAATTTAGCAATCATCTTTCAAGAGAGGGTCTGAGCCGGCTCCAGCACACTTCTGTATATGCAGTGCATAAAAAATACTTGTTGATCGATTGACGAATAGTCAGACTTTGGATACGCCTTTCTGGTAATAACACTATGGAGGCAGCATCCTCTCTAGCTTCATAGAGCATCAGCCTAGGGGCTAATAACTAAGATTCCCAGCTCTCTCAAAGGTTCTAAAAGAAAGACACAGGATGTAAGTTCTGGACTTGGAGTCAGAAGAGATCTGGGCTTGAATAGTCCCTCTGAGAGTTTCCTAACTATGTCACACTGAACAATTCCCTTTGCCTGTCTCAGACTCATTTTCCTAATCTGTAATATGTGAACAATTATATCTATAATCCCTATCTCAAAGGGCTATTGAAAGGATTTAATGAGCTTTTGGAAAATATATTCCAGATTTTAAAGCCTTAGACACATTTTAGTAGTTTGTATTAGTATTAATACATGATACAGCCCAGGACCAACTTGAGATTGCTGTAGAGATCAAAACCTTGTATGGTTGTACTTGGAAAGCAACTCAACTTTTAATTTAATTTGATTTAATTCAAAAGCTTATTTAATTCAAGTCAACAGATACTTAAATGCCTATTGTGTGACAGGTGCTGTTTTGGGATTAGAGATATAATGACCAAAAAATGAAACAGTATCTGACATCAAAGGTTTACATTTTGCCAACACAAAATGCGTACATAATAATCACAAAGTAACTTCAGAGTGACACTAAATACTGGGGGATCAGGAAAGGCTTCTTGTTGGTAAAATTACTACAGCTGAACCATAAGGGAAGGAAGCTGGAGACTGTGAGAAAGGAAATGGGAAGGAAGAGCACCCATGCAAAAGACGCTGGAGTCAGAGATGGAATGTCACATTGAGAAAAGCGGGTAGGTCAGTCTGACAAGCATGTAAAATGCATGAAGGAAAATAATGCGGTTAATCTAGAAAGACGGGGCTAGAGAAAGATTGTAAATGGTTTTAAATGCCTTAAAAAGAGGTTATAATTTATTGCAGAGGTAGTAGGAAGGCAAGGATGCTTCTTGAGAAGGAGAGTGACATGGTCATACCTATCACACTATAATAGGGATTTTTTTCTTTTATGATAATTAATGTATTAAGCAGACATGAAACATGTTGTAATATTAAAAAAAAGGAAAAAACTCATCTTGGCCATTGACTCTCCCACTGACTAGCCCTATATCCTGAACAACTCACTTAATTACTCTTCAACTGAGTTTTCTCACCGGTGATAGGATGGGGAGTTAAATGTCCTTACACAAATGTCACGGAGATTGCATGAGAATTAGAGATAATGTATGCAAACTACCTAGTTCAAAAGCACTATAAGTTAGGAAGAAATGGATTGGCTATTACATCATTTTTTTGCTGTTTCCCAGATGCCTTCTCTAAATTCTCACAGCTAGTCTGATATTTATGAAATGCTAGTCCATTCAGTCAAATATTTTTATACTGTCAACTTTTGCTTTTATAACTAAACACAGTAAAATTAATTGAACAGGTAGATGTTCATACAGCTCATTTAATGTAATTTAATGATGATAAAAAAGTCTTTCTGCCCATCATGGACCTCATGCCTACCTTTACTTCTTTATGCAATAAGTTCACAAATAATATTTAATTTTATTTCCCCATCTTATGAATACTTTAAAGTCTTTTCATAGCCAAGTTAGGGTGGCCTTGTTTGAATGTACAGATTTATAACCTTCCATGAAGGAGTAATGTATCTTTAGTACTGGGCATTATGGAGTCCCATGGGCCCAAATTCACCTCCATTCCTCCCTTTATAGATGTGAATGGCTGCACAATGGAACAGGAAAAAACCCTGAATGAATCAGGAGATCAGATCTTTTCCAGATTCTTATATGAACTATTATTAACTAGTTTAATATATAGTAATATAGTTATTAACTATGTTAACTAGTTATATGACCTTGAGCAAGCCTCTTAATGTTGATGGGCCTCAGTTTTTTGATCTATAAAATGAAAAAATTGTGTATACTAGATAACCTCCCAATTCCCTTTCTGATCTATACTCCTAGGTTGAATACAAAGAAAGCAATGAAAGAAAAATGTTGAAGTGGAATGTTAAAGGTACTAGAGCTTGAGTATGTTAGGTTTTGGGGGGTTTTTGGATGAATGGTATGCTGATAAGAGCAGGACACTAGCTGCGGAGTGGAACACTTCCCAAACAAGGTGTCTTAGTTGGAGGCAAATATAATTATATACACAATGATTATTTTATCTGGGTACAGATGGACTCATTTTTTCACAAAGCCAACTTCAAACTATTATTAGTGTGGAAGACTGAACCAAGAGTTTTGTTCATTTGGGGGCAAAAATGTCCAAATCATACCCTCCACATGCATGTACTCCATATGATGGAGATCAGAAAGGTTCAAGGTGACAGGGAAATTCCAGGATGGGAAGCATAAAAAATCTGGGAAACTGCCACTCTGATGAATTTTCATGGGCCTAAGCATCTACCACAAACTTTAATTTTCATACAGTATGAATGACTAAGTCTAAATCATTCTACCTAAGGCACTTCAAAGATCTAGAATTTATATTATATATGTATATATATATATATATATATATATATATATATATATATATATATATATTTAGTTTATATGTGTGTTTAGTTTCCTTTTTTATAAGATCACTGTATCTATTACTTTAATGTTTTAATTGCATTCAGACCTTCTAATGAAGTATTATAAAAATGTTACCAAAATATATTATCAGAAAAAATAATAAGCTAGTCATGTGGCAAGAAATAGGGAAAATTGATGGACAGTTCATGTAATACGTTGGTATTTTGGGGATATCCAGAAACTTCAAAGAGGGCTCCCCATTTTTTTATACAATATGCCATTGACTGAGTCATCCAACAACTACAGAAAACTATTTGATATGTACAAGGATGATCCTCTAGGATCTTTAAATGCATTCTGATGCATCAAAAATGCATTCGAATAATAGACTTTTAGGACTGAAGAAGCACTTAAACATTAACAAGCTCAATTTTTAATATAAACAAAATTAAATTACGTTCAGAGTGGTATTAGAGACTAATGTCAATTACTCGATTCTAATGCTTCAGAAATTAACCCTCAATGTGTACCATATATGGATATAAATTGTAATTATATACTATATTTTTAATTTAATTTTTGATTAGTAAAGAGTTATTCTTTTTTCCTTCCCACCTTCTTGCACCCACTGGAAAAAAGGAAAGAAAAACAAACACTTTTAACAAATGCATAGCAAAACAATTTCCCATGTTAGTCATGTCCAAAACTATATAGTTCATTCTGCATCCCAAACCATCATCTGTCTGTCAAGGTGTTAATAACATGTTTCCTCACTGGCACTCTAAAACAGTAGTTAGTTTATAATGAACAGAGGTAAATTGTAATATTTGATCATTAAAATAGCATATTCTCTATGTTATAAAAACAATTAGTTTGTCATTTGCTAAAATTGATACATGCATTTTAAAGCAAGTTGCAAATAACACTTTATAAGACTTTATAGCTTTATAAACAGTCTTTATTCTTTGTGTATTTGAATTGGAAAATATTTACTGTTTGGAATTTTTAAAACAAGGAATTTTCTATGGTTTGAAAGTAACCAGTCTGGTTAATTGAGTCAAATAATTGTTATAGGTCACAGGGCTTCTTAAATTTTTTTCCACTGCTCCTCCCTTTTCCTTGTTTTCAACTCATTCTTTGGCATTACATGGCTCAGGGCATGTGCAGTGAAAAGTTAGCATGTTCTGAATCAAGGCTACAATGAAATTGCATGGTGCAAGTACTGCCAGAGACACCTCAGATCCATTGTGCAATTGATTTTTAGTTATGTTTTTGATCATTGTGTATTCAGAAACTTTTCACTGTTGTCAGATTTTTTCTCAACCTATATAGGGTTATGACCCATAGTTTAAGAAGCACTAATGACTGTTTAGGCAAACTCCTGACTTGTTGGATTGGAGTACCTCCTATAGAGCTGGAATGCACTGTAGCTCTCTGTTAAGGCACATGTGCTTTGCTGAGATGACATAAGCTTAAACAGCTCCCAGAGGCTGCTTTGAAGATCATCAGCTCAGATGCTTGTTGGGAGAAACCTACCCATCTGCTGTCTTTAAGAGTAAAGGAGGGAGAAAGTTCCAGAAATGAATCCAAAGAGAATGGGGTCATTTTGTCTTAAAGATCACAGAGGAGGTAGCTCCTCTGAATGAGTTCATCGTCTACCTGACTCTCAGTCTTCAAAAATCTTCACCTCTACTCGTTAAGGAGCCCAATTAAACTTTCCCTGTCTTCCTTACAAAAGCCCTTGTCCCTTAGCAAGAAGCCAGAGTGCATGTGTAACTCCATGAGACACACCCAGGATGTGAAATGATGACTTCCTGCCCTGAAGCACCAATTATTGACATTATATAGCTGCTATATTTTTAAACTATTTTCTATCTATAATCATATAGCTAACTTGATAGGGAACTATTAACCAAAAGGAAATGGAGCAAAAGGAACTCCTGAGTGAGAAGTGAAAGCAAGCCAGTTCTAATTCCAAAGAACCAAGGGGAATTGGGTCTTTCACAATAGTACTGGAAATTCAGAAAATGCATTTTCTTGAATATGGGCTTGGAAAACAGTTTGGGGGGAAAATGAGAGCAGGCATATACACTGTAATAAAGTCCTTACTTCCATTGCCCCTAAAAGATTGGCACTCTCTCCAATGCTTTCTTCTATATACCTTCGTTCTTCATCTGTAATGGTTGGGTGTTTAGCAGGACTCTCATAAGACACCAAAAGCCAAAACATGTACCAGACCATTCCAAAGCTCCCTGTTGAAAAGAAAAGGATAGAGAATAGGACACTGAAGCAGAAAGATTTTAAAATGTGGGATGCACATATAGAAGTTTCCATTTATTCGATATAATTGGTTCTTGTTTCACGAGCATGTGCAAGGATCTGTGAATCCAGAAGGCTGGTTGTTTTAGCCAAGAATACATTTTACTCTACAGCTCTAGCTTATATCAGTATAATTAGGGCATCACACTTCAGTGGAGGTGAGAATGGCACTTGGAATTGCTCTCACCAATGCACACATTCCACCGGAAGAGAAAGCAGAGCTTGGATTAGTAAGCTTCAGCCATTCTGAGAATTTGTGAATTGGTTTAGTCAGCACATAGAGTTGCAGACATTGGAGGTATGAAAGGAGAAGCACTGTCATTTCACCTGGGGATTATTGGTAGATACAATAATCCATCTTTACAAGATGAGACAATTTGTTGGAAAATGAAAAATGGAATTAACCTGGTTGCTTTACATTAGAAAATTAAATGGACACTTTTCTAACACGAATTAAAGCTTTTGAAAAAGCTAAAAATCCAAACTAAATTCAGTGAAATCTACTTATCATATAGAAACAGCCTATGACTATATGACTTGCCTACTGGTAGAATAAAAAGGTAATCCTAAAAATTCCAGTTGCTTGGGGCCCAGAAAAATTTTTTTAAACATTTGAGTGTGTGTATGTGTGTATGTGTGTGTGTGTGTGTGTGTGTGTGTGTGTGTGTGCGCACGCATGTGTATGTATATTGGGGGAGGGAAGGATCTGTTGATTGCCATTGATCTAAAGCTTAGAAACATCATTCTCATAGACGCTTTTTTTTGTGGTGGTGGTGGTGGTGGTGGTGGTGATAGTGGTGGGGGATTTGGGATTTGGGAGTGCATCAATGTGTGAAGCCACCCATTGGAAACTCTTTCTACCCAATGCTCTCAGAAAATGATAGTCTTAGAGAATTGCCTGAGAGAATTAAGAAGTTAAGTGACTTGCCCAAGGTTACCTAGCCAGGATGTATCAGGGGTGACACTATCTATTAAAGCAAAATTCAGTATCTTTTCTTGTTCTCAATGCTTGGATCACAAAAGAAGTGAGGCACAGTAATTAATTCAGCAACATTATATATTTTATGTAAGTAACTCTTATGTTCTTTCCAATATATGATAATATTACCTAATGTATTACCAAGTCATTCTATAAATGAATGGCTGTAAACTCCTTCACTAAGAGCCATCTGAGTCCTTTTTCATGTCTTTCCTTTTTAGCAATCTCATCGTTAAAAAAAAGTCTGCTCTGCAATATATGCATTCATAGTCATTCATAATAGAAGGAATGTCGACTGATTTATTCTAGGTTTTCAATTGCTAGACATTTCAGTTTCCCCCATCATGCCTCTCTCTTGGTAGCTTGTTTCCCTGAGGAATAAGGTGAATGCCCCCAATCTTCTCCCCCCAGCCCATTCTTAATCTCCATTGATTCTCCTTAACAACCCTGCTGCCTTACCTCCTTGTTCGGTTCCAATCAATTATGGAAAATTTCTATTACTCCCCAGCTCTATTTGCCTCACAGGGGAGGGGGTTATATGTTCAGATATCCAATTTAGGGTGCTTGCAATTTGCATTTTCCATCCTAGCTGTACAACTTCAGTTCACTTTCTGTCTGGGTAAATTCATTAAGTATAACATCTTTCAATTAAAAAAAAAATCTAAAGGTTGTCTTGTGTCTACACCAGGTCAATAATGCTCATTGTATATGTATGGGTTTAATATAAGGTCCATTGACATGTATGGCACATAGAAAGAAATCCATGTCATTAGTTACTTCATGGCCAAGGATGTTCACTATCTATTGGCACTCTACCTTTCCAGCCTTTTCACACAATTCACATGTCTACATTTTCTACGTTTCAGCCCAATTGGACTACTATTCGTTTACTAATCAAGCCTAGTATTTTTCTATTTCTTTGCCTTTGAGAGGTAACATATAGTGGGAAGGGATTTCAAATCCAAAGAATTTAGAGTCTGAAGACCTCGGTTCTAACCCTATCTCTGACACTTATGGCTTATGTAAGTAAATTACTTAATCTCTCTGGGTCTCAGAATCCTCATCTGTAAAAATAAAAGGATTAGACCTGGTTACCTCTAAGATCTCTTCCAGTTCTAAATCTTTGAGCCAATGAGTCTTTTCTCACACTTTTCCCTAGGCCTGCAAAGACCTTTTGCCTCTACTGTATCCAATAAATTCCTTCCTATCTCTTAAAGCCTTGCTGATCCCTCTTCCCATTGGACCACATCACACACTTGCTTTTGAACCTCTCTAACATACTCTTAGTATGAATCATAGTTATTGACTTTTTTCTATTAGAATTAAAGCTCCCTGAAGGCAAGAACTATGTCTTACCTAAACTTTGCCTACTCCAGTGCCTAGTATAGTCTTCTAGTACTTTTAATAAATACTTTAATTAAAATGATTTATTCTACATTCTTTCTAACTAAATGAACAATTGAACCATTTCTCTAATGAGATCATGAATCTTCTTACTCCCCAAATAACAGAAAGTCACAACTTAATAGATATCCTATAAACTATTCACAATCTCCACCATCCCTTGGTATTTTCTTCATAAAGTAGTAAGAAAATGGGACAAATTGTATGAGCTTCTGGGACCTGATTCTCTGTCACATTTCATTCATCTTTCAGATTCTCACCTTCATCTCTTAAAAGAAAGAGAGGCAAAGTTCAATTGGTGGCAATTGAAAACTAATCTAGCAATTTCTTCTTTCCTTCATTAATTTATCTAGTTATTTTTAAAATGTCACTTAGAAAGGAAGACTATAGTTTGACTTTAAAGAAACAAAGCTTGTAACTAGGGAGAGATGGTCTACAATTGATTGAAGAATGTATGTTATCATCTCAGGACCAGAATGTGGAGCCATATCCTTACCATCTGTCTGGAAAAATCACTTAATCTCCATAAGCCTCAGTTTCCCTATCTGTAAAATGAAGATGTTAGACTAGATGACCTCTAAAGAGCTTCCAAATCAGTATCTGTGATCATGATTCTCTTTCCTTTCAACTCTAGGGAAAGAAAGACTAGGTTCATCCAGCCTAAGTACTACTAGTACCTCTGCAAGTTTATCTAGTATTGGGAGACTGGGAGCCCTGTATATACAACCCAAAGGAGATGAAAAGAACACAGATGATGAGGGAGAAGAAAAGCAGAGTGAGCATTTTTAAGCTGTCTCCCCACCTCATCTTATCCAGTGGCAATCACTTAATGGATTCTATTTCTCCTTCCTAGAGATGATGAAAGGCTAAATTAAAAGAACAGTATATGTTTTGAAAGTTTCGTTGATTTTTTTTGTAACATAGAAATAAAGAACACCAATATTTTTAAAAATAATATACAGTTCTTTTGATGTAGCCTTTCATTATTTCTTGCAAAAAGCTGTGTGACATAGTGTAGGTGTGAATCAGGAAGAACTAGGTTCAAGTCCCATTTGCATCTGACATATGCTAGCTGGGTCCCCTGGCCCAATTGTTTAATGTCTCAGTGGCCTAGGCAACTTTCTAAGACTATACATCCTAGAACATGCACTGATCTTCATTGGTAAGGGAAGTTTCTTCGTGAAGAGCACCCTAAGCCAATGAAATCACATATCTAGTTTTCTCTTACAGCTCTCTTTCTCTTTTAAAGAGAGATAAAAAAGAACATTTTGCTTAGATAAGGCTATGTTGGCAGTTTAATAGCTCTTTCCAAGAAGCAATGAATAGTATGAGAAGAATTATGGGTGGAAAACATTTTCAATCTCAAAATATTAAGGTAAGAGAGACATGAAAGAAGTAAATACAACATGACTCAAATTCTTCAAAAGATCTGTGATTTCAACCATATGGGTACTTTTCACCAACAGATTGCAAACCCTTCATGCTGTAGCAGAATATTTTCATGACAATGTGGCAAAAAAAGAAAAGAAAATTCATTCTATAGTGGCCAACCAAGTGCACTTAGCTAGTCTGGTCTTTGGTTGACAAGCCTGGAGTCCATCTCTAGAATGATATTCACAGCATTTTAGATTCCAAGAAGCAAGACAAGATTATGGACAGCTTGATACAGGGGACAGAGCCATGTATTTGAAGTCAGACAACCTGAATTACTTTCCTATTTGAGACCCCAGAGGGGTATGTGGGGAGTGAGCGTCACAACTTCTCTGAATCTCAGTTTCCTCATTTGTAAAAATAAGAGGATTATCCAAGATGCCCTCTAAGAATTATTCCAACATTCCCCAGTCTTAGCTTTTGGGAATCCAGGTCACTTGTTCCCATATGGCATCAGAGGAGGACTTCAGTGAAGGCAATGCTGCCTCATGTTAAAATTCACCACAATCAAATGTGATCTTTCATTTTTAAAAAATACCTTGCTATTTTCTCTTCAGCTTGGACTTATTGCTATTAACCTGGGGCTAATATGACTTTATCCTCTGACACCTGTCTGAGAATAGAGCAGGCTTGCCTTGAATGAAAAAGGTTAACATACCATAGACATAAAACACTGAAGACCATCCAGTATATTGCACAAGAATCCCGGCTAACGGCATTGCGATCACAGCTCCTGCATAGGAACCTACAACAAACAGCAGAGTAGGCAAGAGCTGAATAGACATTGTTGACTTGAGTTCATATTCCACAGAAAATAAGAGTAAATACTTACCACAAAATGAAGTGGTTGCTAGTCGACTCCTTTCTAAAGGAGGGGCCCATTTACTCCATATTCCATGGCAAGCAGGATAGGTGACTCCCTGTGGGAGAAGATGGGGGAAGGGAGTCACAGAATACTGAGAAACTGAAAAGCAAAGCCACTTGCCTTTCTTCTGTCTTACATATAGACTAGTCCCAAGTTGTTCCAAAATGCAATTAAATGTCATTTTCCCTTTGTCTTCTCTGCTCTCTTAGACACTTTGGGTCTCAAGAGAGAGAAGGTCTATTTTAAGGTAAAAATTACATCCACCCTCCCTCTCCAAGGTTTTTGCATCACTTCAAATTTTATTTAGCTCCAGTTTAGAAAAAGGAAGCTAAGACTTTTATCCAGACCCACAGTTCCTCTGCCCCTCGAGGCATTTCTATGCAGAATTTTGGAACATAATTTTGAGATATGTCAATTTCTCTGTGCAACTCCTTCATTCTGAAATGAAAGGGACAGTCAGAATTCATTGCTGATCTCAGATTTTTGAAGCTTGTATTTATAGGGCAAATTAATTACTGAGTTTCCTTGATTATTTCTGAAACTTAATGGTCTTAAGCAAAAAAATTTAACTTCCTCCTTGATTAGTGGTCTCACCTGCTAACTATAGGAGAAATTTGTCAGTGATTTAAGACGTTGCTCTCCCTCACAAATTGATACCAAATAAAAATAATGCTGGCTAAACTGAAAATTGCTGTTGCGTTAAATCTTAATAGTTAGCTTTCCTTTCTATTTCTAGACAGCAGGAATCCATTTAATGGAATACCAGCTTGAATTGACAGAATAAAATCAGAAATACTACAAGCAAAAAAACCCTAAAATTTTCTAAAAGAAATTCATCACTGACTTATAGTTTTTCCTAGCAATTTCCTGACTCACAACAATTTATGGTCCCATTTCAACAAAGAAGTAGTGTCTGCACAATGCCAAGGCAATTTATCATTTTTTTAAAAAGCAGCCAATTCTTTGAAAACTGTCACTTATACAGTGGTTTGGTATCATGAAGGCAGTCACTGTAAACTGGCCTGTCAATATTCTTAGTGGTATCTTTTTCCTTCCTCATCTTCTTCACCTGGCAGAGCCAATCAGTTACCAAGTCTTGTCAATTCCGTCTGATTCCTCTTCTCTCATACTGATGCATGAGTCATCTTTATTACTGTGTCCTTCCTTAACCCTTCCCTGATATATCATCAGTAATGAACTTTCCCTCACTCTAGAGAGGTAGTATGCTATAGTAGAAAGGAGGCTTAATCTGGCATCAGAAAAGCATGAGTTCACATCTCACTTCTCACTTAGCTACATGACAATTCATTTACTCTCCCTGAACCTCACTTTCCTCATCTGTAAAATGGGAGTAAATAATACCTGTAATAAGAGTGAGACCAGATCAGTTATTTTGTTGGTGAGAATTCCTAGGGCAATGAAACTCCTTCTGCTAATTGAAGTAATTTACAGTTTTAGAAAGTTGATAAAAGCACTGAGAGGTTAATAAGTGACCTACTTGGAGTAATACAGTTAGTATGTGTCAGAATCAGAACCTGAACCTAGGTTCTGATTCTTTCTAGTTTATAAGTTTGATCCTATCCATTATAACACATTGCCACCTATAATAAAACTCTAAATAAGTTATTATTGTTTATTGGTTTTAATGTACTTCTCACATAAAATAGTAACTGGCATTGACATAACTTTTAGGGGAGTTTATAAATTGTGATAGATAAGGAAGAAAGGAAGGAAAGAAGAAAAAATGTGTATGTATATACATATATATATATATATAAGTAGGTATGCATGCATGTATGTAATGAACTTCATCACTATGCTGTGAGGTACGTGAAATGGGTATGCAATGCCCATTTTACAGAGAACACTTAGATTCAGGGACAATAACAGGCTTATTTATGGTCACATAACTGTGCCAGAGCTATGCTGTGAATTAAGATCTTCCTGTCCTTAGAGAACAGAATTTGGAGCAAAGAAAATTATTTATACTCGATATAAAGAAGGAAAAAACTCTTTAACATTAGACTCAACCCCAAATGGAAAGGGCTGGCTCTGGAAGTAGTCAATTCCCCTTCATTGTTTTCAAGACATTGGATGATTACTTGCAAGGAAGGTTGTAGGGTTATTCTTTTCTGATGTAGATTGGTCAAGATGCCACTGAAGTGCTTTCCATCTCTGAATTTCAGTGATTCAGTGACTTATAAATCCAGAGTCAACACTCTTCTGTACATACCATGCCATCCTCTTAGATTCTGAACTCCTTAAGGAGAGGCATCCTGACTCATCTAATTCTTATCTCTCCGCTGGGTACAGTGGTGCCCAGCACAAAATCAGGACATTATTGAATGGAGCTACATTGAATTTCAGTCAGTAGTTTGGCATTGTGTAGACTCAGTCTTGTATCAAGTCTTCGTGTCAATCAGAAAAGTTAATCTGTTCATTCTTTCTGTTGCCCTACTATTTCATACCTCAACAAGCCCTTGTAAGATCCTAACAAATATAACACAGCCATAGTGCACTCTAGCTGCAGATGGGATTAGCATATTGAGGGTGGAGGTAAGGAGTATGGCAGCTCCAAAAACCCTGCAAAAGAGAAAGAAGAGCAGAAGACAAAATATTACATTCCTCAAAAGCTCTGGTGCATTACATGCCCACAAATCTACACTTTTGAAGTAAATTAAGCACCTGTTGGAAATTAACGCAGATTTTAGACATTGAAAGTGTTCTATATTTCAGTTAATGGTTTTTCAGTCCTCGAGTGTTCCAATGGTTCTTGATCCCATCAACTTTGCTTTCCCCTTCAACAAAGCAGATTGTGACCCATCCATATTTGCCCATCCTGTGCGACTCCTGTCCATATCCTTCACTAAATTTTCCACAGTAGGACCACTCAACATAGGAGATGCCTTCCTCAGCTTCTCCTGAAATCTCAAAGACACCAATGGAGCATGAGAGCTGTCCACTTGGCATTCCTCATCCCCATTGTGAATGATTAACAACTTCAAATAGAGGAATGAACCATATTTATTTAAGCACATTTTATTATTCACATACATTAATGAAAATGAGTACATTAACACTTGATAAATCTCATTTGACCAATGTGCAGGTATATATGTTTGTAAATATATATGCATATATGTTATAGGATATATATGCATGTATAATAATGTTATTCAGGCAGACTTCAATACTGCAGGTATATAAAGGGTACTATAAATAAATACATTTGAGATAATATTGAGTACGATTTTTAGTGTTGAAAGAAACCCTGCATAGAATCTCTTTTGGAAATGTAGCAAGAAAAACTAAAAAAAACCTCCATTCAAATCCCTGATCTGCTGGCCACATTCTAACCATGTGATCTTGAGCAAAACCTTGGAATTTCATATCCTGTTTTTGTAAAACATGGATATTTACACCTACTCTGTCTGCCTCACTGGATTGTGGAGAGAATCAGATAAAATCATGAAGCTAAAGACTTTTGGGACTGCAAAGAACAATTTCACAGTGTAATTATTTAAATAAAAATAAAGTTGCTGTTATACCCTCATTATTGTATTTTTATCTCTGTATTATTCTGTATTTTTAACTGTGTATGTAAATATATCATTTTGGAAGACAGTGAATAGTGTAGCTAAAACCTTTATCCACCTTCAAGAGACATTAGGAAAAAAACAGCTGTTGTTCTTTTTAAAGCAAGTTATAGTGATGTTCAAACTGCATCAGAAAAAAATATTCTTTTAATAATTTGAGTAAACCAATATGGTCAAGATATTCAGGGATGTAAAACCTCTAGTTGCAGGCTCTGTGTTTGGTGCAAGTTTGACCAGACTCATCTTGGGCCTCCCATTCATTCCTTAAACATGATGAATCATGGGGTAATAGCACTAATATGTATAGATGGGTGCATTAACATGTATCTATTTAATGAGTATAGGATTAAAGATCATTGACTAGCTTCCAAAGTTTAAGGATTAGTCCTAGGAATTGCTGGATAAGGAAAAAGGCCTGTAATCTATCTTCTGTGTGTGTATGTGTGTGTGTGTGTGTGTGTGTCTGTTTGTTTCTGTCTCTCTGCCTGTTTGTTAGTCTCTCTCTCTCTCTCTCTCTCTCTCTCTCTCTCTTTCTCTTTCATCTATCTCTATTTCTCTGTCTCTCTGTCCTTCAACTCCTTAATGCAATCTATTTTTGTAGCCTCTCTCCACTGAAGTAAACATTCACTCTACATGACCGCATTATTTTCTCTCTGTATAAATATGCTTGACCTGAATTCAGTCTATGCCTATGCTCAGATTTCAAAACTGTGGATCAGAAGACTGAAATCTAGTTCTGACTTGGCTAGTGACTACCTCTTCAGGCTTCAGTTTGTACATCTGTCAAATAAGAAACCTGGACTTGATTATTTCTAAGATCTCTTCCAGCACTGACATCTTATATTCTATGGACTTACTAATTAAAAAAGGAGTTGTTTTGCACATTTGATCTAATGTCTGCCAAATTCTGGTTGTGTTTAGGCCATTTCTTGCATGTTGAAAATAAATGCAAATTCCCATAGCCTTTCTCTAAGAAATATGAGATAACATGCAACTTTAAAAAAAAATCAGATAAATTAAAAGTCGATTTTAATTCATGGTTACATAAAAACAAATAGTGTATCCTGTGCCCCAGAGACAACAGTCCAACTTTGAATCCTTTTGAGTCTGTAAATAGTGGGCTGTACAAAACCATGAAAGGATTCTTTCCTTTGGGGCATGGGAACATGGGGGCAGGGGTGGGCAGAATATCCTTTTGGAATAAAAGGTATGACAGAGGGCAATTGGGGAATTTCCCTGGGAGAGAGGATTGACGAGTGAATTACATTTGTAGATTTACGTGTTCGCGTGTGTGTGTGTGTGTGTGTGTGTGTGTGTGTGTGTGTGTGTGTGTTTTCCCTAGGGATGAGTAGTGGACGGTAAAGACAGAGAGTAGTCAGAAAACATTCCTCTCCCTCACTGAATCTCCCCCCTAAGTGGCCAGGCCTCTGTGGGTATTTGTTATTACTCTCTTTCCACAGATTCACTCTGAGATACACTTGTATGGTAGTTTGTTTGTTTTCACGATAAAGGCAAGTAAGTCAAGGCATTGTAGAAATTTTACTTGCTAATGATTTTTAAATATTCATTACAATGGCCAAGTTTTCCCTTGAGAAGTATAATTCAAATCCAATCAGTTGGACCTAATATTAGCCTATAGTTAGGTCATGCAGAAAACCAAGGAAAGGAATGAATCTTGCTTGGCATGGATGAGTAGTAATAATGGATGACAGAAAGAAGGCAGAACTACTGAGTTCTTATTTTGATTCTGTGTTCTTTGCCAAGGAGAATGATCTCAGAAGGAGGAAACTAGAACAAAAATGAGTAACAGAATGTTGAAACCCAATGTACGTCAAGAGATGTACAAAGACTACCTAGATGTCCCACGGTGAGTTTAAGTACCAAGTGCAAACAAACTCAGTTCCAGGCTATGAGAACTGGCAAGTGTTTGCCAATGGGAAGAAGCTTTGAAGAACCAAGATGAATGAGAGAAGAGCTAAAAGATTTGACACTGACGTTGGCCCCACTTGCATAAAGGGAAGGGGAAGCTTCTTAAAACTATTAGTGAGCTTGACTTTGATTCTTGATTTAATATTCTTGATGCTTATTATTACAGGGATAACTTATGAGTGTTTACAAAAGAAGTTGTAATCACCAAGAACTAGCTACTTCTCATCTTAACTGGATCGGCTTATGATTTATTACACTGGTGAATCTTTTCGTATAAAAAAAAATCCCCGAACTTGTAGACTGCTCAAAAGCATCATGTTTGTGGATGTATGCTTGAACAGCATTAATCTTTTCTTCCAGAATAGTCATAAAATGCTGAGTGTGAGCAGCACTCAAAAACATCACATAAGAAAATAAAATGAACATATCTTAAGAGACAGAAAATGACTGCTTATTGATGTAGAGTTTCAAAATTTGTGTTCACTCTGACTAGTAACTAGTTAGAATTAAGATCAAAATCAAATCAAAATCGACAAAAGGTTAAGACAAGAAGATACTACCAATACGTTCCACAACTTCAGCCCAACCTTTTAAATCAATTCATCATAAATGACAAAAGTGGGAAATGGAAAAGGGAAAAGATATTGACTTTGTCATTATTTTCTCTAAAACATTTAACAAATATGAAGCTGTCCAACAACAAAAAGGCCAAAAGTACCCAGAAAATATATGATTTTCCTTCCAAATGCAGGGATATTTATTCAAAAGGAATGCTAGATTATAATATAAAATTATTTATACAACCTTCTGGAGGAAGGTGCCAGAAAATTATGTTCAGCATCACCTCATAAAACATTGAAAACCAGCCTTCATAAATATTGAAGTGAGAACCAAAAAAGCCATATTGCCCTAAAAGCTTTCATAACTGTTGCTGCCATGTGTACAACATGTAGATGCAAAAAGATTGCTAATGTTTCAATAATGGTATTTCTCCATTATTGTTAACAATCAAATTCTGACATCTCGGTCTATGATGTGTTAACAAACAAAAGAGTAGAAATTACATAAAAAGAGGATAGGAAGAACAAACTGAACCAGACCAAATACAAACTGAAGAAATCCGTGCTAGAGACAAAACCATCTTGAAAGCATTAAAGGCTATTTAAAGAAATGAAAGGTAATGAGAACAATGGAAAATTGTGAATGAAATTAATCACCACAGAACACTTAATCACCTCCAAAAAGGTGATTAAGAGGATATAAAAAACTGTCAACTCATATGCTTACTTAATTGTCTTTATACAATCTTTATGAGAAAGATCATAGTTATCTTTGGTGAAAATGTGAAAAGACAATGGACAGTCTTTTGTCCATGGTTTTCTGTAGCAGGCTGCATCTGGATGGTTATATAACTGGATGAAAGGTACAAAAATATAAAATCTTATGTCTATTGTTGGTTGATAATAAAAACACATTTTACCCAGTACAGCAAAATGCAAAATTAAAGGTTGTCTTCCAACAAACTTCGTAAAGTTAAGATCATACAAGATTCCTTGATAAATGCAACTGCAAAATTTATCCTATTGAATGATTCACTATTACTATTGACAGCAGGCAAAGCATGAGCGAGGAAGATGGAATCCCAGCGAAGGTACTCATCACTATCATAGAGAGTGTTCTTCTCTGGACCAAATGCAAAGGGGACTGCCTGAAGATGACAAAATATTTCAGTTGCCCTTGTTTGCAGATCGTATTGTGCTAATTTCTTGGAATCCCAGAACATCTCAGCACCTTTTCTGTCAGAATCATGACTACTCAAAATATAATGACTGAATAAACCACACATGAAAAACAAAAAAGGATGAAAACTCATTATTTTTTCAGACTATAGGCTGGAAGTCAAATTCATTGAATTAGTTTATCAGGCTATATATTTGATAAAGGTATAATGGATGGACATTTGGGTCTAGAATTGAATAAGAGAGTATTCTGAATTGTCTTTAGGAAATTGCATGTGCTTTTAATTATACTTGACACAAAAATAAATATTTTAATACACTAATTCTCCTTGAATTTTATTGTGTATCTTAAAACAGCACAATTTTCAATAAATCAAAGTTTGTAGATGGCCTCAAGGACACAAAAGTGGTTCACAGAAGTAACAAATAACCTGCAACATATTTGTAATGATGACCTATCTACACCCAAGAATTGGTGTAAGGGGAATTATTGTGAGAAAATGTATCAATAAAAATGAAAGTAGATCAGTCCTATGGTACTATTGAGGAATAACAAAGAAATAGCTTGAAAATTACACTGATTTCTGTGAAATTTAAAAAGACCTAAAAGAAGACCTTCAGCATTTAAGACAGATTATTAATGAAGAAGAAATGGAAAAAGATGGATAAGATTCATATGGGATGAAAACATGTGATTAAGTTGCAATTTCCACCAATGAAGATATTCATGAGTGAGATCATGGATCTTGGGGAATATCAAAGTATAGATTAAATTGTAGATATTGCACATGAAATTTAGTGATGGCATGAAAATGAGAGGGATAATATGTTGGATGACTTGACAAGGTACAAAATAGGGCAAATATAAGAAGGACATATGTGTATATTTGTGTGTACATATATTAATAGTTTTATATCAATTATACAAGTACAAAATGGAGGATGTGTAACTAGAGAAAATGTGAAAAAGGAAGGTTTCAGTGAACTTCAAGCTCAATATAAATCAATAATTTTGTTTGCAGCCAAAAGAGCAATTACTATTTGAGACTTCATTAAGAGAGGCACAGTATCCCAAAAGAGAGAGGTAATAAGACTAATAACTTTTAGTCTGGTCAAATAAGATCTAGAATATTGAACTCCATTCTGGATACAACACCTAATAAGGTCATTGACAAATTATTTCATGTCTATGCAAGAATGATCAAGAAATGAGGAGGAAACTAGGAAAAATACTACTTAAAAATCTATTAAAGAAACTAAGAAGGTTTTGGTAATAGAAAACAGTAGAGTCATCATGATTGCCTTCAAGTGTTAAAAGGAATATAAAAAAAGAACTTAGCCTTGTAGAAGTGAGAACTAACAAATCAAAACTGTAGAGACCAACAATTTCAGGGGAAAAAAACTTCTTAACATTTTAAAGAGTTCCAAAGAGGAAAGGGCAACCTCATGAGTTTATTGGCTTTCCCATTTCTTGAAACCTTTAAACAGAAGCTGGATGACCATTTCTCTGGACTATTGTAGAAGGCATTACTATTCACATAGCCATTGGAATAAATGATTGCTGAGGTCCTTTTAAAATGTGACATTTTATGGTTTTGTTATGTATATTACACTTCAGTCTTTATAAAACTCTTCTTTCATGATAGCTCTGTGAAATGGGTAGCTCAACTATTATTTCTCTCATTTTATAGATGAGGAAATCAAATCTCAGGCAAGATAAATAATTTGCCCAAGGGAAGCCAGTTTTCTGACTCTAAGACAAGTGTTATTTCTACTGCACCCCACTAACATTCTGTTTTCTTGTTTTATTTTTTTTATTTTAAATTTATGGAATAAAACAAATATTTCCACAACATAGTACAGTAAATAAGATGATTACACATGAGCTGCAAATCTACTATGTACTACTTGCTATTCCTTTCAAATATACAAAAAAAAATTATCCTGCCATTTTTTCCCTTTTTTAAAATTCCCTTCCTCCCCAGAGATGGCTAACTGGGTTTTTTTCCTATTTTTTTCTTAGAGTTCTCTCTCTTTAGATTTGAAGGTATCTTTTGACATCCATTCTTGCACTAAACCAATTAGAAAAAGTATCATTTTGAGAATGTGAAGATAGAGTTTCAAATCTCTGTTTCTACTAGTTATTAATAGCAAATTGTTTCACATCACTGGAATGTCAATTTCCTCAATTGTAAAATGATAAGGTCAAATTAGAATATCTCAAACTTCTCTTCTGGTTCTAAAAACCTATGATGCTACTTTTTTGGAGCACCCATTTTGTATTCCACACTATGAATATTGGTTCTAATTTTCACCACAATTATAATTTTGAATAACATCTTTAAGAACCTGTCCTTAAAAGGCACATAAAACAGTAATGGTACAAAGGAACCATCTAACTAGAGAACTACACTTTTGACAGGACTTGAATATGACTTTTTATAAATGCATAAATTTCAACACCAGGAAAATTATGTTTTCTGTGGTGAAATCTAGCCATGTATCTTATAGGGAAGGGACAAAGTATCTGGTGTACAGTAAGGCAGAGGGGGTTTCAAATTGCAAATGTAGCAGGACATACCTTAAAATGTTTTCAAGGACACACAAATGTCTTTTCTTTGACTTGTGCCTTAGAGTATTTTTATGCCTAAGAAGGTTTGGGTTCAAACTCTAGGGACCTGATACTTAGAGTAAATACTTCAAACCTACAGGTGGCACTATTGGTATTTTAAGGAATATATAACAGCTAACATTTATATGGCATTTATTATACTATACTATTTATATACTACATACTGTGTTCCAGGAACTGTGCTAAGTACTTTACAATTATTTTCTCATTTGATCCTCATAACAAACCTACAAGGTAGATGCTATTATTTTTCCTATTTTACAGATGAGGAAACTGAGGCTTAGAGAGGTTAGATAATTTACCAACGGTCTTATAGCTAGTATCTGAGTGGAGATTTGAATTCAAGTCTTCCTAACTCCGGGTCCAGTAGCAAGAGAAAGACTCCAAATCCCCTTTGCCAAGGGAAAAATAATATATGATCAATGTGAAGAAAAAATAAATTTTGACTATAATCATGCAGATAGCTTCCTACCTTGACACACAGTGTATTCTCCAAGTAGAAATGCCAGTGGAAAAAAGCTCTGGCATGTCATACCAAGTAAATGTTCTTTCACTATATATGTCAGGTGGTAGCTATCCTCAGAGGACCATGTAACCATGTAATCCAAACTAACTTTGGAAAGGCTCATAAGCAGAAGTCAGTCCACCAGAAGATAATTGTTTTGGCCACTGCAACTAATGAAGAGAATTCTTGATAGTGATAAGTGGCACTTCAAGGAAATCAAGGTTTTCTGAAATCATTCAAATAGCTATCAATAGATGAGTGCTACAAGCTTAAAGCCCATATGCAATTTCAGTTTGAAGGCACCCCTATGGCCTAATCTCCTCATTTTACAAATGTGAAAATTAAAGCCTACAGAGCAAGTAATTTGTCCAGACTCCAGTAGTCCATATGGCAGAAACTGGATTAGATCTCCATTCTACTGACTGCCAGTGAAAGGGCTTTTATCCTTCCCCTCCATAGCCCATCAAAAACCAAAAACAAAACGACCCACCCCCAAATCCCCATAGTTCATATCTAAGAACATTCCCTTTCAGTACTCACTTTGCTGAGTTTTGCTAATTTGATAAATTTACCATAGTATCTTTAGACTTGCAAAATTCAAATTTCTTTTCTCATCCTTATTTAATCTATGATTGGTCATTGTATCTTCAAAATCTTCCAGCCACTCTGGAGCTTCATCTTCTACTCTTATTTTCATTAATTGTTATTCAAATCAACCTCTCATCTAAGTAATTAGCATTTATTGTGATAAATATCTGATCCTTTAGATAACGGCTTTCTGAAAATAATTTATCTTTTTTCTGCCCCTGCCCACCCAGCCAAAAGAAAAATTTAAATCTCATTTAATATTCATTCAGAAAATAGTTATTAAATATCTATTTTGTGCTAGGTATTGGGGGGAATGAAATTAATTGGCCACAATCCTTACCATCAAGTATGAAAGGTACACACAACACACACACACACACACACATACACACACATGTATCAAGGAAGTATAAGAAACAAGACAATGGAATGATTATTTCTTGCTAATGTCATCAAAAAAGACTCCAGAGGGGAGGAGGCTTTTGAGATGGACCCTGAAAAATTCATATGATTTCGATGTGGTGAAGTATTGCAGCTGTAGAGTAAGAATGAGAAGAGGCAAAAAAGACTGTCTCAAATTTGTATAGAGTATGTCAAATTCCTGGGGGGTGCAGTAGTGAAAAGTAATTCTGGAAAGGCAAATTTGGGACCAGGTAGATGGTGATGTGAGAGGATTTTTCACTGTCAGAGTGATATCCAGTGCAGAGAACCGCAGAAAGAAAAGAAATAGGAGAGTAGATGTTTGGCAAGAAGGTCAATAATTGTAATAGGAATGAAAAGGAAGAGATAAACCAATCAATGAACAAGTATTTATTATGTATCTACTACATGTTAGGTACTTAGGATATGAATGCACTAAATTAAACAATCCCTAAATTCCCTGTAGAGCTTACATTCTAACGATGGAGACAATACAGATACACACAAGGATACACAGAGCAAATATAAAGAGAATACAAATAAGTACAAAATAGTTAACTATAGTTTGTACAGGAGCACACCAGGATAGGAGGGCATCAGGAAAAGTTTCATGGAGAAAGTGGTTCTTGGGCTGCATCTTGGAGAGATTCTATGAAGTGAAAGTGAAGGTGAGGAGGGAGACCATTCCAAGCCTAGAGCATTCTGTGTGAGGAACCTAGAGAGAAACTAGTTTGGCGGGATCACAGAGGGTAGGAGGGAGAATGATGTGCAGTGAAACTTCAGAGATTAGTCGTAGCCAGATTGCAAAAGGTGTTAAAAGCTAAACAGAGGAATTTATATTGGATCTTACAGGGCGCTACTGGAGCCTATCGAGTACTAAAGACATTTGAAAGGACAGATAGGAAAGACCCTGTGAAGGAAAAATTGTCAGAATTTG
>CM053772.1:246415970-246447721 GCA_028658325.1 Potorous gilbertii | reverse complement strand
GATCACAGAGGGTAGGAGGGAGAATGATGTGCAGTGAAACTTCAGAGATTAGTCGTAGCCAGATTGCAAAAGGTGTTAAAAGCTAAACAGAGGAATTTATATTGGATCTTACAGGGCGCTACTGGAGCCTATCGAGTACTAAAGACATTTGAAAGGACAGATAGGAAAGACCCTGTGAAGGAAAAATTGTCAGAATTTGGCAATTGCTTACTTGCAAGGGACAACTGAGAGGAAAGAAGTAAGGATAATTCCAAGCTGTCAAGATGGAGTGAAAAGAAAAAATGAGGAAGTTAGGGGGAGATGAGCATTTGAGAGGGAAGATGGTAAATCTATTTTGATATGTTGAATTTGAGACTTGAGATGAAATTCCAGATTGAAAAGGTACTGTGGGCATTTAGAAATACATAAAAAGCAGTCACCAGGACAAAGGTCAGAGTGAGAGATAAAGATGTAGAGACAGAAAGGTATAGCTACTGTAAATGATATGCTCAGTGAAGAAGGGGTGTGTAGATAGAGATGAGAAGACAGCAAAGCATAGACACCTGAAGAGCACTCACATTTAAGGAGTGAATGTGTATATTATTTTTTTAAAGAAAAAAGGAAAACCAGAAGAAATATAAAAGTCATCATCACAAAGTTAAGCACATAATCATGTAGTAAAATAGAATAACCACTAAATTCCATGAATCTTTTAATGGACAAGAGGATTTCCAATACTTTCAGCACAGATATCTGTGATTCATGTGGGCCTATAAACATTTCTCTTGAGCATTCCACTACCATCTTCCAAGCAATAATTTGTCTTCAGAGAAGAAATAAATCACTGGAATTCAGAAGAAAATCATCATCTATTGTGAAATATCCCCAAGATGTGTGCCTGTCTTTCCTTCCCTTCCTTTCATAGAGATAGATAGAAGTTAGCTAGATGAGCTCATGGCTCATGAGGGGAGGTGGCAGGAAGGAGTGGTTTGTAATTAGCTCATCAGGAATGATAGAAGGAGGTAGATAGGCAGCAAATACCAACTACCTAGTTGCTATTTGGGGTAGGGCAAGAAGAGATGCCCCAACATTCTAATCAGTTAGCTATTATATGGATCACTTCATCAATATCATTCAAGGCTCAAAGTGGGTTTCTTTGGCATGAATTTGGCCCTCTACCCTGATGAAATTTACCAAAGAAATACCAAACCTTAACTTTATTTTGGACTACAGAGATATTCCCTAAGTATTCAATAGTTATTTCACAATATGTAGACATCTCAAATAGAGAAAAGTTCCATCTACACCAAATTGTTTGTGGCAGAACATTTTATATCAGCAAAAGAAAATAGAGGGAGACAAAGGAGACGCTTATCCCCTGGGGAATAGTTAAATTGTGGTACATGAATGTAACAGTTCTGCCTCTTTTTTCTCCCTCCACTTTCTTACTTGGTGACCTTATCAGTTCACATGGGTTCAATTATTATTTCTACACAGATGACTCTTAGATTTGTATATTCAAACTTAATCTATCTTCTCTGATCCTGTCTTTCATTATGACCTACCAGACACTTTGAGCTAGGAATCTCAAATTCAGTGTGTCCAAAAATAGAACTTATTATACTACCTTCTTCCAAATTTCCCTTCTGCTCTCAAGATTCTCACCATCCATCCTGCAGCTACCCAGGTTGGACCCCTTAGTGTCATCTTCAACTCCTAACTGTCATTCATCCAACATATTCATTCAATTGTTACGTCTTCACAATTCTTCTATCTCCCTAATACCTTTTCTTCATTCACATGAGTTCCTACCCTAAGTCAGGACCTTGTCATTTCTCTCTTGGACTAATTCAATATCCTCCTATTTAGTCTCCTTGTCTCAAGCCTTTCCCCACTCCAATCAATCCTCCACATAACCATGAAAGTGTTTTCTAAAGCACAATTCTGATGATGTCACCTCCCTCAATAAATTACATTGACTCCCTATTACCATTAAGGTCAGATATAAAGTATTATGGCATCTAAATCTTCACAGTCTGGAATCTTGTGGCCCTTTCAGTCTTCTCACATTTTACTCCTCTCTAAGCACTAGACAATCCATGTTGTATTCCACAACACATACCAGATACTTCATCCATGTCTTTCCCTGGTTGACCTTCATGCCTAGAATGTACTCCTTCCTCACCTCTACATCTCAAAATCGCTGGTTTTCTTCAATATTTAGCTCAACCACTACCTGCTTTGTGAACCTTTTCCTAATTCCCAGATGCTAGTATATTCTCTTTTGTATGTTTTGTGTAGAAGATGTTGTCTCTCTGCACAATATAAGCTCCATCGCGGTAGTAACGATTTCAGTATTATATTT
Organism: Potorous gilbertii; assembly: GCA_028658325.1. Classification (NCBI taxonomy): domain Eukaryota; kingdom Metazoa; phylum Chordata; class Mammalia; order Diprotodontia; family Potoroidae; genus Potorous; species Potorous gilbertii. The sequence continues at coordinate 246,445,377 of CM053772.1, read as the reverse complement.
GTACCGTCACAACTTAGAAGAGCTCCTGGAACATAGCAAGCCCTTAATAAATGTGTGCATTGACTGGTTCATTGATTGATCAATGGCATACCACTGTTCCATAAGAAACAGTGAATATGAGAGAAGTCTTGGAGGACTTACATAAATAGATGCCAAGTGAAATAAATAGAATCACGATGATCTCAACAATGAAAATGAAAAAACAGAAACAAAATAAAACTGAACAATAAAAATGGAGTGGGAAACTAAAGGTGTGGAATACTTTGTGTTCTATCAGACCCCGAAGTTAACTAAACTTTTTGCTCTCATTTTTTTCTCTTTGTCACATGGGACATTTCTCTGAATAGATGTGTGGAGGGATATATTTGGAAATGAAGGTGATGTAAAAAAAAACCCAAAGTATACCACTGAAATAAATGTATATGAAGTAAAGAATTAAGTATTTATTAAGCACCTACTGTGTGCCAGACTACCATGCTAAGTTCTTTACAAGTATATCTCATTTGATCCTCACAGCCACTGTGTGAGGTAGACACTACTATTATCATGATTTTACAGGTGAGGAGATAGAGGTTAAGTGACTTGCCCAGAGTCACATAGCTAGTAAGAGGAATATGGACTTACTTCTTCCTGACTCCAGGTCTAGCACTCCAGCCACTGTGCCACCTAGTTATCTCACTATGGGTATCAAATCACTACCTTTATTCTCATCTCTTTAGGTTTTACCCAGAATCATTCCTTCATCTGGGCAGGAAACATAGCCTGGTACGATCTAATTCTGTGATATGAATAACTATGCAGTCATTTTACCAGAAGACACGGCCACACATCTTCCCCCATTATACATTAAAGTGAATTACTCCCTTTGAAAGTCTATGGCTAATATTCTTTTTCTCCCATTTAGAAGTGATTCTGACTTCTTAATGTATCCTCTTACTGCTTAAAACACTTGATATGAAATGATGAGTGGCAAGTCATTTAAAAAAATTGATAATTATGCCTATCCTAGGACTAACTAGAGGATGGAAGGACCATGGGCTGCTACCATCCCTGGTATAGGACAAACTCAAGAGAGATCACTTTTGTTTATTCCTCCATCCCTATGGAGGATTTTTAGTCCACCAATGATTCCTTTCTGAGAGATTTTTTTACATGGGGACAGACTGCTGTTCTATGTATTTTTATGTCTTTATAAGACTCAGTAACTATCTTGGAGTAAGCACAGATCAACAGCCCTGGACAAGCTTTCAGAATACTCCTGTGGATAAATCCTCACTTGAGAGGGTTGATAAGTTCAAGTACATGGCCCGCTTTGGCCCCATCATCATCTCCTCCAAACAACCCTGAAAAATCTTCTAAATTCAACTCCCATTGGGCTTTCTGTCCATCAAAAAAATTACTTTTCACTCTTGGAAAAAGTAATCTCTTGTGGTCTGCTTCCAAAATTAAATAGGTGATGGATTGGTCCCTTAACAAGATTTACCACCTATAAATATTTATCATGGTTGAGTATATTATATCATCGTTGTTTTGCAGTCATAGTTTTCCTTTTATCTGGTGCTACCTAAGGACAAATGAAATTCAAACATTGTCTAGCTTTAATGGACTGCGCAAAACACACAAGTTCAGACCTTCATCATTTCCCACTTGGACATGACTCTCCATCTCCAGTCTTTGAGCCATTGTACCAGTGACCCTCTCACCTAACCTCAGCCTCTTAGAATACCTCGTTCCCTTTAAAGCTCTATCCATGACATATATCTTGACCCTTTTTCTGAGACCCCAAACTACTAGTGTCTTCCTCCCCACCAAATTACTTTGCATTTATTCTGTATATACATCGTCTCCTCAGATGATTTAAGTTTCTTGCCAGAAGGGATTGTTTCATTTGGAGTTTTGGATCCCCATGGTGACTAGTGAGCAGAAACTTAATAAATACTTGTGTATTGATTGATAGTAAATAAAAGTTAGATGGCATAATGTGTGAAGACATTTGGTAAACTAAAGCACTACACAGCCATAAGTATAATGTTAAGTGTAAATTATTAATATTGTCATTATCTTCCAAGCACCTAAACTGGTAAAATTTATGAGCTTTTCAGTGTTACATTTAAGAGTATCCAGTGAGAAGTTCATCATTTTGTACCATGTTGCAACACAATGTAGTGGGTAGATCACTAGACTGAGGGTTAGGAATAACTAGTCTTGAATAATAGTAAATAGGACATTCACATAGCACCTTAAGGTTGGCAAAGCGCTTTACAAATAGTATCTCATTATTCCCACAACCTTAGGAAGTAGTGCTATAATTATCCCTTTTTACAGACGAGAAATTTGAGGCAGAGGTAAGAGACTTGCTCAATGTCACACAGGTGGTAGCTATGGGAAGCCAAAGTTGAACTCAGATCTTTCTCATTCTATGTCCAGCAATCTATCTGCTGCATCACCTCAGCCTCATGTAGGAATAGAGGACCATAAGTTTAGTGCTATAAAGTTCCTGAAAAGTCTTTCTGACTCTTCTCCTCCCACATGAATTACCCTGTACATGTCACTTAAATTTCAGTTTCTTTATCTGTACAAAAAGAGGAGTAATAGCCTTAACTTCAGAGTTGTAGGAAGTTCAAATGAAATAGATGTTTAACATGTTTTGCAAATCCATCAATTAATCAATAAACATTTGCCAAATATGTTCTAGAGACTGTGTTCATTTGTATACAAAAAAGAATCAAAAGACTTCAAGGAGTTTATAATCTTCTGGGGAGACAACATATAAATATATACAAATAAGCTACATATATAGGAATTCTGAAAGTGATATATAAAAGTCAGCTATTATCATGACGTGTATAGATTAGCGACCCCCATTTCTCATTAAATTTGACACTACACATGTAGTCTACCTCAGAGCAAATTTTGCTCTCCTTTCTGTTCTTTGGTTAGGGTCAGATTATTCATGTGACTATGCATTTTCCTTCTCTGCAAGTTACTATCTAGAATCTTTCATCTTAACCTGGTTTGAGTAGGATTCAGGGAAGGGAGAAGGGAGTGGGTTGTCTTTTGCTTTTCAGGATAATACTAGCAATGATGTTTCTTGGTTTCAAGTGATCTGGAAGTAAATATTCAAATACTATTTTAGGTTTTTTTCGTACACTATTTTAACTGAATTTAGCAATCCATTGAGATGCTATCAGGCACCTGCTCATTATTTCTCTAAACACGAGCCATTAAATTTGTTTTGTAACAATGAAATTTACCAAAGAATGTTTTCAATGTCTTCTTACATTACACAAATCACCTCTCTCTTGTTCTAAAGCATTTATTAGTGACTTCTAAACTTTTAAGACCTTTTACTTTTCTCCCTATCATCCTGAAAATGGGAATAACATATTACACCTCCAGTATCTTAGAGGATTATTATGAAACTCAAATAGCATAATGTATGTAAAAATATTAAAACCCTTTATTGTTATCTTGTTCAGTAGAATTCAAATAAAAAGGTCCAATAACAAGCCACTCTTCTCCCATCATGCTTTTAAATTTCATAAACTACAGTCTATTGTTTAGGTAGGTAAAATGAATGACCTTTGTAATTGAACAAATACATTAGGATTTTTCTTCAGGTCTCACTGAGAGAATCTTTCATCCAACTCCAGTAGCCCATAGGACAATAGAGATGATATGGACCTCTGCTCGTTTTGTCTTCCTTTGCTAAATCTTCATATTTTGAAAGCTTTCTATCCCATTTAGCTTAAAGACAATGAGTATTTGATATGGTGATATCTACTAAATTGATTGTTCTTACCTTTTATGAATCAACGTTATGACTTGACCATTGTGGGCCAGCAGTTCTGTTTGTAACAATGCTCTAATTCCAGTACATTTCCAGTTGATTTTTCAAGAATATTTTGAGATCTTTTTTTATAATATAGGAATTTGTCATTTCTCACATTTTTAAAGACAATAAAGTACAATCATTTTTTTCATACCACCTCTTACCTTTTCTTTATCATTGGATTCAGAGAAAAATGGTCGTAGGACAAGTCCCTATCCTACTGTTATTCTTTTATACTTTATCTTTCTACTGGCTATTGCATAGGTAGAAAAAAGCTGCTTTTTATAGTTATTTTAAAATATTAGGAGGCAAGCTTGTCCACGGTGGCTTCATGGAACTCCTCTGGCAAGCAAGACAACAGGGAGGAATTTTACTTCATCTCTTTCCACCTAATGCTGATCTTACTCTCATCATTATCAATGGTGACAATAAAATGGTGTCTGCTATGTCTTGGCTCTATTTCTTTCCAATGAGAGTATATAATTTTGAATAGAATTGTCATGCTTCAAGGAAAAATATGACTTCGTACTGAGAGTCATTGCCTAGAAATGAAAGTGATTATCACACAAAGGCTTGAATGATGTCAATTACTGGAAAAATTGGTGGATCTCAAAAACATTTCTACAGCACATTTCCAATAAGAGACATCCAGTCAAATGAAAAATGAATCCTAAACTGCTGTGATCAGAAAACTCAACCATACTTTTTATAAAACAAGTAAACAAACAAAAAATAACCCTCCTACTGCAAATAGGCACCAAACATTCATTTTTATCTCAACAAGCTATGCTTTTTCATCTTTATTCCCCTCCCCTGACACATACATACTTTCATGCCAAGCTCTCACATATAAAGAAGAAAAATGGTAAAGCAATAACCTTTTAAACAATGTATGCAACATTCTAGACCCACAGCACACCACTTCTCCTGAAAGGAGGGTAAGTGCATTTCATCATCTATTCTCTGGGATCAAAAATAGATGGTTTCTTTGTCTTCCTTTTAAAGCTTAAACTATACACACACACACACACACATATGTGTGTGTATACATACATATAGATATAGATATGTGTATATATGTATATATATATATATATATTTTAAACTACTGAATTGAAACAAGAAAATTCTATCTAAGCTGAATCAAAGCCAAATGGCTTTGATTTAAATATCTTATCTTACAACTGGAAACAGAATTTAATATATTTAAAATATCTCCCTAGTATAAAAGTGAGTCCTGGTCAGATTTGAGCAATTGAACCAAGGGAACACAGCAGTCAAGGAATGTAACTTGTATGTAGAAATACTGACTTAAAATTTCCTCTCACAAATTAGGTCATAGATTTAAAGCCAGAAGAGACCTCAGACACTATCTAATCCAGTCTCATTATTTTACAAAGGAAGGAACTGAGGCCCAGGGGGTGAAGTGGCTTACCCAAAGCCACAGAGAGGTGAAAGAGCCAGGACTTGGACCAGAAAAAATTCTAGGATTTTCTTTTCCATTCATTTCACTAGGCATGAAAATTGGCAAATGCTCAGGTTTTCCCTGAGTATTCCTATCTTGTTAGCCATGTGAAGTAAGGGTTGAATGTATTAATTTATTAGAGAAACTCTCTATAATATGAAAAGATTAGGAATCTATTTGGAATTTTTGGTATCTTAACTATTTCCTCAGTGGCAACTGACACATCAAAGTTTGATGTCATTAGGAACATTCAAGTTTTAAAAAAGATAGTCACATTCTGATTTTTCTTTGGTTTATCAGATGAGAAAATGGGAAATGCTTTATAAAAGACCACAGCACATTGCTGAACAAAATCTCTATGACTTAAGGTTAGATCATATCCCCTATATCTCACTGAGTTTAACTTGTAGTTTACTAGCCTTGGTAAGGAGAAATTGTATATGCCTAAATTAGTAACTAACACTGGGAGAGGCATGCTGGGATTAAAGATTGGTCAACCAGCATTGGAGAAGAATCAAAGGCTAGTCATCTGTGACTGAGTTTTGCACATTTTGAGAACATTCTTATTCAGTGTGGCCCATGGTGAGTTAACTCATGAGATACCTATTTATACAATTACTTGGCCCACAGTCCCAACGCCTTCATGCCCCTGTGTGAATCACTGCCCCTATGGAGACTTACTCTGAAAAGTGACAAGAACATGGGTGATACATTCTTTTAAAAGATGAGATCCATCTATTTCCATTGTAGCTTAATGTGGAGTTGATGTATATGAGCTCGAGTAGAAAGCTAAGCCTCTCCCAGAGGGTGGATTGCAGGCTTATACCCCGCTGCTTAATCTAATCAAACAGGGGCCTCTCTGTTCCTCATTTTGCCACATCTGATGCCTGACTCTTATATTAAAAAAAGAAATGCACATGCACAAACACAGCACTCTGGGTCCCTTGATACATCATTAAGTTGTAAAAATGACTTCATCACTCACGACAGAGAAAATAGATGGCCCCAACAGTGACATATGGCATGGGGAGAATCACTCCACCAGCTGCCCACCTGACATACCCCCTCCCCCCAGACTTCTCCATACCCCTGGGAGGCTGCCAGGAAGATTTCTAAACTGCAATGCTGAACGTAGGCAGGCCTAACGAGAGGGGAGGGAAACAAAAAAGGACAGAGGCTTGTGCCAGCCCCTGGGAGCTTCTCCACCTCTGTGGGCTAGTGGGCTAAGCTTAGTTCATCATCTGGCACAGGCAAGGCAAAGCATGGGGGTAAGGGTCCAACAAGGTCTTTCTCTTCTTGGAAAGATGGTGAGTCAGATTAGAATCTCATATATTTGATTTTTCTGAGGTGAGAAGTAACTATCTGTAGATCATGGACAGATAGATTGGGCAGATAAGCAGGAAGATAGAGTCACCTCTGACCCCACATGTGGGTGAAATTCATTCATCCAGAGGAGAATGCCAACCCTTTCCTTTAGTTTTTGTCAGCTGCCTGGGTTCTTTTCATACACAAAGGGATTTCAGAATCGTTTGCCACACACAGGGATAAGGATCCAGGGAACATTGTTTTTTAGGCCATGTTATTTCTCAATTTAAATGGAGAATAAGTCTGTTTGATGAGAACCTTAAATACTGTACTATTTTTGTAAAGAAATCGTTTATTTTCTCTCTTCACTCCTTTGCACACCAATTAAAGCAGACAATTATTTGTACGTACACAGCCACCACTATAGACTCTATTTTGGCCTTGAAATATGAGGCTTTATGGATAGAATTTCCACCTATATCTCTTTCAAAATCCCTACCCTGTTCTTCATGAATGGATTTTATGACAATAGCCATGCCTGGAAGGCTACATTTACTCTAGTGGTTGAAATTTTTATTTATTTTTTAAAATGCAAATACTTATTAGTAATTGACTTTTAAATTTATGGACTTGCATGTTTATTGTAAGGGACACATGACTTTCCATATGAATCTAGCGATAGGGAAATGTTGGTTTTAAATCAGGACTTGATAAAATGTTTCTTTTTCCAACAAAGGGTCTCCAATGCCCACACGTTCTTAAGGCTCAGGAATCTCAGGGGCTACAAAGAGGCACACGGTCCATAGAATCCATGTTCCTCTTCAGGTAAAAGACAAATTCTTAATCTCTTTCCCTATTGACTTGACTTTTTTTAAGAGTCCAGAGTCTGTAATGATTTTTCAAGAGGACAAAGAGGCCAAAAGAGTTCAAGATCCAATGTAGTTTACAAATGGCTCAATGTCCCAGTTGCTCCTAACATAAACCCTGTTGGTCCCTTTGGGGCCATTAAAAGCTTCCCTCTCTAATTCTTGGATTTTTCCCCTGGATTTGAGACTCTCTAGATGGTAGTCACTCATGCAGCTCAGGGAAAATATGTGGTCATAGATAGAGTGCCATACTTGAAGTCAGGAAAACCTAGGCTTGAATCACTCCTTTGATACTCACTAGATGACCATGGGATAATCAGTGGACCCTCCCTCAGCCTCAGTTTCCTAATATGTCAAAAGTCACCAATGATATCCATAACTATTGTTCAGTACCTACACATCACAGAGTTGTGATAAGATACAAGCCCAATAATACTAACTGAAGTGCTATAAAGGAGGTAAGCATGAAATGGACTGGCAAGATATTTAAAGAGCATGCAGGTACCACACATCATCACAGAAAGTTAGTAATCCTGCCTTGAGAATCACCATCTCAGCATCTCCTTCAGGTAAGAAAGAATGCTGAGGGTTTAGAGTCAGAAGAATAAAGTTTGAATCCCAGAACTGCTACTTACTGTGTGACCCTGGGTTAGCTACCACTTTCTCTGGGCCTCAGTTTCCTTCTAGGTAAAATAAGGGGATTGGACTAAATGCCCCCTGGCATTCCTTCCAGATTCAATTCTATGAACCTTTGGTAATCTGGTGTGTGTGTATGGGGGGGTCTTTACTCAAAGTAAAAGCTGAATTAGAACCATAAAATGCACCCTAACTGCAAACATTGGCCTTGTAAACTGAAGGTGTAGGGACTATACCTGTGATTTCATTGTTATTATGTGCTCTGCCTATAAGTAGGTCAACACCTTCTCTACAGCTTGGAATCTGAGCTTCCTAGAGCAGTAGTATCAAACTCAGATAGACATGGAAGACACTAAATCATACAGAAGGGTCACTGAAGTTGTAGTTTTACTTAGAAAACCATGTGTTAGTATCAATTATATTTTATTGAATTTTTACTTCTTTTGTTAAATAGTTTCCAATTATATTTTCATCTGATGCCATACTGGGGAGTGCTGGTAGAGGTGAGTCGTGTGTTTGACTTCTGACCTAGAGCACCAAAATGGCTAAGAGACTTATTTAGAGTCACACAGCCTGTCACACATACAGTAGGTGTGAAGGGCAGATCTGAACCTAAGTCTCCTCACTTCCAGGGACATTTCTCTGTTCACCATTACACACTGCCCCCTCTAAGAGATGAAATCTTGTTTAAGTAATAGCAAAAGCAAAATAATTGTAGCCTTTAACAGGGAAATTCAACTCCAGTTTTGGATGAATTTTCTCAGTTGGGTTTTTCTCAGACATAAAATATCTGCCTGCCCAGAGCTTAAAGATGTCATACATGTATTTTAGAGGAATAACACAGGAATATTGATTGTCCATGAACTTTAGCTGCTTGAGTGAGTGGTGCTGAAATGAAGCCATATCAAGGCTGCTCTTTAAAAGCCTTCAAATGAGATGTAGAGCATTCTCAATGGACATTAATTTCAATGGTGAATAATGTGGCTGAAAAGATAATTTAATAAAGTAGAAATCTGACACTTGAAAAGAGGCAATTTTTTTTCACAACGGAAATTTCCCATTTATGTTTGTAAATGTTGAAATCAGATTAAAAACAAAAACAGAGCTGGCTGAATGAATAATAATAGTTAACATTTATACAGCATACTTTAAGCTTTGCAAAGTGCTTTGAAAATATTATTTCATTTTGTCCTCACTATGACCCACAGAGAGAAGCGGTCATATCATTCCCATTTTACATATTAGGAAACTAAGGCAGATCATTCATGTTTAGGTGTCTATTAGACAGACGGATAGAGATAGTGATGATAGGGTAGATAGATGGATGGACAGATAGATGATAGATGTAAGGATAGGTAGACAGATTGAAATGGATAGAGATATGGGATTTCATCTTACAGACCCAGAAATATTTGGATTTGTCATTTACTTATTTATTTGTTTTTAATTTTACATTGTACTCTGTACTGGTCTGTTGCATCTAATGAACTATAAGACTGTCATTACAAAGATGTAAAAGATGCATAATAGAAAACACTAAAATTCCATTTGTATCACTTGTTTTACAGAATACCCTTTCGGATATGCACTCTTTCTGTATTTGTTGCTTACCCTTCTGAAAACTGCAAAATCGGATTACCTCACTAGAACAAGTTCCTTTGCTTGTACTTGGCCCGTGCAGTAACTGCTATAAATTTAGCAAGATAGCATTTGCAAATAGGAAAGCCCTAGAATATGAGTCAGAAGACCCAGATTTTAGTATCCATTTCAATGCTGTCTAATTATGTGACTTGAAACAAATCACTTCTTTCTAGGACTTGCCCCATTTGGAGAAGGAAGGGATTGAACCAGATGACTTCTCCATCAATAGTCACATGAAAAAATGCTCTCAATCACAATTGACTAGAGAAACACAAAAAACATCTCTGAGGTATCATCTCACATCTCTCAGATTGGTCACCATGACAGAAAAGGAATATGAATGTAAGCCTCTTGAAGTCAGAGACTGTTGTGGTTTTGTCTTTACATTTCCAGTGCTGGTGTCTGCCACATTATGGATACTTCATAATAAGCACTGAATCAATACTGTAAAATGTAGGTTTGGGGCAGGATAACATCTAAATTCCCCTCCAGATCTAACATGACTCCAGTTCTGAAATACAGACATCTCTACAATTCCTCAAAACGTCTGCTTAGGAATTTTGCACTTTAAAAAGCAAATAAATCAGATTAACCCTGATTGTATAACTGTTTCAAAATACATTTTTTTCTTTTTAGTAATACCAGATATGCTGGGCTCCCCTTTCCCCCACTTAAAAACAAAACAATCTTTCAACATTATTTATCAAAATGACTAATTTTCCCCCCTACAGAAAAAAATACACCACCATCATGATGACCAATTCTGCCACTGGAAGTAGGTAATATCACTTTAAAAACAAGAGACGAAAGTGATGCAAGAATTCTTCTGTGGGGACTGAGCTCACTCTTTCCCCAGCTCTCCCAGCCTTTCAACCTCATAAATAAGAAACCAGGTGTGGATTCTGGCCTACTTAGTCAATAAGCCAGCAACCTTAATTGTAACCAGGTATGGGACTGCTTTGGACCCAGCCAATAGAAAGAAAGATCTACTGATTGTTTTTTTTTCTTCATTAAGAACATGAGAAGGCATAGTCACTGAGCACCTTTCCCTTGATACTTTCTCTCCAAACACCTCAGTTCCTCCACTTCAGGATTGTATGCATGAAGATACAAAGAAAAATACCCTCCAAAGGGAGATTATTTTTCACCTAAGGGAGGGAATCTGTCCCTAGTATCCTAGCCAAGGGGAATCTTGTGCCATTTTTAGATAGTTTCCAGGAAAAAAACAATTTTGGATAGATATACAATATCTGTTGATAGAAAACTAGTCTTGAACTGAATATCACAACTTTAGAATAGCTTTCCAGATAAGGAAAGCAATTCTTTTCCTCTATTTCTTATGTAAGGTATTTCTCTTATAATGTGTGCTTTTAAATAATTGATTACACATTATCAAGCTTTCTGAACAACCAGAGACAGTTCATGTTAAAAATATCAGGCAAATACTGATGTAAAAAATAAGAAAATTGATATAAATCATAACTTTAAGTCACCCCCTCTTTTTTTAAGGAACTTATGCCAAAGATCTTAGAGAATGGATCAGAATTAAGCATACTGCATACTAGAAGCCATGAAATATAGTGAATAGTGCTGGACTTGGAACCTAGGAAGACTTGGATCCAGTCACATCTCAGACATTTTTCTAGCAGTTGATGGCTTTGGGCAAGTTCCTTATTGTCTGGATCATAGGGTCTTCATCTGTAAAAGTGGGAAAAATTTTAGCATCTTCCTTCATGGGGTAGTTTTGATGATCAAATGAGATAATGTATCAAAATACTTTCTAAACCCTGAAGCACTATATACAGTTGATATCATTTTAGTTGTGATTTGTAATGAAAGCTACAAAGTTGCATTTTACTTGAGATTTCTATCTATTTGACCTCCCATCTTTAAAAGAGAGGGAACTTGGCAAATCCCAAGTGTTTCTGGCTGGCAGGAAAACCTTAGCCTTTTAACATTTGGCAAGCTTAGGGTTCTGACTCTGAATGGAGTCTTAAAGGTCCAGTTATTTTGTTTTGCCATCAGATCTCCTCTTTAGTTGCTCATGCACCTAGAAGTAGTTCCAGGAAAGGAAAATGCACTTAAATGCATATTTTTAAGTACTTTTATTTTTCAAGAAATGGAAAAAAAAGTCAAGGTTTTTCTTTTCAGGGAAAAATCCCTCGATGCTATAAGCTAGACTGAAATCGAAAAAGCTCTGTAATTTATAATTAAGTACATTGAAGTTGTTTTCCCCTTAATGATTTCTACCTAAGGCCACTTGCATACATGAACTACATGTATGTGGGGAGGTTGGCCTCTGTCTCTATTTCTCTGTGAGCTTGTGTGGGGGAGGGGTTAAATCCGGGTATAGATATTATTCAGAGTCAACTTTATGAATCTATCATCTATTCCACCCTCTTGCTGCTCTGAAGGGCTCCCCTGAAATCAGTGCCCTCTGCCTGCTAAGCCGCAAGTAAATTTCCAGGAGTCCCGCCCAGGACCCAGGAGATAACTGAGCTGTCAGAGGCTGGAAGACTTGATCATTGTGTTAGACTCTTGGGTGAACCAAACTGTGAGTGAGAAACACCAAGACTGAAAAGAGGTGAATTATGCATCCTGCTACTAAATAGAGCCAGAGTAATTAATGAGGAAAGCATTGTGAGCTTCAGATCGCGATATAAATGAGTAATCGTTCGTGTTATTTTGGCTCATCTTTAAAGTGCGATGCTTTTGAGGAGACGAGAGGAAGCTAATCTGGGATGGGGGAACGTTAGAATCCAGATTCCAAAGCAAGCAACAACCTAAATGCTTTAAAACAGGAAGATCCAAAAACGAGTCCTTTCTCCCCTGCATTCCCAACAATTCTGTCTGAATGAATGAATTCAAGCCAGTTAAAATCCGAACGCCTTCCCTCTCCCCAAAACAAACCCGAGGTCTCCAGCCGTCCGCAGCCCCACCAGCTGTTCCCGGGCCCTGAGGCTTTTCTCAGTCCCTGGGTTCCCAGACTCGGGGACAGCCCCAGACACTAGGCGATTTAGGTGGGGAGGAGGGGGTCGAGCTGACCGGAGCAGGCGCTAGGACCTGGCCCTGGGGACCGAGCTGAATGCCTTCTGTCTTCCCGCAGTTCTCCGCGGAGCTAATTAACAGGTGGAATCACACCCCGGGTGCTTGAAAGCTCGCCAGCCACCATAGAAACAAAGCCTTAAGATCCCGAGCACCATCTGCTTCGCGGGCTGCGGTCCTGCCAGGCCTGGGAGAGCTCGTCTGTCCCTCCCGTCAAAGGGCCCGACCCACGTCCGCGGCCCAAACCTGACTTGCTAAGGAGCCGACACTCAGCTCTTGATTTTTACCAGTAAGAAAGAGGGGGAAGGCGAAGCCTATTTGGGATTGTAGCAACATCATCACCAATAACAACTCTAATAATCCTCCACTACATCCACGCATGGGCCCAGGTTCAGCTGGCCTCAGTCAGCTGCCCAGTGCTTCTAGCTGTATTGGGTTTAGGGAAATCTGTTAATTATAGATCTCAACAAGGCCGTTTTCACCCAATGGGATGAAACCCAGAGCCTTTGAGATTCACCCCTCTCCTCCCTCCGCCCTGACTCGGCCGGGGCTTCTACCCTATAATTTGATTGTAAGGTTTGAGGCCCGAGCTACACCCAGATCCCACAGAGCACGGCTAGAATGCGGGGGCAAACCCCCCCCCCGATTAAGGGGGCTCCTTAATCCCTGCTGACCCTCTCCCTCTGGTCATCCCCTCGCTTCTCCAGTATCTCCGGTTTCACACACTCTCCCCTACCCCCAGAGACACCCCAGCCTGTCTTCCAGACCTAGGCAGTTACCTGTTGGCGGCCAGGCGGGACGCGATGTAACCTCCTGGGATCTGAGTGATGATGTAACCCCAAAAGAAAGACCCATGGATCATCCCCACGGTTTCCGGGTCCCAGTTAAATTTGGCTTTCTACCAAGGCCAGAGGAAGCAGGAGAAAAGAGAAAAAATCGAGGGAAAGTTAGTGTGCTTACTTGAAGTACAGCGAGTTTGCTAATTCATTTTACACCTTGTGTTGTGAATGCAGATACAGGGATCGATAGTGCAGTATGACCTGGGATTAGCTCTTGGAAAGTGTGTCACTGCCTCCAGGGATCCTAAAACGCCTGCACCTTTTTTGTTTTTCCTCTAAAGGTCTGGTTGTTTGCCAGCTAAAAGACCTAAGCGAAGATTTCCGGGGATGGGGGTTCAGCGAAGTTCTGGATTCCCTACAATCGGTACATTGCACGGGGAAAGAGCATCCAAAGGGAAGGAAACCTAGAATAGAGAAACAGGGGAAGGATTCTTAACTTTTCAACCCCAGAGTCATGATAAATATTTGCTGAATTGGGGTGAATTGAACTGAGGGTAACATGGGACTGATATAAGATATAGGAAGGAGGATCCAAAAATCAGGAACTGCGGCTAAGGCTGCGGTAACAGAGGTGATGAGACTCAGATCAGTTCGGGGAGGCAGGGCACAGAGTAAACCCTGAGAGAGGAGAATCCCAAAGGGAGGCAGTTTTTACTCCGAAGGAAGCTGGATACTAGTTAGAATGAATATAAATGAAACTGGTGTATGAAGGTCAAAGTTGAGAGTCAAGCTTTCACACAAAGAGCCAGAGGAGTCTGCATTCCGCGGGGGAAAACCAAACCAAACCAAAACAACAACGAAATGTTCCGGGAACTCTCTCAATCCCAGACTAGTAGACCTAAGGTTGCTGGGGGGAACAGATGGGGGTGAAATGGCTGTACTTGGGAGAGCTGGTGTGTATTCTTGAAAGTAAACATCAATTATAAATCCCTCTAGTCACATGCTGTCTCTAAGGTTATTTGTTTCATCTGTTTTGTTTATACTTATGCATGTACACACACATATACGTGTTTATAGACATACTTACGCATGTGTCTACATACATATACATGCATGTATCTGCATATATGTGTGTATGTGTGTGTACGTGTGTACGTGTATACACACACATACTCTCCCTTTGATTGTAAACTTCTTGAGGACAAATTATTATTTTTGTCTTTGGGTTCTGAAAAGGTAACCTAATACCTGGCACCTAGAGGGAGCTCGGTTAACACTTGTGAACTGATTGATCTGTGAACTGGCTTATCTAGTTCTGCTTAAATCCTGATTTACCTCATCTTCTCTCGATGAGACCTAGAAGCAGTGGAAAAGCTATAGCTCCCCTTGAAGTCCTCTCTTTTTAGGGTCTAGAGTTTTGTTCCTATGCTAAGTAGGGCTAGATAGGTGAGACTGTCCAATGGTCTTGGTAAAGAAACCCCTAAGGTACAATGGCAAGAATTAAGAAAAATATACTGGAGTTATTTTTTTATTATGTAATTTTTTGAACAATAGGACATTTGAGTCCCAACTCTAATATCTATACAGACTGAATGAACTTGAGCAAGTCACTTAATGCCAAGCAGGTTTCTAAGGTTATAAATCACAGAGAAGGTGCCCATCTGTTTTGGTAGAGGAATTCCCTCTACCAATAAAATTATAGATCTATTCTCATTGCTATCCGGTAATATTATATATGATCTCTTTTCATATGTGAGCACAAAAAATGAGGACAACTTTCTCCCCTTTTTAAAAAAACCCACTGGATTGGGAGTCAGGACAGATTCAAAGGTCACTTCCGTTAATTAAGACCTGTGTGATCTTGGGGAGAGTCTCTCTCTGAGCCCGGGTTTCCCTCTAGATAAACTCTAAAATCCCTTTCAGTTTTCTAAATTGATGGTGTTTTGATCATAGAGTTGGCGTGGGGTGGGGCCCCTGGTGAGGTAAGAAAAGGTAGGGAGGAGAAGAGGGGATCTGTGTCCCCACAGTCGCCCACCTCCTTGATGATCTTCCCTCCTCGGTGTACGGTACTGTTGTTCACCATGTCCACGATGGCGACCCCCAGGTTGCATCGAATCCCGAAGGAAATGCAGAAGCCCAGGCCACTCATGATAGCTATGATATAGCGGCGTGGCAGGCCGAAGCAGGTACAGTCGCAGAGTGGCGCCTTCTTTTCCTGCACCTCCAGGGGTTTCCCATCCTCGGTCAGCTCAATAGTCTCCCCAGTCTTCTGCTTCTTCTCGAGTACCCTGGAGTGCAGCGGGATAGGACAGCGAATGGGATGGGGGAGGGGGACAAAGGGAAGACAAAAGGCTTTAGGGACTGCGTCCAATTGTGACCGCCCTGGAGCAGTGCAGGGTTCGACCCTCATGCTCTCCTGGTTGTGTTCACTTAGCGCCCTCTCCGGGATGGAATTGGGGAGGGGTGCTTTCATGTAGAAGCTCTCTGAGGGTTAGGGATGTGATCTGTCTAAAGTCAGAGCTTCTTAGCCTTGTTTTTGATCGCTATTTTTTGTTGTGTCATGGACCACTTGATGAAACCCTTTGATCTCTTCTCAGAAGAGTGTTTTTAAAATAAAAGATAAAATGTTTAAAGTTACAGAGGGATACAGTTATGTTGAAATAGTTATCAAAATACTAAAAAAAAAAGTTTGTTTTTTTTATACACCGTTCCCATACTCCAGGTTAAGAAGCCCTTGGGAATGATTTTTGCAGCTGAGGGGGAGGGGAGGAATAGGGGTGGCTTGACATGAGAATCCACGAACCCCACTAGCTAATATTTTTAATCAAACTCCTTTCCTTTCTTCCAGTTTATAACCCCAACAGAAGGTAAAGCTTTAAGACGAGAAATTGCTTTATTTTTAGCTTTCTGTCTCCAGAGTTTCCTTACCTTGCACACAGTGAGTGCTTAAACAATACTGTAGCATTGAATTGAATTAAATTCGATTGGCTTTCTATTTGAATACCTTTGCTCCCCAAATAAAGAAGTCCCACCCTACCCTGCCTCCAGTTACTCCTGCTGCTCCTTTGGCTCAGATACACAGGATGTCCTCTGCTCTGAATCCTCTCTAATCCCTGAACCTCACTCCACCCCCAATTCCTGAGTGATCTTCCTGATGTTTTCTATACAGGAGTTACTTGAGCTAAGGAAGAGAAACCGAGAAATTGGGGGTGAGTACCGTGGTGCCTATTTTGAACCACTTCATTTGTGTTCTTTCTCCCTCTGCCTCAGTGTTTATACCCTGAACCTTCTCGGTTACTACTCTCAGTACCAATTTCCTGTCTCCCTTAGATCGAGGAGCTCCAATCTCAGCTGGCCTGAAAGAGCAACAGTTCCCTCTGACTTCGCTGCGGAGCTTCGACCTTTCCCAAAGGGATGCGGGTTTTCTGGGCGTGAGGTGACGTAGCCACGCCCACGCTCCTAGGAGCAAAACTGTTCTGGGCCGAGTCCTCAATCTAGATTTGTAAACGGGAAGGACAATGCAGAGGTTCGTGTGTCACACCTGCAGCAAGCTCTCCTCAGCTTTTCTCCTTAGAATCAGCCCCGCCATGTGAATTCAAATTCTAGATTTTGCCCTGGCTCTCTTCCTATATATGTCTTTTCTTTTCTTAAGATGGCGGGGAGAGGGTGGGGAGAGGGAGAAAGAGAAAGGCCCCTCAAATATATAGACAAAAATAAAAAACAAACTACCTACCTCTCATACAATTGTAATGAATTATTCACATTTCTCAATTACACATGGGGAAAAATGTGATGGGGCCCTTTCTAGATATTCAAATGCAACTCTATACACATTGAAAGAAAATCCGTCGTACGTAAAGCATTTCCGCATTCAATGCAGACCTTGCACCACTTTGGAAATGTCATTGTCATCAATATTTTAAAATTCCAAACCTTTAGGAATGAACCCTATTAATGCATTTGTCTCAAAGCGCTAAAATGCTTTCCTACATTCGAGTAATAACCATTTTCTTCAGTGTTTACTCTATGAGATTTCTTTTTAGACAAAGACACTCCCTCCCTCTTTCAAAGGAGTATCTTTCAGTAATGTTAGGATGTAATAGTTTCAAATATTTAAAGGAAACCTTTTCTTTAATACAGTATTTTCGGTTTGAAATAAATTTTGTTATCAGTTCGGTCGTTTTCATATGTATGTATGTATAGATACATATATATAGTATATACATTTATATATGGTTGTTTAAATATATGAGATTACATCCATGATATTATCAAATCTGTTCAAAGAATGCAACGTTTGGAAAATGATTTTCAAGCCTTTCACAATATATGAAAACATAAATTCCTTTCCATCCTGAAAATAAATTCATGGTAGCCTTTATAGGTTTCATATTTTAAATGACCCTTAATCCTAAATTTTTTAACCAAATCTAAGAATGGTTTTTTAAAAAGTCATAATATTGGAGAAGAGGAAATGAAGATTCAAAATATAGGCTTTATATATCTCCCCTCCCCCCCGCCCCAATCAAGCTTTCCCATAGAAAAGGAAAGCTTCCAAGTCCAACGCTTCACTCTTGGAGGAAAAGGTCCCCTTGGGTGGACCCAGTACCTGATAGAAGATGACTGAATGAACAGTTCTCAGTGTTACTGTAGGATTGCAGTGGAGAATGCGGAATGTTGCCGCATAGATAGATGCAAGTTCTGACCAGAAGTGGAGCCAACCCGGCCCTGGAAGATCTGGAAGTATTTGAGTTACCCGCCTTTCCTTTCTTTTCTCAAAACTTCCTATTTATTCCCTAAGATATACTCCTTTCTACAACTGGAAAGAAATTGCTACCAAAAAGTCCACTTTCTGTCTCTTTTTGTCTGCCTTATCTCCTTAGGGGGTGGATCTCCTTTCTCTGAAGAATACTCCAATAAAAGAGACATCCTTTAAAAAAAGAAAAGAATACAAAACAATCTCTCAGGAGGCAGCTGGAGTTACCTGTTGTAACAGGAATCATTGGCCAGGTTACTATAGTGAGGGTTGGTTTCGAAATCGTTTCTATCCATTCAAAAGGATTATTCTTTTCATAATGCAAACCCTTTCAGCATCCCCATACCAGAGACTGATGTCTGTGAGAGGACGAATAAATAATTTAAAAATACATAATTGTTTCAGTCTCAAGCCCAGAAATTGGCCAGCTATCAATTATTAATATATATATTTAGTGTCTTTTTTTAAAAACCAGAAGGAAGATCTCCTGGGGGATTACTAATCGAATGGGCTTAATGCTTTTTGCATTGAAGGTATCTAACTCAAGCTTTTTCCAAGCAAACAATTAGAGCACAGGGAAAGCCCTTTGATAGGGTGTAGAATCTTTCCCCTTTATAAAGGAGATGAATTCTGAAGTGGAAATCGCAGAAGTATCTACCACTAATCATTCCATATAGATGGTAAAACACACACACACACACACACACACACACACACACACACACACACACACACACATACCAGACAGATTGCTTCCATGTCACATTCTTTTGCCAATCTTGGGTGAGCCCCAATGTTTAACCAAACAAATGTTACCGATCAAATTACAAACCCTCAAAACGGTTTCAGTTAACTGAAACCTGTCTGACAGTTTCTCCAGGAAGAACCCCCCAGCGAACGCGGGAATCGTTTTCTCTTACCTGTAGATTTGGCCGAGAGATTTTCCAGCCAAATTCTTCAGCCCCTCTTTGCCAGGGGTCAAAATCCTTTGTTTTATCGACTCCATCCCTGCAGCAATGAATCCTGGTGTGTACTAGACTTGAGCTATGAAAGACGATGGTTGCGCATATTGGCTTAATCGCTAAGGTGTTTTTTTTTCTCCTCTCTCTCTCTCTCTCTTTCCTTCCCCGCGAAATGGCTATTGGTTCGCCTCTGGGAAGAAGAATGTGAGTGAAAGGGAGGGAGAGAAAGGGAATACAACGGAATACAGCAATATGCAACCTACGGCTTTCCTAATAGGAGAGTTGCTAGACACAATTAGAAAGTCTTATTTGAAGGGGAGGATCCGGTGGCAGAGGAAGTATGCAGTGCCATGATATTTGGGCGGGTACGAAGAAGTCCTTCTCGATGGAAGTTAGTCCACTTGCAAACTGTTTATAATTCTGGTTTTGAAGCTCTTTGCAAAAGCTGCAAGATTTTAAAATAGAGGAAATCAGAAATCTCTTCTATAATCGCAAAAGCAAAGATAATAGCGATATCAGTCCTCTTCTGTAGCAATCAGAGTAGCTTGAGAAAGAACTAATAGATGGTTTTAGCTCTCAGGTGGACAATACCAACCCTAAGGTATCATCTTCACAAATGAGCTTCTGCTCCTTTCACGGGGAGCAATTCACATATGCGGTAGCGTGGAGTGGAGATGGAGAGAGGACTTGATGCTCCCTGGAACCAGAATCAATGAAAAGCGAAAACGTGATTTAGTGAGACAAACGGGTCTAATTTTGGATGGAGCACTGGAGTTTTTCAGCACTGGGGACAGCTCCCTCCCATCTGGAGTCGCCACCTGGGTTCAGGACCACGGACAGGGCACGTAGGGCGAAGGGAAAGGTTCTTTGAGTACGCTGTTCTGTCAACTTTCTGGTGGAGATGGAAGGACAGTACTTCCAAAAGACCATCCTGGGGCTCTTTAGGAATGGATGCTATGGAAACCAACTAGAAAGATGTCATTATTTCATTGGTTTGCTGAGAGAATGGTGCAGTTGACTTGGAGAGGAAGGAAGAGTTTATTAAAAATTGACAAGTTACTTCTCGTCTCCCACGTCTCGCCCAGCACGCTGACGCCAGCCCGTCCTGACCCTGTTGCAGTGAGGGAAGATTACAATATATTGCACTTGGGTTTGCGGCATTCTGGGAGGCAAAGTTTGGCTTTACCGTTTAATCTGGGCAAACCCACATCTATTTTGTAAATAGATTTAGTTGCAATCTCTGAAAGAAAATAGGGTAAAACTGGAAATATTGCCGCGTTCTACTTATAACTGCTATTAACAAGTTCATTTACGTTAAATACATATGACTTTTACATGTGGGATTCTAAACCTTACTAATTCGAAGCGTTTTCCTAAGATAAGATGATGAGATGCTGGACTGATTTGTGACTTTGTGCCTTATTCCCACAAGCTGTTGCTTTCTCTAGAAATAAAACACTGGTGATATTTTTAATAAAGCAAAATCTGGAAGACTTTAACAGACTCTGTTGATACATATTTGAATTACACATTTTTTTCTTAAATTTATGCTGCCCTCATAGAACTGAGCTGTGTGTAAGCATTCAGCTAAGGCTTTCAGTTTCAATTGGAAGAAAACAAAATGTGTAGAGACCCATTTCATTTAAAATATGCTATGGAAACAGATATCTGCAGGTCAAGAAGTAAATTATCGATATACTTCACTATGTATATAAAATCCTTATACTGCATGTATTTTGGGGGAAAACCTCAAAAAACAATTTGGCCTTGGACCACATTCTGAAGGTCAATAAATGAGGACTTCTTATAGGCCAGTAGGGGGAGTGAATCCTCAAATTAGCAGTCTTTAGGAACTGGTATCTCCTTCTCAGAAGGGTAGATCTCAATAACTTATCATTCAGAGAAACAGCTTGAATTATATGAATGGCCATACTTATGAATAAGAGAAAAAATGAGAATTTCAAGAAAAATTGTGACAAAAGATATTCCTTAATGGATAAACTTGAGGCAAAGAATGTTAATATGTTCTCTTCTGGCCCCATCCCTGGAAAGATGTATATGGACATGCACAAATTTGCACACACATACATACATATACATGTGTACACACATATTGTGTATTTGCATAGTCATAGATAAATATTATTCAAAGGACATCATTTCTGATATTCTATAAAATGACCAGGGTTACAAAGCCATTTTTTTTTTGTCTAAGCTCTTTGAGCTTTCCCTGACCTGAGCCAGAAAGTCTGGATACAAGGATTTGAAGTCCTGAAAGCTACTTCCTTCAATTTACAAGCTGAAGTTTATCTGCAAGGTAAAAAGTGAAGATGACTCACTGAAGCTGCCATTACTTCTCCTCTGCCCTAAGCCAGAACAGTTAGAGCCTCAAGACCAGAAGTATATTATTTTAAACATAGGGTTGAAGCACATCTGGAGAAGATGCTTTACAGAGGCACATACCAAAATACTTAATATTCTATTAGGTCAGGTTGACTATATTTATCCTCCATCAATTAATTTATGCCAAGGTTGAAGTCTAAATCAACATATCTTACTATTATGCAGTTTTCCAATTCTGGTCATTGTCTTATTTTCTTAGGTGCAGACTAAAAGTCCCTAATACCTTTTCCTGATACCCCATCCTTATTCTAGTCATGTGTCCCTCTCCCTAGTTCTCTGCAAAGTACATATGCAAAGATAATATTTTGGCACATTCCATTGTGCTCTTTGGAAACCTGACTCTGTTGCCAATAAACATTCATTTATTCCCCTAATTTTCAATTAATATTTTACCTCCTTGCTTTAAGTAAACTCAGTATAATAAAGTAGTAAGTATACTCAGTAAAGCTGAGTATATCATAGCCCTTGAAGTTCAATTGTTCTTATATTCTAAGAAACTAGAAATAGATGGCATTTTATTCTTTTCCAACCACATGAAAAGATAGCTTTTAACACACACCCTTTACAAGATTGTGTTCCAAACCTTTCTCCCTTCATTCCTCTCTGTCCCCTCCCCTCTCCCAAGATAGCAAGCAATCTAATATGGGTTATGCATGTGAAATCATGTTAAACCCATTTCCACATGAGTTATGTTGTAAAAGAACAATAAGAGCAAAAGGGAAAATCCACAAGAAAGAAAGTGAAAATAGCATGCTTTGATTTGCATTCAGACTCTTCTTACTCTAGATGTGGATAGCATTTTCCATCATTTTTGGAATTGTCTTGGATCATTGTATTGCTAAGAATTGTGAAGAACTAAATCTATCATAGTTGATCATGGCTCAATGATCAGTTGCTGGAACTTTATACAATGTTTTTTGGAGGAGTTTGCTCACTTCACTCAGCATCAGTTCTTGTAAGCCTTCCCAGTTTTTCCTGAAATCTGCCTACTCATCATTTCTTAAAGAACCATAGTATTTCATTACATTCACATACCACACAACTTGTTCAGTCATTCCCCAATGGATGAGCTTTCCTTCAATTTCCAATTCTTTACCACCACAAAAGAACTGCTATAAATTGTTTTGTACGTGTCAGTCCTTTTCCCTTTTTGTGATCTCTTTGAGATACAGACCTAGTGTAATTACTGGACCAAAGGTTATGCACAGTTTGATAGCCCTTTGGACATAGTTTGAAATTGCTCTCCAGAATGGTTGGATCAGCTCACAACTCCACCAATAATACAATAGTGTCACAATTTTTCCACATCTTCGCCAACATTTATCATTTTATTTTTCTTTTCTGTTTTATTAGCCAATCTGATAGATGTGAGGTGGTGCCTCAGAGTTGTTTTAATTTTCATTTCTCTAATCAATAGTGATTCAGATCAGTTTTTCATATGACTATAGATAGCTCTAATTTATTCCTCTGAAAACTGCCTGTTCATATCCTTGGACCATTTATGAAGTGGGGAAGAGTAAGCATATCTCTTGCTCCCCATTATGACTTCCAGATTATTTCTCAGTCATAATCACTTGATGTTTATTGTTTTGAAGTTCACGTAATCCATTTACACTCCCTACTGCCACCTTTCTTGCTCTCATCTAGTTGCACAATTTTTTCAGGGATTTTAGTAATTAGATCATGATTTTAATTCTAACAACTATTCATTAATTTTTGATGAATATTGAAGATTCCACTATTCATTTTACAGTATAGACAATATCTCTCACAATGTGGCCACACAATCTCTCAATTCTTTCAATTCCAATAATCTCTCCTTTGCCACTCCACTCCACATCAGTTTCTCACCAATACAAACACATCTTAGACCTTGAAATCTCTTAGAATTGGATGACCTCTATAATCCAAAATTTTGAACTTACATTTTAACCATAATCTACTATCCTTTTACATCGTTCACTCTATCACAATAAAGACCTTCAATCTCTTTAATCATCAAACTCTCTAGTCCCTGTTCATCTTCCCTGGTTTGTTCTAGCCTTAACCTGAGGGCTTGTCACTTTAGTCTTTGACTGGCTACTACCCTAAAATTCCTTGTCCTTTTGATCATCTCCCTTTCCAACCTATAAATCTCACCCTATGGTAAGTAGTCCTTACAATCTAGTTTTTTCTGTTCCTACCCTATCACAGGGATTCTTAATCTTTTGTGACATGGACTTCTTTAGAAGTCTGATGAAGTCTGTAGACACCTAAGAATAATGTTTTTGAATGCATAAAATAAAATACATAAGATCACACAATAAACCAACTATGTTGAGATACAGTTATCGAATTTTCAAAAAGAGTTCATAGGCCCTGGTTAAGAACTTTCACTCTAGGGCATATGACTGGATAAACTCACAAAAACCAACCTGATTTCAAACAGTGCAAGTTCATGGTACTTAACCTCAACTGAATTCTCTCTCAAAATCTTTCCACTGCTATGCATCACTATTCACAGCAAATTTTTGCTTTCCTTCACTCATTCAACCATGCCTCTAGACTCTGTTCTTACAGTAGCTGACCCAACCTCCTGCTTCATTAAGAATATAGAGGTGATTCAACCTGAACTAACTCTTCTTCCTTCCTCTATTGCCCAAACCTGATGATTACATCACTCTCATCCCCCCTCTTCTAATCACTGAAAAGATATCACTACTACTCACTAAACCTAATCTCGCTTCCTGTGCCCTTAATCCCATTTCTTCCTTTCTCCTTCAGGATTGTTTTTTGCATTAGTCATTAATGAATTTTATGCATAATAATAATGTATAATAATTTTATGCATCTTCAATCTCATGTCAGTCTTACTAATGTCTCCTTCCTATTTGCCTAGAAACCTACAGATCACGCTAATCCTTAAGACAAAGTCTTCCCCTAACCATTTTAATTTACCTAGCTATATTTTTATCTTATTCCACCATTTCTTGAAAATGCTACCTATGGTGATACTCACAAGGACCTGTCTTTTGCCCTCTTCTCCACTTGATCTCTTGGCAATCTCATTCATTGCAGTGGTTTCAATGACAATTTCTTGTGAATGATTCTCAAATCTACCGCTCCAGAACTGCCCTTTCCTCAGAACTGCAGCTGCCTATGATACCTCCATATGAAATACCATCAGAATCTTAAAATCAACCTATTCTAAGCAGAATTCATTATCTTTCCTTTAATCATCGTTGTGATATCGTTCCTTATATCGCTATTATAACACAATCCACCTACTATCTCACACTTACAGACTTAGAGTTATTTATCATTGACTCTTTGCTCTCTCATATCTCTAGCCAATAAGTCCCCAAGTTCTGTTTATTTCACCTCTGCAACATTTCTCCAATTACTCACCTCCTTTCTATGCCCAGTGATGCCAGTCTACAGCAAGCCTTCATTAGCACTTGCTTAACGTCAGTGTACTCTTTGAGTGGCCTCTTTTTATATCTTCATATCTCTACTTCACACTCACCTCCACTTCATTGTTTCTACCACTATGGGCACAATATTTCTTATGCATATATGTCATGTTTCTTGTGCATGTATGTATGTCTATGTTACTCATCCTAAAAAAAAAAACCCAAACAACTCCAATGCTTTTCTGTTGCCTACCAAACAGACAAATTCTAACTCCTCTAGATGTTATCCATCAATGGCTACAACCCCATACCACGCTACCTTTCTAGGCTTATCTCATTTATCCCCGACATTTTTTCCACCTTCCTATCTTAATGCTTTTTCTCAGGTTATTCCCTATTCAAGGAATGATCTACAATCTCCCATTCAATCTGTACTTGATGATTACTCATCCTTTAGAGCCCAATTCAAATGCTGCCATCTCTAGTAATTCTTCCCTGATTCCTCTCATTCTGTATACTTTTACCTCAAGTCTTACACAACCATCTAGCATTCTTTGGGAATCCAAGATACTAGAAGGTCTGATGGCTTATATTTCATTTAACCAAAAAGAACCTCAAGAGCTATCTCAGCATCTATCTAATGATGAAATAATCATATATGACTTTCCAAATCAAATGTCAGCCAGTTTTTCTATATTCTTTTGGCAAAGAGAAATGTCAGTGGATGAATACAAATAACCAGCTCTTTAAAGAACAGTGTAAAGCTAACATGCATCCTATTATTACATGGATTTAGAGGGTCATTTTAAAAGTAGTTCAATGTAACATAATGAATATTTCTTCAATATCTATTCTGGAAAAAGTTCCTTCGTTGGTACTAGAGAAGTTCAAAAGTTTACATAAAAATAAATTTCCTACCCTAATGGAACTTATAATTTGGATATGAGGCATGGCCACTTTGGATTCCTCCACACCTTCCCATGTTGAATGTTTTCTTCTGATTTCAAGGACCTTTAATTTAATGTCATTGATAAGGCCTATACTTCCTCACTGGTATTTTCAGATTTCAGACTCTGAACATATTTTCATGTTTTTTATTGTCCTTTAGCAAAACAGTGATAGGAAAGGTGCAGACTTAAACAGAAGTGGCATAAATAGTCTATTTGATATGATGCATGAGATCCTAGAAAAATCCCCCCTACTTCCTGCCAAATATGTCCTCCACCTATGTTAGATAGTATCTAAAATTTCAATAGCTTGAGTCATATTCTCCAGAGGAAAAATAATATAAATGGATCTGTGTGGGCGCTTGACCTATTTTAAATCTTTAGTTAAAATCCCTAAATTCTTAACATAAAAAAAAGTATGATGTAATCAAAAGAGCTCTGAACTGGGAATCAGAAAAAAGTCACTAGTCACTTCAAGTCATGCCTCTGCTGCTACTTAATTGAGTGAATTTGTGCAAACATCCTCACCTCTCTGTCTCAGTTTCTTTGTCTGTAAAATGAAAGGATGGTTTCTAATCCCAAAAGCACCCCAACATAGATGCTGATATAATCTCTGCCCTTAACACCCCAAGATTTTAATGTTTTGAGGAATGCATTAAACAAATATTAATTTGTTAATCATTTAATTGTGTGACACAGAAATATTTTCCTTGTGGTGAGTTCCGTCACCTCATAAGAAGGCACTTTAAAATGGGATTTTGACTTTTAGTGTTGTATGTAGTTATTAGTTTCATATACAACTGCTCAAGGAGCCATTTTAGATATTAAGACTAGGCTTCTAGCATTGTGTTTATGAATACTATTATTTCTACATGACTATTGTTTCATTATTTATCATATAAATGAGGCAGCATGTTTTAGTGGAGAAAAAACTTGGTTCAATGTTAGATGACCTGGATTCAAATCACAGCTCAATTGCTTACAATCTGGGTTATATTAAGCAATTTGCTTAACCTCTCTGGGCCATAGTTTTCTAAGACATAAAATGAGAATGTTGAACTAAATGACTATTAAGATATTTTCTAGCTCCAAATCTATTATCCTGTTACAGTATGGTTTATATATAATATATACATATACACATGCACACACATATAGATGCATGTGTATGGAATTAAATTTTATCACATTATTTTTATAAGTCATTGGAGAATAGAGGTAAAGGTACTACACCAGAAGCCAGTAGACTCAGGTTCTATTCTGTTCCCCACTCCACCACTGCCAGTGTAGCCTTGGACACATATGAGGCTTTCTGGCCTCAGTTTCATTATGAGTGAAATGAAGGCACTAGAATGCATGACTCTCTAAGATAACTTCCAACTGTACATTGTATTGATCATTTGGGGATTATTAAAACGTCTTTCAAATGTTGCCCCCTAGTGGATGGACATTAGGATAAACAACAGTTATTTATTCTTATTTTTAACAATATCTATATTCACATTTCAGTAACAAATTCCACATTTTTGCACAGATAATCTATATTGACTAAACCTGTATCTATCATAATCTGTATCACCTAAAAAGTCTTTGTAAAAGAATTACATAGGCTTGAAATTCTAGTCTTAATTTAATCTCTCAATACTATTGTACATACTTTGGAGAGAATCTTTGATTCATGTAACAGAAGAAAAACAAGGATTGTAATTTTATTTCTTTAGATGAGATCATGATAAAATATGACAAGCATCTTTTAAAAACACACATAATATAGAATAAGATCATGGCTACAGAGCTGAAAGAAATTTCAAAGGTCATCTAGTCCAATTCTTTCCCTTTAGAGTTTAAACTGAAGCCCACAGAGGGAAAGTGACTTAACCTGGGTATCACATATCTGATATAATAGCAAATAAATTTTCAAAGGAATCTGTTGTGGCATAATACTTAATAACATAACACTATTTAAATCATTGTCCTATTCTTATGAAAGAAAATATTATTCTGTAAATGTATTTAGAAAACACAGTTGTGTGTCTAGCACATCATAGTTGCAATGGGCTTGTTTAGGCTTAGACTATATTGTACAGGACTCAACATTTTACATGTCTTGTTTTACACATACAATTATCCAGCTCTTATCCAAGTGTAATTAAGTCATATGTGTTTATTTTGTTTGTTTGTTTTTGCCCACACCTGTGATCAGTTACTCTTAGGCAAATCATTGTCTTAGGTCAAGTAAATTGCCCAGGATCTGGCAGCCACTATGTGTAAGACAGGGCTTGTACTGAGATCTTACAGATTATAAGACAGGTCTTCTAGCCATTATGTCATTATATCTTTCAAATCCTTATATAATGCATATACAAATTACCAAAAAAAGGTGGGACTAGAGGGAGACACCTGCTAAAAAATATTTTAACAAATTATCTTACATTTACATTCAATCATAATTGAGATCATAATTAAATAGTTCCACTTGAAGCTACACAATCTTTAGAATTCATCTGTGAGTTGCTAAATCTTCACAGTTGATCTTAGTTACAGCATTGCTGTTACCATGTACACTGTTCTTCTGGTTCTGCTCATTTCATTTTGCATCAGTTTATATAAATCTTTCCAGGTTTTTCTAAAAACCACTCCTTTCATCATTTCTTATGGCACAATAGAATTCCATCATATTCATATGCCATAACTTATTCAGATCTACCAACAATGCATTAGTGAACCCATTTCCCCACATGCCCTCTAACATTTGTTATTTTCTTTTTCTGTCCTCTTGGCCAACTTGATGGATGTGAGGGGCTACCTACCTTAGAGTTGCTTTAATATTCACTTCAATAATTATTATTTATCTAGAGTTTTTTGGATGATTATTCATAGCATTGATTCCTTCCTCAGAAAACTGACTGTTTATATCCTTTGACATCTCATCAATTGGGGAATGGCTCATTAAGGAGACATTTCAATTATTATATTTATATTATTATTAATATACTACATAAATATATTATTAGCATATTATATTATTATTTCATCCATCTTATAAGGAAAGAAACTGGGCTTCAGATATTTGGCTGGTTAAATGCCCAGATCTTCTCATTTAAAGACCAATAAAGCATTAGTTTCCTATCATTTCGGATTATTGCATCACACTATCACTAATCCTAGAGTTGAAATCAGTGGAGCCCAAATAGAGCTCTTCCAATATCAAGAAGGGAGGAAGGAAACAAGCATTTTTAGCACCTACTATGTGCCAGGAATTGTACTAAACACTTTACAAATATTGTCTCATTTTATCCTCACAATATCCTTTTGAAGCAAAGAGAGGTTAAATGATCTGCCCTGGGTTAATGTAACTAACATATACTACATTATACG
>CM053772.1:246376790-246415470 GCA_028658325.1 Potorous gilbertii | reverse complement strand
TATCTTCTTGAGTTCAAATCTGGCTTCAATCACTTACTAGCCATGTGACCCTAGGTAAGTCAATTGATTCTATTTTCCTCAGTTCCTTATCTGTAAAATGAAATCGGGAAAGAAATGGCAAATCAATATCTTTGCCAAGAAAACCCCAAATGGTAAGGAGATAAGAAAGAGGTTTTGCCCATGCAAAGGAAGGTGGATGATAGGAGAGGGTAATCAGAAGCAAAACACTTTGAGGAGGGACAGGGTGAAAGGAGAGAGAAAATAGAATAAACACAGGGATATAGTATGGAGGGAAATACAGTCAGCAATCATAGCTATGAAAAAAATTTTAGAAGCAATTTTCAATGATAAAATAACCTCTCAAAGACATAGAGAAATGAATCAAATTCATAAAAATAAGAGCCATTCCGCAATTGACAAATAATCAAAAAATATGAAGTCAGTTTTCAGATGAAATAGTCAAAGCTATTTATAGCCATATGAGGAAATGCTTTAAATTACTATTGATGGAAGTAATACAAATTAAAACAATTCTAAGGTATTTCCTCACATCTATTAGATTGGCTATTAGGTCAGAAAAGGAAAATGACAAATATTGAAGGGGATGTGGGAAAATTGAGACACTAACGCACAGTTGGTGGAATTGTGAACTGATTCAACCATTCTGTAGGGCAATTTGGAATAATGCCCAAATATTTATAGCAGCTCTTTTCTGGTGGCAAAGAACTCTATGTATGTGTGTGTGTGTGTGTGTGTGTGTGTGTGTGTGTGTGTGTGTTGTTCTTTGTTGCCAAAAAAGATCATGTCATCAAAGAAATAATGACATGACTTGCACTTGATTTTATTCTGAGTGAGGGAGGGCTGTGCAGGTCACCAGTCTCACTTCTCCTCCAGACCCATCTGAATCCAGTGACCAGATATTCATCAGCATGACTGGAGATGACCCAGGATGAGGCTACTGGGGGTAAGTGACTTGCCTCAGGTCACATAGCTAGTGAGCATCAAGTGAGGTGAGATTTGAACTCTGGTCCTCCTGACTCCTGCACTGGTGCTCTCTCCACTGCACCACCTAGCTGCCCCTGGCAAAGAACTAGAAATGAAGGGGATGCCCATCAATTAGGGAATGACTGAACAATCTGTGGTATGTGGTTGTGATGGAATGCTATTGTACTACAAGATAATGTGCTATAAGAAATGAGGGGGTAGATGCTCTCAGAAAACCACCCACAGCAGCAAAAGCAGTCACCACAACAAGAGCAGCAGCAGTCTCTAGCACCACCAGCCACTCCACCACCAGCATCTGCTCCATCACCAACAGCTCCAGCGCCAATGCCACAAGTACAACAGCAGCAGGAAAAAAGGAAGCAGCACTACCAGTAGCAGAAGCAATAAGGTCAACTGCAACACTACAAGCTGCAGCAGCAGCAAACGTAGCCAAAACAGTAATACCAGCAGCAGTAGCAACACCAGCAGAAATAAGCAGGAACACTTGTGATTATGGGCCCCCAAACATGCTGTTTACTCACAGATATCACTTGGTTAGAAAAACCTGGAAAACCTTACATTAACTGATGCAAAGTGAAATGAGCAGAACCAGGAGAACACTGTGCATAATAAAAGCTGTATTGTAAGATGATCAACTGTGAATGACTTAGCTTTTCCCATTAAGACAATGATCCGAGACACCTGAAGGACTTATGATGAAAAATGTTATCCATCCCCAAAGAAAGAACTGATGGATTCCGAATACAGATCAAAGCATACTTTTCTTGCTTTCTTTATTTGTCTTTGGTTTATATTTTAGTCTATGGTTTTCTTTTGCAACATGACGAATATGGAGATAGGTTTTACATTACTATATAGAACCTAGATCAAATTGTTTGCCTTCTCAATGAAGCAGGGAGGGAGGGAGAGAATTTGGAACTCAGTTTTAAAGATGAATCTTGAAAATTGTTTTTACATAAAATTGGTGGGAAATAAAATACTAAATTAAAAAAAAGACAACTCCAAATGGGGTCATGAAGATTCAGACACAACAACACATATATCTATACATGCACATATATTATGTAGCTATATCTATATTTGTACAAAAACATTAAAAGCTTAGCTTGGTTTTTTGGTGGAGATTCTTAGCTTGATGACTCTGTGTATCGGTTGTATAGACTATTTATGACATAGACAATATTTATTCACTAGTCTAGTGAATTATATGTGTTCAAAAAAAAAATGTTTTGTGGAAGGTACAGAAGCAGTTCTCTTAAAATGGAGCCAGAAGAAGCATTAGAGGTTGTTTGACATGCATTGACTGATGTGCCACCAAATATACTGCTTTGACCCTTGGAAGAAAAGGGATGGAAAAAGAAAGCTAATCAAAGTATCTGAGACCAGAACCAGACAAATATATATTTAACCTGCTGTAAGAAAACCTGGTCACTGAGGGTGTGAGTCAGTCCCTTCCCTCCTGATCTTCTCTCTGACCCTCCCTGACCTTAGTGGCCAGCTCCATTGGTAGAACAAGAGAATTGCATGACTGAATTCTGGGGATTTCACTGAAAACTGTTGCCAGTTGATTGGCAGATCCAGTGTCCCCTTCCTAAATTTTCTCATCAAGTAGTCCTGGGGCACATATCACTTTGAAAGCATGGGTTTACACACCCAAGCCTTGCGTACAGAGAACTGGCAATGCCTACTTCCTTCACAGACCTTTTAGGAATGCAAGGAAAGGATCAATTTTTCCAATTAATCAGGGAATATAATGCAGTGAAGTGTAGAATAGTGTGCTCTACTGTCCTACCGTGTAAAGGATACTGGGCTTTGAGACAGAAGACTTGAGTTTGAGTATATCACTGCTTCTGATTTGCTGTGTGGCAACATGTTCCACTTAAGGTTATCGTAAGAAAAAGATCGTATAAACTGTGAAGTGCTATAGATATGTAAACGACTATTGTGAATCAGTAAATATCCATTATAATAATGAACCTTGGCATAACACTTGAAGGTTTATAAAGTACTTTTCTTGTAACGATCCTTCAACAAAGTAGTGCAAATATCATCCTCACAGTAGGAGTCAAATCTTGGCTCTGCTATTGATGAACTGTGTGACCTTGGGCAAGTCTTCGAACATCTATGTGCCTCATTTCTATAAAAGAAGGAAGTTGAACTAAGTGTCCTCTAAGTTCTTGGCCCTAAAGGGATGTTCCTGTGACACTAAGGGGTAAATATGTGACGATAAAAGAGTTTAAACATGTAAATGAATCACCAAGGCATTTTTTTTTCTGGTATCAGGTCCACTGCTCTTCCTAATGACACCACAGGACCTCTACTTTCTGAATACTTCCTCTGTGCTTAATACAGTACCAAATAGCAGTGGAAGCAGGGAACGGCAGTGTACTGTCAACCTCTATATTAAGGAGAGCCTATGTGGCACACTGGACTTGTACTCAAGAACTGCATTTCCAGATCACCTCCATCACTTACTAGTTGTGTGACCCTGGACAAACATCTAACCTCTCTGCACCTGATTCTTCATCTGTAAAAACCAGGACTTGATAGACCCCAGAATTAATTCTAGTTCCAAATCTATGATACTATTACCTTAGATGTACCATTTTGGCACTCAAACCAAAGAAAAGTAGCATAGAATTGTGGGAATTATACTGGTCAGAGAGTTAGGACACTTGGTTCCTGGCCTTGACTCTGACATTTACTATGTGACCTTGGCCATGTGGCTTCTACCTGATGAGCTTTTAGTTTCCTTCCTTGTGATATATGCAATGTGAGGAAATTGGACAAGATGCTCATCTGTAAAATGAGGGGGTTGAACCCTTTCTCTTTAATTCTGTGACCGTATGAACTTCTAAACTTTTGAAAGTCCTGCGGATCCGTGAACTCCAATTTAAGTTCCATCTGTGCTGTGCAGAGAAGGGGCCGCAGGCAAGAGAAACCTGGACTTTTAAGTCAGGAATAACTGAGCTCAAATCCTATGCAGACATTGATTAGCTGTGTGGCTCTGGAGAAATCATTTCTCTCACCCTCAGTTTCTCCACATTTAAAATGAAGTTGTACTACAGATTTCTAAGGGTCCCTCCCAACTCTAAAGATACGATCCTTTGACTTGAATGTGAATCCTGCCTCTGCCACTTTCTTATGTGATCACTTCCTTTGTGCAGGTCTCAATGTGTGCATCTCTAAAATAGAAGGACAAGACAAATTGATGTCTAAAGTCCTTTTCAAATCAATATCTATTACCTTATGATCTCAATAGCTTTCTCTCCTCTCTTCAGCTCACTCTTGGAAGAAAGTTAGCTCACTTCTTGAGCTAATCAGAACCCATCTCTCTCCTACAATGCTCTGTATCCACCTCAGCTATATTCCTTCCCCACAACCCTTTCCATTCACAATATGTAGCATTTGATTAGCTGAGCTTCCTGGCCCATAAATTATAGAAAAGGAAAAAGCAATATAAATGTGATCATCTGGGTCTTTCAATTCAATAAACATTCACTGAGCACTTACCAAGTGTCAGGCATTGCGTTGGGTTCTAAGAGTACATAGACCCCCCAAAAAAACAAACCAAAACAGTTCCTGCTTTCAAGGAGTTTGCATTCCTTGATTTCCCTCTGACCTCTCCCAATCACAGGTTTTTCCATATGCTCTGTGTCTTCAGCAGTTTTTTTTCTATTGAGATTAAAAGCCTGTCCTGATATTTCTGGTGTAATAATTGGGTCTAAATCTGCCTTATGCGTCTTTCAGCCAACATTACTTGGTTAATGAAGCTACTGAACAGAATCAGCCTCAAGAGCTGGGAAGGGCCCTTAAATAGGATCAAATTCAACACCTTCATTTTGCAGCTGAGACAACTCGATGCCCAGAAAGGAAAAGAGACTTGCTTCAGGTTAACACCAAGGATAGAGAGCAGAACTGGTATGTATGCATGTTCAAAGTCCTTCAACTCCAAATCCAGTGCTCTTTCAACTATCCCACATAGTCTCCCTATGTCCTCACAGACATGTTTATAGGGCAGATGAGTGGGAGAGAGCTTTTCCACTGGAAAAGCACTATAGCAATTTGAGGGAGGTCATTTAGAAGCAAACAGATTGAGGAAATCTTGACCATTCTTAAAATTTTGTAATTGATTGACTTTTTGAAAATTTGTTTTAATAAAGCATTAGGTAATTCATAGAATGAACAGAAAATGTGTTGGGTCAACTTTTTTTTTTAAACTACTGATTTAATGGCATAAAGAATTGCCAGGAAGGAAACTCCTTCTGTGTTTTCAGATGGCCATCAACTCTGCCACAAATCTTAGAGCAGTTTTTAACCTAAAATCCGTGAACTTTTAAAGCATGTACGTGCCCACACACACCCACACCCACATACACACACACACACACACACACACTCATAGATAATATAATCAATTTTCTTTGTAATCTCATGTATTTTGTGAATTTAAAACATTATTCTAAGAAAAGGTCTGTAAGCTCTACCAAACTGCTGAAGGGGTCCAGCAGACCTCCTCCCCCAAAATGGTTAGGGAATTTCCTGGGGCATTCATAGGTTAAGTGACTTGCCAATGGTCACACAATCAATACGTATGGTAGGAAGAACATGGACCCCAGACACATTGCCAAGTTTAGCTGACTTTACTCTAAACATAGGGAGGAAATATCCAGGGCAAGAAATAAGTCGGCTATCATATACTCTGTTCTATTCTGGCTGCCACACTTTAGAACAAACTGAAAAGGTCAGAGGTCAAAGGAAGTCACCCAGGAAAGCAAAGAGACTGGAGAGCACATGATTAAGGTTTGGCTGAAGGAACTAGGGCTGTGTAGCTTGGACAAAGGGAGATACAATAGCTGTTTTCCAGTATTTGAAGAATTGTGATGTGAAAAAAACACTTGGTTCTGCTTGGTCTAAGAAGGCAGAATTAAGTATAAAAACCCAAAAGAGGGAGGGCACAATGGGCAGAGATTGCCAAAAACAAGATTTGGGTTTCATGTAAAGAAAAACTACCTAAAAACTTGAGCTATTCAAAGGTGAATGGCACTTTCTTGGGAGATAATGAGATTCTCAATATTAGAGTCTTAATGGAAAGAACAGATGATGACTTGTCAATAATGTTGTGGACAATTTGGATCATATGATCTCTTCATTCTTTCCAGTTCTTAGATTGAGTATCTATGATAAGTCTGTGAGGAAACCAATTTATCCATTAAACAATTTAAAGTAACAAAGTGACTTTAAACTCATAAGTAGAACTTTCAAAAAATGTTTTTTTTTTCAGTTTCCTCCATGTGTTTCCTTCCTTTCCTCCCTCTGCCCTGCCAAAGAAGGTTAATTGGGCTTCAACATTTCAGTAAATTTGAATACACATCTAGTCAAGACAAGTTGTAGTAGGGAAACTGGTACAGTAGAAAGAGCATTGGCGTACGATTCACAGATATTTAAAGTCTAGTTAGCTCAGATTTTATTACAGAACCTTAGAAATGTAACTCCTCTTCTGTGGAGATCAGTTTCATTGTCTAAATGAGACTGGAAGAGATGATGTCTACTATTCCTTCTGACATTTTCAAGGGATAAAGAACCTTGACAGGGCACCCAGGCCAAGGCAAGAGACTACTGACATTTTATCATTAAACACATACACTCAAATTAAAATGTTATCAAAAGCACATTTTAAAAAAATTAAACATTGCTTTATTGACTGACTGAATTCACATCTCCTGAAATTCATATAAGGGGTGCCCAAAAGCAACATTTACATAAAAAATAAAACACGGAGGTGGGATGCAGCAAGGCAGACTCATCATCGGGGTACCACAGAATACAAAGAAAATCACCCAGCAGTTACTCGCAATCATCAACAACAAAAACATTATGTTCTGGAATCCAGACAAGGAAGTGAGTGACTACCACAGATAGGATATTCCCTCCTTTCCCACAATCCCCTCCATCCCTGCCCAGATGATTTATTTCTTTGATTGGAAAAGCTGACACATTTTGAATGGTCATGTATACAATGGCAAAAAAAAAAAAGAGCAAAACACAAGCAAGAGAAAATGACTATAAAAAAGCATATAGTGTTACTTGGTAGTATACTTCCTTCATGATCCCATAGCTAGTTCCTGACATTCCATCTCTTTCAATAGCAGGCATTTCTTATCTGTTTGATAAAAAGTAAAACCTCTCATGACAGTATTTCTTTGTTTAAAACTAAGAGAGTTCAGCCATCGGTAGTCTTGTTCAATCAGGACATATTTCTCCTGAGGCAGGCAAGGGAGGTCAAGTGCAGCAGTGAGACCAAATGCTGCAGTGAGGCCCTTCAGCATCATTTCCCCTTGAATTAAAGGACACTTTTTGATAAGTATTTATTTACAGTCTTAAAAGCCAGGAAAACTATACCCCTGCTTAGACCCTTAGGGTGAACAGACCTTTGACTTTTGAGTCAACTTAATAAGAAGGAACTCATCCCATCAGTACACAAATACAGTACAAGCTATTTTTCTAACACCTTGATTGAATGGGATAAAGTGTGCTAAGCAGGGGGAGCCATGAAAGCAGGAAAAGGCATTTTCACACAATCCAGACTCTCCCTTCTGAGTGATACCGTGATGTTAGTGTTTTAGGACCTATATTTTATGAAAAAAAAAAAAAGGAATGGTGGGTGGAGAGGGTAATTAGAGAGGAGTGTGTGAATGCAGTCACAAATCTGTTTCAACTCATAAAATGTCAAGCAGGGGTCAGCATATAGCAATTCCTGGACTATTAGTGACAACATAGCCATCAGCTTCATTGATAACTAAGAATAATCCAACCAAATGATGAAAACCCCCATCAGAAGTGAACCAACATGTACTGTTTGCTAAGGAGATTCTCTCAAAAGAAAAATGTAGTCGTGTGGAATCTATTGAACGGAGGCAAGCTTCAGAGTTCCTTTTGCAATCCCTAGAATAAGGATATCCTTCTAGAAAGAAGAATTGACCAGAAGGACAAAGGATAGGGTATCCCTTTAAAGAGACAAAAGTCTTAGTATGGTTTGAAGTTATTGAAGCTTATTAAGTCTTTTGGGGCACCCTGTATTCTCCAAAATCTCTCTTTCAGAACGAAAAGTTCACCTGACAGTGTAAGTGCCTCACTTCGAAGTATTTTTTTAATGTTTTCTTCCGTCTGTGGTCACTTTGCGCACACCCTACCAAAAAAGAATTGTCTTTGCTTTCCAATTTACACTGCAAAGTCAGTGCTTTTGTAGGACTTTCATGGGATTTACTTTGCTTCATGAAGCTGAGTTGGAAACCATTTAAGTGGAATAAACTCAAATTTATATATAAGCAAAAGAAAACAACATGGTGAATGAATCACGTGCAATACATTAGCAGCATATAAGTTGGCATAAAGGAAACCCATTGGTGGCTTATTGCACTTAATACCAGGTTGGTTCTCAAGTGGCTCAATAAGCCTGCACATTAGATCTACAATGAACAGTAGCTTGTTTAGATTTATACAAAAAATTTAACAGTCAGCCCAATTGATGGCACAATCTGAACTGGTAATTGGCAAGTAGGGATGATGGTGGGAGGACTGCAGAAAGGATGTATGGAGGGTGTATGTCTTGAAATTTAGCAGACCCTGCCTTGTGATATGAAAACTCCAAAGCATCAGTCATTGGAGAATTAACACATGCCATTTGCCACATCTTGGATGGTAGCAAAAGTATGTTGTGTGCCGGAGGAGGTAGATAATTTTAACATGGAAGAGTCTATGAGAAATTCTCTCAGAATTTTTCTGATCAAACATTTTCATAATGTCCCAGCATAGAAAAAGGTCATTCATTAAGAACTGAAGACAAGCTAGGAACTAAAGAGTTCTAATAGTACCAAACTAAACTGTTTCCCTATTTTAAATATATGTAAATTACATGTGCATATATAATTGTATATATGTGTGTGTTTATGCATACACATATACGTCTGGGTGATTTAGGTTCAAGGACATGCTAAGGTGTATAAGGTGTACCTTATACTTAATTTTGGGAATACTGTATAACAAATATATTACTGATTCAGCTAACAAAGCTTATAATCAATCATTTTGCCTCCACAGAAAACATAGAACATTCACTGCTAGGCTGATCACTTCTCAAGGTCTGCAGGCTTGTGTTTGAAATGTGATGCAAGGTCTTCACTCAAGGACCAACACTTTCATTTCATATGTATGAAAGACATAGAAAAAAAGGCACTGAGCACAGTATAGGTTGTTATAGCTGTAGAAAACAGTAGTGAAATCATTTTTCAAAGGCTTAAAATCCCTTTCACAAGCACACGCTTCATAAATAGCTTATGGCTAACTGATATGCATGGCTAATGCTACTGTCTGATAGTATGCGAGCATGGCTCCATGAGGCAAGAGAAGCATTCTGGAAGGCTAGGTTTCAATAAGAATAATTCTTTCAACTTCATAATTTTAAAGAAAGCAGATACATTAATATACATTTTCTTGATTTCTTTAAATATTAAGATAAGATATTACCTTCTGTACAACCCATTTTATACTTGGGAAGACTCACAGAAATTCAACACACCAAAGCATGCCTGATTCCCATGTCAGAGACACCAACATTCAAGAACTGGAGTGGGTTAGCTCTTTTTGATGCTTAAGAAGTCTGTCTTTGGGAAATACAACTGAAATTTCCTGGAAGGCCAGCCCTCCTGGAATTTAATTCATTTAAATTTAAGCACTGGATCCAAAAATTTGCGCTTCACTTGATTTAGTCTTCTTATTTTTTGCAGTGTTGTTTTAGTGGTGTGTGTGTGTGTGTGTTTCTTTTAAATCAACTGATTTTAGTTTTTTGGGTAAGTGGCAAGATGTGCATGCTTTGGTAGACACAGTCCTTTCCTTTTTTTTGTCTTAAAATCACTTGACAAGAAGATTTAAACCAAGGTGTACAAAATACGCTAGAGAATGGAAGCTTTTGACAACATGTTGATGTACTAGAGGATGAAATGTTGCCTTACCATGAAAATTGAGTTAAACAGCAATGCTCTAGGATCTTCTAATAACTGGATTCTGGAAACGTACTTAAACAGTAATACACAGAAATCCATAAAATAGCATGTGATGAGAGCCGGCACCATGAAGTTACAACAGGTTTCCAATATGGCAAAGCTTGGGACCAGTGACTTCTATAAGAATTTAAAATCTTTGGGTAAAAAAATGAAGGACCAAAACGCACGTCTGGTTCCTGGCCCGAAGCCACGTCCCAGAGAATTGAGGCAAATCAAGTCATGAGGCGTCATTTCGGTTCCTTGGTTATCCCATCACCTGCGCCAGCTCCCTTTTCCCTTCTGTGGCAATAACTTCTTTCTCCATTTGATAATCTGTCCTATTGCACAGGTTCTCCTTAAGTTTGTTGAGCTCATACTCATGGAGGATTTGGATGGTCAGGAACTTCTCCCGTTTGATTCGGGCTTTCACTTCTGATGGGACATCAGGGATCATCCAGGCCACAAAGAATTTGACAATAAAAACAATGTGCTAGAGAAATAATTTAAAAGAAGAGCATTTCAGGATAATCACACAACCAGAGAACTTTAGAGGTCATCTCATCAAATGGCCTTGTT
The DNA here is from genome assembly GCA_028658325.1 of Potorous gilbertii. Taxonomy (NCBI): domain Eukaryota; kingdom Metazoa; phylum Chordata; class Mammalia; order Diprotodontia; family Potoroidae; genus Potorous; species Potorous gilbertii. Next base: position 246,404,848 of record CM053772.1, on the reverse strand, counting down.
TTCAACATGGGCATACTGAGGGCCTAGAGAAATCAATACTTTGCTAACAGGGCAAACAGCTAGAATTTGAATTCAAGACTCCAGGTTCTTGACTCAGTGTTATTTCTATTATACTACCTTCTGTCTTATTGGGATTTATTTGTTATTCACATGAATGTTTTTATAAGAATTTGCTACATTCAAAGAGATTGAACCCCATAAGTACACCGAACTACACATTCAGCAACCCAGCCAACCAGTGACTGAAGTCAATATTCGTTAATAGATGCACTATCTAAACAAAACTGAGCCAAGGAGATTGGAATGGACATCTCACCGCAGAAGTTACTTCGGCACCATAAATGATTTACATAATAATAGAAGAACCAGACAATTATAAGGACAGCTTGTTTCTAAATGTGGGTAGTAAAAATGCAAAGAATTGAAGGAAGCTCAGAGTTGAAAAGAAACACAAACCTCTACCTCTGCCTAGAGAGGGACCAGCTTTAAGTCATTCTCAGTAGTTGGGTCATTGTGGTCAGTACATCCCAACTCATAGACTAATTCCACTATCAATTAAAATGCCAATGGATATTTTGTAAAATTCAATAAAATAATAAAAATTTCCTTGGAAAAAAATCCATGTTAGATTATCAAGAGAAAAGATGAGGGGAAATGATAGTGGAGGAATTCATTGCAGTTGATCTCAAAATATAGCATAAAGGTTCATTGTTTTTCTATTTTATTTATTTTTAAATTAATAATCACTTTTTTCTCTCCATCTCCTTACACCCAATTTAAAAGAAAAGAGAAAACGAAATCTTCTTAAAATATAAAATTATAATATATAAAAATATAAAATAAAAAACACACCCACATAAATCTTACAAAACAAATTTCCTCATCATCTCATGTTCAAAAACATGAAGTCCCCTTTTGAAAATTGAATCAATCCTATCTCTGTCTCTAAGATTATCATGGATGAGAGATTCTAAGTACAATTCTATTTTTAGGGGAAAAGAATTGGAAACTAAGGGGGGAAAGGTGTCAGTCACTCAAGCATTTATTAAGTACTAATATTGTGTTAAGGGCTAGGGATCCAAAAAGAGGCAGAAGACAGTCTCTGCCCTCAAGGAGCTCCCAATTTAATAGGGAGCTCATTATATGAGGGTGCCCATCAATGGGGAAAGATTGAACAAATCATTTTAGAATACTATTGTGCTACAAGAAATTACCAAAGGGATGGGTTGAAAGAAATTTAGTAAGACATACAAATTGATAAAACATAAAGAGCAGGATAGGAGCAGAACAAATTATTACTATTGGAAAAAATGAGCCATTTTGAGACTTTAAAAAACCTCTGATCAACTCAGTGCCATTACAGCTCCAGAGTACTGATAATGGAGAACATCACTCACATCCCGCCAGAAAAAGGATAGGCTCAACATACAGAAGGAGGTATATCTTTCGACATGGCCAATGTAGAAATTGGTTTTACATGACTATGCATATTGTTACAAAGGTTTTGCCATTTTTTCCCAATGGGGAGTGGGGAGGTATATTGAATACTTGTTTATTGAAAAAAAAATAAGATTTCATTTGCAGCTTTGAAAAGTATAGTGAACAATCCTGGGAAGAAGTCTGAACTTCCACCGATTTTTGAATATTAGTGGCTGGTTTGTGGTTCAGTTGTTTTTTTAATCATGTCTGACTCTTTGCGATGCCATTCTGGGGGTTTTCTCAGCAAAGACATTGAAGCGATTTGCCATTTCATTGTTCATTTCATTTTACAGATGAAAAACTGAGGAAAACAAGGTTAAGTGACTTGCCCAGAGTCACACGGCTACTAAGTGCCTGAGGCTAGATTTGAAACTCAGAAAGATGAATCTTTTTGAGTCTAGGCCCAGCACTCTGTCCACTGTGTCACTTACCTACTCTAGGAGAAATGACAATCCACTAAATTCCATGCTTAGATGACTCATCATCAATGGTGGACATTTGTTTACTCAGTGTACCCAAAAATGTGAGTACTTTGACTAAGCAAATCCCTTGGCCTGGTTTTTCCTGAGATCCAACTCTTCTTGCTTCTGACACAAACCCAATAAGGTTCATGATCAGGGCTTTTGCCACATTCTAAGTTCCTTATTAAGATTCCTAAACCAGGAATAAATCAGTTTCTTATAGAATTCTGTAGAGCCAATGTTATCTATGTTTTCTTTTAATTTCTCTCACTATTTAGCAGGGTTTGAAAATACCTGGTGCATGCACGTGTTCATGGTGAGAGAGAGAGAGTGTGTGCACGTGTATGCATGTGTGTGTGTGTGTGTGTGTGTGTGTGTGTGTGTGTGTGTATAAGAGATGGAGGGAGGGAGAAGATACAGAAAAAGAGAGGAACAATAGATGGGAGAAAATAGAAATAGAAAGGCAGATCTAAAGGTAGATAGGGTGATCTGGCTGTAGTAGAGAAGAGGGATAGGGCCAGACTTAGCCTAGGTACAATGCCATCAGACTGGCTACATTAACTGGATTAAGGCACACTATTTTCTAACTAGGTCTAATATATTATCTAGAAAATATAGTTTGAGAAATTAAATCTAATTAACCCCATTTGGGGAGGAAGGGAAACTGGTTAGGTGAGGATTATGCCTCTTCTCACTTTTGCTCAGAGCAGCCCAAGGTTGGAATAGACCAGTGGTGTCAGACTCACATAGAAACAGGGTCCCATAACCCATACATTAGCATCCCTGTAGGCTTCATATTGATTTAGTTTTAAAATGTAATATTGCCTTTGTTTTATTTTTTTATTTTGTTAAATATGTATCAAGTACATTTTAATCTGGTTCAGGAAGCACTCAGGAGTGTTGTGAACTGCAGGTGGTGAGTTGAACACATCTGGACAAAGAATATCAAGGGAGCAAAGCCTCATTGACTCAAAGACCCCAGACTCCCAAGTTCAAATAAGAATTCAAAAAAAGATACAATTTTTGCTAAAAGAAGTAAACATCTTCCTTCAGTGATGACTTAAGCCCTACTACAGTGCCTCAGTAGGGTGTGGAGGTAATCTCGTTTATTTCTTCCTCATACCAGGCCAAAGTTGGCTTGCCTGTAACTCCCACCCATGGTGTGATATAAAGAAGACAGTCCCAACAATGAAGGCATCTTCAAAATAAAAGGGCACTGACTGCCTTCTAAGGCTGGATGAGTACATTTCAGCAACATTGTGTAGAAAAGATTCCTACACTGAATAGGAGACTGCACTAGATGACTTACAATGCTTCTTCCAATTCTATGATAGTTTATGGAAGCACCATGTGTGAGAACATATCAGTTTGGGTTTTTGTTCAGGTTCGATCTAAACTCAAGGACCCCTGAGTTCTTCTCCAATTTTGAGATGATTCTTTGACAGTCTATCCCTCCCCTGAGCCTTTCTCCAGGCTTCACACCCCACTCCACCCCACTCCTTTAGCCATTCCAACTAAGATATGATTTCTATACCCTTCCCCATCCTGGCTGTTCCCCTTTGGATACAATCTGGTTTGAGGGACTCTCATCTCATTTTCCATCCATCCTTCCTATGTCTCCTATTTAAATCCTACTTATCCTTCAAAGTCTAGCTCAGACCCACATCCATGAAGCCTTTCTTGACTACTCCACAAAGAATTTGGAAGTTGGAGGTACCTTAGAAGCCATTTAGTCAAGCCCACTCTTGATTAAGAATTCCCTCCACAACATTTCCAACTAGCAGTCATTCTACTTCCACAGGAAGATTTCTACTGACGGTAAACCCATTATGTCCCAAAACAACTCATTCCATTCGTGGATAGTTTTGTTATTAAAAAGAATTTACAACTAGACTTGATCTACTCCTGTGTTTCTCCTCTCCAGTGCTCATAATCCTGCTCTTGGAGATCAATTAGAACAAATTTACCTCCTCCTCCCCATAATAACACTTCAAATACTTCAGGACAACTACTATGCTTTCCGGAAGCAAGAACTAGGAGTTCCACCTCTGCATCTTGAACAACAATAATGAATTCAGGAATTCCTGTTGTCAGAGGCTTCCTAGATAACTGTTTTCACGTCACCAATTATTTTCTTCAATATGCTTCCTGTTTCAGAAACATATAGAGAAATGCCAGTTATGTCTGAAGCAGAAGACCTGATTATAAGAGAGGCAACGAAAGGAAGGGGTAGATAAAAGAAAGACTTACTTCCATGATAATGATGAAGGCCATCTTGGCAGCAAGGATGTGCCAGAACTGCATAGTGTGTAAGTATTTCTTTTCATGGTCAGGGGGATAGCGGTAATCCCTATACCTACATTGGGGAAAGAAACATAGCCATGAGCTGCAGATTTTCTCATTGATCAGGAAGTGGCCGATGGTATACATGTGTGAGCATTTGTGGGGATTCATGGCATCATAGATTTAGAGTGGGAATGGACCTCAGAGGCCATCTCATCTAATTCTCTCATTTTACAAATTATAGTCCCAGGGGATATAGTGACTTGCCTAAGGTCAAGCAGGTAATAAGTAGCAGAGGTCTTGAAGTCTGGTCCTTGGAGTCCAAATATAGTGATATCATCACTGTATCACAATGCTTAACAATATTATAAAATACTTAGCATAGCCTGATATGTATGGTGCTTCATAAAGTCTTATTTCTCTCAGTTGCCCCATCTTAGATGAGGATAATTTTGTGGTTTGTCAGTCATTTTTCAGTCATGTCCAATCCACTGTGACCTCATTTGGGGTTGGAGTGGTTTTCCATTTCCTTCTCCAGATCATTTTACAGATGAAGAAATTGAGGTAAACAGGGTTAAGTGAATTAATTGCCCAGGGTCACAGAGCTAGTGGCCAGGTTTGAAGAAGAATTTTCCTGATTCCAAGCCCATTGCTCTATGCACTGCACCACCTAGATGCCCTTCGATGAGGATGAGAATACCTCCATTTCTACCTTATCAGTTTATTGTGTGGCTCAAATGAGACAATGTATAGAAGATATTTTGCAAACTTAAAAGCACCGTACAAATACCAGTTACTATTTTATGTGGTATAACAGATAGACTACTAGCCATGGAATCAGGAAGCTATGTCCTGTCTCTGACAATCTCAGACAATCTCACTGTCTCAGTCAACTCTCTAAGAATGTGAGTAAATCTGCTTCTCTGTGGAGAGCTTCTATCCCCATCCAGAGATTTCACACCAGGAATTCTTTCACTGGATTAAATCACCAAAGTCAGAATCACCATCACCATTATTAACATCATCAATCATCATTAGGGAGCTTCCTGCTCTCGTGATTCTTGACATTCACAAGAATCACAGATAGAGGTAAGAGGAGATGTGGCCCTTGTTTTGTCCAAACTTGCCATCTGATAGAGGAACACTGAGCCTCACAGTTTCTATGATTACTCCAGGTTTACATCCATTTAGTGGGGGCAGAGCCAAGATTAGAACCCCTACTTTTGGCCTCCCAGTCGAGGTCTATTTCCACTCTACCCTATGATCACTTAGGTTTCCTAAACTGGTCTGGGATAATGATATTAGGAGATTCCATATAAAGAAGATGAATAAACCAGATACCTGCAAGTGGTGAATGTACCCGGACTTGCCCCAGGTTCACGTGGAAAATCAGAGATCTGGAACACGGAAAGGCTGTTGTTAATGTATCCAGACATGGGGGAATTTTGGTCAGTTGAGTAAGCATAGTAGTAAACTAGCCGGGGAATCATGTCCGATGTGAAGGCGACAATGAAGGCCTGAAACCAATGAGGAAATACAAGTGAGTTATCAAAGCACATTGTAAGCTTTTGATCTCATCAGCCATACTTTTCCAAACACAATAAGAATGTGGTAAGAGAGTTCCTTATTATTTGAGAGTCATACCACAGGTAGAGTCCAGGGCATGATGTGCTTCATGTCAAATGACATCCCCTGTTTTTACTGTTTGAAGAAGTCAACCTTCCTTAGATCATGGAAATCTAAGAGCATTGTTGTTATCCTTATTCCTTGACACCAGTGTTATGAAATGGCCTACGAGGATTAGGTTTATCATTGCTACTGATCACCTTTGTTGGTTAAAAGTGGAAGCAGGGTATGATTCATAGGGGTAGGCTGGAGGCCGTGTAGAAGTGGATCTATTCCCTCAATGGTTGGGCAAGATCATATGGAAAAGTAGAAACGCACATGGGAACACTCATTCCACATTTCATCATGCTTAGGAGGGAAGCAGATAGATGAGACAATGGAAAGAGTACTGGACCTGGAGTCGAGAGAACTTCAGTTCAAATATATTCTCATTAGCTGCTTGAATCTGGGCAAGTTCCTTAACCTTTACCCATCTCAGTATCATCATTTGTAAAACGAGGACAAAAATAAGACACTGGTTGAATTGGGATTGGAATTAATCCCCCCCACACATAAAGATATCACACACACACATGCACACATGTGCGCACGCACACACACACACACACACACACACACACACACACACACACACACACACACACCCCAAACACACTCCCATAATACCCGCCAGGGCTGTTGCAAGGAAGGAAGTTGTAATGCATAGCTTAGGTAGTTGGGGTTAACTTTGAGTTAACTGCAAAATAACATCACAGATACCCATTCTCATCTTGAACAGCTCTCATTCTTACAATATTTTGCCTAAAGTAGAGCCTAAATCTGTAACTACAACTTCCATCACTCCTTTTGCTCTTTGAAATAGACAAAAATTGAAGTGATTTGGTGAGAGGGGTCCCAGACACCACATCTCTTTTCCTAGAAGGCTCTGAAATAGTAGGACCAGGGATCTTCTAGGATGAGACATTGCTCTCAGCAGATCCAGAGGCAAGATTCAAATGCACACAATTGATTTTCTAATGTCATATTCTTGGGAAATAAACTTCCCACCCAGAAAATCAATGAGAACAGTCAACTTACATTAGTAACAACAGATAGAACAGCCATGCCATTAAGAATTTCTTGCCACACTCCTATGCTATGGGCCTTGGCAGCCACAGGCCTCCTGTACTGGGTGGTCAGTTTCCAAGAATCAACTCGGATTTCCAAAATGTTGTTCATAAGAGCAAGAAGAGGAGCCAAAGGAAAGGAGGCCACAAACAGTGTGATGAAGCCAAACTGGATGACTGTAAAAAAAAGAAAATCAGAAACACCAACTTCAGTTCACAAACATTTGCTATTGCTGTATTCAAGCCACTCTGTCAGCCTCTAAAGATGCAAAGACAGGGTACTCCCTGCTCTTTCAGAATTTATAGTCTCAAATTCTTATATTCTATTGACTTGAGGTGCATTGGAGTACACACTCCCCAGCCACTACTATATCAACAGTCTAGACTATTGTCTAGTCAATAGACTAGAGTCTTTAAGTAACAGTAGACTTGCTGCAAACACCTTGTCAAGAAATCACTCCCTAATCAAGGCCTATTTCCCTACTACCTACAAACATGCCCATGTGTCCTGTAAGCGCAAAACAATACTCACTTGATCTCTATCCCAGCTCACTAGCTTAAATTCTAATGCCTTCCCTCAGTTGGTTGGTCACATATAAAGTTTATACATAGTTGTGTACAAATGTTGTCTTCCCCAACATATTGTGAGCTCCTTGAGGGGAGGGAACCTAATTTTGCCTTTCTTTGTATTTCGAGCACTTAGCCCAGCACATGGCACAAATAATAACTGTTTCATAAATGTTGATTGACTGACTGAATGGTACAGTTCATAGAGAAAGAGTGGGAAGGGACCATTAAGCTGAACTCTCTCATTTTAAATGTGTGGAAACTGAGGTAGAGGAGCAAAAAATGACTTGCATAAGTGGCAGAAATACTCGTACCACCCATGTCTACTAAATTTCACTTCAAGGAAAGAAATTATCAAGAAAAGTTGTTCTTAACCTGGGTGGTCCACAAACTGGATAGGTAAAAAACTACTCCTTTATTTTTTATTAACCTGTAACTGAAATTTAGCACTTTCTTCAAACGTTTAAAAACACATTTAATACCACTACTAGGTCTGTATCCCAAAGAGATTAAAAAAAAGGAAAAGGACCTATACATACAAAAATATTTGTAGCAGCTTTTTTGGGGTGGCAAAGAAATGGAAATCGAGGAAATGCTCATCATTTGGACAATGGTTGAACAAGTTGTAGCATATGATCGTGAGTACTGTGCTATGGGAAATGATGAGGTGGATGGTTTCAGAAAAAGAAGGCAAGGCCTATATGAATTCATGCAAAGTGAAGTGAGAAGCACCAGGGATCTTTGTGCAAGTATCAGCAATGTTGTAATGATGATCAACTCTGAAAGACTTAGCTACTCTGATGAATACAAGAATCCAAGACGATTCCAAAGAACTCATGATGAAGAAATACTATCTACCCTCAGAGAAAGAATTGAATTTTGAGTGCAAATTCAAGTATAATTTTCTCATTTTAATTTGCTTGCTTTTTAAAAATACGGAAGTGGGTCTTGCATAATTCTACATGTATAATTAATATCATATTGCTTGCCTTCTCAGTGGGAAGGTTAGAAGGTGGACAAGGAGAGAATTTGGAGATCAAAATTACAAAAAGAAAGGAATGTTGCAAAATAAGTAATCATTCAAGGAATGTATCCATAGGCTTTATCAGACTGAGAAAGGATGAGTCCATGACACTGAAAACGTTTAAGAATCCCTGATATCAAGGAAGCAGGAGGCAATTCTGTATACACAAGGAAGGATATACCTTTTTACAGGAAAAGGAAATTATGTGTCCAAGCTAGGCCCCAGAGCAAAGCTGAGAAAGTAAAACTCCCTTCTTTTGCTGGAGAGATGGATGTGGAGTACATGTGATATGTGATGGCATGGTTGAAATGTGAGCTGGTTTTGCTGAATTAAAAAACAAAAATCTCTGAACAAAGGAAGGCTCCCTAGGTAAGGGAGGAATATGTGGAAATGAATGTGATGTGAAAACAAGAGGCAGTAATAAAACTTTTTAAGAAAGGCTATCATGCCCCTGAGAGACTGAACAAATTTTACAAAATGATAGTCTCTTTCTACCAGGAACCAGGAACCAAGGCCTATGTGGCCTATTGGCCACACTAAGGCTTGGCTTCTTTTCCGCTTGAGGGCCTTAATTCCAAATGGAAACCCTCAGGAATCGAGGGTTCCTGACTTCAATGAGAAAGAAAAATGGAAGGATACTTAAGGGAGGGAGAAGAATTGGTCGCTTGTCCTTTGTTGCCTATGAAGACCATGCCATCAGAGAAATGATGACATGACTTGTACTTGACTTTGTTTTGAGTGAGGGAGGGCTGTGCAGGTCACCAGCCTCACTTCTCCTCCTGAGACATCTGGATCCAGTGACCAGATATTCATCAGAATGACTGGAGATGGCCCAGGATGTAATGGGAGACCTTGGCCCTTTTAGGTCAAGGTCTATTCAGGTACTCACTTAGGATGAAATAATGCCCATTCGGTGAACAGGTTTGTCTAAGAAATAGTCAGGGGATGGCCCCTGTAATGAGGCAGAGAAAAATAACTACATCAGGCTGGGAGGAAACAGCAACAGTTGCTAATATAATCAAGGAGAATGCCCCTGGATTTGGAGTCAGAGGACCCCACTTTGAATAGCAACTCTGCTACTTACTTCCTGTGTAAAGTAGCACAAGTCACAAGTTCTAGCTGCCTCAGTTTCCTTATCTGTAGAACGGGTTTGAATTAAATGCCCCCTAAGGTACCATCTCAGGTTCCATGACTGTAATTTAAGTACTGATGATTCCTTCCCAGTCTCCTTTCCCTAGGGGTAGCCCTTTCTTTATGGTTGTCCCAAGTTTACCTCATGGGATCTGGATTTAGAGATGGAAGGATTTTCAAAAATCACCTAATCCAACTTCCTCATTTTTTAGATGAGGAAACTGAGGCCCAGGAAGGCTATATGATTTCTCAAGCTCTCACAAATAAATCCCAAGGTGGGATTCAAATCCAGGTTTTCCTTATGTCTCCATATTTTTTCATAATTTCATCCTGTGGTAAAGTGAGAGGATTGGACTAGATGATCTTTACGGATACCTTCCATCTATGATCCCTCCTCAGATTTTATGAAGTGCCCCTAGGTACCCTCAGAAACTAGTGAAGCAAGTTCCTGGTCAGTCAGTCACTTCTTGTCATGATGTGAGGGCACCGACCATGGCCCTTTCTAGTTTTCATCTTCTGATTCTGAATGTTTTCCCTGCTATCTCCCATGTCGGGAACTCTCTCCCTTCTCATCTCCACTCCCTAGCTTCCCTGGCTTCCTTCAAATTTCAGCTAAAGTGCCATCTTCTATGAGAAGATTTTCTTGGTTTTCTTTAATGTTATTTCCTTTCCTGTGTGATTATCTCCAGTTTATCCTCTGTTGATCTAATTTTTACATAGTTGCTTGCATTTAGTTTCCCTTAAACTGGATCACAAGATCCTTCCTTGAGAATAAGTCCTGCCTTTTCCTCTCTTTGTATCGTCAGCATTTGGCATATACTAGGCACTTAGTAAATAGTGGTTAACTGCTAAATATGCTAGTTGGCTGATTATACACCAAAAAGTGAGGATTCTCTACTTGACTATCTCCTTTGGCTCCCTCTGCTGGAAGGCTCTGAGCACCAACAAACTCAACATACCTCAACAGGGGTGACTAAGTATGGTGACACAGAGCTTACTATTACTTTTCAGTTTGGGGATTAATGGCTTTTAATTTTTTTGCCCACTGTTTCTTTAAACTATTAGACTTCATTCTTTAACGTATGCCATAACAAGTGGGTGACAAGTCCAATGCTTAGCAGAGTGCTCAGCACAATAGGAGCTTCTTAATAAATATTTATTGATTGACTAAATTAGTGATAAATAGGTTCTTCAAGAAAGCAGCTAAAGAGAGCTTACCCATTTCTAAGTACTCATAGAACAGCCCCAGGGGCCCAAAACTCTGAAGAGCGTGATCCTGTTCCCAACGACTGTACAATTTCTCAGAGTTGGTCCTTGCTCTCCGGCGTCTCCACCAGTTCCAAATCCAACTGTGAGAAGAAATGAAAAGGATGGGTTAAAATAAAACAAGAGGTGGATGGAGTCACTGAATGCTGGAGTTTGAAGGAAACTTGTGTGTCACCAGTCCAATAGCTATAGCTTTTTTGGAAACTGATGGTGCAACTAAAGGCCAGAAAGTATAACTGATTTTTTCCACCATGATCAGCTTCAAGTAATATAAAGATTGCTTTATCTAGATTCAAGACTACCTGGGTTCCTAGCCTGCCTCTGACCCTTACTAGTTGTGTGAGTATGGGCAAATCCCAACCTTTCAGAGCACCAGTTTCCTCATTAGTAACACATGTAGTGGCTCATCTCAGAGGGTTATGAGCTTCACATGAGATCATGCATCTAAAGCGCTTTTCAAACTTCACATTTCTACGGAAGAATCAATTATTACCACTACCACCACTACTACTACTACTACCACTACTACTACTACTAGCCAGAAGCAGAATTATGGCTAAAACTCAGTTCTTTTATATCTCCAACTGTCACCTTGGAAGCAGATCTCCAGTGGAATGACTCAGGGTTCATAGTTGGTTCTGAGCTGTTTAATGTTTTGAACCCTGACTTGGACAAAGGAATGGATTCCATACTTATCAAATTCCCAGGAGAAACACATCTGGAAGGATAGTTAATGCACTGAGTGACAGATTCAGAACACAAACAGATCTTGACACACCATAGCAGTAGGTGGAATCTAATAGGCTGAAATTCACTAGTTTTAACAAAGATCATACTTGGATTCCAAAAAATCCATTTCCCAAATATAAACAGAGAGGGATGGGTAGCTGGCTCCTTGCATGAAAAGTCTTTTGGAATTTTAATGGACCGAAAGCTCAATATGAATCAATAGTGTGAGGTAGCAGCCAAACACACAATCTAATCTTAGACTATGTTAAGAGTCAGAGGCTCCAGAAATCAGGAGGTGAAGGTCCTCAGGTACCTTGGTCAGGTAAAATTAATTTGGGTTCATTTTGAGGGGCATTAAGTAGGATGGACACTAAAAAGCATACGGAGATGGGCAGCAGATTGGTGGAAGGTTTTGATTCCTTCCTTCCTTCCTCAACTGGAGTTAATGACTTGTCTAGGGTCATATAGCTAGTAAGTGTGTCAGACTAGATTCAAACTCAGACCTTCCTGACTCTAGGGCCCGTGCTCTATCCATTACACTATCTAGCTGTCCCAAGTCCATTTCCAATGAAAAATGATTGATGTGCCAAAGGACTGAAGGGGACATGGTGGATGCATTCTAATCCTATTTTAGAGGCAGCTATGTGGAAAGGGGATTAAACTTGCTTGACTTGGTTAAAGAGAGCAAAACCAAGCGCAAAGGATAGACATTAAAAAGAGGGAAATTTAGACTTGATGATCAGAAAATCTTCCTAATAACTAGAGCTAACTAAAATTGGAAGAGGTTTCCTTAGGAGGTTGTGGTCTATCCCCTCATTGCAGTACCTCACGCCAAAGCACATTTAGGGTTAGCAAGTCTCTTTATAGCAGACATTGTCTTTCAGGTATGATTTGGCTGAAAGGCCTCCAAAGTCCAAGTCCTTTTGTTTTGCTATTCTCTCACTTTTGCTAAGGCTTTTTGAATTCGGATGCCCGAGAAAGGGAAGCAAGGTGAAGCAGTGGAGAGAGTGGAGTCAAGATGTCTCCTCTTCCTGAGTTCAAATCTGGCCTCAGGCACTTACTAGCTATGTGATCCTCGGCAAATTACTTAATCCTGTTTGCCTCTGTTTCCTCATCTGTAAAATGAGCTGGAGAAGAAAATAGCAAACCACTCTTTGTCAAGAAAGCTTCAAATCAGGTCACAAAGACTCAGACACGAATGAAATGAATAAACAACAAGAGAAGGGAATGTGCCAGACTAGAAGACAACAAGGGATTATGGAGATATATGTGTGTGTATGTGTATATACATATGTATATATGCATATATGTATGTGTACATATATGTTTATATCTACAGTTACATCCATAGCTATCTATCTATACTGCTTTAAAGTCTGCCTTCATTATGGCACAACAGCTCTAAGAGGTAGATATCACTATACTAGTTGTATAGAGGGGGAAATCTGAGACTCTCAGAGATCAAGAGATTTTTCCACAATCACATAACCTGTAGGTGGCACAAGTGGGATTCCCAACTCCAAGCTCTTGGTATAACCCCACTTTAACAATGTAAACATCAGCTGTTAACATTATAACCGAGGGAGGATTTCTTCTTTTCTCATCTAATTCTTAGCTGTGAATAAAATGGCAACATTTCCTTCCCCACTGGTTCTTCCCCCTTCATATCACTTCTGCTATACTTCCCAGCTAAAAATAAGTTGTCTTTACAAAGACATTGTAGTCAGTGGTTTTCCAATCCAAGCAGCACTCAAGTAGCACAAATTAGCAAGATTTCTCTTGCTTGGTGAGATCTCCTAATGAGAGGCAGTGAAGTCTTCCTTCCTCCCACATCCGTCAGGCTAACAGGTATGCCTGGCTAAGTCTGTGTTATCTTACTATGTCAGGGAATATTTGGTTTACAGACGAGGTTTTTACTGGTTCAAATCTCTGTTGTGGAAGTAAGCCTGCTATCCTCCTCAAGGGAGCTTACATGTTTTGGCCTTCCAAATGGATCAAGGAGCTCTCCTTATGACCTTAAAGCTCGGTGTAAATGACATATGGTTATTATTAGATGGGGAACTCCCAAGTAATACATACGGCAGAATGGCTTCCTGGATATTGCCCCAGATCTGCTTTCCAGCCATGATGATGGTGAGCTGTGTTGTCAGTTCTATGAGGCAACCTGCTGGATCACACTGGACATAGGCAAAGGAAAGAAGCGACAAAGGAACAGTGAGAGGTATAGGCTTTCTAATCTTTCCCCTCAAGAGTGGAAAAGAAACAAAAGCCTTGACCAAAGTATTTGAACACCAACCAACTATGAACAGTATAACTTGCCATTTGGAGGGCTGGGGTATGTGAGTGTGGGAGAGGAGAAGTGTGTCAGATGTCTTCTAAGATGTGATTGGCCATTAAAAGACAACAAAAATTTATTAAACACCTACTGTTTCCAAGATATTGTGCTGGGGACATTTAAAAAACGACATAATCTCTATGGGAAAAGACAAAGTGGAGACCCAGACAAAGTAGCCTAGGAAAACTTGAGGGGACGGGATTTATGTCAGATCTCAGAGGGTAAAGAACCCACCATTGTGCTGATCACATATTGGGTACTCAGTATGGCACCACATTCCTCTTCAAGAATGAAGGACAAACCACAACTTAGTATAATGCCAGTGGCTCAAAGGGGACCTTTCTCTGAAAAACAATCCTACCTCTTCATTCCTCCATTTGCTGAACATGTATGTGTAGTCTCCTGGGTAGCCCACAAACTTCCCTTTAAAGAAAGCTACGTAAAAACATGACGAGTAATAGTTGACAAATTGAAACAGGAACATTTTCATTGTGAGCCTGTTCTCATATTCCAAGTGGGTTCGAGGAATTTCTGAAAGATCAAAAACACAGAATGTTAATGATGAAGACCATATTGTCTCTCCCCAAGAACCAGTACTCACCATGCATCCAATTAGGATGCATGTCCATGCCTAAGATATAACCAACCTGCATGGTACAGTGCAATGAAGTCTTGCTTCAGGAGTCAAAGGAACCAGATTCAGATCTTGCCTGTGACCCCCTATATGACCTTAAATAAGTCCACCATGGAGGATCCCTCATGATTAACTTCCACAGATCTCAGTTTCCTTGTCTACAAAGTGAGGAAGTCAGATTGGATTATCTCTGAGGTCCCTTCTATCTCTCTACCTGCGTTCTTCTAACATTGGGTCTTTACTCTATAAAGTGGGATTACCTAAGCATTTACTCACAAGCCTTATACCTAGATCAACTGAGATCTGTTACTTTAGTCTCTTGTCTAGCATGCACATGGTTGGTTTAGACTTCAAGGATATAAGCAGGAGGAGGAAGGAAGGAAGGAAGCAAGGAAGGAAGGAAGTAGGGAAGGAAGAAAGGAAGGGAGGGAGGAAGGGAGGAAGATATGAAGGAAAGAAAAACTGACATATTATGGAACCCTTTTATTTGGGACTTCTCAACACAATTATTTTGTTTATGAATGTGTGACATGACACTTGAAAAAGTCGTACAACTAGAGTTTTGCGTGAGACTTGCCCACCAAGGTCAGTCTTGTGAGAGCAGGCTGGAGAAATCCCTAGAATTCTAGCTTCCATTAAACAGTTCCCAGTAGAAAAAGTCCTTCAGTTTAAAGGAGAGAAAGAAAGATCATTGCTACTCCTGATCTGCCTCCAAATTTATGTTTATCATAGAATAATCCAGTCCACACAACAGAGCTCTTTGCTCTCTCTCTTCATAAGATGGTATTAATAAGATGAATCATTAGAAAAGAAGGTAGAAGTTTTACCAAAAGGATTTGTCTTTCCTACAAAGACAGTAGAAGTAGATGGCTTCTAAGGTACTTCCTAGCTCTGTATCCATGATCCTAAGATTCCTAAGGTCCCTTCCAGACTAATGATCTTCTCTGTCCAGAGCTCTTAAACCTTTTTGTGTCCTAGACTTCTTTAGTAGGCTGATGAAGATGATGTACCCCCTTCTCAGCAGAGTATTTATTAATGCATAAAATAACAAGCATAAGGTTATAAAGTAACTATAAATAATATAAATATAAAATATAAAACAAAATATAAAAATAAACCTAAATAAATAAGCAAAAATAAATATAAAATAAACCAATTATATTGACATACAGTTATAAACATTTTTAAAAGCATAATTTCACAATTTTTATCCAGTATTTGGTGTTTCTTTCCTTGCCTTCTGGGTGCTCTCTCCTTTTCAGAGGAGACTAGATTTCATCAATACCAAAGGGTAACTCATCATATTGTTTTTCCCCTTTACTCATCAGATGTACATACATACATGCATGTGTATGTAAAATGGAATTTCATGCTCTAAAATAAAACCAGGGCAAGGAACAACTCTTTCCAATGAAAATATCTGATTTAAGACATGTTAGATTCCCTTCTTACCACAAGAGGGCAACAGAGATTCAGTCAAACTGATGACAGGTCTGTTCTATTAATTCCCTTTTTTGAAGCTAATTCTATAGGGTTAATGTCTTTTCACAGACTCTGAATTAGTGCTTCCTATTAACATAAAAGCATATACCATAATATGTTCTAGTAGTGAACCTCCTAATTTTAGTGCAATTTAACTGCACTTCAATTAGAAAATGACAAACTGAATTTATTTAAGTACATCTCATTTAAACAAGCTGTGTGTTGTGGCTGGTAATTGTTGTTTTTTAAAAGCAGTTGATTTGCTCTGATTGCCCTTTTATTGGATGATAGAGCATGAGAGGTTGCAATAAGAAAATAAAACCTTTCCTGTTGGGAAAACAATAGGGCAGAAGAGATTTGAACTTCGGGGACACTTGCCATTTAATTAGATTGGAGTTGCTTCATCACGAAGTGTGTAATAAATAAGCATCATTTACTTAATCTCAGATTGTCTTGGAGGGGATCGCCTGAGGTAAGGAGTAGCATGGGCAGAGAGAACTTGATTTAGAGTTGAAAAGGACTTCAAAGTTCACCCAGTCCAAACCCCCTCACTTTAGAGATGAGACAACAGGCCCAGGAGGTTGAAGTGACATTCAAAGTTATAAAGTTAGTAGGGTCAAAGCTGAGACTGGCAATCAATGTTTCCTTCTGACTCATCTGTCAAATAAGTAAGATCATGATCTTAGCTTAGAAAGATAATATGTAACTACAGGATTGCCATTCTGTACTTTTATACTGAGTCAAGACCCCTGAAAAGGAAAGAAGAGTACTCTAGATTCTCAGAATGGCATGGCCAAGGGAGAAGGAGTGAGAGCTGGTATAGTCAGCTAGGTGGCAAAGTAGGTACAGTGCGGGTGTCAAGTCAGTAAATCGTGAGTTCAAATATGGCCTCAGATGCTTATTAGCTGGGTGGACCATGGAGAAGTCACTTAACCACTATCTGCCTCAGCTATAAACTGGGAATATTAGCACCTTCTTCTCAGGGCTACTGTGGGGATCAAATGAGATAATGCTAGTAAAAGGCAATTCCTGACCCCTTAGTAGGTGCATAATATATGTTTAGTCTTTTCTCTCTCTCTGCTTCCCCCATTATTTAGGAGAATAAGATTTGCTCTTCTAGTTTTTCTGGATCAGAAGCTTTCTAAAGAACCTCACTAATTGTAGTAGCATGCTCTTCCCTCCCTCCTTCTAAAAGAAAGAAAAAAAAACCAGAGTTTTTAAGGGGGAACCATATGGTTTATGTAACCTTCAACAAGTTTTTGACTGGGTCAGTAAAACAGCAGGTCTACAGGAAATTTACTTGGTTCTGTCTTTCCTTTCTACCCTTCGTTCTTCTTTCTGTGGAATCCTTGTTTATTAGAGAATGGGTTCTTTGGGTTGACACTGTCCAGGCTATAGGATGACTTCGGAGATGAAAAGGCTCCACACATGAAGGGTTTAACCACTAAACTTGGCCTTGGATACAACTTGGATCCAAGACATTTAATATGAGAGACATAAATGATCATAGGCCAACTCTTACAAGTATCAGAAAGTTAACAATGGTGAAGTGATTTGTCCAATGTCTTACATGTAGTTTGAGTGGCAAAGATAGGATGCTGAGTCCTGGCATTCAGACCAGTGCTCTTTCCCCTTCTCCATTTGACCTCAGCCTTATGCCAAATATCCTCATCGGTAAGTATGAATGCCATCAATTCAGTATGTCGAATATTTGCTGAAAGTCACTTTGGAACACACTAAGAGTTAAATTCTACGAAAATTCAAAGAGATTCTGCTAACATTTTACCTTTAAGTTATTAGTTTAAAGTTAAAGGAATCTCTTAAAATAGCAAAGGATGAGAAACACGGAATGCTTGAAATCCATGCCACCAGAGGAATACTCATACTGAGATCAGGGATCCATTGAAGTACTGAAATAGAATTCTTTCTTTCCTTTCAACATTCCACCTTTCTGAAACTAAGCTATATAAGAAGTCAATTTCCTTCAGTCATTGACCATATGCTAATATTATCACCATGTCATCATGACATCATCACCATGCCATCCGCTCAAACTGGTGTTACCTCCAGATACCCACCTCAACTCAGAATATCTTCATGTTTTAAAATTAATATCCCGTTGATCTAAGTCAGTTGTCTCTTTGGTCTGCCCCATTTTCCCTTTTTGTAAAACTGGCTTGGGATATTCAAAGGAATTTAAAATCTAGTCTGACTCCTGATTAATTCCCATGTCAGTTTCCTTATTGTTCAAATGAACAATAAGACTGCTCAGGAAGAATGGCACAATGGATATTGCTGGTCTTAGACTTAGGGGGACCAGGGTTCCAACTGCAGCTCTAATGTTTATTAGATGTAGGACCCTGGGCAAGTCACTTAACTTCACAAAGTCTCAGTTTCCTCATGTTTAAAATGAAGGGCTTGGACTTAGCGACTTTTAAGGGTTCCATGCAAGGTTCCACTAAGTCTATTGTCTAATGTTCATGGATTTTTAGGGAGAAAAATCATGTCATTTGGCTGTAATGGAAAATTATGGTGATGTAAGATATGACATAGTTGGAGATCTCAAGAGAAACACAGGAGAGGAGAGAAAGCGTAACCAAAAGGATTGTCAATAAATGGGAATGATCACGTAAATAAAAATAAATTAGAAGACACCAGAGCTCAGATTAAATGCAATGTTCAGTCTTAATTCTAAGAAGACTGATGATTCCTTCCCTCTTCTTCATAGTAAGGAGGATATAGGTACAGAATGTTGAATTTCTCAGAAGACATGGCCACTACTTTGGGTGAATTGACTGTTCTGTTGTGCTTTTTAAAAGGGAAATGGCTTATGGATTGGATGGGAAAAGGATACTGTAAAGTGACTGATATAAAATACAAAAAACAAATTTTTTTAAAAACAATTGAGATACAAGTTTGGTGAATTAAATAAGTGATCGATCTGGATCTCATACATACACACACACACACACACACACACACACACACACACACACACACACGTGCATGCACATTTTCTTTTATGTATGGCCTATGAACTGCCTGTGAAGGCAAGTCCCTCAAAGAGCCCCAAGGACATTTTAGTTAATATAACCTCCCAAGATAACAACTGTGAAGATAGAATTAGTAATTACTTACTCATTTGGATGAATGCTTTGGTATTATTATTTTTTAAAAAACTGTTCCAATGACCCTAAAGCCATAACTTATTTTGGGGTGTAGTATATCTGATTCTGCCTCATTTTGGCTTTAAAGGTCTAGAGTTTATCAAACCACAGATCTAGAGTTGGAATGGTCCTTAGAGAGCATCTGATACAACTCTCTTATTTTACAGATGAGAAAAATGAAGTTCAGGCAGGTGAGGCAATTTGCCCAACACTGCATAGGATTTAGGAGTCAGAGGCAAGATCTGAATCCAGATCATTTAATTCCAGAACCAGATTTTTCTACTCTATCTTGCAGAACCTCAGTAGCAGTTGCACTTATGAATTCTCCCCGGCGATTACAGCAGCTTACCCATATCTGTGATCCAGACGGCTATCCTCTCATACAAGAAATTCAGGATCATGATGATGACAAAGTTCAAACAGGATGCAGTGACTGATGTGGCCAACTGGGGTGTCAGCAGACTGCTGATGGGCTGGAGACTTTCTGTATTCTCCATCAAGCTTGCAAATGCCGCGTAGACTGACAGGCGGTACACAATTACTGCTATCATACTGGCTATAATCAGAGAGATCTATGGGAAGGGCAAGTATTGAGAACTTATGACCTCAGGTCTTGGAGCTGCATTCTCATCCTGAGTGGGGAACTCCCCAGACCTGTGTAGTACACTGGTCACTTCTCATTTTAAATCAGTCAATGTAACAGGCCTAACATGCAAAGGACACCACCAAATCAGTCTCCTTTCCTATTGCTAGAACATAGATATTAAGAAAATATCACATATACAGGTATTACTGCATCTAACAAAGTTCTAGTGAAAAATGTTTTCAAGATTCCCTAAGGCAAAGTAGGGGTGTGTCTCCTCTGGCTGCTATGAAGAGCAGGTTTGTTGGAGTCTTTCTTGAGCGTAGGGAATTCCCAGTGTGGATGCCCCTTCCTGAGTGAGCTGCAGACCAAGAATTCTATTGACAGCCTTTATGTAACTTACACAGGAGCTGAAGTGACTTGCCCCAGGATCACAGAGCCATTTTTTTGTCATATGTAGATCTTGATTTAATTCAGGACTTCTTGAGTTCAGGCCTTCTATATCCATCCTGGAAATAACAGCTATAGAATTCTCATTTTCCAATCCTTCTCTCTATTATTAGGCAGCCAGAAGTTATTATCTACAGTGGTATGACATGGAAGGGACTTCTTTCTAGGAAAGGTTTCATGTATGTCCAGAGTGACCAATTCTGTGGCTTGCATCATTTAACTTAAAACGCAACAATAAATTTTGAGGGTTGAGGGATAGACTTTGCTCCTATGATCGAAATATCTGTGATATAACCGTTTTATACAAATCTGCCTAAAATTGGGTCTGATTAGATAAGAATTGGAAATGGGAAGCAGGACAACAGTGGTAGATTACCACGTGAACCCTCCCAAGGGGAAGGTCCTGTGGTGCTAAGGGACACACTATGGCGTTGTCTCCTCCTTTGGGCTGGTAATAGCTTTGGAAGGAAATGCTCCACATTATCAATCCAAAGGGAAAGGAAAGTCAGCAACTGAAAAAGCCAATGCTGAAGGTCACAGGGTAGGGACTTACCACAACAGGTCAAACCGAACCTGTACTAGATAGTGAATTGTTTGTGATTTCCTCCATGAAGAAAGAGAGCAGCTTCAACTTTTCAACTTGGAATCTTAATGAGGTCTTTAGGACTAAGAAGGTAAGTGACTGTCCATTGGCACTCAGCAAGGATGTATGATGAGGCAGGATTCGAACCCATATCTTTTGGATTCTAAAATTAGTCCTCTCCATCATAGAACTCTCTCCATCTCTTAATACCCTTTGCATTTACATAAACACCAATCAAAAATGTTATTCTTCCTTACTTCTTTAAATTAGGAGCCAGTCAGAAGGAGAGGGTAGAACAGGGAAAGTGACACTATGATCCGAAGGATTAGATGTTTTTCTAGACCGTTGTCTATTATGGGCTGTGCTAATTCTATCCTTTGACAATAAGTGGTGTAGAGACAATATAACATAACTGACAGTATGCTG
Source organism: Potorous gilbertii (assembly GCA_028658325.1). Lineage (NCBI taxonomy): Eukaryota > Metazoa > Chordata > Mammalia > Diprotodontia > Potoroidae > Potorous > Potorous gilbertii. Next base: position 246,383,516 of record CM053772.1, on the reverse strand, counting down.
GTCAGAAAGGCAGAACTGGATTTAAAGACATGCACTGGCTGTGATATCCTGGGTAAGTCACTAAACCCCTGTGAGTCTCAAAAAATGCCCAAGGATTTGTGTTTGAAGTCACAGAAGGACTGTGATCTGCGTCTTTGGAGTTAGTTCCTCCAATGGGACATTTTTTACTAATAAACGTCAGGATTTTTTTAAATATATAGGTGACAATTTATCTTTCCTTCTATGGTTATCTCAGAAAGAACTCAAATGAAAAAAGCAGGAAAGGGGTAGGAGATGTGGGAAAAGACTTTATTTTTCCAAAACAATTACTAAAAAATTATGGGCAGCTCTGGGTAGAAAACTGATGTAAGTCTTTTCAGATTAAAATATTTTTCTGTCCATTCCAGGTGAGATAGGGAAAAACAAAATTCACCTGTCACATGGGAGGAAGAACTAGTAATAAGAGTCATCTCCTTTTCTCATAGCCCATCCCCTCTAATAATTGAGACTCTAATTCTGGTGCCCTTTGCATGAGAGGATAAAACCGAGAAGCATGCAGGAAAACACGGTGCCAGAACCCACAAGGAATCCCACCAGGGAGAGCAAGCCTCAGGACAAACCCTAAACAATTTGTGGTTAAAAGGATGAGGAATCAAAGAAATGCTCACCCAGAATAACACGGTAGCTCCTGAGAAACAGAACCGCAGCGCCTGACTAGTTATGGGCAAATAAGGCTCCAGCTCCTGTAACAAGCCAGCAGGCAGAGCGAGATTCAATATCCACACTCCAAACAGACTGAACACCACAAAGCCGTCAGAGCCCCTGAGAGCTGTGGGAGAGCAGGCACACCCTGGGCGAGCCCACCACCAGTCATGGAAAGTCAATGCCAGGAGTAGGGCAGGGTCGGAAGGTCACAGGACCACCATAGGCTGAGCTCAGCATTCTGAACCACCTGATACTGTGGGCATGCAGTGCCAAACTGCAGGTCAGCAGGGCACGCATGGGCACCCCAGGAGGAGCACCAAGGTTAGACTGAGCATGTTCTAAAGCTCACAGGGAAACAGGATCATTAATGAAGGCATATTAAAGGGAATCTAGTCCAATTCTCCTATTTTGCAAATGAGGAACAAATGACATGCCCAAAGTCGTACATGTAACATGTGAAAGAGGTAAGCTGTAGACCCAGGTCCCTTGACCCCAAATCCAACACTCTTTCCAGCATATCACTGAGACTGGCATTGCTTTGCATGAGGTGCAGTGTGGAATCTTTCTTCCACCCGCATCTATCTGGATGCATCCCATTCTTCCACAATATCTCAAAGCCTGACCATCACCACTGCCAGACCTCTTCATGTAATGTATTAGTTAGGTTAGTCTAAGTCTCCAGCTGCAAAAGGAAGCAGCTAAGTCTTACCCAAAAGAGGATTGCCATCCAGCAGAGGAATAGTTTCCCATAGAAATCTAAAGTCCACTTTCTTTCAAGTTCTAGTTCCTAAAATATCAGATTAGATGGTTTAAAGAGGGCTGGGGTGACACTCCAATGGGAAAAGAAAATGGAAGCACATATAGAGTTGGACATCCAAGATGGCAAGCCCTGACAAACCCTAACCTTCTTTAGATGGTTCACCGGACTCTTTCTAATATGCTGACGACATCGTGGACGCAGAGTTCTTGTTTGGCAAATTGATTCTTATCATCCTTTGGCTATCTGCTGTCCAGTAGGAGAAGGGGGCCAAACCACAAGACAGCAATTCTTACTCACAGCGTATTATAATGGTCACTTTGATGATTGGCTTACTATATACCACTTTATCTGTTAATAATTGTTAGCAGAGTTAATGGTGCCTGTGTTGTTTTTTTCTCTTTATCATAGAGTTGTAACCAATAGATATTAGCCATTATACAATCATTGAACCCCATTTTCAATGTGAGATCCATTACAAGTGCTCAACCCAAAGGTGTTTCCAACATGTTTTTTTTTTTTACAGAATCTCTTTAATTCTCTTCCACTGTATACTGGCAGAGGACTGGTGCTATAATTTCAACTTCAACCCACAGCCTTCTCTAAATTCTGCACATCGATGAAAAGGTCTTAACTCTTGACTATCACTAACTTGATATATCAGGATGATCCCTCTGTAGAATAAAAAACATGCAACAATTATAGTTTTGGGTGGACAGGCATGGCATCAACAACTATTAGTAAGGCTGGTAAAGCAGTCAAATGGAGGTATTTGCAAGAAGTTTGCATTAGAAGAGTGATGGAAAAGTGCCGTTACACTCAACTACATGTGTTGGTTTTTTCTAGTCTGTGGCACTAAGCTCATCAAAACCATTGGATTTTCATGTGTTCAGGGTAACATTGGTATTCTGAGGAATGAAAATGAAAATGTTCTCTCTGTAATTTAAGGTCAAGCACTAGGGGATCAGAAATGACAAGTATTTTCAGAAGTAAAGTCATCACTTATGCAAAAAACAGACAGGTTTTTTCCTAAAGTCCTGGATAGTTAGAGTTGAGATCATCTTCTGATGAACTCAAGTTCACTGGGTGGGGTGGGAAATGAAAGAGAAGTTGGAATGGAAGATTTAGTCTCATCTGACTTCTCATTGGGTCTTGCCACTGGGTTATTGGACTTGAGATACAGGGAATGTCACATACACAAAATCATCTGAAGGATGGGGCATTATAAACCAATCCTGTGAACCTTGGTTCTACCATTTCCAATCTACGTGATCTCACTTCCTCTCTACTTCTCTCAGTTTCCTTATCTATAAAATTAGAGCAGTAGAAGGAATCTGAAAAGGGACCTTATTGGCTCTACCATTCTTTAATTCTGCTTGTGCCTTCCTAATGGTTTTAACCACCTTAATGGAAAAGAGTCACATGTCATTATTTCCCTCAAGTTTTATTCCCCAAGTACGGCAATGTCTTCTAGTTTGGCGCTCCCTAAAATTGCTAAATTGACTTCCTTAAGTATTTTGACCAGGTATGAAAATGACATCAAAGGCTGTAAAGCAGTTAGATTGTGGGAACAAGCAAATCCATGGGAATTAGGCTCATTTCAAGCCTGGTTTAATGGACACCAAAGCGTCTGGGGTTAAAATGGAGGATGACACCCACAATAATGCCGCAAAAAACATCAGACAAAATTCCCCTGTGTGACCTTGAGAAAGTCACAGCCTTCAAGAGCCTCCATTCTGCCTATCTTTACAATGAGAGGATTGGATTAGATAAGTGATTCTTATTCCAGGATTGGTAAACTTTGATGTGTGTTTCAATATAATAAGCTTCTTTTGTAATCCTACATTTAAATTCTGACGTGCTTCTGTAGGCCTCTCTAGACTGCTGATGAGGCCCATTACCATAAACAATATTTAAGAACTCCCGGAGTAGCCTCTACAGAGGGTAGCCTCACTTCCAGACAGTTATTCTAGGGTTCTCTATTTGAAGTTTTCTTGACACTTATCACTGAAGTCTTGGATCACAAATGTATCGAGAGACTAAAAATAACAACACACTTAAGGCTTCCCTTTGGTTCTAAGATAGCACCAAGAGGGGAAAAAAAGTCCAAATCTCCATTCAGTTTGTTAATCTGAAGGGATGTAATCCTTCCTCATTGTCTCTCCTCTCTGTTACTGTGGTTTCAGAAAAATACCACTCCCCTTCTTGTTCCTTTATTAATATAAGGAAGTAGGTTGTTTGGGTCCTAAAGAATGTTCTGTTATTTTTTATTATAATTAATAATTACTATTATTATAAAAATAATATATTATTTATACAAGTTTTCTGGTGGCTGAAAATAGCCTATTGGATTATTCATGGTTTTAACTCCTGCCACTACAGGTGAAGGTGAAAGGCAGGATCCTGAAATGAACCAGTGCCTAACAGAAAATATTTTCCTATTTCTGGGGGCCAGAGGTTCCATCATCTCCCTTATCATCCTGTTCTCACAAGTCTTTGGCAGAGAACACAAGTTATATCAATGGCTTCATCTTTTCTGGTGAGTTTCCTTCAAATGACTTGCTACTTCTGTACAAAAGGCTTGACCATTCATTATTCATTTATTTACTCATTTTCATACCTAGTGTTCTAGATATATGGCAGGTGAGTGTAGTCTCTGAAGTACGTCATGTCCCAGGTTGGTAAGAATGAGAATGACGACAAAGGCAGTGTTCCTTGATTCAAGGCTTTAGTGGTGAGCATGCTGTAGTGTAAAGATCGTTGGAAGTGGAGTCAGAAGATTTGGTTGACTCAACTACACTTACCACCCCTGTAACCTTGGACAATTCATTTTTCTGGGCTTTAGTTTCTTACTCTATAGAATAAGGGGAATGGGCTAGATAATGTTGAGGACTTCTTCTAATTCTAGAGGCTAAGATCTGAAATAGGATTTTTTAAAATCCACTTTAAAAAAAAAAGGAAGTAACAAAGACACTCCACCCAAGTCATCTGAAATGAGTCAACATGTGCTGGTCTAATATGAATCAATAACTTCCTTTGGCTTTTTAGAAAAAAAAATTTATTTTGGAGACACTACTCAGACTGAGAGAATGACCAGGGTTGGTAAGCCTCACTTGACACCTCCTACGTTTTGAGGCAGTATGAAGGTCTGAAATGAATTGAGTCAGTGGTACTGACTTGTTTATGAGCCAGCCTCTTACTCTTGCCTACATGGGGGTGCCAGATTATTATACACTTCATCTTTCAGATAACTTTTTACACAGACATCTTCCTGACTCCAGGCCAGCTCTTATGTTCACTGTACCACCTGGCTGCCTCACAGTCTGTACAAGTTGTGCTGCTACCTGAGTCACAGGGTTCTTCTTCTTCTGAGTGCACTTGGCTTCATACTCGGGCCTCAGCTGCAGCTGCTGCTGCTCCTCCTCAAAGTCCACCAAGTCCCACTCGTACTCCAGGCGGGCTTGGCGCCGCTTCCAGAACTCCAGGAACAAGGTGACTGCGGTGGGGGAAGGGGGGGAAGCAAGAGAGACAGAGAGAGAGAATGGGCGACACAGAGAAAGAAAGAGACAAAGACACAAAGACAGATAGACACACACACAGGAAGACAGAGAGAGACACAGAGAGAGAGAAAGAGAGAGAGAGAATGAGATACACAGAGAAAGAAAGAGACAAAGACACGCGGACAGATAGACACACACACAGGAAGAGAGAGAGAGAGAGAAAGAATGGGGGACACAGAGAAAGAAAGAGACAAAGACACACAGACAGATAGACACACACACAGGAAGACAGAGGACAGAGAGAGAGAGAGAGAGAGAGAGAGCACAATGCTGTTGTTATTAGATAAACCTTACAAGTGGCTCTCATTTTGTGTACCTCACAGCATTACAAACTACTTTGAAAGACCCTTCAGGAGCTCTGATGGATACGATGTGCTGCCTTGATTTTAGAGGACTGTTAAAGAAGCCTGGCAGTCACCTCCCAACCAAGAAGGGACAGACTCAAGGTACAGTGAGACACACATTTTTTGATATGGCTGATGTGGGAACTTATTTTGCTTCACTAAGCTTATTTGTTACAAGGTTTGTTTGTTTAACATTTTAGGGAAAACGAAATGCCGGTTAACTGAAAAAATCAAATGTATGAAAAAAAAAGCCAGTGCTTCAGAGGTAACTTAAGAAGACAAGGCCACTCTTGGTCCCTTTTTTCCTTTTCTAACATTTGTTTGCCATTTGAGTGGCATGAGGCTTCCTGTTTCCAAGGTTGGCACTCTTTGTTTTTCACATTTTTGACACATAGAGCTCAATGACCCTGGGCAAGACTCTTCAGCCTCTCAGTGCTCTGGGCATCTCTAAGTTAGAAAGAAGGTAAAGAGAGCTCCCTAATGGAATCAATGTCCAGTCCCAGTTCCTGCCTTCAGATTGGACCAAGCAAAACAAGCCAATGCTTTTGAAAGATATTGATTTTGACATCTTATGTCCTGAGATTGGCAGAAAGCAAAGCTTATGCTTCAAATAGTGATAACTTGGCAGGGGGTGGGGAATCAAATAGAGGCTGGAGTGCTGGGCTTTGCTTTGATTCAAGTCTCTCCTATGACCTTTCCTAGCCCTGGATGAGTCAGATGTGTTTCAGGCATCTCCTCCAAGGACTTATCTACTAAGGCAGACAGAGCTTATCTCTCAAGAATATTTGACAGGCTATGGTAGAATTAATCCTAAGTGGTAATACTAAGTCTTTTCATGTATTTCTCGTAATTTTACATATGCTGACAAAATGACAGAATTCCACATATACTTTACTAGTTCAGAGATCATGGGCAAGCCAATCAACCTAACTGGCCCAAATGGATCTTGCACATAATAAACTTTTGAAGGATTGAATGCAATCATAAGCTCTTTGAGGGCAGGAGCCAGAACTTCTGAATCTCTCCCAGTGACAGGTACAAAGTCTATCATTTTGTTGAATTTCCAAGTTGTGAATGAAAGATAATCAAAAATACAAGTGTAAATCAATTCATTGCTATTCTCATAATCTCTAAAAGAACCACCTGATGGCAGCATTGTCAAAGTACCACTCCCCAGTTCTCCATTCGGGATGCCAAAGACAATTTCTTGAGTTTTCAGATGGACCACATTCTTGAATTAACGAAAAAATATGAAATTAACATTATAATCTGACTTTGATCTCCATGGGAGATGTTAAAATAAATACTCTGAATATCGTGTTAACGGAGAGGCAAAAGCTTGGTCATCCATCGAGAAAATGTTTCAACAACACCATCATTT
>CM053772.1:246357750-246376290 GCA_028658325.1 Potorous gilbertii | reverse complement strand
AGAATGCTAAATAACTTTTGAGATTACAAGGATTATTAATTTAGAGCTGGAAGGAGCTTTCTAAGGCTATTATTCCATATTCTCATTTTACAGATGAGAAAACAGAGGCCCAGAGAAGGCTGAGTGGCTTTTCCAAAGTCACACAAAGAATTAGTGGCAGAGTTGGGACTTGTTTGTACTCAGGCTTCCTGAGTGATCTCTCCTCTCCATGTTCTGACCTCACCTGACACAATGGAAGAAAGTCTAGGATTCAGGGCACAGATCAATATTTGCCTTCCTACTCTGGATTCAATGTAGCATGGTTGTCATGAATGCTAGACAAATGTCAAGAAGATCTGCATGAGATAATTAATAACTGTGAGAACCCTTGACCAGTCACTGAGCCATGCTGGTCCTCACTTTCTTCATATGTACAAATGAAAAGGTCAGCACCCTAAGGCCTCTTCCAGTCCTGAACTATTCAAGACTATGAGATGACCTTAAGATCTTTTCCAACAATAGATTTATGATACATTCTGAAAAATCCAGAAGTGAGTTCAGATGGTCATTGATATCAAGATCTAATTTTACTGACCCACCAAACTTGGAACAATTTTTTTTCTAGAGATACTATGGAATCCATTAATTTCAGCTTCCTCTGCATCTTTACCCTTACTCTACGCATCCTGTGTTCCATCCCTTACATTCAACAATGCAGGGTAAGCTAATCCTTTTAAGACTAGTACAGCCAGGCCATACACATAGGACTGCCAGCTCTTCCACTTATTGTTACAGGTATAGCATATGGCTTACAACTGTTCTACTATGGCAGGAAAAGAATACAGGGCTTGGCTAGTAATAAGCTTCTCTGAGCTGGTCCTTAAACAAAAGACAAGATCCTGTCAAGCCTGTACCCAAAGGGTTTGCAGAGTGGTGTGTGGGACCTGTAAAATAGTTCATCTCCTGGGACAACAGTCTTTGAGAATCTATGGGCACTTCTAATTCAAAATGAGGCATCAGAATCATTTAATAATATGACAACATGATTTGTTTTGTTTAGTGTTTTATTTGTTTTCAACTAGTTGAATTAGTGATTTGATTGGTGAAGAGATTTCCAAATGGGGAAATTCCCTCCACCTTGTAGATCGGCATCTGTTCTGCAACCAAGTCTTCAAGAGTAACCTGTGTTTGGAGGCAGTACCTGAACAGAGATCTTCCTGGCTGAGGTCACTGTTTAGTATGTCTGGCTGCCTCTCATTTCTATTAGTACCTTTTTAAACATCAATTTTGTTTTGCTTAAAGAATCAAATTGACAGAGAAAAGTGGTTTTTTTTTAAATCCATTATTTTGGGAGGACTTTTATTTCAAATCACAAACAGAGGTGGGAGGATTTTTGAGGTCATAAGGTACAGCATTTGCCTTAAGGCAAGAATCCCATTGTTAATAATACTGAAGTCATATAGTCTCCAGCGATGGAGAGCCCACTACATTAAGAACCAATGCATCAAATGTTGGAAAGGTTTCTCATGAGGAACCCAAAACTTACTCTCTATGACTTATATTCTGGGTCTAGTTCTATTCTGCAGCGCCCACAAAACGGTGCCAATTAGACATGAAGTTTAAAAGGTAGTTGATGAACTCATGGGGGGAGGAGAAGAAAAAATAGATATTTATGCAATATGACCTAAGGGAAATGTCTTTCAATTACTGCTGCTTCAATTCAATCCAACAAGTTTCTATTAAGTGTCCATGACATGGGAGATTTGGTCCATTGGAAAAAAGCACAGGTTTGGAGTCAGAAGCCCTGGGTTTATTCTGTCTCAAACCCTTTCAAGATGAACGATGCTGGCCAAGTAACAGCTTCCTTAGATCTCAGTTTCTTCATCTGTGAAATAAGGGATGTTTCTTCCAGCTCAGTACCTATGATCCGATAAGCTGCTATATATAAGATATTCTACTAGGTGCGGGAACAAAAATTAAAATTAAAAGGTCTTAAGCAGCTTTCAAAATACATCCCAAAATGCCCAATGAACATCTTTCATTTTGACTGTGAAGAGGTCTCTTGGAGAACCAAGAGGGAAAAGGTGCTAATGAAACCTTTATAGAAAACTGGGCTCCATGGAGAGATGGGGATAGTTGTGAGCTTCCAGGGAGGAATTCCATCTCTCAATGCAGGCTATCCTCTTCTCTGAAACTTAGTGAATTACAGAGTTGCTTACAACATTGAGAAGCCATATGACTTGCCCAGGGTCACAGAGCCAATGTGAGTCAGAGGAGGGTTTTGAACCCACATCTCCTTGGCTCTGAGACCAACTCCCTAGTCACTATACCATAGTGCCTCTCATCTCTGTGCAGAGATACTCACCCCAAATTCCCATGAATATTGCAAAAAAAAGGGTGGCCACATTATCAAACAAGTGCGAATACTGCAGAGGAGAAAACAAAAAAGGTTCATTAGTCACCAGCTGTCACCAGATCCCCAAGGCTCTTCTCAGTCTCTCTAGTGCAACATAAAGAAGAATACAGACCCTTGAGGATTCACATGTAGTATTCAATTTCCAATATTCACAGTTCTTATCACAGAGGGGGCACATGATGATCTCTCCTCCAATGGACTCATTGCAGATTTCTATGCTGTGGGAGATACAAAGGGATGGAATTGAGAAATGGAAGGGTACATCTGAGGAACAGCAGGGAGCTCAGGTGGGTTGGAAAGGACAATAGTGTGTAATAAGCTGAGGAAGGTAGCCCAGTGACAGACTGTGAAGGGTTTTCAATGCCAAACAGAGGAAATACAGTAATAAAAGTGAGCCACTGGGGTTCATTGAGTAGGGGAGCAGCATGGTCAGATCTGGGCTTTAGGAAAATCACTTTGGCAGCCAGTTGGAGGTGGATTGAAAAGGGGAGCATGAGAGGCAAGATATCCTCTCTAGAAGATGAGGGCTTTTTCTGAGGGAAATTAGGATCTACTGCCATAGAAATACTGACATCACTAGCAGGAAAATTTTGTAAAGAGGAAAGTTAAATCCAGTGCATGACCAAATCCTTTCCATGTTTTGATCCTTACCTGCTCATGTTGCCAGTCATTGTTATCCAGCCATAGATAAAACAGATTAGGCCAACAACTGCCGCAAAGAACAACATCTCAGTATAGAATCCCAGCCAGGCAAAATAGATGCCAATTCGCTCTCCATAATATCTCCTGTGGAAAAGAGGTAAAGACAGGTTCAGAGACACACTGGCCTCCCAGGACAGACTAACTGGTTCAGTGGAAAGGGCCCTGAATTCGGAGTCAGGGGATGGAGGCTGAATCCAGACCCTGATGTTTACCACCTGTATGATCTTGGGGAAGTCACATCAGAAACTACTCTGGGGCTGTACTTTCCTCCTCTGAGAAGTAAACTAGAATGAACTAGATGATCTCTATGTTTCCTTCCAGACTGAAATCTCAGATCCTATGGATTTTCAACTCTGATGCTTCAAAGGTTTGAGTTTTGCTCCCCAAATTCAAATCAGACAGCTTTCTACCTTCTGAGAGCTAGAAGGGACCATAGTGATAGTTTAGTTCAATTCTCATTTAAACATAAACAAATAGATATAGAGAAAGGTAAATTGAACATATGTTCAATTTTTGTGCCATCTTCTTTGAAAATAGGGCAACTAAATGGTACAATGGATAGACCATCAGGCCTGGAGTCAGGAATCCTTTCTAAGTTCAAATCCAGCCTCAGACACTTACTAGCTGTGTGACTTTGGGCAAATCACTTAGCCCTATTTGCCTCAGTTTCCTCAACTGTCAAATGAGCTGGAGAAGGAAATGTAAAACACTCCAGTATCTTTTCCAAGAAAATTCCAAATGGGGTTACAAAGAGTTGGACATGACTGAAAAATGACTAAATACCAACAGTGAACAATATATTCCCTACCCAGACAATTTATGACAAAAAAAAAGAGGTAAAAAAACTGTTTACTGAAACTAATCTAACACAGCAACAAATTCAGAGAGTAGAAACCAAGGGTGGGGAACCTGCGACCTCAAGGCCACATGTAGCCTTCTAGGTCCTCAAGTGAGGCCCTTTGACTGAATCCAAAGTTCACAGTACAAATCCCCTGAACAAAAAGATCTGTTCTGTAAAACTTGGACTAAGTAAAAAGGCCACACCCAAGAACCTATGGACAGTATTCTCACACAGTGCCCATCCACATAAAGAAGAGAGGAAAAAGGGCCAAACTTATTTGGTTTTTTTCCCCCAGTTAGTTCAATGTGACTTTGTCAAGTTCACATAACTATGAGTTAGATTTAAAAACCATGTTCCTTGACTCCTATCCCATTACAAATACCCCTCATACCAAGAGTCTCACCAACCCTTGAAACTCATCCACAAAGACTTTCTTCTGTTGTAGAGAAGTTTCACCAATGAGTCAGTTACCAGACATTTTCATTCATAACCTTCAGAACTGTTTCCCAACCTATCTCTATGATGCAGTCAGTAGCTAACTAAGAAGCACTCTGAAAACAGAAGGAAAGGGAGCTTTCATGTAGACATTAGTACCATCCTTCAAGCTGGGTTGTACAGGCTTCCATTTGGAGCAAGAATTGGAGCAAAAACTGGCTCCCAATTCTTGTGTGGAATTTGAGACTGTCACCGGCTTGAGGAAAAGGGTTGTGGATTGGGGTGGGGAAGTAAAAGGAGAAGTCAGTTGAAAATAATTGCCTCCCTTTTTTGCAGAGGTTGACTTCTCCGAGGTGGGAAACATTGCATATCCTGATAGAGTCAGTTGATGCATTGGTTAGTCTGACTGGCCTACTTTTTAGTCTTATTTCTTTTAAATCCTTTGTCATAGGTGGATGGCTCTTGGAAGGGATATATTCAGAAATGAAGGGGACACACTAACACAAAACACTGATAAAAAAGGTTTAAATGCTATGAAAAAATAATCACCAAATGTTTAAGTTAATGTGGCATTGCTCCATCAAAAAAAATAAAATCCATGATGAATCATTCTCTCTTTTTTGCATTGTTAGGCAGAGAGAGTTTGGAAAAGTTATTGGCTCCACAAGATTCTCACATGTAGAGAATTTACAGCAAGGTGTTGTTTCAACTAGCTGGAATAGCAGACAGAGTGCTAGGCATGGAGTCATAAAGACATCAAATCTAGCCTCAGATTCTTACTGTGTGACCCTGGGCAAGTCACTTCAACTTGTTTGCCTTAGTTTCCTCATCTGTAAAACGAGCTGGAGAAGGAAATGGCAAACCACTCCAGTGTCCTTGCCAAGAAAACCTCACACGGGGTCACAAAGAGTCAGGCGTGACTGAAGATGACTGAACAACAAACGGCAAGTGGCTTCATACAAGAGCTTTCACTGAGGAAGTATTCCTTCCAACACAGCTTCCACAGAAGCTCTGTTCCCAATGGCATTCCAAGGAAAAATGGATGATCTTTAGAAGAAAAAGACAACAGTTTTTCATTTTGAGGAAAAATCAAGCTCAGGGAATTAAGAAGCTTAAGATTAGGGAAGAAAATCACCACCATGTTGATTATAGGAAATGACAAACTCATTCCTCCTGACAGCTGAACTCCACCAGGGCCAATTGGCCAAGACTCAAATGATAGAAAACATTTGCTAATGCTGCCTCTGGGGACTAAGGTCCTGTGCAATCAGAAGGCAGCATTTCTGAAGGATATTAGGTCAACACTGGGCTTTTCTGGGGAACTGTTATCGTAAGTTTGCATCGATTAAGCCTCTTCTCTCTGATTTTTCTCTCTCCAACACAGGAAGATTCATAATCCCTTCACAAATACATGTTAAATCAATTTCAAATAATATCTAGTATTTCACTTTGAATGAACCAGACAAATTCAAAGCATATGTTTAGGGAAATTACAATGGAAATACTAATAAATAGTATAATGTGAGCTATTTTTCCTTTCTACATTCTGACATGGTCACTGCACATTAACAGTCAGTCAATGAGTCAATAAGCATTTTTTGAATACCTATTATATTCCAAGCAATATGCTAAGCAGTGGTCATAAAGACAGGCATAAAACAGTCTTGGCTCTCAAAGAGATCACAGTTTAATCAATGGGGGAGACAACGTGCAAACAACTATACAAACAAAATGCATACAGGATAAATATATTGAAATAATCATGGAAAGGAAAACATTGGCACTAAGGGAGCTCAGAAAAGGTTTTCTGGAGAAGGTAGGATTTTAACTGGGACCTGAAGGAAGTCAGGGAAATGAGAGTAAGTTGATGCATTGGTTAGTCTGACTGGTACTCCAGGTATGAAGAGAGGTCCTTTGTAAAGGACAGATTTCTAATACTTCAAGATGTGATTTTACTAGGGTAAGAAATACCTTCCCTGTTAGAAAATGCAAAACAAACCACATCTTAGCAGATGTTTATCAAGAGATATAATGCAAAGGATCTGTGATTTCTTCAGTATAATTCCTATATCATTTCATTTCAGTATAGGCAACTGCTTTCACAAGGTAACAGAAACTCATCTAAGTAGATGAATCTTAAGACATAAGTCCAGTGGTCTTGCTGGAGGCAAATCAAGTGGACTGTGCAGTCATACAGCTAGTTAAGTATCAGAGCTGGGATTTGAACTCAAATCATCCTATGTCCACTACACTACACTGCCTTATAATAACTTTGAAGGTCACTTTGCCTCTCCTTGTTCAAGTGAGTCACTTGATGGCCAAACTTCTAGTGATGATTAATAAAATGGAATCCCATGGAAATGTGTTTTGTATGACTACACATGTGTAACCTATGTCAAATGGCTTGCCTTCTCAATGGGGAGGGTGGAGGCAAGGGAAGGGGAGAACGTGGAATACAAAATTGAAAAAAGAATGTTAAAATTGTTTTTACTTGTAACTGGGAAAAAATAAAATATTAAATTAAAAAGGCGAATAAAGAAATAATCAATCAGTTCAATGTGACCTTCTAAAATTCATCAGTTTTTGCAGATGTTAACATATTAGGCCTACTAGACAACTGGTTAACAATTTAGGACTTGTTTTTGTTTTCTCTCAAGAACGACTTTGGGAGAACCAAATTACCAGCAGATGGCAGCCAAAGTAAAACCAGATCATAAGCAAGAGCATCCAATACAATATGACATAATTCTAGATCAAGAGCTGGTAAGGGCCTTGGAAGTCATCTAGTTTAATATCCTTTAATATACAGTTAAGGAAACTGAGACCCAAGAGGTTAACCGGAATACAACACATTTAAGGGTAGAGACTATTTTTTGCCTTTTTTCACAGACCCAGAACTTAGCAAGTGCCTGACACATGATAAGCGCTCAATACATGATTATTGACTTGACTTGCTAAGTAACTTGCTCAAGAACATACACAGATAGTAGGTGTCAGAGGCAGGATTTGAAACCAGAGCCTTTGACTCCAGAAGCAGCATTCTTTCTTCTGTATTTGTAAAAAAATAAAATAAAATAGATCTAAACCAGCAGTGCCAAGTGAAGTGGGAAGTCCAGGTGACATTTCACTTACAGTGATGCTCATGGAAGCAACTTACCTGATCAGATCTAAAGGCTGCTCCTTATAAAACCTCAAGAAGCGAGCCCATTGGGTATAGAGGGTATACCGCTCATTGCCACAGTTTGGATCCCTGGATTTCTTCCAATATTGGCACTATAGGAAGTCATTAACATGACAGAGAGAAGACAAAGCAGAAGGTAATATTGAAGTGACCGCATCTCCCATTTACCACAGCATAATGCCTAGGGGCAGAGGTGGGGTGGGGTGCAGGGATACATTAGCTCAAACACTTTCTACTTGAGATTCTAATAACCCATTCATTTAAAACGAATTCCCTGCCAAAGAGGAAGTCAGAAATGGCACATGATGCCAAAGTCAAAGCCCTCTCCTTCGGCCCTCTGGGAAGTAGGGCTTTGGTGTCCATTACTTTGTCTCTTATCCCCAGAACGCCTTCCCCTTCTATCTAACTGAGGAGTCTTGGCTCTGGACCTGGAGTCAGGATGACCTGAGTTCCAACATGGCCTCAGATACTTACGAGCTGTGTGAGCCTGGACATGTCACCTAACCTCTGTTTACCTCAGTTCCCTCACCTATGAAATAGGGATGATAGCAATAGAAATGCTAATTAAATTGCATGGAAACACTGACCATATCTGAGAACATGCCTCTACTCTGTATCTGCTGTCCACCACTTCTATACATCTTATACTATTTAGCAATTTATGCACTGAATATTCTCTGAAGTCCGAGATAGGTGTATATGTGAATATGTATAAGCATGTGATATGCTTTATAATAATCATAGATTTTGTCTTTGTATTATTGCAGAATATTTTTACCTCAATCATCTTTTATAAGGAGATAATGTAAGTATTAATACCCCCATTTTCTAGATGAGTGTAAAAGCAAGCAAAGTGGGACTTCTGTTCTTTTCTCTTTGAAGTTCAGTTTCCCAGGCTCAGGCTCATTGGAAACATCTGTAGAATTGATCTCCTTTGAAACCTGATAGTTCATAGCTGTGCTGAGTCAAGTAGGTTTCATGCCTACTGACTCTGACCAATCAGAAGCTGAGTCTTTGTTATATATACTGGGAGGTTGATATTTTACTTTGGGGGCTTGCTTATGAGAAGGATCTTGTTGAAACTCTGAGTGGTTGTAAGTTCAGACCCCCTACCCTACCCCCATCCCAACTACTCTGAAGTAAAGGTTCTCTTGATCCAGGGAGGTGTATCAACTGTATAGCCATACTGCTTTGATTCAGACAATAGAGCTTTGTCTGTTGGTTTTAGTTCTCTGCTTATATTTTCTCTGTATTTTCTCTGAAGTTCAGGGTGCTGATTTTTTCCCCTGAACTAGTAAATATGATTGAAAAAGATTGTAGACCCCTTAAACATCTATCTTTCCTAGTAAAGCAGATCTAAGAATGTGTACTAGTAACCATCCTGGGTATACCAGTGTGGTTGCTTTTGAGAACAGAAACTTACAAACATAAAGGGACTTTGCCAACATCACCCAGCTGTCAACAGAGTTGGGATTTGAACCTATGTATCTTGCCTCTTAAGTTCCAGGTCTACCTCCCTAAATTAGAAGACTCTCAAAATCAGGGAGCAGGCATCTCTCTTCTCTCTTTCCCCATAATACCAATAACAGAACTATATTTTCACAGTCTCTACAGCAGAATTGGAACGTTTGGCTGTAGGAAACTGTCAACAAAGTGGACACATCCATTTTCAGGCACCATACTGAAGGAAGGATATCAACAAAGTTAAATGTTTCCAAACTGGACACCAGTGTCACAGGGGAATTGACTTAAGGAATTAAGACTGTCAGCCTCCAGGAGAAGACTTGCAGGGAAGAGCTATCTTTGAAGGATGTGAAGACTCCCATGCTGGACCTCCAAGGGCAAAATTAGTAACAATATGGTTAGCAGTTGCAAAGAGGGAGATTTTAGCTCAATTTTAAAGGAGGCCTTCTCAGCCATTAAAGTTGTCCATACAAAATGGGTTGTCTCAAGGTGTGGGGTGCTCAAAGATGCTGGCAGACCACTCCTTTCAGGAGAGATTTTGAAGAAGGCATTCCTGTTTGAAGATAACTTGGTTTAAATGGATGGCCACTGAAGACATCCTGTGGTTGCCCAAGGGCTAACTCATTTACATGAGGCCTGTTCCAAGGCATCGGGGAATTCCTTTATTGCTCCTGGTCCACAGCCAAGTCTGAGGAGCAACTTCTCTTGTTCTGATACTAAGAAACACCTCAAATCACTCCCCCCCATGCTGTAAACCACCATTCAGATCAGAAAAATCTTCCAGGACTGTATAAAAGACCCTTGATTTCCCCACTTTTTCCCTGATGACATGAAATGACCTGAAACTATGGTAAATATAGAAATATCTACCATAATACAAATGACATGATTGTCTCAATAATTTTTAAAATAGATAAGCTTTACTACTTGTGGACATACTAATGGTATTGCTTTTCTCCCTTTGTAAATACAGGTGGATAGGCAGTCACTCATATTTCCCTGGAATTTTCTGCTTTCTACAAACTTATACATGGTTTCTCTTATAAAGCAAAAGCACATTGTATGACTTCTAAAAAATTAAGGAAGGAGAAATTTAAAAATCCTGGAGGAATGACTAGGGGAAGTGTATCCACCTTGTACTGTGAAGCAGTCTGTAAATATTCAGTTTGCCACTGATCATAGCAAACCATTCAATGGGTTTCAAATTCCAAATGAGATAAAGAGAAAAGTTCTACTATTGCCAGACTGAATACTAGGTAGATCTCTGGGGATGGGCTTTCTGAACAGCTTCGTTGTATACTATGAAAATGCGTGGTGTGATGGAGGTAGTCACTAAACTCAGCCTTTTCTTATGCAAACAGTGATCTACTATAATTCTTTAGAACACTCTATCCTTGTTTTCAGGGCTCCCAAAAGCAGGAACATTTGTGTGTGTGTGTGTGTGTGTGTGTGTGTGTGTCCATGTGTCTGTCCGTGTCCTAGACTGCTTTGGCATTTTAGTGAACCCAAAAGACCTTTGATCAGAATCATGTTTTTAAATTCATAAAATAAAATACACAGGATTACTAAAGAAAGCAATTGTATGTAAGGTAGTTATTCTTTTTAAATCACAGACTCCAAGAACCCCTGCTCTAAAAGTAACGGGGAAATAAGTATGGGAAGGCTTTCATGAATGGATCCAAAGTGAAGAACACAGATCCAAGAAAACAATATTCATACTGACAACAACGTAAATTAAAAAGCAATGAAAAGTAGGTGTTGCAAAATAAAAAGGAATAAGTTTGGCTCCAAAGAAGAGGTATGATTAAGATACCTCCCCCCTCTCCTTTCCTGCAGTGAAACATTATACTTATTTTCAGGGTTTGTTTTTTTTAATTAATTGGTTTTATTTTCTTTCCTTCCTCTTCCTCTTTTTACTAACAAAAAACTCATTGTTTTAGGGGATGGTTCTCTGTGAGGAAGGAGGGGGATGTTATACAAGAAGATATTTAGGTGATGTTAAAATAGAAAAGATAAAAATTTACATTTAAAAAATATGAAAACAGCCAATGAAGTATCTAAGGAATTCCATCATCACCTATTTTCTTAACCTATTTTTAAAAGTAAAATTTTAATTTTATTATATATATATTATATTACTAAATTTTATTTGTATATTGTTTTTATACTTCTTCACTTCTCGATTTGTCCCTCAAGTTTCTCTCTCCTATTGAGCGATCCCTTATGAGGAACAAAGGGGAAAAATTCAACAAAATGAAACCCTGCATCAGTCTTACCGCACCACTGCATATCCATAGTCCCCTAACTCTAATACAAAAATTCCTAACCTTTTTTGGATCATAGACCCCTTTAGTCTAGGAAGGTCTATGGACTCCTCTCAGAATAATGTTTTTAAGTGGATAAAATACGTAAGATTACAAAAGAAACCAATTATAGTGAATTATAGTGAAATATAGTGATCAAGTTATTTTTAAAGGCAAATTTTTGGACTCCAGGTTAAGCACTCTGAGGCTAAAGTGATATATTTTCAAACCCTTGCTACTGAAATCTTCAGAGTTTTCTAAGTAAGGTTTAGATAGAAACATCTACAGGTTATACTTAGCAGCATGCTTTTCCCTATGGGACTTTACCATTTTTTTGATGCTTAGACCTTTAAAGAACCTTTGTGTATAAATGTGAGAAACCATTTTTTTAAAACATCAATTTGCCCTTTCTGAGCTTCAGAATATTGCCATCTGGGGAAAGAAAAAAAGAAAAACCCAAACTTCCCATCTCCAGAAGGTTTTGAGTTTGCAATGCACTCTTACAACAACTCCCTGAAGTAGGTATTATAAGAATATTCATTCTTATTTTTACAGATGAGGAAACTGAGGCTCAGAGAGGAAAAGCAATTTGGTCAAGGCCACATGGTGAGTACTGGAGTTGGGATTCAAACCCAGCCCTACTTGGCCTTCTAGCACTCTTGCCTTTGCACCATCCTTCCTGTCAAGGTAGTCATGTATCTTAGTAAATGGGACAGAGAACTGGGACACTTTAGGGATTTGCTCAGAAGTGGGAGAAGTAAAGCTCCCTTCCTTTTAAAGGTTCTTCAGCTCCAATAATGAGCAGAAGAAATGGGCTTAAAATGTTTTGAAACCAAATCAATACTTACATCATGGAGTGGGTAAGCAGCTGTATAGGTACCATTTGAGAGCAGTCTTTTAATGCCGAATTTTTTCTTTCCTTCTTCTGTACCATAAGGGCACCGTGAGAGAATATAGTAAACCTAGGAGGGAAACATAAGGGCATCTACTTATTCACTTCAAAATACATTTAAGTGTTTACTTTGTATTGGACACAGCCAGGGTCAGGAACTTAGGGATACAGACAATCCAAGACATACACAAGATTCTGTAACACAAAATAAAACACAGCTACCATTTACATGTGATTTTAAAGCTTGAAAAATGCTTTATGAATAAGTGAATGACTGTTTGACACTGCAACAACTTAAGTATTCCAGGTATCTTAAATCCAATTTACCAATAGGAAAACTGAGGCTCAGCAAAGTTAAATAATTTGACTGTAAGTGTTGGAGGTAAGATTCAAACACATCTCTCCCAATTCTAAGCTCAGAGTTCTTTCAATTATACCACACTCAACGATGAAAGTATATGTCACATGGGAAAAAAAAATTCTGTTTAAGACAGGAGGTAGCGGAAAGATATAAGTGATATGCATTGTCATTTTAGTTGGTCCTTAAAAGAAGCAGACATGGAGGAGATGCTAGAAACAAAGAGGCTAAACAAAGGCATGAGTAAGTTTGAGTGGCAGCTTAAGGGGCCATTTAAACTGTAATACAGGGTATGAAAACATGATATTATATGGTGCAAGACTTGGAATGCTGAAGTAACCAGCATGAACATTTTTGGTAGGTGTCATCGAAAATCTTTCAAAGGTTTAAGCAAAGGGAGAACATGGCCAGACTTGTGCATTAGGAAGATTACATGGCACTCATGTGAAAGATAGATGGAAGGGAGGAGGCATTAGAGAAAAGGAACCTAGTTAGAAAAGAAAAGAAAGCTATCAATGAAAGAGAGAGTGCAAGGATAGAATCAATAGGTCTTGGAGAAAAGTTGTAGGAATGCAGATGACTACTTGAAATAAGGAAAAATTCCCACCAATCACAGTTTCGTAAAAATGGAATTGATATTTAATTGAGGAATGTACTAGGAGGAGAAAGGGAGAAGTAGAATGGAGTAAATTACCTCACATAAAAGAGGCAAGAAAAAGCTTTTACAGTGAGCGGGAAAAGGGGAGTAGGTGAGAGGAAATGAGTGAATCTTACTCCCACAAGTTCTGGTTGAAGGAGGGAATAATATACACACTCAACTGGGTAGAGAAAGCTATTTTACCCTACAGGAAAGTGGGGGTGAAGGGGAATGATAGAAAAGAGGGCAAATTGGGGGAGGAGTATTCGGAAGTAAACACTTTTGAGATGGGACAGGGTTGAAGGAGACAATAAATAATAATATATTATAATATAAAATAATATAATAAATAGTAAATAGGGGGCAGAATAGGATGGAGGCAAATATAGTTAGTGTTTCACAATAGTAGTGACTATTATGAAGGTGTTTTGCATGACTACACATGTATAACCTACATCAAATTGCTTGCCTTCTCAACGAGGGTAGGGGAGAAGGGAGGAAGGGAGAGAGTGTGGAACTTATAAAGTTTTAAAAAGTGTTTTTAAAATTCCCTTGACTTTTTCCTCATGTTTTTCAAAAAATAAGTTATTTTTCTATGCAGCTGAGAAATAAGATATATAGGCAATAGGGTATAGAAATCTATCTTGCCTTACAGGAAAATAGAAGAGAAGGGGAGGATGTGATAGAAGGGAGGGCAGCTTCGGGAGAAGGAGTCATCAGAATGTACACTATCTTGGTTGGGGGAGGGGAGGGGAGAGATGGGGAGAAAATCTGAAACTCAAAATCTTGTGGAAGTGAATGTTGAAAACTAAAACTAAATTAAATAATTAAATTTTGAAAAATTAAGAAAAAATGGAATTGGGGGGAAATGTAGGCAGTATAAAAGCAAAAAATACAAACCAAGTATTGATAGAATGCATTTTAAATTAATAAATGAAAATGTAACAGCCTGCCTTAAGAGGTAGAGTTATAATGCATTAGTGGTCTTCAGGTAAATTCTGGACATCTACTTGCTGGGAATAATTGTCTATGTTGTAGGGAGGAATTCTTATTCCAGTATGGCTAGACTCAATAGCTTTTTAGTTCCCTTCTGATGTATGGGGCAAAAGAGAAGAACATGTACAAGGTGAAAGAAAGAAGAGTCAAGCATTTTACCCTTTTCATAGACATTTTGCAACTGAATTTCTTTCATAAGACCATGTAAGGCAGTTCTTTCAATCAGCCAGAGTAATGGGCTGGAACAGTAGAATGGATCAGCCTTTTTCAGTCTGGCAATTGTCATGATGTAACAATATCCTCAGCACAACTTTTTATTTCTGTATACATTTGATCCACATGCTTATTGACATCATCAGATGTTTCCTGAACACCATGAGATGTTTCCTTAGAAAGCAGATGGATAGAGGGAAGAAGCAGCCCGGAAGCAAGTTTATTGAGTTTGTTATTCAGCAATGGAGATGATCCACATTCAGATGATAGATTTATCAGAATATTTGTCTAACCAGTTACCTCAAGAGGAAATGTTATGACACACATAAACCTGAAGTTAAACAATAAGACATAATGCCGTCTTGTTCATATTCTTGTGGCCATTTTGAACAAAGATTTCATTTCAATAAATATCTATTACATGACTAACGCATATTAGTAATTAGACAGGTGAAGGATGGAGGTGAAAGATGGTCATTAAAAGAATGGCATAGCTAGAAAAAAAAACATATAGGGAGATTTGTGAGAAAATTTTCTTCCATGATACTATGTAGCATGAGTGAACTACTGGTAGGTAGACAAGCTATGTGTTCCATTGGTATCCCTGTAGTCAACCAATCAGAAAGCACTTATCAAGCACCAGCTATATACCAGGGGATTGAGATGAGACTGGACCTGCAATTTCATTGGTCTAGGGAAGGAAAGTCTTGAGTGAGGAAACCTCCTCTACCAATGCAGGATGGCACCTCTTCTGCAAATGAGAGTCTTAGCAATTTGCTTAGAACACAAAGAGCTGAACTGACCCGCCCAGGTTCACATAACCAGATCTTCCTGATTTCAAGGTCGGATCTGTATTCATTACGTAGTACTAGCTCTCAGAGTCTAGGAATCCAAAGGCAAAACAACACTAACAAGAGTCCTGTAAGCTTCCCAAGAAGGTTACACTCCATCAAATGCAGCTAACTTCTAAGGATCCTTCCTGACCCAACCCTCTTGGGTTTTCAAGGAGATACCATTATGGAAAGATTCTGATTCTTATTGGTGCTTGGGTGAATGGGAGAGACCAGGAAGAAGAGAGTGGCTACAGGTTCAGAAATATATTAGGAAAACCTTGCACTATGTTGGGTAGACCTCCAGGGAAAATTTCAGGGAGTATGGGGACAAGGATTGCACAGAATGGATGGACACGGATGACTAGCCATCTGCATGGCTAGAGAGATTTACAACAAGGAAATCACAGTGTAAGACACTGCAAGGCACCAGCAAAAACAAATGTTCTAGACTGTTATTTAAAAGATGGAAACAAAAAGTCTTAAAGGAGCTTCCATTCTACTGGGGGAAGGAAGTGGCATGTACATTGAAGAATTTACAGGATATTTTGAGAAGGGGAGAGAACTAAGATAGGGGTGGCCATGGGAAGGCCTCCCCGCCCCCAAGCTGTTCTCAGTTGCTAGGTCTGGGCTGGTGGTAGGTAAGGAGCACCTGGAAGATAGTGGCTAAAGGTATGTGACCTAGATATAAGTCTTTTTGGGAACAGCTGAATGATTGGGGTGTGCAAACTGAGAACGAGAAGGTCTAGGGACAGGTGAAACCTGAGCCTGTGATTTCATTAGGTGTCACTTGAATAGACCATGAGAAACAGTCAAGGGAAATCCAGTGAGCATATGATTCACAGCTCCTGGCCCTCTTCCTCTGACTCACTTCCAGTGAAATCTTCCAGCCTGGGGCTAAGTGGGACAGTGTTTACTTTCATATGGGACATAAGAGACAGTGGTTCAGGTGAACTGCATGGTTGGGAGAGCTTTAGGAATGTAAGATGACTTTTCAAGTTGCAGGTTATATTTTTTTCTTGTTCTTCCTTTTGAAATATGACTCGGGTACTCTCTGCCCAATTATATGTGTTGGTTTCCTCAGGACAAAAGGTGAAGGGTGCTGTATATTAGAGTGATAGTTCTCAGCCAGGAGACTCTAATTCAAGTCCCAGCCACCCTTGTCATTATTTGATTTGTTAGTACACTAAGGAAGCCAAAGTAGTTGGAAGGAAGGCAAGATACTGGCTGCCAGGGGCAATGGTTTAGAGTTTGTACCAGTCTCTTTCCTACTCTGTGGTTATCTATGAATAGTAGATTACAAGTATGGAAAGCAGAAGTTCTGGGCTAGTGTTTGCAGGACTCATGACACCCTTCTTGTTGTACCACCAGGAAGATACAGAGGAAGGAGGAAGAAACCGTACCTCTGTGGGGTATTGTGAGGCATTGGGGATCTGGTTTCTGGGGGGCTTTTCTTGAGCATTTATGTTCCTGTTTCAATGTAGTATGTATGTTCCTGGGGAACTGGTGTGAAGACAGTGCTGAAAGTTGTGCCAGGTTTGGGGCACAGAGAACATGGAATGGGTTGGTGGTGAAGAATCTGCCAGCAACAGCCAGATCCCTGACAATGCTTTCTGGGTTCTCTCCTTTTCTCAAGGACATAATTGTGTCAGAAGTTAAAAGACACTGTCAGGTCTGGGCAAATTATCCATATTCCCTTAGTGTTCTAGAATGGGTATGATAATACTAACATGTTTTATCTCCTCAAAAGAGTGGGGTGAAAATTAAATGACACAAGATACGTTAAAGTGATGTAGAAGGAACAAAAGCATGTATACATATACATGTGTGTACATATGGAGTATGTATATGTGTGTGTATCAATAGGTATGTATAAGTGTGCTGCATCAGTGTCCACAAAAGGGGAAAAGGTATTGTCTCACTACAAATCAGAGGGAATCTTAACCCTAAAAGTGACTTGAGTTTGGAACCCCTAGTATTAAATAACTGAAGAGTAGCAATATAGCTTTAGTGAATAGAGAGTCAACCTTGTTATTAGGAAGACTCTGACTCGAATCCTGTCTCTGATACAAAATATGTGTATGACCATGAAAAGGTCTCTTAATCTCTCAGTACACCCAAGCAACAGTCAAAGATGATGTTACAGAAGAGATGAAAATATGCATCATTAGAAGGGACATTCCACACTAGGAGTTCCTCAGATGGATAAAACTCATACCCCCCAAAACTGCACCCCCCAAAAAAGTTAGAAAAGACATAAAGGGAGTCTGTATCCCTAGAGATTCATCTGTCTCACTTCTCTTTCTTGTCTAGAATCTATTAGACTACAATCCCGTTGGGACGAAGGACTCATATTCTTTCCTTGTATCCCTAGTGCCTAACATGGTGCCAGATCTTAATAAATGTTTGTTGAACTGTGTTTTAAAAAGATTCTGAGTTCCAAGTCAGCAATCAAGACTTCTCAAGTAACAGCTCTGAGAGCAGTGGAAGATTTGGCAGTTTTTATTTTAGATCGACACTCTGGTTCCAGGCACTGACTCTCTCTCAATAATGCTGTCAGCCAATATCACCTCATCCATTTAGCAATGGAAATGGATGGCTCTTTTGTAAATGGTTTTCTCAGCCTGGGAGAGACACAGTGTGCTGACACATGTGTAAGGAAGTGATGGCAACCTTGGCTTCTTAGAAACAAAGAGTGTGTTATCTCGAGACAGAGATGAGTGTCTTATCTCATTCAGACTCCTAGGATTCAAATTAAAGGCAGCTAAGTGATACGGTAGATAAAGATTTGGAATCAAGAAAATGAGTTCAAAACCTATCTCCAAAACTCAGCTGTACTACCCTGGGTAAGTCACTTCACCTTTCTGTGCCTCAGTTTCCTCATCTGCAAAATGTGTAGCCTGGGCTCAATGACCTCTGAGATTGTTTTCATTTTAAAATCTATCATCCTGTGATGTTTACTGTCTGAGTAAACTTGCAAATTCACCTCTTGGGATCTGAGTCACTTTACCTATAAAAGGAAGGAACTGGATGATGCTTTCCAACTTTAGGTCTCTAGTGTCACAGTCTAGGATCCTGATCCTCAGGCACAAATGCCCAATCTATCACTACTTTAGCACTCTAAGTATTTCCTACTTGGTAACATCTGCCAGAGCTTCTACCTCTGACAGGAACATAAGAGATCATCCAGAGAGATCAGAGCTGGGCTTGACTGGCAGGACAATTTACCTAGGTTCCAGAAAGAATCATCCCATTCCTGAAACATTAACTGTGAGTTTCTGGTCTTCAGCAGA
>CM053772.1:246304889-246357250 GCA_028658325.1 Potorous gilbertii | reverse complement strand
TATATATATATGAGATTTTAAAATTCTTCTTACTTTAACTCAATTTTCAGTCATTCAATAGAACAAGCATGCCTTAGACCTCAGGATCAGTCAGATTTGTTATAGATAACCCTCTCAACCTCTACCCCACCCACACATATTCAAACCTACCTCATCTTCCTGACCCCCAAACGCTTAGAAAGCATAATCCACACTCATTAACTCCTCTCCCTCACCACTCCTTAGTTCTTAAACCCCTCATGGTCGTTGAGCTGTTCCAGTTGGGTCTGACTCTTCATGACCTCATTTGACGTTTTCTTGGTGTTGGATGTTGAATGCTGGAGTGCTTTGCCATTTCCCTCTCTAGCTCATCTTACAGATGAGAAAACTTGAGGCCAACAGTGTTAGGTGACTTGTCCAGGGCCACACAGTTGATAAGTATCTGAAGCTGGATTTGCACTCAGGAAGATGGGTCCTCCTGATTCTAAGTCTGACACTGCTTCCATGTGCCACCTAGCTGCCTTTCAGCTCTTCAATGTTCAACAGTTGAAATAATCTTTCCTTTATCTTCCTCCTTCCCTCCTGCTCCAGAAAGAGATACTTATCCTTTTCCCTCAAGGCTAATACTTTGCTTCCCACCTTCTCAAAAACTTTGTACCCCAGATTACCCTTGTTTCTAACTCACATCTTCCTCTGCCAATGTTGGTTGGCTAAATTGAATCAGTTACATAACATCTCAGATGCTATATTGAGAGAAGGTAAAATAGTATCTTAAGGGGTTCCCATTATAGCCTATTTAAAGCATGTTCCAAACAGTATATTCAAGGACAGAATTTCCATGGAATCTCTTGGGTGTAGCAAAAATGCCCCTGATAGTTCCAGAATTGCAAATCTCATGGAACTTTTGCTGTGCCACTCCAATCCAAAGAAATGAACATGCAGTTTTCTAAAGCCTCCAGGTTTCTAGCATCCTAAAGATGCCATAGGTTGTGTCCTGCTCACTGCTGGTGCCTTCCCTCTGAGCTTACCTTCCATCTACTCTGTATATATCTTGCATGTACCTAGATACTTATTGTCTCCCCCATCAGGATATGAACTGCTACAACAGAGTTTTTGCTTTCCTTTGTGTCCATAGAAATTAGTCTAGTGTCTGGTAATTAATAAATGCTGCTTGGTTCATTGAAAATGAAAGCGAGAATGGGTGGATCTTACTTGTGAGCAACCATATCAAATGGATCAGCCATTGGAACTGGAACTGAAAGTGTTAATCCACAGGTAACTCCTCATGAATTTGTGTGTTGTCCCGTCTCCTTTGCCAAGAGAGCAGGAAGAAGAATCTAAACTATGAAACGTGTAAATCCATGTCTAAAACAGGAAGGCTTTTTGCAGCACAGATTCTCCTGACGATACTGGCTGAGAAGTGGCTCACTCACTAAAACCTGAATGACAGTAAAGTACTGACCAATCCCCAGGGAGCTGGTACCATCTTTGATAGATGGAGTCAGTGAACTCCTCCCAATCTCTCCAACCAAGTTAGGAGTAGCTATGAAATTAATTTAGACTACTTTCTTGAGATAGCTGGGAGATTTAATCATCCATATTTTCAAAGGCATATCCTTTTCCTTCCCAAGGCAGTTTAAAAGAAAGAAATCTACGACTACAGAAAATAAGATACTCAAAATATGTTCAACTCAACCTGCACTGGGTCTGTGGTGCTGCATCCATTGACGAGGTTAAGTAAAACCAAGAGCTGAACAATGCTAAGTGGGAGCCCTCAAGTGAGCAGCCCCCATTTGTTTAGATTTCAGCCTCACCTCCTAAAGCCATTCTTAAATATTCTAGAATCATGTCTCTTTCAATTCCCATGATTTCTTATCGGTTTGACTTATTTAGAGCCCATATAATCTTATCCTTGATACTGTCATGTCAAGATTAATAATGACAAAATAATAAAAAAAAATAAAAATGTCATAAAAATGATATATGCATGTCATTCTATCACCTAGATTGCAGAATGAAAACTCCTGGAAGGCAGATCCAAGACAGGACCTCAAGGGGTCCTGAGATAGGGAACATTTCATGAAGGATGAAGTTGACATTTGACCTGGACTTTGAAATATTAGTGGGAACACAAATATTAGTAGGAACTCAAAAGATACGGGATAAGGAAGCTATTGTCGACAAAGGCAGGATGGCAAAGTGTGTTTGGGGAACAGTAACTTCCAAAAAGGTATATAAAACAAGACTGGAAAGATAAGAGTGCTGACCAGTTTAGAGAAGGCCTTGAAAGCAAAGCAGAAGTTTGAAATTTATTTGAATAAATAAATGATCAGATGCATTCATTAATTCATTCATTCTATTTTCCACTTCCACTTGAGCATACTCATATGTTATGGATTATCTCCCTGTCCTCCTCTGCAAGTGATATACGATGTATTCAACATGAAAGCCTGTCATGGCCCAACAAAAGTCAGGCAAAGGTACTACATTTTGAATTCTGGAAAGATACAATCAGGACCTGAGCAGTGCTAATATTTATTCTAATGTCTGGGACAAAGAATATCTTTAATATATTTTATATATACATACTGTTTATTAATTTCTTATTTATTTTAAATTTATTAAAATTATTATTTATTTAATAGCAGACATATATGCTAAAATTCAGTGCCCCAAATATGGCTTCCCTGACTGAGCATACATTCCTGGATGTGAGAAGCAGCACCAGCATCCTCTGACATAGCAAGGTGTCAGGCTTCCAATGAAGCCTGCACATGGCAGAAGTCTTAGAATTCTTGGTGTTGTTCAGTCATGCCTGACTCTTTGTGGCCCCATTTAGGGTTTTCTTAGCAAAGATAATGGAGGCATTTGCCATTTCCTTCTCCAACTCATTTTACAGAAAGGGAAACTGAAGCCAAGAGGGTTAAGTGACTTGCCCAGCGTCACACAAGCTAGTAAGTGCCTGAGGCCAGATCTGAACTCAAGAACATGAGCCTTCTCAACTTCAGAGCCTGCACTCTGTGTACTGCTAGAAGTCTAAGACACAAGCAGACAAAAGTTAGACAGGCTATGCTATTCACAGTCGCTCATCTCTCAATTCCATTCACTAGATGTCAGTGTAGGTTGAAATTCTGTTAAAATCTTCTCCTGTCAAGAGTTTACCATTAAAATCTTCTCCTGTCAAGAGTTTACCAAGTTGATTCTCACATTCTCATGGCTACATAAATTGCTCTTTTCTGATAATTCAGGCACCTGAGTGTTAGAAAAAAATAGAAAAGGACCTAAGTTGGGAATTCATTAGTAAAAGGAAATCCTGAATGAAGGAACTCCTTTTTACAAGGCTAATAGCCATCATCTCTCTGCACTGAACTCTCATGCAGTCTGGTCTGTTGCCTTAAAGATCTTTTTTTGTCCCCCATATTAGAGTGGATATGAATATTGCCCAGAGACTGATTGTATCTTCCCAGAATTCAAAATATAGCACAATACAGCATGACTAATGTAAAAATATATTTAATAAGAATGTATAGGTAGAGTTTCTATCAGATTGCAGTGATCTTGGGGAGGGAAGGGAAGTGGAGAAAATTTAAAACTTATGGAAATGAATGTTGAAAACTAAAAATAAATAGATTTGAAAAAAAAAAAGAAAAAATACAGCACCTTTGCCTCATTTTTGGACATAGGAACATTTTGGCCCATGACAGGCTTTTATGTGGAATACAAGTTAGAGAGTTGCCTAGACTAGAGGACTAAAGGTTAAATGACTTACGAGTTGCAATTATTTTCTTATGCTTTCAGTACATGTGATAGAGCAAAATCTCTTAAAATGGAAGCAATCTTCTTATTTTTTAATTAAATTAAATATTTTTATGAAAGTCCAAAACAATGGAAAGACGTCCTGTTGAAGAACGGAGAAGAGAGGCAACTTTTTTCCTTTATGGGATGATAGGATTTAGAACTTACAGGGACCTTAGGTGCTGTCTGGTCCAACCCTTTCATTTTCCCAAAGAGAAAAATGAGAATCAGAAAGTTAAATAATATCACACATACCTAGTGAGTGACTGAGGTGGAATCTAGTTCTTCCTGTTGGCAAATCTAGCAAGCTAAACACATGCCACACAGGATCTCTTGAAAAAGTTGTTTTATAGGGTGGCAATAAAATTTGCCTATCACTGTTGGGAATGAAAATGTTATTTTATTTTATCCACATAAACCATAGAATCTAAGGCAAGAGTCAAGGTTGGTGAGTTAACTGAATCT
The DNA here is from genome assembly GCA_028658325.1 of Potorous gilbertii. Taxonomy (NCBI): domain Eukaryota; kingdom Metazoa; phylum Chordata; class Mammalia; order Diprotodontia; family Potoroidae; genus Potorous; species Potorous gilbertii. Next base: position 246,353,011 of record CM053772.1, on the reverse strand, counting down.
ATCCATCCCTCTTCATGGAAACCATACCAGAGAGAGAGTCCCTGTTGTAAATTTTCCCTGTACCAGCAAATTTCACAACTTCTCTGGGTAATATACTCCATTATCTCACAATCCTCACACTGAAAAGATTCTAGATATCTAACCACTTGAATCTCTTGTAAATTAGGCCCATTTCTCAGCCTGGACTCAGTGCTGATAAAGGAAACTTACTGAGGTGTCTGCCTATATTACCCTCCTACCCTGCCCTCGTTTCCTTTTTCCTGTGGAGCGAGCTGACAGTCACTACTCGGAGGAAGTTGCTGGTGGCTCTGTGTATCACTCTCAAAGTCAATAAAAAGAGAAATATTCTAGTGGCATCTGTTCAGTGTTAATAATTCAGTGCTATGGGACTTCAATTGTTAATTGGCCATCAAAAATAGGATAAAAAGGTATTCCATCATGTTTAAACTTGTGAGCCATCTCTTTGTTTTATTCAACTAGTTTATGGGAAATTATTGAATCTAAAAATGACACTGGGAAAATTTCCAATAGTATCTTGCAAAAGGAGATTCATAAAATCAGTGATCATTGTGTGGAAAATGAACAAGCCCCCTAGATTGCCTCAGGATAGTTGTCTGACACTGGAGAGAATGAGTGCGGTATAATGGATGTAGCAGCAGCCTTAGGATCAAGAACTGGTTTCACATCCTGCATCTGACACTTACTGTCTGTATGACCTTGAGCACTTAACTTCTCTGTGCTCTGACGTGGTAGAAGGGGCTTCTTCCTTTGAGATTTCCTGATACCAAGTCAATCAGAAGGCCAGGCTTTAACCCACAGTAAGGAGACTCGTATCCATCACACAGAAAGACATTGTTCACTTCTGTCTGACTGTTTGTGATCCCATGGATTATAATGTGCCTATACCACCCATGGGGTGTCCTTGGCAAATGGTTTGCCTTTTCTTTCTCTGGTGGATTAAGGTAAACTGAGGCTAAATGACTTGCCCAGAGTCACACAGCAAATAAGTATCTGAAACTGGATTTGAACTCAGGTCTTCCTGATTCCAGGTCCAGCGTTCTACACACTACGACATGTAGGTGTTTCTCTTAATTAACATTATCAATTATAACAGTCAGAAGGACCTAGGTTTAAAACCCACCTGAGCTGCTCACTAGCTGTCTGATCAAGGTTGAGCTTCAGTTTTCTTATCAATAAAATGAGAACGATAATATCTGGTGTGCTTTATCTCACAGGGCGGTTGTAAGAACCAAATGAAATAATGTACGTAAAGTGCTTAAAACATTAGATATATGTTATCTTCAGAGTTATTATGGCTAGCTGAGGCTTGAGAGCAGAAATCATTTGTAAAAGCTCGGTATATCTGAAAGCATTAATAACAAAGCTTCCACTAAAATCAAGGTTCTTCAAATAATTCCTATCAACTTCTACAAGACAAACTGATATTTAGTAAGTTCCAGAAAGTCATACCCTCCAGTATGTTGACAACATTTGTTCCATTGTCAAATAATAGAATGCAGGCAATAAAACTCAAAACATGGTACAAAATGAAGAAAAACCTGCACTCAAAACCAAATAACCTTGAGGCTTAGTGTGGTGTAACAGACACAGCACTGGCCTTGCAAAGAAAGAATGATGAAATCCTTACAGACCTTTGCAAATACTCATTGGTGTAGGGAGATTGGTGGATCCCCCTTACTGGAAGTCCTCCTCACTGGGGTCTCCCTCAAAAAGAAGCCAAATGACTACTTGGCTAGTGTGTTGTACAAGAGACAGGGTGTCCAGTTAGGGGAGGGAATGACCAATGAGCTTCCTTCCAGTTCTGAACTTTTGTGATTCTGTTATCTTTTAGGCCTATCTCACATAATACTATTAGAAGGAAAATGCCCCCATCCAGTCAGAAGAAAGAGCTCTGCCTTGTTACCTACAGCCTCTACTTTTCCAATCATTTGGAGATACACAACTGATCTGACTTGATGCCAGATTCAATGAAAGCTGCCTTAAAGTTAAGCTTCCATTATAAAGCTAGGGAATCACTGAATGATATCCCTGGCACTGTGAATGACCCTGAGAGGTTTACATATTAAGATATCCCAGGAATCAGCAGGGGAGGGAGCTGGGGAAAGAAAAAGGAAAAGTACAAGAAAAAGAAGGGAAAAAAAGGTCATTGACTAGGTCAACAACAAGTCACCTCCTTTACGCCCATGACTGATGACTCAGTTTGACCATCATACTTCCTTTTAATAGCAACCAGAGAATGTTATGAAATGAGGGGAGAGTAAACTAAAGGACCAGTCTCTTTCATCACTCCATGAGAAATGCTAGCTCTAATTCCACCAAAGCGTTTGTTTCTTCATTCCAAGACCATTACACCTAGTTATGACACCTCTAACTATATATGTTTGACTCTTGGATCTTATAAAACTATATTTACATGCAGAGAAACTTTAGTATTAAATGTGTTGGTGAAAAGAAGGTGCTTTTGTTTTTCTTGTTCCAGATCTATGATTTCATTGGGGGGGGTAGATAAGAAATTCTTCCGCTCATGGAGATCCACCGCTCATCAGGTATTTATCTTAGAGAATTACCTGAGGCACTCAAAGGGTAAACTCAAATCTAGACCCAAAGACAGATCTCTTAACTCCTACACCATACTGCTTTGCATACCAAGCATGATGTCAATGGAAAGTGAATTCATATGATTTACACACACACACACACAAATCACTGCATCCTGGTTTTCAATTGTATTCTGACTTTTGTTTCACCTCAATTTGCATGTTATGTACATGTATATGAAACAGAAGCTCATGAGTTACAATATTTATAAATCAACAAATAAACTGGATTATATTTCTTTTAAAAATAGCATGCCATCCAACAATATTTAAGTACAGTGGAACCACAGATTCATCATACATAATAAAATTTTCAAATATTCTAAAACACATTTCAAATAATATTTTAAAATATCTTAAAGCTTATTCCCTACTTTTAGAAAGCCACTAATAATGAGCTTAAGTAAATATTTTTTAGCACATGAGTCATCAGTTACAGAGAATCATCATATTCCATCAAAAAAAAGTAAATACATATATTGTACCCCAATAAAGATGACCATCACTGTACAATCAAAATAACATTGTTTTCTTACAGACTATGGTAATAGAAAATGTGCCATGCATGAAATATGAAAAAGTACTGCCAATACATTCTTCAACACAACATTCAGAGTATCGACGAGGTTCAACTCTCAAAGAACAGATCATTGAAGGGTTATGAGAAATCACTTTGGTGGAAAGGGTAGCCCCACCAATCAAATTACAAATTCTTAAAATACAGTTAAATCAACACTTTCACGTCAAGTCCAGAAGATCAGCATGTTAGTAAGAATTAAGTCATCATCTATGTTAATGAGTCAAAATTCAAAGCACACATCCCCATTCTCCTTCCAAACCAAGTGTCACCAGCTGACTAGTGTAAAATCAAAAACTTTCCAGTTCTCTCCATTGATATTCCAAATGGATTTCTAAATCAATCAGGCATTTCCCCCCTATCCTCAAAGCCATCACCCACTTGCTGGACCATCAGATGGACCACAGTTGGGTAAGGCAAAGACCCAAATTTAAACTCAATGAATCCTATGAGATTCATTCCTTTAAAAAGAAGTAAGAAAACTTTAGATAATTGCATACACACCCGAATATCACATATGAGGAACTGGAAAATATTTGTGAAGTGGACAAGAAACTGTCACCATCCACTAGAAGACACCACATTCAGACTCATGCATGGAGGTGTGACTGCTGGTAGCTGCTTACCCCTTGATGATCAGAGATGAGCAAGGTCGTCTCAGTGCTGCTTAGACCCTGCCAGTAGCATCATGGGAGAGATATATGTTGTTAGTGATGATGCAAAGGCAGTGGGTAGCTTTATTTTAACAAAAAAAAAATTCACAGGATACATAGAGAGAAACAAAGAAGCTCAGGGGTAGGGATAGAGCTTTTTTGTTTTTTTCTAGAACACTCTGAGTTAGGACCTTTAGGGGAAAAAAATAGAATTAACTGCTTCATCATCTTTGTTTCCAACAAGGCCATGTGAAATGATTATGCTGAATACCTTGAAAGAGGCTTTAATTGATTTCTCAAAATCTGTTTTTTGCTTGTTTAACATCACAAAGAATATGTGTGTGTATATATATACATGTATATATATATATATATATATATATATATATATACATATATACACACATATACTTTCTCAATGCCGATTTAGAGATTGAAAAGTACTTAAGACCTCCTCCAGTGTATGTGAATAACAGAAGTTGCCATCTAAATACATGTGACTGATTGCAGCATGCACATCATATGGGGGTACTCAAAGCTCATGCAAATAGCTTTGGGTGGTTTCTGTTAGGGGGTGTACATAACATGATGCTAAAAAAAAAAAACAAGGAGCAGTCAAGGTAGGAAAATGTGAGCTCTAGTCAAGACTTGTAAATTTGCTTTTACCTCTGAAAAGTCTCTGTATATGATTAAGCGGATCCCAAGGCAAGGCTGGTTTTGAAACTGACACATGAGTGGTACTATGGGCAGGTCAATTACTATGCAAAAGTTGTCAAAACACATCTCAGCAAGACAATAAATGCAGTGAGGTATAAAATAAGCTGAGTTTCCAGCAGGAATCCAGCAAATTATGGCACAAATAGAAATGACCAACACTGAAAAGGGAGAGATGAGGTCATCTGCAAGATAATTATTAAGAAAATGTAGCAATATTCATTCTCCATCCCTCAACCACGGCCCCTTCCCACATGGTAATCATGTCAAAACTAGCAATGTTATTTAGGGTCCTCCAGGGAGTCCACAAGCAGGAATGAGAGACAAGGTTGGTAGGTGCATCGGGAGTCGAGCACAGAATACAATCAGGCTATTTGAAGACTTACTTTTCACCAAATGTGCTTTTAACAATTTTTCTACAATTTCTACAAACTCTACTGATCTTACATAATGTATTTCCATTAATGAACCCAAATGTACTGGATATCAAACAAGGCTATGGCATCCTACACCAGCAAGAGTCCTGATCATGCAAATACACAAGCCAATTTAGCACATCTGTGTTTAAAGGGCAGGAACAAGTCTGGTGAGCTGCTTTCCTCTATGAGCCTTATGAATAAATGCACAGGCGGTTTGCAAGGTCATCCTCAGAAAGGTGGTCAGTTTGCTGAAATTACTTCAAAGGGAGGATACTGAATGTTTCAAAGACAGGTCATATGTCCACAGCCACTTTACAGCTTCCTACTTTGGAAAAGAAAACTTACTTCTATTTTCCGATGGAAAGCTATAAACAAGTTTGTGAAAGTAAATTAGGTCATCTCATTTTTTCATGCTACTTACTAGGGGGATGGAGGAGGTATAGAGCATTTTATCTTCTTCTCTCTGAGAGCTGCTTCTTATAATCTTACATAAAAGGGGAGACTTTTCTGCAGCTCCTGTTCATTCTATAATCTTTCCTATGTATTTTACAACTCATAGATCACTGGTGGTAATAACTCTCAAGACTGATGTTTGTTCTTCATTAGTCAGAGGAAGACTGTATAATTCTGATCAAGTCTATAATTCCTCCCCTCCCATAATCCCTCATACAAAACAGCCTGGTGTCCTCCAAGGAAATATAAAATCAGGATACGGATAGACACAGGGTAAGGATAGACAGTTAGTCTGAGCAGTCAGAAAATGAAAGGTAATTTCATTTGTGAAACTCAATTGAGTTTGAGTCTGCTGACTGATGGGAAGAAAGGCTACTGTGATCAGGAAAAATACTGATGGCCATTTTCTTCACTGAGCTCCCAAAAATGAGTTGACAAATCTTTAATATTTGGGCAATTTCTGAGAATTCCACAAAGTCACACCTACATTGTGTGTGTGTGTGTGTGTGTGTGTGTGTGTGTGTGTGTGTGTGTGTATAGAGGGGGGGAAGGGGAAAAAACCTTCAACTATAATTGCCATGAAAGCAACGTGGTAAATGTGTGCTAGTCTAAGGGAGGACACTCTTTGAAGCCGGACCTTCTAAGTACTATCCATATTGCAGGGATCCCAAAGTCAGGTATAACCATATAATTTCCAGTGAGTTCTTTTACTATATCCCAGTTATCTCTAGGGCCATTGCAGAGCTCAGGCTGGCATCCTATTATAAAACCATCACTGCCAAGTAAAGAACGGTAACATATCATAAAGAAAACACTGAAGATAGCTCCTCATGAGTGTTTTCAAGTTTTTAAGTGTGAGAAGGGAGGTCCTTTTGTAATGAAGAGGATAAATGAATTTAAATCACAGATTCTTCATTCACACTTTTGAGGCATCATGGACAACTGAATTGTTTACAAGCTTATACTTCAGTTTGTTGGTCTAAGCAGAAATACGTGATGATGTTGGGATTTCAATCTATGAGGTTATTCTTTTGCAGGTATTGGATTTACCTCTACTAGAAACAGCAATTAGACTTAGTGTGAATGAAAACCAATGCAACTTATCCTTTGAAGTGGTTTGGGAGTGAGTGATCTAGAAAGTTCTTTTGTATTTCTTTAAGAAAAAAAGGATCTTGCAAATTTCACATCCAACTTTCCTGGAATTTCTCCTTGTCTGAATGTGGAACAGAGTATGAATCCTGGACCTCCAGTTTTTAATGAGAACTTTGTGGACAACTAGGCAGTATTAGACAGAAATGAATTTTGCTCAACAGTCCAGAGAACTGGTCCTAACCTAGTAGGGCTGCATCTACCCCCACAAGGGCTGGTATCATGGTTTTAACAAGCAAGGGGACATGTGGCAAAACTTCACATGTACAACGGCATAGCTAACTCTGGGGCTTATTGAAAATTGGAGAGGTAGAGAGGCAATACAAAAGAAGCTTCAAATTCCACTTGATTCATTTACAAAGAAACTGTGTCTCATATTGAAGGACATTAATCTACCTCCACTCTGAAAACCAAGAGAGAATGCCAATGGACATAAGAAATCCATCCATCAGGAGTTTCTTTGTGAGAAAATAGGCATACCCTATCTATGGTGAAAAACTTTAGCTTTAATTATCATTAAGCAAATTAAGACATATTTTAAAAATGAAAAATTAACTATCAACCAGGTGGCTATATATCTTGGATTGCAGTTCTATCAACATGATAGCCATATCTATTCAAGAAAGATGCAGAAATGAGGCAAGAAATTATCAGCTGAATTTGATCTGTGGGTCTGATTAAATCAAGCCCTCTTTCATCACTCTCCACCATCACCATCCTGCTCCTGTCCACCTCTGAAATCTCAATCTTTTTTTAAGTATAATTTTATTGTTATGACTGAGAAAACTTTCAACCTTCCACTTCATTCCATAAAGATTCAGTTTTAATATTTAATGTTTTGTCCACTAAACTTTCAGAAATCTCATTGCTAAGAAAGAACTCCGGCCAGAGGTCTGTCTCCTAGGATATGGGCACACCCAAGATGGCTCACCCTAAGTGAGAGGGACCACAAACCACCTTTTATGAGAATTGTTCCCAGGGCCAAGTGACTTTTTGATAACGAAGCTTTTTAGGTTTAAATGAAATGACAACAAAACAAGCTCAATTTCCTCTTGTGGCTTCTTTATTGGACATCTGTGCTTTAAAGCAAGGGTTCTTAATCTGAGCCTACAAACTTTTAAATTTTGGATAACTGTATTTTAGTGTAAATGATTTCCTTTGCAATTCTATTGTAGCCAATTAAGAACAATATTCTGAGAAGGGATTCATGGGTCTCACCAGTCTGCCAAAATAGATCACAACATAAAAAAAAGTTAAGAACGCTGTTCTAAAGATTAATTAGCAGAATCCCAAGACTTTTCCTTAAAAATATAATTGACAAAGCACTTAGGTCATGAGATCTGTCCATCCACTTATCTATCTATGTATCTATGTATGTATGTATCTATCTATCTATCTATTCATCTTTCTATCTATTTTATGAGCTGCATGGTCCAGTAGAGGCCAAGAAGCAGAGACTCTAATGAACCAGTAGTGGTCCCTCAGGTCCTTATGTCAATGCTGTAAATATGTAAATATTTATGTAAATAAAGAAGGAAGTGTACCTTATACTTTAATCTCCTTTGTTCTCTTGAGAAAGTATATTTCTAACAGATAGCAAAGAGAACATGCATATTCAAATTGCTTTGTTTTCATAAACTAGACTTAAGGTGCTTGGCTAAAAAATTCTGTTACAAAAAAACCCACCAAACCAATCCTTCTGTTATCAAGGCCAGTAATATAAACATAAAGCTTCATTCCAGAGATGGCCTCTTCTCTGTCAAGTCACAGTGTGGCTGGGTTTGCTCCCAGGGAAGCCTTAAATCAAATACAAAAAGTACATGATGCATTTCCTAATTTGTTTCTGCATTCCAACAGTCTCTGGAAAGATGAAATATTAGAATCTTCACAGAGCACACTACCTGCTTTATTTATCACACAAGATGAATGTGGTTGGGAGAAAACAAGCATAGTTTAAACTGAGCAAATGTTTGGAATCAAAAGGCCTCACCACCTCCAAATAGTACATTTTCTTCATCTCAAAAAAAAATAAAATAAAATTCCTGCCCTGTACACTCTTCTGTTGGGAGGTTTAGGAGGAAGAGAAGTGACTGATTTAAAGCATACCTCTGAGCTGCCTGGGAGTTCAGATCCGGCATTGGAATTCATTTCGTACAGAGGTCCATTGGATTCTTCTCCTAGAGGAGAGAGGAACAAGACTCCATGAAAAATTGTCCAACTGCTGGGAAGGAGCCCAGTGCCTAGTTACATTAGGGACTGTCAAGAATTCCGATGGTCTAGTTCTGAGGAATGAAAGGAAGGAAAAAACAATGACAGAATTAAAAGTCCACACTCCACAAGGAGCTGGGTGGGTAAAAAGAAATTCCAAACCAGCACTAACAGCAACAACAAAGAACACTTACAAAATGATTTTTTGTAATCACAACAAAAGACTACAAATGATTAATCTCCTCTTATGGTTTAAACTGGCTATAACCTCATCCTTGAAGGAATATTGATCACTACACCCAATAGAAATTACATTTCTGGAGTGAGAATATTCACAGCTGCAAAACATCAAATGAGCTTGCCAGCCAAAGGGGATGCCCATATGGTCTGTCATTGAGATTCACTAGTACCCTGACTTGTTGGCTAGAAATTACATTTGGCCCATTACAGCCAGAATATTAATGGAATTCAGTCCTATATAATTTCGAGCTGTGTTCCTGTAATACTGATATCTTTGTGATAGATGTGAAAAGAACAGCTTGGGCTGAAGTGGGCAATTTATAGGACTCACCAACATTAAGAAAAAATTTTCTCAACCCCTATGCCTACTTAGGGAAACAAGGTGATGAAGCTTCTCATCTCAAAACTTCTCAAAAAAGCATATGAAATATCCTTAGCAATAATAAGAAATATAAGTGAATAAAATATGTGAGGAAAATATTCTTAGTGCAGTGGTGGAGGATGTGAGAGGCAACACTGGAATCAGAAGGTAAGGGTTTGAATCCTAGCTCATTCATTAGCTGGGTTACAATTGGCAAGTCTCTCCAACTGTCTCAGGCTCTTTGCTATAAATAGGGCATGTAATAAAGCTGGCACAATTCACCCTAAACTGTTCGAGGGAGGAAAATGCTTTGTACACTTTCATAGACTTCGTTATTCACCCTTCTGAAGTATCACAAAAGACATGTTTTTTACATGTACTTTCCTGGCTCAGAGCTTTAGGGTGTCTTAGATTTAGAGATAGGAGAAATAATTTCCTAAGAAATAAACTAGCCCTCCATTATTTTCCTTCATTTTACACACTGGATAATCATAGCCCTAGAAGTTGCAGTGACGTGCCCAAGGACATACAGGTAATAAGTGGGAAGAGTTGAGAGTCGAACCCAGGTCCTCTGGCTCCAAATTCAGTGTGCCATACTACCCTTCCCCATCACTGGTACTGCTGGGCTATTAGCTCTTCTTGTCATCATCTGTAGAATCAGTATGTGAAAGGTAGGAAACAAAGCTACTGTGTACACAGCACATCCCTAATACAAAGAGCATGACACCAAACAAGAAATGAGCGTGCAGAGTGCGGCACAAGACTCACTTTTCTTTTGCTTCATCAGCCTTCTTCCTTTCCCATCCCCAACCACAAGGTTGGGCCTCAGCTGGGTTTATCTGGGTCTGCCAATTGCTAAGCCTAGGAAGTGTGGATGGACATCTACACTGGACTGAAAAGGGCACCAGCATGTCTTCCCCACTCCCCCCACCCCCGCCCAAGTGGTGGAATGACACTGCTGCCCCCACACCACACAAACTCAGTGAGCCAATGACCCTGGCCTCCTTATTCTTACTCCTCTCATCTCTGGGTCTTTTCCCTGGCTGTGCCCCATGCCTGGAAATTTTTCCTGCTTTAGCTCTGCCTCCTGGCTTCCCTGGATCCCTCAAGTCCTGGCTGAAATTCTGTCATCTACAGGAAAGAGTTCCTGTGGATGGTGGAGTCAATCAATCCATTAGCTAATCAATTCCCTTAATTCTAGTGCCTTCCCTCATTGGCTTATCTCCAATGTAGCCTATCTGTATCTTGTTTGTACGTAATTATCTGCAAGTTTTTTTCTCCCATTAGGTTGTCAGCTGCTTGAAAGCAGGGACAATTTTTTGTTGTTGTTTTGGGTTTTGTTTTGGTTTTTGCCATTTTGAGGGGAGATCCCCAGGGCTTAGCACAGTGCTTGGCACAAAATAAGTGTTTAATGAGTAGTTTACTGGCTAATTAACTTTAAAGGTCAAGGAAGTAAAATGGGAAAGAATAAAATGATAATCTTTAGTCATTATGAAAAACATATTGGGGGAAGAGATTTACTTTCATTCTGAGCACATAAAAGAGAATAGGAGATTTGACAAAAAATGGGGGGGGTGGGAATAATTTGATGCATAATGTAACTTTAGGGCTTTCCATGAAATTCCCAGATTGATCTTGAGGAATACAGAAGTGGGGGCTACCTGGTTCTAGTTTCTTGCTGAACATATCACTTATAGACCCCCAGGTTTGTAAGTGAAGCAGACTTTAGTGGGCCTCTCATTTTAGAGATGTAGAAACTGAGAAACAAATGAGTTAAGTGACTTGCCCAAGGTCACAAGGCAGGAATTGAACTGAAGTTCAGTAAATCCAAATCCAGTGCTTTTTCCTTTGCACCATATTGTCAGACCCGTTTCCTCACCTTAAAAGTGAGGTCATAGTTTAAAAGCTCTTGCCATCTCTAATTCTGCGTGATTCTACCTCGTCAGTTGGTTCTGCTTATTCATTTCTAACAACATTTCTAAGAAATGTTCCACTGCTACTCAGCTCCTTAAGTAAAGTTTTTCAGAGGACGGTGTCTCTAAAAGGCAGCAAAAAGAGAAAACAGTATGGAAGTTTTTAAAGGCAAGAACTGAGTGGTTTTATATAATATTATTTCAATTCCTTTTCCTGGTAATAAGATCAATGAGTTGAAAGAGACATTAGAGGTCATCTGGACCAACCCCTTTAATTTTACAGATGAGGAAACTGAGGCCCAGAGGGGTTAAATGATTCATCCGAGATCATACAGTTAGTGGCAGAGCCTGGATTCCAACTCAGATCTCTGGCTCTAAATCCTGAACTCGTTCTATTATATCATTCTGCATCCTCTTCAGAACAGATGGAGCCAATAGTTGTGCCCAGCCTCTTTTCCTATTTATAAGAGAATCTCCTTTCTACACAAGAAAGAATACCTCTCATGCTTTCTTCCAAGCAAAGAATCCCCCTCTTCTACACAGGAAAGAAGACATCTGATATCTTCTTCTATGAAAATTTAAAGAATAAGGGAAAGGAATAAACATTTATATAGCCCCTACTATATGCCAGGCACTGTGCTAAGTGCTTTTTACAAATATTATCTCCTTTGATCCTCAGGGCAACCCTATGAGGGAGGTGATATTGTTATCCACATTTTACAGTCAACAAAACTGAGGCAAGCAGAAATTAAGGGACTTGTGTAGGGTCACACAGCTAATAAGTGTCTGAGGGTAGATCTGACCTTAGTCAGATCTTGCTGACACTAGGCAGGGGTGCTCTATCCACTGTGCTACCGACCTCAATATCAAAATCCCCAGTGTTTAATGACTGAAACTAACTAAATCATTTAAAATAATTAAACTAAAGGAAAACTGATTCATCCAAAATTATTAGTCATCAGCATTTAAATTGTTTGATTGTTTTCATCTCCCTACAACAACTTAAATCTTTGAAATTCGAGATTGCTTTCCTGCCTCTCCTCCCAAGATTCCCTCAATGCCTGGTGTATTGTTATGCACATAATAGGCATTAGATAAAAGGTTAGTGAATGAATGAATGGATGGCTTTTCTGCCATTTGGACTTTAGAAGGACAGCAATGAGTTTTCCATGTCTGGGAAAAGGAAGAAGGCTGTGGTGGTGACAGGACAAAGCAGGGCACAATACAAACAATTAACAGGGCGGTGAACAAGAGATCTTTTTATTTTGTTCTGGTTAGTACAATACCTTCTGGATTTGTGGCCTTGAACTTGGTGAGAACGGCAATATCATCTTGAAGGGAAAAAAACATGGCATTAACTAACAGCCTAGCAGAATGGCGACCTTTCCATAACATCTTTAATGTAAGTTCTGAAGACTCTGACTCTATTACTGGACACCAGAAAGCAGAACAAGCCAGTGGCTCGGAAAGGTTGTGCTCAGTATAAATTGGATTTAGTGTGCATGCATTCCTTCTCCTCCGGCATCACTGTGTTCACCTGCTAGTTGTCCAAAGTTAGAAACACAATAGGCCCACAGACCCAACATTCCAACCCAATGGATCAGACGATAACATCATGTGTATGCTGGACATCTCCATTAGCCAACAAGCAATGAATAATGCTAAGTAGGTGTTGGGGAAGCTCTGGGCACTGTCTGCGATACAGAGTAAGGATAACAGTGATGGCCAACACTTATAAAGTGCCTACTCTGTGCAAGGCACCAGGCTAAGTGCTTAACAATTATTAACATCTCATTTGGTCCTCACAGCAACCCTGGGAGGTGGGTGCTACTATTATATCCATTTTACAGATGAAGAAACTGAAGCAAACAGAGGTTAAAAATTTGTCTGGGGTTACACGGTTAGTAGTGTCTCAGGCTGGATCTGAACTCGTCTTCCTGCCCTAGCGCTTTATCCACCATGCCACCATTTCTGCTCATACAGAAGACAATGACATAGTCTCTGACCTAAAAAGACTTGATAATCTAGTTGGGAGTCATGGGCAGCAGACTTTTCACTGAAATTCAGAAAGAGTGAATGTTATCATACACCTAGAGCTATAAAGCATTGGAAAGGGACGTAGAAAGCTAAGTTTGGAGTTGAAAAGCCAGATTTTGAGACTTACCCCAGTCACGTATGAGTTCTGTGATCATGGAATATGTCACTTAATCCCTTAACTACACAAGGCAACTCTTTAAGATACTAAATTATACATGAGATGCTAACTGGTACGGATGGAAAGACTCTCCACACCAAAGAACACACAGGTCCTCCAGACTCTTTCTCCCCTTTTTCTCTCCCACTGATCCATGAAAAAGCAATGCAGAGTACTGTGGGGGCCCTCAGAAAGTTAGTACTGTTTATACCCTCAGGAGGTCTACCATCTGGTAGGTAGCTAACACAGGAGCATAAAAAGTGTTATATAAATGCACTGTTGTTCATTTGTTTCAGTCATGTACAACTCTTCAAGACTCCAATTAGGATTTTCTTCACCAAGATGCTGGAGTGGTTTGCCCTTGGCTTCTCCAACTCATTTTACAGATGAAGAAACAGACGCAAATGGGGTTAAATGACTTGTCCAGGGTCACACAGCCAGTAGGTGTCTGAGGCCAGATTTGAATAGAGGAAGATGAATGTTCCTGAGGCCAAATCTGGCACTCTGTCCACTGTACCACCTATCTGCCCTATTAATGCACTAGAGAAGCTTTTAAAAAAAAACTGCCATATCAAGTCTGAGAGGGAAGGTTACAAATGGTGGTAGACAAAATCAGAGAAGGCATCACTGAGGAGAGAACGTTCAAACTGGCACTTAATAGGCTAGATAGGATTGAAATATGGAAAGAGAATAAGGGAAAAGATTTCAGGGACAGGAAAGCGCATAAAGAAACATAGACATGGAAAGGTGTAGGCCACTCTTCAAGCCTAAAAGGGAATCATGAGAAAAGACTGGAAAGATAGGGTGGTACTGGACTGCAAAGGACCTTGAATACCAGGAAAGACTTGAAATTTTCCTCAGGGGCCAAAATGAAGCTTTTTAAGCAGCGACATTAGCAAATCTTTTCATAAAGGAGATTGTTCTGTTCTGGGATGGTATGAAGAGTGGGTGGGAGGGAAGAAATGAAGAGGCAGACAGACCTGGTAAGAAGTTACAGTAATGTTTCGAAAGGTGATAATGAAGGTTCATGTTATAGTGTTGGTAGTTCTGATAGAATGTATGGATATGAGATGTTGCCAAGGTGGTAACATCTGATTAGAAGCAAGTAAGGGAGACAGGTCTAAGCTAATGTTGGTGCTACTCAAAGAAACAGCAAAATCAGGACTAGATTTAGAGTAAATCTAATTTTAGACGTGTTTGTGGTATTGGTGGGATATCCAGGTGGACAAGTTTTATAGTAAATTGGAGAAGAAGGGCTAAAGATTGAGTAAGGTTAATGATTAAAGTACATACTGGGGAATCATCAGTATAGATATGAGGACAGTTGAAGTCAATTATTGATCATTAAAGGAATGTATGAAGTAGGAAAAGTTGAGGGCAGGATCAAACTTTGATGACTCCACCACATTAAAAGTTCAGGGAAAAGGACAAATACCATTTCAAGGGAGAGAAAAAGAGCTTTCATGTGACTTTTTTTTAATGATTGATAAACTTATTGTGATTATTAGTTTCCAAAGAGGAAATTCAAAGTCCAAGGGTTGGCAATATTGCCAAGTAATTGTATGATAGGAAGAACAGATAGGCTGGTCATTTGGTGAGGACGAAATATGGTAGGGAGATAACCAAGGTGCTGTTCTACAAGATGCTAAGAATGATCAGGAAAGTTTTAGTGGCAAACTTCTGGGAGAATATATTTGAGTAGGTGAGGTCCTTGGATCCTTTCAATATTTAGCCTAGAGAAGCAGCTACATAGAAGGGGTAGACATGAATGGATTGCAATTAACATCACTGGAAAAAATTTCCAAATTAATGAAAGTCAGGGATTTCTTTGAAAGTACGACCACTGCACTTGCAGCTGCATGAGAACTTAAGTTTTACCTTGTCTGATTCCCTCTTTTTTATAGGATGAGGAAATTAAGGCTCCCTTTCCTTGATGTCATGTTGCTTTAAAAATTGATTACTGGAGCCAGAAACACCAACCCCCACCCAGTTTTTTCATTGATGAGATGAGATTCTACCATTTTGTCTGAGTGACATAGAACTGGATACAAATGGCAGCTCCTTAGGAAGTTCATGATTGGTTGCTATGTTTGGAGAGGGTTGGAAGTTCCTTTGCTGGAGAAGTATGGTTCCCAATTATCCCAATAGTGGAACTGGTCCTGGGAGCAGCCTTTTTCCTTCATCAAAAAAATTCCCCCATTTTCCACAATACTCCCTACTAGGCTAGTATATTTGACAAGAACATCTAGAATTTGGGACAGCTAGGTGGCACAGTGAGTAGAGTACCAGAATGAGTTTAAATCTTGGCTTCAGACCAGGCTCTGAGTAAGACACTGAACCTGTTTGCCTCAGTTTCTTCATATGTAAATGAAGATAATGATAGCACCTACCTCCTAAGACTGTGAGAATCAAATGAGAAAATAGGCTTAACACAGTGCCTGGCACACAGTAAGTACTACGTAAATGCTAGCTGTTATTATTGGCATACATCTTTCTCATCATTCTTTGCAACTTTTCTAAATATCTTAAGAACCAATGTGAGGCAGTACGGCACAGCAACCTCTGAGTTGGCAAGGCAGATACAAGCACTGACTCTGACCCACACTGAGTGGGTGACTCTGTGGGTATCTAAGACTACAGGTCCTCATGAAGGTGCCAACCTACATTAGCAGAGAGACTTCACTTAACTGAGAGCACCTTAAAGCAATGAAATCCTAAGTCTCATCCCTATCCCTAATGTGAAGCATACCAATGGATGGTCAGGAATATACATATTCCTGAGTTCAAATTAAGCCTCAGATACTTACTAGCAGGGAGCCTGGCTAAGTCACTAAACCCTGTTTGTTTCAGTTTCTCATCTGGAAAATGAGTTGGAAAAAGAAATGGAAAACTACTCCAGTATCTTTTCTAAGAAAGCCCCAAAGAGGGTCACAAAGTGTAGGACATGACTGAAACAACTAAACAACAACAACGAAAATGATATTATGGAACTCTTCACCTTACTATTTTACTTGTTTGGCTAGCCTTCATGACCTGAATACTTTTATTACTCATGCTTATACCAGTAATCTCTAATCACATTCTCACTCCAGTACTTCCTGTTCTTGGTTCAGCCCCCATCTTGGCCAGACTTCTGTTTCTGCTCCCCAATATATACCTAGGCCACAAACTACTTGGATAAGTCAGAGATCCAAAAGTATAAGGACGGTGAAAATGTATTACTAACATGGGCATTTCAATCTTTTAAACTCTCCTAATGTTCTAATCGTTATGTAAGTTGTGAGTGAGTTAAAGAATTATGGAGAAATAACACTTATGTTCCCTAAAAAAAAGCTTGTTTACTAACCTTGTTAGTAACAAGGGAGGATGCTATATTTGGTGAGAAAGGAATCAAAAAAGAATAGTGAGTATATTAGGCAAAAATTAGATTAATATTGGGGCTGTGGTCCAAAAAACCTGTGAGGACAAGCAGAGTAGCATCTTTTGCTGTTTTTGTTTTAGTATAATCAGGAAGTATAATGCCTCTATTTGAATGTGGTTAAAGAAAATTCCCCACCCACTGATGGGCCTGCCCATTGAGGGAAACTAGGTTAGGGGAGTTGTTTTGAAGGAGGGTCCCAAGTACCTTTTGTTTTTTCTATTGAGGCACTGGGTCAGAGGGTCATGCCCTCTGGCTCTGAAAAGGGTACAAATACTCTGAGGGGGAGGTTTAACTTGGAGGCTTAATTTTTGGAAGAAGGTTGTGTGTCAGATGAGACTGTGGGAAGTCACTAAACAGCCCCCTGGCTTTGAAAACCCAGACGGCTGGTACTTCCCTCTCTGGTAAAGATGTATGTATGCTAATGTCAGGTAGTTTGGAAGTGCTGTCTGTTGATTTTTGATTTCCCTGAAATTTTGATTTTGATTTTCTCTGATACGTGTACTTGATTGAAGTGATTGTTAACCCCTCAAAAGCTGTCTTTCCTTTTAAAGAAGCAGATCAAAGAACCTGTGGTAGCAGGACCCCTGTGTATATTGGGGTGCTTACGGTTACAAAAAAAAGACAACAAAATATATTTAATTTCTAAAAATTCTACTCTCTTTTTCTGTTGGGCACTGATAGACCATGGGTGCAGAATACTGTAAGATGCAGTCACTGAGTTAGATGGTTTTGTGTTTGCCACCATGGAGAGCTCATTTGTTGGGGTGGGGGGTTGGTATATCGTATAACTGTAAATGATTGTTATAAAAGCAAAACGGTGGTTCAAGTATTATATGGTTGTTGTTGTTAACAATAGCAATGACAATAACAACCAAGTTTGTGATTTTCAGCAGCATAGGGAGGTCCATATGAAGAATCCCTTCTCCCAATACAGATTGGTAGCTTCTTTGCAACTTAGTTTTAGTGAATTACCTGAGGCACTGATGTGGCAGGTAAAATGATGTGCCTGAAGGCACACAACCTTTGAATGTCAAAAGTGGGACTTGATAGCAGGCTTTCCTATATCCAAATCCAGATTTATCTACATCCATTCTCCCAACTCCCTCATTTTACAGAGAAGAAAACAAATTTGGAGAAGTTATCATGTATACCACGTACCTAATAAGTATTTGTCAAATTCACTGTTTGCATTTAGTGACATCATCAGCCACACAGCTATTTGGAAAGGCTGGAGCTAGGATTCAAAGCCAGGGCTTCCAACTCTCAGTCCATTTCTCCATAGACATCTTTATGACTTCATGCGTGCTCACCAGACAGCTGGCTATTTTGATCGTTAGGTTTACGAAACAAAACCCTCTGTATGAAGCCAAATAATATACTCATTTTTAAGTGACTAAATCACTGGCAGGACAGCATTAATGAGAATGAACCTAGCTCTTATCAGCATGAAGCAAGGATGGCCAGGTTAACAAAATACCAAATGAAAGACTGTTGGAGGGGAAAAACCTTCATAGGTGTCAGCTTAGAAGAAAGAACTCTTTTTTTATCAGAATAAATTAGTGACATCACAGCTTACTGCTCTGCTTAGGTGAACTAGTTATGCCAAGATCTTTCCCAGATACCTAGATTATCATTGTTAGTCACCCAGATTTCACAATGTATTTGTTCATCTCTCAAACTATACAATGCATAGATGGGGTGGGGTTAATCTCCACTCATATCACTCTTCACTGTCTTATCAAAGACAGAGGAAATAGAACCTGGGTTCCTGACAGATGTTCCAATGAAGACCCAGCTTCATACAGATCTTGCTTGTTTTTAATCTTTTAGCTTTTTTAGGAGCCACTAATCCCTGCCCTTCAAATCAATCCAAAAATGAAAGAAATACTGTTTGAAACTTCTGTACCAATACATTATATAGGAAAGAAGTCTAGTTGCCTTGTTGATGTAGAAGACCTTCCTCCCCTCACTGGAGATCAGCACCAACAGAATCAGATAGAAGTAAAATCTTCCAAGACTTGAAGTACAGGCCAAATGATTGGATGGCAATTATGTAGAAGGTGAGTAAGCTAAATTCTGAGACCTCTCCCCACTGGCTGCAGAGCAATGAAGATTTGCATCACAGTTCGCAAAGGGTGTCTCCTAGAGGCATGCAAGAGTAGCTATCTACAAGGGAGCTCCCACAAGGATGAAATTACAGATCCTGGAATAAAAAATACTTTGATAATTTGAAGAAAGTTGCCCCTGCACAAGAAGGAGAGGGGGAGGAGGAGGTAGACCACAGTTCAAGTGGAAAAGGCCCCAGGGGGCTTTAGTGAAATTCAGGCTCTAGGAGTCAACACAGGGATGTGTAGGCCAAAACAGGAAACTCCAGCAGCTAGACAGAACAATGGATAACATTCTCGGCTGACATGAATTCCTGCCTCAGACACTGTTTGGATGACCCTGATAAAGTCATGGAACCTCTGCAGTCTCAGTTTCATCTACCTCAAAGAGCTGTGATGAAAATCAAATTCGTTGAGGCTTTGCAAACTTAAAGCACTGTATAAGTATTCCAAATGAGAAAAGGGCTGATACACATCAAACAATTAAAAATCTAAAGGAAGGTATCCATAGTATTAAGGAGAATCTTGGAAGAGGATTTCTACAGGGCAAGGACAAAAATTACACGAGACAACTCCATAACCCCACCAATCATGCACCCTGACAGAAGTTACCAGGCATCTCTTAGAGACTGGTTGTGCCAAAGGTTCAGCTTTGGAAATAATCTTCTGAGCCCATGTTATCCTGATTGGTGATAGGCCCAATACAAATACACATGGATCTTCTATGTCTAGCCTGCCTGCCTGAATCAATAGACCATGCTGAACATACTATGTGACCATCCAACCTGCCGCCAACTCCTGGCTATATTCCTTGTCTCCAGAATTTAATATAGTCTCTTGGTATTTAGTAAGTGTTTGCTAAAGGTCTTTCAAACATTCATCCATTTCTAAGAAGCCTAGGGTCTGTTGCAAAGGGTGAGGAGCCCAAGGGAAAATTGATATTCCAGAGTGAGGAAGTCATAGACCATGACGGAAGTTCAGAAGGAGCCTACAGCTGAAACATGTTGTTGAAATCTGGAAAGGCAGATGTCAGGGACAAGGGAAAATACTGCACTCTTATTAACTTATGAGATAATTAATATTTATATTATAATAATCCAAAAAAAGTTATTGTTATTAAGTGAATTAGGGACCCACTCCTCAAATAAGACACTCATACTCTGGGCATTTTCTCTGGCTATCCCCCATGCCTACAACATTGTCCCTCCTTATCTCCGCCTTCTGGCTTGCCTAGCTTCCTGGAGATCTCATCTAATATTTCATCACCTAGAGGAAGCCTTTCCCAAGTCCTCTTCATTCTTGAGTTTTTCCTCTTTTGATTATTTCTAATTTATCCTTCATATAACTTGTTTGTTTATGTCCCCTTGCTTATTCTCTCCCATTGTGAGCTCATTGAAGAGAAAGATATTTATCTCTTTTTTTATCTCCATTGCTTAGAAGAATGCCTGGCACTGACCACTGTAGGAAGGGAACAGATGTTTTAAAGTGCTCCTTTTGGAATGTTTGGGCATGTGGAGGAATGTCCAAAGGATGTCCCCCTTTTGGGGACATAAGGAAAAACTGCTATGTTTGGAGAACAATCCAAGTGGAATGACGTGGATTACAGGGAAATGGAGCAAGTTTGGAGGTGACTCATTAGAAAATTCGTTGGTTATTCAGTGAGTTATTCAGTGAGGACGTTGAGTTATAACTTGGAAGATCATACAAGAACCATGGCCTTGCTGAGGCCTTGCGTATCCTGAAGATACGCAGCTGAGACAGGAAGGAATGGAAAGTCGTGTGATGAACCAGCTGGGATGCTGTGTGTCAGCTGAAATGTATTCCCTTTAGCCACTTTATAGACCTGTGTCCATGAAGCCCAACTCACGGGCTTTTTACCATGTTGACTGACTGAATGTCATTTATTCTCATCACCCTCTTCCATGACGGCATTTAAAGAACGCTTTAGCATCTGCAAAGACTTTTACGTTCATCCTCTATTGGAGCCTCACAAAAGCCTTGAAGATAAATACTACAGGCATTACCACCATTTTACAGAGTAGCTGAAGGCCAAGGGAGGGCAACTCACTTGCACGTATTCATACAGCTGGCAAATAGGATTTGAACCTCGACCTTTCCAACTCCCAAGTCCAGCATCATAACCATTAATATAAGCTAAAATCCTAGGAACTGGAGTCCAGAAAACATGATTAAAGAAAGAACAGGGCCAGGGGCTCCAACCTTTCTGAGGGATCAGGCACTCACTGGAAACCATAAGCTTCCTCATTGGCAGGGAAAGGCATCACTACCAAGATTTCTGTATGTCATTTAGCAATCTGAATTTCTTACTCTTTTTCACCAAGTAAGTTTCTACACAAAATTTCCTTTATTTTTATTAAGTGCTCCCTATTATAATCTAATCTAGCTAATGACATAGAACCTAGTGCTCTAGATTTAACAGTGACTAAAATCTGGGACACCTGGGTTCTAATACCCCACTCAGCAACATTAAGTGACTTCAGGCAAGTCAAGTAACCTTTTTTCTCGACTTGTTTATCTGTAAAATGAGGAGGACAGTCTAGAGGCCCTGTAAAGCCTTCCAATCAGATGAAAAAAAAAGAGGGAGAGGGGGGTAAGGGAGGCTTAAAGTGATGCATCCAAGATCACACAGCAATTTTAAAATTTAGAACTGAAAGGGTCCTTAGGGTCCCAGTACCAACTCCCTCATTTTACAAACAAGGAGCCTGAGAATTAGGGAAATTAACTGACTTGCCCAGTGTGATGCAGGAAGGAAGGTTCTGAGCAAGGATTCAAGTTTAAATTCTTAGAGTCCACATCTAACACCTTCCATTGCCCCATCCTGCCTCCCAAATACAGACCTATTCAGCCGGTATTGATGCTTTCCTGACGCTTGTCCCACCGGACAGGTCTAACCTGCTTGTCCACACAGAACAGATTGTCTAACTCCACAGATTTAGGAAACTTTGTGTTGACTGTGGCAACGGTTGTGGTAACACTAGACCAAAAGTATTTATGGAGCACCCTAAATGTCCACTGTACCTTGACTCAGACTGGAGGCCCTGGGCTTCATTTTGATTCAGATTCAATGGTCAGCCTACAAGAGTATCCTCGAACAAATCTGCGGTGTATGGATGTCATGGAATATTACTGCACCTTCAGAAATAACACATATGAATAATTCAGAAAAACAAAGACTTGACGCACCTTCCACAAGAGGCTGCCTTTCCTGATTCTGTGCACTCTCAGCTGCAAGTGACCCCAAATGAAATGATCAGATATTTCTTGCATATATATTTTATCTGTATTTCTAAATGTACATGTGGTTTCCCTCAGTAGAATACAACTCCTTTAGGTCAAGGAGTGTTCATTTTTATCTTTGTATTCCCAGTGCTTCACACAGTTCCCTATACACACTAAGCACTTAATAAATGCTTATTGATGGATTGCATAAGGTTAAACCAAGAAAATACACATGAGTATAACAACATAATTAAAACGTTACAGGGGAGGTGAATTAAAAGCTGTGACTGACACTGGTTTCAGGGATAATCACAAACATCCGTATCTCTGGAGAACCAGGTGATTCCAGATGTTGAACGTTACATAAGCTCTCAGTTTGTTTTACTCTTTGTAAAGTTTGTCTTTAGGTTCTGGAAGGTGGTGGGGCAGATATTGGCAAATTCCTGTGGCATTTTTAAAGGCATTATTTAAAATGTTTTTAAGAGTGCAAATAATGTTAAATAAACACAGGAAGTTTCTTTCCCCACACTTTGTTAGGCAGATCATGAATGGGTCAGAATTCAGGCAATCAACTTTATTTATGTAGAGTATAGCCCTACCAAACAAAACAGAATGCATATCTGAAGAGAATCCAGCAGGAGAAATTTAATCTCAGAAAACCAAAATTTGGAGTTGTGTTCTCATGGATGCTATCTATAACTTGCTCAGTAAGTAACAGGTTCATTCAAATGACATCAAATTAACAGCATTTTCTGTGGCCAGGTAGCCCTGGAAATTAGACAACTTTTATGCCTATTGAAGTATAAAAAAAAGATCACTGCCCATTTGCAAACACTGCTTGCAAGCATTTTACAGAAGAACCATTGGACAACAGAAAACCAGCTATGAAGGAACATTTTTTTTAGGTTCAGACCTATGATTTCTGATTTGAAAACACAAAATTGGGAAAATTCCTTTACCAATGCAGATTGGCACCTTGGGCACTGACAGGTTAGGAGATGGCAGCCGAATATCTCACAGTCAGGATGGCAGGCAGGTATCAGCGGTTGGAATTAAACCTGGTAGATCTGACACCAAAACTGAAATTTTATCCACTAAGCCACATTACCTCCCTTTGTGAAGAATAAATCTTTTTTTAATTACCCTTCCATAACTGAGAGCTAACCCTAAAAATTTATGAGACCATTGATATATTTATTTTGTAATAACTACTGAAAATAATTCACATTTCTCTAACACCTTTAAGTTTTAGCAAAGAACTTTCTTCCCAACAACCTGTAAAGTTGCAGGTGTTATTATTCCTGTTTTACAGATAGATAAATTGAGCTTCAAAGGTTTCCCAAAGACACCCAATTGTAAACTGATGGATTAACCAATAGGTTAATGGATAGGTACTAGATTCTAACCTGAATCTCTCCTGAATTCAAGTTCTATATTTTTTCTACTATCTTGTCATCTGTACCAATTCAACACCAATAATAAATGATAGAGTTAGGCTTGGTCACATTACTAAGAGATGTAATAACCCACTAGTTTAACGTTCAGTTCTGAAAAGAGGCAGCAGGGTAGAGATCTGGCCTTGGAACCACCTGACACATACTGGCTATGTTAATCTAGGAAAGTTACTTTAACCAATCAACATCCCAGGCAATGGACATTAAGAACGTAAGTTATAGAGAAGAGATTTATGTACATTAGTAAAGGAAGGAAGGGGACTGTACACAAATCACCAGTGAAATCATAGTTTCTTTCTCTATCCCTTCAAAAAAATAATTAAAGAAGGCTCATTTGCTAGCCTTCAGAATAAGAAATTTTGTAGAGGCTGGACATAGGTCATTAGCGCTAAACATACTGACCAATCTTTGAGAAGGGAATAAAAATGATAATTAAATTTGCAAAATAAACAATATGTATGGGGCCATCTGGCTCCCTACTCAAAAAGATAAATTCAAAATGATTATGGCCAATGAGAGAAAAAGGGAGACATAAACTGAGACAAATGCAGCCTTGATTATATTGAGAAAGAAAAAAAAGCCCTGTACAAATAAAAGATGAAGACTGATTATCTCCTTTTCACTAATAAATTCTAAAAACTTTACTGCATCTCCTGTAACGAACAGACAGACATTGTGGTGAAATGGAAGGAGCATGGAATTTGGAGGACCTGAGTTTTAACCCCATTTTTGCCACAAGATATTTGTATGATCCTGGACAAGTCATTAAACTCTGAATCTTCGCTTACTTGTCTGTAAAAAGGAGTCATGGTTTCAGCTCTATGAAACAAGATGCCTCTCAGGATAAGCTCATCACTTCTAATCTAACCACCATGCTGCTAACTCAAACCCTAACTGACACCACCTCCCTCAGCTTCCTGTCCTCTGCATGGGAGGGTAGGAGGGTAAAGTAACCAAATTCCTCCCCCAAAGGCATCTTCCTTTGCAGGCAGTGAAAACTGAATTCTCAGCTTCCTCCAGTTTGCATCTGCTACCCTGCTTGGTTTCAACTCCGCGCTGAACAAAATACCCATATGCCAGGTACCACTGGTGTCCCTCCCCATTCCCCATGCTTTCTGGCCTCCTTTAGAATGTTGTCTCCCTCCATAAACTGGTAAGCTCCTTGAAGGCAGGGATTGTCTTTCTTTTTAGTAATTGTATTCCCAGTGCTTAGCACAATGCCTGACATATTGCAAATGTTTATTAAATGTTTATTGGGTGGATTGGAGAATATGTGGATTGCTAAACATTTTTCCAATGATTTAAACAGTATTAATGTAACTTTAACAAACTGTATTTACACATCTGCTACCATTCCTTTCCAGGAGCAGGGGTAGAGACTGGGGGAGGGATATGGAACACTGCACATGTTGTCAGAATGTTTTTGCGCATATTTTTTTTCTATTCCTCTTTTTATTTAAAAAATATCTTTGTTCCATAGGATGACTCTATAAGGAGAAGGAGGGATACAGGGGGAATTTTAGGAGATATTAAAAAACCAAAATACCAATAAAAAATAATATTTATATAAAGTCAGAGAATAAGTGACAAATGAAAACTTTAAAGTTATCCACTTTCCAGCCCTTCAGTTTTGGAAATAAGAAACAGGTTGAAAGAGTTGAAATATCTTGTCCAATGTCATATAGCTTATGGTGGCAGAATCAGGGCAGGACCCCCCCTTCTACTGGCTCCAGTCCACCTTCCCTTACCTCACGATACTACTCTAGTCAAAATTTCCTAGGGTTGGCAATACTGATATCACCACTCCCACCTTTTATCTACCCTGATGACTTCCTGTGGCACAGAATCATAGTAGGCTGAGGAGACCGTTTGCAAGCACAGTCATCAGGCACATCCTTAGTGCCAAGGAGATATTCCCAAGTGCCCCACAAACATGGGTTGTCCTCTTCTACACACGCAACTCTTCAATAAACAGGTGGTCATTTATCTTCCATTTTTATCGGAAACTCAATAAAGATATTCTACTAGGGCTCATACACTTATCTCCAAAAACCAATCGAACATCATTACCCTTCATTGGGCATATGCTGGGTACCTGGAGCCATGAGTGGGCAGCACCAGGTCCTGACCAAAGATTAAAGTCCCATGTCTATTCTGAGCACCTATCTCCTCTACAGTCATCTGTATTATCACAATGCCAAACAGCAATAACAATTATGGATAAAAAAGATCATTTGCCTTTGTTACCTCTTCCCCTAGTGCTGGTGGCAGCTTGAACTTATATCATTCCAAGGGCATCTGAGCAGCAATAGGGGAGGGCGAAACACCAGGACTGATTTTTAGACAGAGTATTCTATTGAATCTCTCTAATTACTTACCCAAGGCAAAATTACTGTTTAGAGTATGAAAAGCAGAAGGCAGCCATTAAAAGGGGAGGGGTGAAATAAAATGAGAGAGATAAGTTGGTATCTCAAGTGACAAGACTTACAAAAGGATCCAGGCAATTGAAATGTGATTGTATGCTAGAAATATTCAAACCATATTAAGAAGATTAAAACCAGAAGACGCCTCAATGAGGGCCCCCACAGGGACCATAAAGGACCCTGACTCAGGCACAATACATACTACATAGCTCTAAGGCTAAAGGGAAATCACCCAGTCTCTACTTGGTACTAAACAGGCAAGCTTCAACAAGCATCTGTTAAAATCATGGACAGGCACAGACATAAAGAGAAAAATTAAACAAAAATTTTATAAATTCATTTTCAAAAAAAAATTCCACAAAGAATATAATGAAATTCTACCAGACTTAGTGTTATATTCTCAGTAGGGACAGCAGCTAGGAATGTTTGTTCCCAGGGCTAGGACCACAAACTAAGCATAGTATATGTTTCCCCAAGGGGAAAGGAGGGGA
Organism: Potorous gilbertii; assembly: GCA_028658325.1. Classification (NCBI taxonomy): domain Eukaryota; kingdom Metazoa; phylum Chordata; class Mammalia; order Diprotodontia; family Potoroidae; genus Potorous; species Potorous gilbertii. The sequence goes on along the minus strand of CM053772.1, from coordinate 246,326,378 downwards.
ATATGATAGGAACCTGAACACTGGCCAGAGAGTGCTGTGGGAGAGGCAGAGCAGGGTAAGGGATGCATGCATGCTAGTCAGTAGAGTACTGTTTTCCATATTTATTCTTGTTTCCTGGATGCTAAATTCTATGGTGTCTAAGCTGCTAAAGGACGCCAAGTACTGGCAGCAAGCTCCTGGAAAAAAAAACCTAGTTTTCCAACCCAAATTACAGCTTACATCAATATATTGTAAGCTTTGAGATCTTTATGTCCCTCCATTCTGCTCTTTTGAGTAAAACAGAATTCACAATAGTCTTTATCTTCAGGATGGACAATGTCAGCCCAAGAGAGCATCTGCCTTTGTTGGAATAAGCCAGATTTCATAGGCTGGCATCAATTTCCCCACATGACATACTACAACCTTTGACTCCATTTTGATCATGGAGACACATGAAATCAATATAATCTATGGGGGAGGGAGGGGGAACAGAGATAAATTCTTTTAACTTGGCAAGACTCTGAGGACCAGAGCTGACCTGGTAAAAACAAATGACTGGAAACTGGCTCAACATCTGTAACTGTGAGACAGTAGCTAAACACAAAGAACAATCTTTTCAAGTCATGAGGCATTTAATGTGATATCATTGCCCAGATTTTCTGATGCTTTATATCTTCATGCAAGAAACTGCACTCTCTGTATTTACAAAATTTTATTTCAGTGCCATAACTTTGCTAATAATCTTTTTATGCTCCAGCTGTGCAAGTATAGTTGAATGCTACTCTTGGATTCCTGCAAACGTGCTCATCCTCACGAAAATGTGCCTTGACTGTTCTCCCACAATAAAAGTTTCTCCCTTCCACCCTTTGCTCATTAATTCCATTTAATCTTTTTATTTTTTTAATTAACACTTTGATTCTTTCCTTCTCATACTGGATAAAGAAAAGAAAAGCAAAAGCACTGCAAGAAATAAATAGAGTCAAGGAAACAAATTCTGATGCTGACTTTGTATAAAAACGTACTCTTCTTTCTTCACTCTGTATCTATGCCCTTTCTGCCAGGAGGTAAGTAAAGTCAATGAGTCAGAGTCGACAAACATTTAAGTGCCTTCTATTTGGCAGGCACCATGCTAAGGACAAGAGATTCAAAGAAAAGCAGAAGACATAGGCAATCCCTGCCCTCAAGGAGTTCATAATCTAATGGAGGAGATGACACATAAAACATAGTGAAATACATGCACACACACATACACACACGTGTCCCTGTCCTCAAAGAGCTTATGTTAGCAAATATCATTTACATAAAAGACACAGGCTACTGCTAATTAAAATGTCCTGGGTCTAAGCCCTAAATACTATTGTCATTTTAGGTCTATGCATTTATGACTTCATTTAATAGCTTAATATGAATTGATCTTTAATATAGACATGTATACAGCATTTTACAACTTAGAAAGCATTTTAAATATCTCTTATAATAAACATTGTACTGCCTAGATGGTCTAAATCTTAAACCTTCATTTAAAAGTGAGCTGGAGAAGAAAATGGCAAACTATTCCATTAGCTTTGCCAAGAAACTCCAAATGGGGTCATGAAGATTCAGACATGACTGAAAATGACTGAACTGAAGCCTTCATATAAAAACTTGTGCTCTATATTATAAACTTTTCACACTCAAAGGACATAACTTTGCCTTTACCATAATCCTGTGAATTTCTAGGGTAAGCATTTTACAAGCAAGGAAAGCGAGTGATTTGTTCAAAATCAGATAATTAATACCAGGCCGGCTTGAAAACTTCTAAATAGGGAGACAGAATAAACAAAACCTGTGTGGTTTCATGATCCTAAGACCCCCCACTTCGCCACCATTTCTGTAGACACTTACTGATGTTCAATTCTCTCATGGTCTCAGTTACAAAGTTCAGTCAAATCGCTACCTGAATAAGAATCGATTCTCTTACAACACATTTAAATAAGGGATCCCATTCAACCTTTAGCTGAATTTATTCAGTGAACTCTAATGTGAAGCTTTGCACAAAGGGCGATTGAAACAAGAATCTTTCTGACATGAAGCCTTTTAGTGGAAAGTAGAAAGGCAAGAAAAAAAACAACTTTCCAGCCAGCAGCAAAAAGATTTGGCCCCTTATAATTTGGTCCCATCCTAACTCACTTGTGTGAGTGAATAAGTCTCTTCACCTCTCTGGGACTCAGCTTTCTCATCTATAAACTTAGGAAGTAAAAGGAGATAGTTACTAAGAGTCCTTTGCAACTGGGCATACTTTTTGACCTAGTTATCTGATTATTAGGCTTATACCACAAAGAAGTCAAAGAAAATGGAAAATGATTTATTTATATATACAAAAAAGTAGTAAAATTAGACAAAATTTGAAAACTAAGGGACTGTCTTACCAGAAACAAATTATAGCACATGATGGTGATAGGATATTACTATGTCATAAGAAATGATGAAAGATAATTAATGAGGGAACTGGAAAGAGCTTTATGAACTGAAGCAAGGGGAAATGAGCTTGAGCCTAGAGAACAACTTATATAATGATAACATTACAGAGAAAAACAACCCTGAAAGACTTGAGAGCTCTGATCAACATAATGATAAACCACAAGTCCAAAAGAATGAGAATGAAACACACCATTCACCTCCTGACAGATAGGAGATGAACTGAAAATGAAGAAAGAGACAGACATTTTTAGACTTGGCTCATGTGGAGATTTTTTTTGTTAGACCATGCAAATATATATTGAAAGATTGGAGGCGGGAAGGGGGGGGGTTGGTGGTGGATGTTTTTTCTCCAGTTTGCTCAGTAGAAGTAGGATTAGTGGGAGGGACAGATTAATAAAAATATTTGAAAAAATAAAAACAATAAACTGTTAAAAAATCAAATTCCCTTACAACTCAAATTCTATGACTTTTAAAATTCAAATCCAGAGTTCTTTCCATTATACTACCCTCTCTCTTAATGGTTCTCCACATATAAAAAGTTTTCTTTTTGTCTTCCTTTTCTTTTCTTGAAACTGGGTCTCCCTATCTCCCCTAGGCTGGAATGGCCAGAAGCTTATACCATGTTTTTCTTTTGCATGGCATCATTCTCTCTGTGAATTTATTCTGTTTCACCTTTTAGTAGGCAGGGATTCCAAAGACCTGCCAAATCCTTCTGGGGAATCTGTTAAAATCATAGCTGGAGGACTATCACAGCATCCTCATCTGCCTCTTCCCTATTTGACAGAGGCGCTCGGTCTAGACTGATATCAGTCAGCTCAGCTTCTAGCTTGTTCCACCAGCTACTCAGCTTTCTCATGCTTTCCTTCTGATGTTTAGGGGTCAGAGAGGCCTGGGGATGGGAAGGAACCAAATGAGGATAAGCAGGATTCAATTATGTTAGAACTCAGTATGACTTTAAAGGTAAAAACTGAGGAAATTTTAGGCCTGGAGGGGTACAAACTTGCCCAAAATTACACAAAGAATTAGTAGCAGAGCCTCTAGAATTATGATAAGAACCTGGATCATGCCCTGAGTTCTGGTTCAATGTTCTTTCCATTCTAGAGAAGGATCATTTGTGTTTTTAAAAAAACTGATATAACCCAAGTCCTTTTTCTGGGGGGCTCTTGAAATTGGGGAGCGTTGGTCATGTGGCACAGAATACAGTTATTAAGAGATCTCTGGGATATAGTCAGTCACGTTCTAGGATGGATTATTCTCTGATGCAAAGTGTCATGTTGAATCCAGGAGCCAATAAGACCTGAGTCTTTAATAAATATTTATGCAATTTATCTGCCTTGTGGGTTTTCTCCCCCAAAGCTGGATCCCAAACAAACATCCCCCTAGTCTTGTTAGTAGTGTGCTCATTATACCATGACCTCCTACCCCCTAGCTACTGCATGACCCCAAAACACAAGCTAATTTTATTGTATATAAAACAATCAAAAAGATGAGCCTGTTTTAAGGTCCTATAATGAATTCCAAAGCCAAGCACAAATAGCAAGGTCTCAGTTCTAACCTTGTTACTAATTTCTCACTTCCTATGAGCAAGTCACTTTTTTCCTGGGTCCCCAATTCCCTCCCCTGAACAATGAAGGGATTCAAAAGAAATGCCCTCTACAATTCAAAGGATCTCACGCAAATGATTCAAATCATCTCACTGTTCCTCTAGAGATCAAAGATCAAAGGCAAAATAAAAAAAAATAGAATGGAGAGACCCTCTTCACTTGGGAACTATTTCACATGGTGAACCTGCTGGGGGACTTTTAGATCAATGGTGTCAAACTCAAAGAGAAATGGACCATACCACGGATTCCTATTGGCTACAAAGCAACTTCATGTTGTTTTTTAGTCATTATGGTCAAGTCTCTGACTCTCTGTGATCTCGTTTTGGGGTCATCTTGGAAAAGATCTAGTAAGTGTCTGAAGCCAGATTTGAACTCATGAAGGAGTCTTCCTGACTCCAGCTCCAGCACTCTATTTCACCACTTTAGAAAACCACTAATTAACATTATCTATGTTCTACTGTAGTTTTATTTATTTTGTTAAGTATTTCCAATTACATTTTAACCTGGTTTGCCTGATGACAATTTGGTTCCAGATTTTGGGTATTCTACAGGATACGCTCAATTAACCACAGATCTTGAAGCAGCAGGAGATGTGAGGGGATGTTTTCTAATTAAAGATTACCCAGAAACTTTCTATTGTTTCAAGTCTTGTTTATCATTTTTTTATGGCCTTTAGGAGTTGCAATGTTAATGTGTCTGTCCATCTTTAAATTTCTGTCACTTATAACTCGAATCTTTCTTTGATGACTGAATATCTCACAGTACTTAAAAATCTAAGCCCTAAACAAATAGGTTTTGTCCTACTTGCCCCTAGTCTGGATTTTATTTTTCCTGAGGGAAAAAAAATGTAGTTGATAGAATGCTGAACCTAGAATCAGGAAGACCTGGGCTCCAACTTTCCTTCTGCTTCTTACTAGTCACTTAACCTCCTTAAAATAGAATTTCTTCATCTGTAAAATTTGGATAATGATGGCATCCTTTGCCCTTCCAAGGACTGTCAAGGTTCAAGGAGATGATGCATGTAAATCAGTTAACAACCAGTAAAGGTAGATGCAAATATGACTATTACCCCCCACACACTTGGGCCCTGCATCAATACACATCTGCTTTCAAGAAAGCATATGAATCTCTCCTTATATTTAGGGGTTTTTTAAATAATATTTTATTTTCTCCCAATTGCATGTAAAAACAAATTTTAACATTCACTGATTTGTTTGGGTTTTTTTGAATTCCAAATTCTAACTATCTCTCCCTCTCTTCTATCATGTAAAACATTTCCATATTAATCATTCTGTGAAAGGAGACTCAGGAAGGAAGAAAGGAAGGAGGGAAGGAAGGAAGGAAGGGAGGGAGGGAGGGAAGGAAGAGAAGGAAGGAAGGAAAAGGGGAAAAAGGAAGGAAGGAAGAAAAAAGAAAGACAGTATGCTTTAGTCTAGATTCAGACAACATCAGTTCTTTCTCTGGAGGTAGATAGCATTTTCCATCATGAGTTCTTTGGGATTGTCTTGCATCATTGTATTGCTGAGAATAACCAAGTCATTCACAGTTGTTCATCATACAATATTGTGTTACAGCATATACAATGTTCTCCTGGTTCTGCTTACTTCATTTTGTATCAGTTTGTCACATTTAGTTTAGATATAATCAACAGTCTTAAAACTGGGAGACTAAACACAACCAGAAGAAGACTTTGGAGAAGGTGAAGGGCCTTCAGTCCATGTTCCATAAGGACTCCTTGAAGAGATTGGGGATGTTTCGCCCAGAGAAATCCCAGAGCTCTGGGGTGGGGGGTTGGCAAGAAAGCACTCCTCCAGTATCTGAAGGCACAAGAAGATACGAGAAGGATGATGCTTGTTGTGGTTGGCCCTGAGGGAATAACTAGGAGTAAAAAGGGCAGATGCAAAGAAAGACAAATCTAAGCCTGATGTCAGGAATAACTACCTAATAACCAGCCCTATTCAGAAGCAGAAAGGGCTCCCTCAGGAGGAAGTAGATTTCCTCTCATTTTAGGTCTTCAGAGCAGGCCAGATGATTACCTGTGAGGTATGATACAGTGAGGAGTCTTTTGGACATGAGACTGGGTAGTCGCTGAGGTTGTCTCACATCAGTGAAATTCCATGATGACTGGGCTTTGAAGCTTGAAAACCTATTACCTGTGTGACCTTGGTCAAGTCCCATCACCACTCTGGGCCTCAAATGCCTCCACTGTAATATGAACACATTAGACTTAGATGGCTTCTGAGGTCTGTAGTTCCAGTTCTATGACCCTAAGGGCCTACAGCTAAGCTCTTTTCAACTCTAAGAGTCTATGATTCTAAGGTCCTTATTTGCCTAAATTCTCCATGTGACCTTGCATAGCATAGCCCCTTTGCCATCACAGCTTAGGCACTTACAGTATAGTCTGTAACATCATTATCTACGTGTGTCTTCTCCTCCAACGGACAGTGACCTCCTGTAAAACAGGAACCGTTCATCGCCCTATCTCTCTGGTGCCTTTCCCTGGCTCTTCACTCAGTAGATGGTTTTGGATTATTACAGGTCTAAAGAGAAAAACTTCTCATAATCTGAGACTTTTATTCATAAAAGCAGAACACAAAGGAGAAAAGTCCTGAGTAAACAAGGGTTCTAGCTGGTGGACTGCCAGGCAGTCCAAATGTGACTTCATCTTTTCCATGACCATTTTTCCAATAGCATAAATCAGGAATTTGTGTTTTCTCTGTAATTTCTTTTATTCTCTTTCTTAAGATTTAATCAAAGGTCCAGGGGTGTGGAACCTGTGGCCTCAAGGTCCCATGAGGCCCTCTAGGTCCCCAAGTGCAACCCTTTGACTGAATCCAAACTTCACAGAACAAATCTTTTCATCAGGGATTTGTTCTGAGAAGTTTGGAATCAGTCAAAAGAAAGCCCCCAAAGACCTAGAAGACCACATGTGGCCTTATAGCTAAGGTTCCCCACCCCTCAAAGGCATTTAGTCTAAAAGGGGATAAGGGAACCTGGTCTGAGAGACTCAACTTAACAACCTCTTTGGTGTGGTAGCAGATTCCATTCCTGTGGGTAGGGGGGTTTTAACAAGCAGTTGTCCTAGGATTTGCCTGTCAAATGTGGACTGAAATAAACCACCCCTCTTCATGGTTTTACCAACCCAACAGGGGATGACTGACATAATGTTATGCCTGTCAGGTTCAGCTCATCATTTTGTTAAATAACAGACATACCAGTCAGTGATAAGTAGCAATTATATTGCTAGAGGGGAATATTCAACGTGGTAGGATTGGGGAGTGGGAGAAGTTTTATGTTATGTGTAAAGTATTTTAAGCCTGAGTTGGCAGGCATTTGATTAAATGGGATAGTTACCCTACCACGTAAAGATGCTAGCTATTGAATATAGTCCAAGATTTGCAGACAGTCATCCTGGTGTCCTCAGAAGATTGCCAGCAATGATTCATAGACTTTATTTCTTCATTCTCAGTTTTACAACACAGGAATTTGCTGTTCTACGTATCTACATATTCAGTTACTTTATAATATATACTCGTAGGTTTCAATGTTCAACCTTCATAAGGTTCTGTTGTCCTTTATTAAACTTTAATTGACTTTACAACCAGAATTATCACCCAGTATCTTGTACTAGGGGTCTGTCTTTCTCCATTTATTGCTTAGGGAAGTAGATTAGTCAGTTCAGTCTAAGCAAACATTTAACCAGTGCCCAGGATTTACAGTTTAATCAAGGACGATACATGCAAATAAGCACATTTTGCATGATGTGAAGGGGACAAAAGACGGAGTAAGACAATGTACAAATAGAATAATTTGAGGCAAATCGGTCGCTTTCCATTGGCAAGATGGGGGTGGGAGGGAGAAAGAAAAGAAATCAAGAATATCTTCATAGAGGATGCAACATCTAAGTAGGGACACATACCCAAAAAAGGGATAGGACAAAGAGCGTCGAGTGCAATTCTTAAGATTATAAGTTTATATTGAAATTTCACAGAAGAGGAAAATGAAAGCTAAGGGAAAGAAGAGATTTACCTAAGGTCAAGAGTACACATAGAGATGAGATTTGCATCAGTTTCCCAACCGGAAAGCCAGTTCTCTTTTCACTGCACCAAATTAAGCAGAACTTGGAAAGTAATATGCCTAAGGATGGAAGTTTATGGAACAGCATGAATAGAAAAGCTAAGAAACTGAATTTACTCATCTTTGAGCGAGAGAAAAGTAGAGTAAGTCCATCTCTCCTTTGAAGACAAAGAGTGGGAAAGATGGAGTGGGAAAATGTGCCTAGTAATACATTTTTAAACTTATTTTAATTCTAAACTTACAAAATAAAATGGGAATTTCTACATGGAGAACAGAAAAAACGAGGATTGCATATGAAACTGCCTATTTGAATTACATACAGCTTGCTTATTTTTTTCAAGTATATAATACATTCAACCTGAAACTTTCAAAGCTATCTTGCTTCTCTGTGCTTCCTTCTAACCTTTCTTCTTTTCTTTGCATTAAAAAAAAAAAAGATGCCTGACTGACCCTTTTTTCACTTTTTTTTTTCCCTCTTAGTAGAGTTTGACTGGAATGTAGACTGTGTTAAAGAGGAGGAGTGGGAAATAAGGTTGGAGGGAAGTTCCAGTCAGAATATAGAAAGCCTTAAATGCCAGACTAAGGAGTTTGCCTTTTATCCATAGCAGTGACTATGAATCCCTATGAATGTTTTGGGGTGAGGAATAACATGGTCAGTCCTCATATATTAGGGAGGTGACTGGCAACTAAACCATAGAGAGAGCATGTATTAAGCATTTGCTAAGGGCCAGGCCCATACTAAGTACTTTGAATAAAAATATGAGCAAAAAGAAAGATCCTGACCTCAAAGAGCTTATAGTCTAATTGAAGAACATTATGAAAAAGCAGAAGGTCCCTAGTAGGGGGAAAGGTGGAAAAGGCAGGAGTATAGTCAGGTTTAAAGGAAAATTGAATGGTCTAGTCAAGTGAAAAATGGACTTGAAAGGAAAAGAAACTAGATCCAGGGACAGTAGTAAAGGGGTCATGACAACATTCCAGGTAAGAAGAGAAAGAAGTCAAATTCATTTGGGCATACCTGGAATCTCCAAGAATTTATCAACTCTCATTTTTTCTCCTTGAAGATATTTAATGTCGTCTAATTTAAACACATCGTTCAACCTCTGGTCTGGCTTTGCCAAGCCTTATGCCATAGTCAGCTTGCTGTGGAAGTCTAGAGCTTAGAATCAGAAAGGCCTGGGTGCTGTGGACCACAAAATTCCAATCCACAACAAAAGGCAACAGAGGCAGAGCTCCGAACTTGGTCAGTTTATTAGGGAAACTGATGGTCCCTAAGGTCCCCTCTGCTCATGGGTTAACGGTTTTATAACGCTTGGGAAGTCTTGGGGAGATTCCAAGTCCTAAGGAGATCTCTCCTAAAGTGGAGAAACTTCTATGACTAGTTATCTTCAGAAGCAAGACAACTCCTATGATTGGTTAAGGGCCATGTCCATCAACCACAACTATATCCACAGGCCATCAACTACAGGCCATCCACTTTAGGTCACTACAGACCATCCAATACAGGCTACTCATTATAGGTTATTACCGACTGTCAACTATACGTCTGTCACTGTTGTCTCTCCTTTGTTCTTGAAGAAGACCATGACATCAGGAAGATGATGCCATGACTTGGAAGTGAATTGGATTTAAGTGAAGAAGGGCTGTGCAAAGTCACTAGCCTCACTTTATCCTCCAGAGTCATCTGGATCCAGTGGCAAGATATAGATCAGGAGGACTGGAGATGGCCCCCACAGATCTATCAGGGGCTTTCTAAAGGTCATAAGACTTGTCAGTAAAGCCTCAGGCCTTCCATTTGTCAGCAGGATCCTACAAGGCAAAGTTTCATACACTAAGGCAAGGAAGTTGTTTTTCAAGTACAGTATATTAATAAGAGTATATTGTAGGGGGGGATGAAAATGGGGAGGGATGTACAGTAAATTTCTAATACAGATTCCTAAAACAGACCTAATATAGCATAAATCTACCTTATAAATTAATCACAAGTAATATAACCAGCAATACATGATAGATTAATTGCAGTCCATATAACTCATTTTTACAGCATGAACTATAGCAAACAACTCTGTTCTGCATAACTCACTAATACAGTCACTGATAATATCAAATCACAATAAACTGAGTAAATACTAATCAAATTAAGTAGGAGAATCAACATTTTCCTCATAGTTCAAATGATACTTGTGACCCTACTGTCTGTATAAGCCTGGGCAAGCCATTTAGCAACTCCTTTCCCCAAGCAATTCTGTAAGATCTGTGCACAGAAAGTCATGGATCTTTCATGTGGTCTGCCTCGGTAGGAGCTGATTTCATACTTTCTAAATTACAGATCTTTCCAGCATTTGTTTATGGGAGGAATGTCCTATTTGAGGGCATGCAGGGAAAGGAGTGATCTTGGCTTCCAACACCAAGTCAACCTTCCTCCTGGGAATCCATGAAGCTGATTACTGAGGACTGCCTTTGGCCAGCTATAATAAAAGCAGCTCCCATTACCAACGTGGCTAAGGCCCATGTGTTTCTGTTCTCAACTCACCCTACATTTGTGGGTTGTGCAATTGAGTGGACTCCTCCAAGCAAGAAGCCACAGTGATGCTGGTAATTCATGGATATGAGCTGTTAAAAATTAGAGGCCTGGCCAAACTAAGTGTAGGTTAATATACCATTGGATAAACACACTGCCCCTCTACCTCTCCAACTCACATTAAGGGTGCTAAATTATAAGAAAGCATAGTTTTTACACTTTTAAATCTACCCCACAAGGATATTTTTGCCTTTTAGGGACATTATTATGCTTAATAAAACTCAATGGGGAAAAGAATAAAGAATAAAATTTTCAGACTCAATAGAGATTTCAGGAAGGTCCTGTGGAATTAAATGCCAAGTGGAAAGAATCAGCAGTGGTCAATCACACCAGCTTTACAATTTTAAAGGATGAGACGCATGAGCTATGGTGTGCCTGCCTCTTCTGAACATTCATTTATTAGACAGCTTGGTATTACTGCAACTTGGTGAGGAGGGGAGGGAGGGAAGTAGCTTTGACAATAGAGAAACTTGGTTCCAGCTGATTCATCTACATTTATTAGTGGGTCACATGACCTGCACTTCCCATGCCAGTTTCAGAGGTTTGGCGTTAGGCTCTCAGGTCTCAGTTTCATCAACTGTAAAATAAGAAGGTTGGATTCAGTTAACCTCTCGATCCCAGAACCTATGACTTTTAGTTCAGAAAATAAATAACATCTATATAGCACTTTTAAGTTTTACTAAGCAACATTACAAACCAGCTCTAACTCGGAAAAAAGAAGGCTGGGTAATGTTGGCTCATAACCTAATGACGAGACAACAATGATAGTGCCAAAACATAAGTGGTCAAAGGATAGTAGGAATGATCAATTTTCAAAAGAATTCCATATTATCAACAAGTATATGGGAAAATGCTCCAAATCTGTAGTAAGAAAAATGAACATTAAAACACACAGGGTGGGAGGAGGGGCAAGATGGGGAGAAAATTTGGAATTCAAAATTTTGTGGAAGTGAATGTTGAAAACTAAAAATAAATTCATTAATAAGAAAAAAACATACCCATGTAATTAAGATGATTTAAGGTAGAAATTATCGTGAAAGGGTTATGACATGGTACACAAATATGTTGTTGATAGGGCTGAGTTTGTCTGATATTTTAAAACATTTTTGAATTATTCCAAGGGGGTTGAACTGTTTATCCCCACTGCTTCAGCAATCCCAATCTCAGTACTGGGCACATATCCCAAGGGCACTAAAGACAGAGGGGCAGAGTTCTATATATGCCAAAATGCTTACAGCAACACTTCTCAGTAAGGAATAAGTGGTGATAAAGGGAATGCTCATGGAACTGGGATGCAATTGAATATGGCTGCACCATGAGAAACAGTAAGTATGAGAAATTCAGGGAAACTGGAAGATTTTTATGAAGCGAAGGAACTACACATCACAACAGAAATGATAAAAATAAAGAACTGAACTAGGAGATAGTCTACCTCTGGGTAACTCAAATGGCCAAAGCCTGGCCCCGGGAATCAATGTTCCTTTCATGTCTTAGAAGAGAGGTGAGAGATTATGGGTTTGGAATGTGGCATATGCCGCTAGGTGCCAACCAGTCTTTATGTCATTGGTTCTGGATGAACATTTTTTCTTTAATAAAGGAGAAACTTCAAAAGTGGGGAGAGGAAAAACTCAAACAGTAAAGACAGTATAAAAAGAAAAGGAGAGGCATTTTTTTTTTGTTATTTTGTTTTCCTTGCTTTTAGTTAGGGGGGTTTGGGGACTACACATTCTTTTGCAACATGGCTAATATGGAAATATGGTTTGCCTGACTGTACATGTAGAACCTATATCAAATCGCATATCTTTTCAAGCAGGGGGAAGGACAGAATTTGGAGTTCAATTTTAAAAAACAAATGTTAAAAAGTATTTTTGCATGTAATTGAAACAAATTAAATAGAAACATTTTCACATGGAAGAAATTTTTAAAATAAAAAGGAAAATATTATTTTTTAAAGTGGCTAGTAATAGAAAATAGCAGCTTTACCTTTTCCAAAGCATTTTTATGTGCTTTCAATAAATTTAGTAAATATCTATCAAGAGTCTAGGATTTATAGAACATGGTAGGAAGCACTGGGGAAGATACACAGTTTAGATATGACCCAGTTATGAAGAGCTTGCAATTTTGTATAGTATATTCCATATGCAAATGAGAAACATTCCGTATACAACTGAGAAACAAAGTAACACAGAAAAGTATTACAGAGTAACAAATCAAGGGCCTGGATGGGGGAAGGGGGAGAGAAAATTTTGTATAGACTTGGTGTAGGGTCAGGGAAGGATCCAAGAAGGAGGTGGTATCTGTTGGAATTAAACAGGTGAAGCAGGAGAGGGAGAATAAAGGGTACAGGGAACAGGTTTTTTATTTCATCTACCTAGATTTAGGGCTATAAGACTGCCGTCTGTTTCAGTGACCTCACTTCCTGACTGGAGGTGTCAGATTCAAAATATATGTGGGCCGAAAAGAACTTAAGCAACTGCAAATAGAGGAGATGGAATTTATAGGCATTTTCTTAAAGAGGCTGCATCAAATGAAAGAGAGAGAAGTGGGAAAGGGAAGGAGGGAGAGAAAGGGGACTGAGGTTTTCAGAAGGAAATATTTGGCTAAAATCATTTGGCTAGAAAATGGCAGATCTGTGACCAAAAACTCAGGCTTCTTGCATCTCAGAACAACGCTTTTTATATTATATTATTCCACTTTCCCCCTATTTTTCAGATCTTTTGATTTATACATGTTTGTTTGTTTTTGCAGTTGTCAGGACTGGTCTGCACATAGATATATCCAAGTGCTTTACCTGGCACCCATAGTGACCTTGGTGTATTTTTGTGAGATAACTGAAAAGGAGAAAGGGTGAGGCTTGTAGCTAACCCAGGTGCCCTCAAATCAAACTGATAACTATTGTCCCAAGAGCCAATAGCCAAGCATGTAATATACAAGAATGGGAAATGCCTCTAGCTCTCCTGAGTCTATCACTTTAAATTTAACTAATGGACTTATCATGGTCCTTTGTGATCAGAAAAAAGAATGTCACAAATCTTATTCTCCAATCAGGGGTTAGCACTTGGCTACGCTTATCTTGAAGGGATTAATATCTCCCAATCTTACAAATAGAACTTGTTTTTGAGAAAGATACTTTCTAGGATTCTTTTATTACATTTATGTATTTGAGGGTAGGACAGAGTTTGGACTTTTATTTATAAAACCTCTACATCTGTGTAGAAGGTAAAGAACCACTTATATAAGAGAATGCTATCTCTTTACATTCTAGGCTACAGAGAAGAAACTGGGCTACTTTCAATTCCTTTCACCTGACATTCTCTCCTGCCTTCACACGTTTGCCCAAGCTGTCCACATACTTCAGATGGAATGTACTCCTCACCCCAGGGAGGCCACCTCCTCCTCTTCTCTACCTCCCAGAATCCTTAGCTTCCTTCAAGACTTAGCTCAGGCCCCACCTCTGTGAATGAAGGCTTGGCCTGGTCCTTGCAATCATTCGTTTACTGCATGTACCTTCTCAAATGATTTTGTATTTACTTGGTTGTTTAAAAGTATACACCTAGCAGAATAGAAACTCCTTGAAGGTAGCAATTTCTTTTTGTTGTTGTTGTTGATGAGGATTTGTTTCTTTTGGTCAAGCCATGGTAACTTGTACATAGCAGGTACTGAAAACAATAAATTTAGAGTTAAGCCTGACTTCTGAATGATGAGTAACCCAAGTCTGACATGTTAAATAACTTGCACGAAGTCACAGGTAGTAATTGGCAAAGGAGGAAATCTGAGTCAAATTCTTGATTTAAAATCCAGTGATCTTTTCTGCTTTACTACTATGTCTCTCTCCCTCCCCACATAATTACAGTTACGTCACTTGTCCAGGATCATGCAGCAAATAACGGTCAAGTATCTGAATTCAGGTCATCCTGATTCCAGGGTTGGTCCTCTTTACTGCAACATCTAGCTGCTCCACTAAAATGTCTTAAAAAAAATACTTTTCGAATTAAACTGTTGAATTAGGTAAGCAAGCTGGAATATTCTCTCCCAAAAGGCTCAATATTAACGGTGTTCCAGTTTCTCTACAGGTAATAAGAACAAACATCTACATTCATAGCTTATATTGTTATACTGATTTTTTAAATTTTATTTCTGTGCAAATAGAATTGGATAGTCAAAAGATGTCATTGAAAGTAGCTGTATATGAAGTTATATAAAGAGTAGTATAACTCAAAATACATAGGTTAAAATCTCATCAATTTGTGACCTCTGAAACTCAGTCTCCTTATCTGTCACACGGGGTTAACAGTTGCACTATTTGGTTCACAGGGATGGAAAAATAACACCTCACATTTAAATAGCAGATTAAAGTTGACTCATCACTCTTCTATAAAACAGCCCTGTTAAAGCTTAGTTACCATTCCATTTCTATGGAAGACTCATTAACTGAGCCTTCATCTCTGTTACATTAAGGGTACTTTCATTTTCAAAGAGGAAACACAGATCGGTTAACTCAAACAAATCGCTGATTGGTGGAATTACTGGCAAGGAGACCAAAAGCCTGATGAACTTTTCAAAACATAAACAAGATTCCCAGGGATCTTAAATGCCATCCACCTACACAAAAGGTCAACTTTGGGCTTTGCCCCCGACCCACCCACACATACACTCAACAAGAGCTGCTGCCCTGGCATGTATTCTAGGCACCTATTGGTCTCCAGACCACTCCCTCTCCCATTTCAGGGGCATATCCCATTCCCTTTCTGGATCTCAGTTTTCCTGTCTAGAAAATCAGTCTCCCTCCTAGCCACACTGGAAACACTGGCCTTGGAACTTTGGCCCAACCTTTCGGAAAGGTCTCAAGCTTTCTTTTGGGTTAGAGTCAATCTCTATTTCCTCTCTGTTCCCATTCTCTCTCCCCATCCCACTTCTCCTACCTGGTATTTAGTAGTCAAAACATTTAGTACATGCCTACTAGAAGCCCAGGACTCTGCTAGGCCTATGGGGAAAGAAAACCAGTGTATCCACCTAGCCTGCCCTTCAGAAACTAAAAATCTAGTTCAAGGAGAAAAGTCTACATGAGAGGGTCATCTATCACTAAACATTTGTTAAATGCTCCTATGAGTCATTCACTGTGCCAAGACCTAGGGATGTGAAGGCAGGGAAAAGTCTCTGCTCCAAAGGAGCTCACTGTCTGATGAGGGTGTCATATTAACAGCTGCTTACAAACAAAACATGTGCAGGACAAACTGGAGATGATCTCACACAGAAGGCAAGAAGATGAAAGAGGCCTGGGGAAGACTTCTAGAAGAGAAGGCAGGACCTGAGGCTTGAGGGAAGCCAGGGAATCCAGAAGCAGAGATGAGGAGACCAAAGGAAGACTGACAAGCCTGGGGAATAGCCAGTACAAATGCCATGAGTTGGGAGAGGAAAAGCAATGAGGTCATTTTTGCTGGATTGCAGAGAATGTTTAAGGAAGGTACAATAAGACTTGGAAAGGTAGAAGTTATGTTATGAAAGGCTTTAAAAATCAAACAGAAGATTTTATTTTTAATCCTAGAGGTAATAGAGAGTCAATGGAATGATTGAATATGTGGAGGGGGATTCAAGGGGAGGAACATGTGCTTAAAGAAGATTATTTTGATAACTGAGTGGATCATGGACTGAAGTGGGGAGAGACTTGAGGCAGGAAGCCCAGCCAGTAGCCAGCTGCAAAAGTGCAGATGTGAGGAGATGAGGGTCTACACTAGGACTGAGGCAATGTCAGTGGGTAAAGGGGGCAACTACAAGGAATGTTACAGAGGTAAAATCAATAAAACTTGGCAACAGATTGGAAATGGGGGGAGTAGGGGTAGACATAGTGAGAAGCTGGAGTTGACACTTGGGTTTTGTCCCTGGGTGCCCGGGTGAATGACGATGTCCTTTTTAGATTAAGAGGAAAATTAGAAAGATGGGAAGATTTTGGAGGTATATCCAGTTTGAAATGTCCAATAGGCAGTAGGAGATTCAAGAGTGGTTGTCAGAAGAGAGGTCTGAGCACAACAAATAGACCTGAGAGTCATCTGCATAGAAACAATAATTGTCTACTTGGGAGCTGACAAGATCAGCAAGTATTTTAGAGAGTACATTGAGAGAAGAGAAAAACCTTGAAGGCCATCTTGGTTATCAAGTGTGATCTGGATAAAGAGTGCTGGGATCATCTAGAAATAAATGTCCAAGTTTCCAAGTAAGAAAACTGTCCTGACCCCTTAAGTTCTACTGCTACCGGGTGTGAACAGGTGATAAGTACCACATGGGCCAGACAATTTCGGCAATGCCACAAAATGATGACTGGTCCTGGCCTCCTCCAGTTTACAAACAGAAATAGTTACTCAGAGATAGAGAGCAAAATGACCAACACATGTCAACTACATCTGATGATGCTTTGACAAATATGAATCACAAATGAAGCTTTTAGTGTGAGATTCCTTCCCTAATTCAATTCATTGGAGCAACCCTCATTAATACAAGAGCTTCAGGGTTCTTGGAAATTACCCTAGTTTTTAAAATACATGTCCCAACTCTCACATTTTGACAGGGGATGGTCATCCAATGCTGTCTGTGCAATGTTGCCATTGTCATTCAATCCTGTCCAATTCTTCATGACCCCTAAGTTCACAGCACACTAATACTATGTGTGGGGTTTTCTTGGCAAAGACTGATGTAGTTTGCCATTTCCTTCTCCAGTGAATTAAGGCAGAGGTTAGATGACTTGTCCAGGGTCACACAGATAAACTGAAGTGTCTGATCCTGGATCTGAACTCAGGTCT
Source organism: Potorous gilbertii (assembly GCA_028658325.1). Taxonomy (NCBI): domain Eukaryota; kingdom Metazoa; phylum Chordata; class Mammalia; order Diprotodontia; family Potoroidae; genus Potorous; species Potorous gilbertii. The sequence goes on along the minus strand of CM053772.1, from coordinate 246,308,886 downwards.
TCCTGACTCCAAGCCCAGAGCTCTATCCTCTAAACCACCTAGGTGCCATACACCAGCCCCCAAATCCTCCTCTTAATCTAGTCCAACTCCCTGCCAACAAAGCATTTACATTTACATGGGGGCATGTAGGCGGTGCAGAGCACTGGGTTAGAATCAGGAAGCTTCATCTTCCCAAAATGAAATCTGGCCTCAGACACTTATGTGACCCTGGGCAAGTCACTTAACCCTGTCTGCCTCAGTCCCTCATTTATAAAATGAGCTGGAGAAGGAAATGGCAAAACCACTCTAGTATTTTTGTCAAGCAAACCCCAAATGGGGCCACAAAAGAGTCAGAAATGACTGAAACAACAAGAATTAGTCAAGGCATAGATAGACCACCAGCCCTGGAGTCAGGAGGACCTGAGTTCAAATCTAGCCTCAGATACTTACTAGCTATGTGACCTTGAGTGTCACTTAATTCTAACTGCTTCTCAAAACAAAACAAACAAAAAAAAAAAACCAAAACCCAAAAATTTAAAAAAAGAAAAGGATTAGTCAGGAATCCAATCTCGGCATAGAGCCTGCCCACCCTCACCCCACCCCCAGTACAAGGAACACATGGCTACTAGAAAAGTCATCCATTCCAATGAATAAATTCTAGTTCTTCCTTCTTATATTGCACCAATCTGTCTCCTCTATAAATTCTACCATGGGGTTATATTTCTTTCTTTTCTCCTAAACTAAACAGAATAAATCTCATTCATTCTCCCACTATAATCCTTCACATATTTAAAGACAAAAATCATATCCCTTAAGATATCCCTCAAGTAACCTACTAAATCACCCTGCTTCTTTAAAATTACCTTAAAAATCAGACTGCTGTGGTCTGATTCACCTGGGACTAACTTCCACTTTCTCTGTGATCGCTCCTGAAAAGTAGTGCTTGGCCCCCTCCCCGCTTCTTGGAGAAGGTGATGGGGCTAGAGCAGGCAATGCTGCAAGTGGGGTTTTTGTGAGAGGGTGATCACTTTTGTTTATTGTTTTCTTATCCTTATTTCTTATTCTTTACTCTAAGGACTGGGTCTCTAGGAGGGGAAATGCTAGGGATCCATTGGGAAATGTAGGGTATATCATGACAAAAGATGCAATAAAATGTTATTTTAAAAAACTGGTGCCTAGAACTAATAAAAAGAGAGATGCAGGGAGAGTGATATGGGAGTGGAACATATTACTCCCAAATACACAACATATGTATTTTTCCTATCCAGTTTGTTTGGAGAAGCAAGTAATGGAATTACAACCTGATTTGAAATTGTTTGGCTAACAGCAGACTTACCAGTTCATTAACTGTTGAAGGAGGGAGTGTAATTTAGGTCACGGCTCACCAAGCTTCCTCTGGTCCTTTGAGATTTGCTCCATCTAATCTAGAATATTTTAGCCAAATTTCTGCTGCGCTCACCTACTGACCTTTGCCAGATTAATCCCCATGCCTGAACACACGGGTTCCTCACTGTCTTCATCCAATCCCTAGTTTCCTTCAAAGCTCAGAACACTTGTCAACTTAACATTTGACCCCCTAGGAATCTATAGATTTCAGACAACTTGGGGTCCTCCGCAGATCCCAGATTAAGAAGCCCTTAGAACTCTAGGGGATCTGTCAGCACCTTTAGCCTCTTAATCCCAATATCCTTTGGTGATACAATCACTAAACAAAGAGTCTAGACTCAGGCTTGGTTCCCCCCTCAGGAAGAGCTGCCTGGTTACCCTTAAATAGCCCAATTTTTATCAGCCTGTACTCCCTGTACTTTTATTTCCACCACCTTCTCTCTACCCAACAAGCACAAAGCCATTGTTTTAACAAGGCAGGGAACTATTCAGTTTAAAAAAATAAACACCCTTTCTGCTTGATAACGATAAACTAAAAAAAAAAAAAATCCTAATCTAGATCAGACCAACGCAGCAGGTCAGAAAATCAGAGGAAGGGTTTTCTATGCCCCCACCCAGAAGAATGTAAGCAGATTCTTCAGCAAAGACTCACTCAACCACTCAAGGAACAGTAGTTTCGACTATATTTGGTATGAGCTCTTTCTACCCTAGGGTTCTATCCAGCATCATTATAATGAAATATAATAATAAGTGGTAATACAGTGCTTCTAAAGGAAGCATTTCACAAAGTGCTTCACTGACAGCACCCTCCCGGATGGCTGTCTAACTCTAGTCACTTTCCTGACTTCCCCATATCATAAGATTGGTTGCTGTAAGGTATAGCATGTCTGACTGTGGCTGATCACACCAATATGATCTCAGAAGGTTCTACTACAGGTCAGTCACAAATAGTCCTTGTGAACATGTTGGATGGGTTCTTAAATTTGTGCATTTCACTTTTTTTTTTAGCTACTTCAGTTCTGCTTTGCTCATAAAGCACCAGTGCCTTCTTTGATGTGAGTATGCCATGCTGGGCAGTTCTTTGCCAGTGTCTCCCGTGTCATATGATTAGTTCCAAAGTTCTAATAGATAATAAATGTTTCCCAGTGTTCTCTCCTTGGTCTTATCACCTGATCATGAAAGTCCAAATGGAAGAAACTTCCCTCATAGGTCATCTGGTGTAAGCTCCTCATTTTACACGTAAGGAAACAGAGCAGAGAGGAGAAGGGCAAGTGGTAGGACTGAGATGTGACCCAAAATTCCAGATCCTAAACTTTCTACTGTAGGACCTTGTCTCCATTAATAAATATTTGATGAACTAAATTTCTGAAGCCTGATACTTCCTAGAGCCACTATCCTATATCTTCCCTCTATAATATCCACTTCAATAGAATCTCTCACAGATTCAGTAGGATCTTTAAGTGATCATGGACTGGACTCTTAAAATGACCAGTCTAACTGAGGAATCTGAGGAGATAGAAAGTTTAAGCGTCCTTCCAGAGAGACTGTTAACTGTGATGGCTGAAAAGGACAGAGAAAAAGATTGAGAGCTTATTTCCTGAGAGAAATAGGTTCAATCCTTACCTTTCAAAGAAATGTGAAGAGAATTCTTAAGAAAAGACTTTAACTGGTATCATGAGATAATCAAACGATGAGTCTGTTTCCAGAGTTTAGGTAAGTAGTTATAGTGATGGCTAGAAGAGACTGCCTATTATCTTTCTCAGAGCTCATACACAGTAAGTTTAGGAGTTTCTTCCATTGTTTGATGACATTTAATAAAATAGTGTATTGAGTAACCTTAATGTTCACTTAAAACTAGGAGGTAAGCCGTTTGACAAGACTTTGGCAGGGAGGGTTTCTCCCATTCACTAAATAAGTAGTATAAAAATATACTAATAAACAATAGGGTTATGAACTAGAATTATGATTTCTTTGCTACATGAAACTCCCAGATGATGACATTCCTGCTACAGACTCAAGTCAGCACTTTTTCTGCAAACTAAGTCTTTATCTTGAATACAGCTATCCCTTCCATATTGTAACTTCCCCCTTCATGGTTTTGATATGTTTTGGGTCAGCATAAGAAATTAAGTGGGAAATCTGGGGGAATTCTGTAGAACCCTCAGGTGATATATGAAGATCAACAGATGACACTGAAACAGTTCAGAAACTCAGAAATGCACAAAATATATGCAGAGTATTGTATAAAATCAACCCAAATTTTACAATAAGATGCTGTAGACAGCCCATGAAAGAAAAAGAAAAAAATTCAGACATCTTATCTGGTACAAAGTGAGGGTCAAAAATTTGACAGAGATTCTCCAGATCACAAAGGCACTAGACCTATAACCCCAGCAATGTGGAACAGTACTTCTCTCTAGCGCGTGTCCAAAATCACAGTTATTATGTTATATTATTATTATAATATTGTTTATATATTATATTTTTATATTCATATATTGTTACATTATTAAATTTAAAAAATAAGATTTAATAAATTGAGGCAGTTGGTTAAAGATGGTACAAATCTAGTCCTTAAAAAGGAAACAACTCCTTGATTGCCTTAGAACCTGGCATAATAATGGAGGAAAAC
>CM053772.1:246243964-246304389 GCA_028658325.1 Potorous gilbertii | reverse complement strand
GTTCCCCAAAACATACAATCTGTGGGCAACTCAGCTGGCCAGGCTCTTTTTTAGGGCTTGTATTGCCCAAGCTACAATTTCATAAGCCTCTAATTTGGCTACAATTTCAGCTATGAAAGAAATGTCTTTGGTCTAAAAAGACTAGATCTGAGTGCCAGTACATCAGTGGTTATATCTAGCCTTCTGTCCTACTAATTAAATGTGTTCTTTCTTCAGCTCCACCCAGCATGTATAGCAAAGCAACCAAATGTTTGGACATAATGGTATAAGGAGCATTAAAAAAAAAGTTGGCTTCCAAGCATCATGAAAACCCCTGTAACTGAACTTGTTTGTGGTTTGCAGTTTCATGTTTAAAGAAGGGCCTTAATCATCCTCTTTATTTAGTCACCCACAGCCAGATATGTATTTATAGTTCCAGCAGTCACACAGAGAAAATCACCAGAAATATCAAATACTTTGTGCCTTCTCTGGATATTTCTATTTATTAATGGAAGGACTCTGGCCTCCATTCCATTACTGCAGTGTGGACCAGATGCTCAGGAGGGATTTATACCATGTTCTATTGATCCTGAACTCTGGAATAAGGAAAAGTCACACCAAGTATGTCTCCAAAGTAAGCCACAAGAATGGGGATGAGGGGAGTAATTCACTGCAGAAAGAACACAAGTTACATTTGAAGTGCAAATAATAAATTAGGTATTTTTACCTGAAGACTATTTTTTCATATCTGTCTATTTTTCTTTTTGTCTCTGTCCCTCTTTTTCTCTATTTTCTGTCTATTATGTTTTCTGCTATATTTTCTTTTGTTTTTAGGATGTGTAGAAATAAGACCAGGAAGGGATTTCAGAAACTATTTATACTAACCTGTAAGTAAACAATTTATACTAACCTACAAGTAAATAGTCCCATTTTGGAAGCTAGGTGGAGCAGTGGGTAGTGCACTGGGTTTATAGTCAGGAAGACTCATCTTTCTAAGTTAAAATCTGGCCTCAGATACTTGCTAGCTGTGTAATCCTGGGCAAGTCACTCCACTCTGTTTGCCTCAGTTTTCTCATCTGCAACATGAGCTGGAGAAGGAAATGACAAATCACTCCATTATCTTTGCCAAGAAAATCCCAAATGGGATCATGAAGAGTTGGATAGGATTGAAATGACTGAATGACAACAAAAAGCATCTCGAGTGAGCCTTAGCAAGGTCTGCAATGAGGCCAGTGAGCTATGGCACCAAAATATACATTACATATTTGGACAACCCCAACGAAGGTTTTTTTCATTTGGAGTTAAAATTGGAATCTTCTAGCCATTCTTCCTAGCCTACACTTTGTAACTAAGCAGAGCTTCAACGTAACAACTCTGGAAGAGATCTATGTTCCCCACCAGCGAATCTTCTCATTCCTTCAAATTATCCTAACATCAAGTGGTCTTTCATTCTCTCCCTATCCTCATCATCTCCCATCATCCCACTCCAGTTTTTCCTCCCTATAAGGGAAAAAAAAAACACTAGTTCTGGAGTCCAAGGACCTACGTTGTCATTTAAGCTTTGATGCTGACTACCTGTATGACCTTGTGCAACAAAATTAACTTTACTGATGAGTTTTCTCATCTATAAAATAAAGAGACAAGATGGCTTCTAAGGTTGCTTCCAGCTCTAGAGCTATGATCCAATGATCTGAAGCCAAATTTGAACTCGAGTCTTCCTGCACAGAGATTTACTAGTTTTATGGTCCAATCCAAGTCACTTCAGCCTGTTTGCCTCAGTTTCCTCTTCTGCAAAATGAACTGGAGAAGGAAATGGCAAAGTTCTCCACTATCTGCCAAAAAAACCCCCAAATGTCATGACAAGTTGGATATAATGTAAACAACTGAACAACTTCCTGACTTTAGATCCGAAGCTCTATTCACTGTACTACCCAGCAGTCCTTATGATATATAACCAAAAGCTGCCATAATCACCTCCTCCTGTCCTTTATAGCTGTAAACTCTGTCTTTTCCACTTCCTTCTTCCTCCCTTCACCTCACTTCCAATACAGTTTATTACTCTATTACACAGTAGGTAAATGTTAGTGATGTGCCTATAGTCAGATAGAAATTAGGATTTGAACCAAGGTCTTTCTAGATCAAATGTGATAATATTTATAAAGCACTTAACACAGTAGTTGGCATAGAGTAGGCACTTAAGCAATGCCTTTCCTCTTCTCCTTCCATTTCTCTTTTGGAGTTCTGTTTTCAGACTTCTGGCCACATCTGCCTAGGTTTTCTGCACTCTCCTCCCCTTTCTTATTCCATCTTCCAAAGCAATAACCATGAGAGAAAGAACAAAGACATTGAATAACGCTGTTGTTCCTCCTTTGCCATCCTTTCCTGCCCCCTAGCAAAGAAGACAAATGACATCACAGGGTTATGTCTTGTTTTGTGAGAATTAGATTTGAGGCAAAGTGACACAGAGTCACAAGCCTCACTCTCTCTTCCAAAGTCCAGTGATAAGACAAAAGTCAGGATGACTGGTGATGATCCAGGATGCAATGGCTGACCTTGGCATCTTGGGTGTCTGACCAAGCTCTAAGCACTCTACAGTGCCAACCTCAGATGCCTTCATGGCCATTCTCATTGGCCCATTCTCTCAGGGGAAGTCTTCAAATACTTGGGGTAGTTATCCTCTAAATCACTGGTGGATTTGACCCTCACCCTGGTTTAGCCCATTTGCCAAGAGATTCACCACAGTGTGGCCACTATGCATGCTTCAGCTTCTTGGAGTCCAAAGTGAGAGCTGGATGAAAGGTGGACCCCAAAGGTAGATGGGAAGCTCTGAAAAGGACTTGGCAAGCCCTCAGACCAGAGGTGTTAACCCTTCCTTCCTTTTGAGGATGGGGAGAAAAATTTGAATGGTAAGTTAAGCCTAACCTTGAGTTGAAAGCATTGCTATACAAGGGGCCAGAGCAGGGGTGGGGAATCTGTGGCCTTCTGGATCCTTGGGTACAGCCTTTTAACTGAGTCCAGGTTTTATGGAAAAAATCTTTTTATTAAGCAGATTTGTTCTGTGTAGTTTGGATTCAGTCAAAGGGCTGCACTTGAGGGCCTAGAGGGTCACATCTATTGATACAAAGCAACCAAGGAAATTCTGATGAGTTTTAAACTATGTATCTATTTTCTAATCTCTGCTTCTCCCAAAGTATCAACGCCTGCTCCTTTTAGCCACTGCTATGTTGTCCTCAAACTATTATATTTATTATGGTTAAATGTATCTTTCCTATCTAGGAGGGAGCTCCTTAGGGTTTCAAAAGTTCTTACATTGGCCCTTATAATATCAATATATTAATTAATAAAAAGTGATTAGATACTCACTATGTGATAGGCACTATACTGGGCACTTTGGACATAGAGACAAAAAGACAAGAGTCCCTAATCCTCAAGGGGCTTACATCTTAAATAGATGTGTATGTGTATATATACATACACATACATATGTATATATTAATATATAATATGCACACATAGATCTATACAAAAACATATGCAAAATGAATACAAGATGTAAGCTACAGGAGTGAGGAGATATGATCTATAAAAAAACATACACAAAATGAATACAAAGTATAAGTTATGGGAGTGAGGAGATATGATCTGTGTTACTTTTAGTTCCTAGAAGACAAAATCTTAGAGAGCAAGAGATTGGGAGCTAATCCAGTGCTGTCTCCTTTGCTGGGAGTAGCACAGATGTGCCCTGTATATATAGGTTGTGATGATGATGTTTTGACACTGCAGAAAAGAGAACCTATCTTACCTTTTTCTTTCTTTCAAGGGTCAGAAATTGTTTAGGAATGGCCATCTATAAGCTCTGCTACTATTTTAATAATCATTACCCATGATTCCTTTTCCTGTTAATAGTACTAACATATTCTCAGAGTCTCTTGGGTTACAAATCTTGTCATCATCTCTGAATCATCTTGTACAATGGGAGAAAAAACCCATTAGACCATGGGATCACTGTATCCCTTTTAGGAATAGCAGGGATTTTGAAATTCATGTAATTTGATACTCTCATTTTATAGATGAGGACTTAAGTCACTTTCCTAATCTGTTTAACATAAGATCATAGACTAAGAGTTGAAAACAGCCTGAAAGTTCATCTAAACAACTATCCCTTTTTATTCATGAGGAAAGTTACGGGAATTATTCAAGGTGACATAGATAATAAGTGATTCAGTATCTGAACATGAGCTGTCTGAGACCAGAAGATGGGAAATGACTTTCAGAATCCACCAAATTCATAGGATCATAGATACAGGAATTAAAAGGATTTCAGAGTCCATAGAGTGACCCTCTCCTTTTACAGAGGAGGAAACTTGGCTCTGGAGATTTGCCCAAGTAACTTGCCCATGGTCAAATAAACAGTTAATCAATCAATATTGATTCAGTTCTTACTGTGTCCCAGGAACTTTGCTAAGATCTAGGGATACAAAAAAAGGGAGCAAGAGAGAGTCCCTGCCCTGTAGGAGCTTAGTCTACTGGGGGAGATAACATATGGGTGAATGTAGACACAGCAAGCTGTATACAGAATAAATAGGAAATAAATATCAGAGATAGAATTTGAATGCAGGTCCTCCAACTCCAAATTCAGCTGTCTTTTCCATTTTGTATATACTAACTTGTATACATACATGTAGTCTCCCTCAGTTTGGGTGCAAGGTCTTTGTGGACAGGCATCATTTGTCTTTTTTCTTATAATCCCAGGGTCTAGCACAGCCTCTGTCTCATAGCACTAACTTAATAAATGGATGAATGTTATCTAATGGAGCACTAGATAAAGGGAGCATCAATTACCTCTATTTGCATGGCCCTTCTCTAAAGCATAAGTTTTTAAAATAGAACCCATTATGGGCCAATTTTAATTTTTTACCCTGTCCCATCTTATGGAAAGAGGTGTGTAGGTTGTCTGCTTTCCATGTGAAGTGTGAAAAAAACCTGGTGTAATGGAAAAAGCACTGGGTTTGGTATTGGGACCCTGAGTTTGCTACTGGTTATCACTTTGGGCAAGTCACTTTGCTTCCCTGGTCTTCTGGATGCCTGTGTTCAGATCTTGCCTCTATTCTTATCACCTCTGAGATTTTGGTAAAGACATGTGACCTCTCTGAACCTCAGTTTATCCTTCTGTAAAAGGAAGGACCTTTAAGATCCTAGTAATCTCAAAATACATGATTCTAGGATCCTTCATTTGTAAACCTGGTTGTTAACCTGGAGTTTGAATTTATTTAAAAAAAATTATAACTATCTTGCTATAATTATTTTCCTTTGCAACATTATGGATTTTATTTTTTATGTTTAGAGGCAATAATCTGAGAAGAGATTCATTGGCTTCACCAGACTGCACAAGGGGTCTGTGGCAATATCAAAAGTTGAAAATTTCAGAACTAGAAAAAAACCAAAAAGCTCCAATATCTTTTCCAGTACTAAAGCCTGGAACTTGTCCGAAATCACACGGTTAGAAAACAGCAAGGTCAGCACTGCAATTAATTTAGCTCAATTTAACAGGCATTTATTAATGTGGTCTGTGCACACTAATTTGCTGCATGATACAAAGACAAAATACAATAGGCTCAGCTCTCAAGGAGTTTGTCTTCTCTTGGTGGGGCAGCACACATGCTTACAATTAAATGCAAAATCCAATCTGTCTTCTGAATACAAATCCAGTTTGTCCCACACTAAGCTATTCAAGAAGTATAAGTTTCAAGGCAGCCGGATGATCTTTGGCAGAGACAGAAAGAACTCTGAAAAACAGATAGAGAGTAAGAATGAGAAGGTCTGGTTTGGGCATCTGGGGTTGAAGGGGTCTGAGCTTTCCTCCCCCTGTTTTCTCTGTGTCTTTCTCAACCTCTTTCCTCTGCTATAGAGTCTGGCTGTCCAGTGTAGAGGTCCAAGTTTAAAGTCTGCAAATATTCCAAGTTTGATCATTTAAATCAAAAGGAAAATGCAGTGAAGAGCAGTCAGGTGACTTTCCCTTCCAGTTCTTGAGACCTAGTGATACTCATTTTTTAACTCTTTGATGTCAACTCTCAAATTCTTAGACTTTCCAACAGTCTGATTTGGGGGTGGGGATAGTCTTATCCTTTAAGTTTCTCTGGGAATCTTATTTGTTTAGGAGCCTATATGATATTAAACAACTTTCAGGGGGCTATTAAACTTGGCAAGTATGACTTATGCAGAGGCAATCACCAGCTGATAAGATTTAAGGGACTCTGGGACTGAGGTTCCCTTGTTTAAAAATGCTTCCCCCTGGACATGTTCCATGGTTCCATGTTCATGGACATGAACACACATGTTCCATTAAAAAAAGTGTGTGTGTGTGTGTGTGTGTGTGTGTGTGTGTGTGTGTGTGTGTGTGTGTGTGTAGGTTTGTGTAGGGGAGGAAGGAATTAGCAAACATTTTATTTTAAAATATAAATCCACATGGAAGGATTAACACATTAGAATACTATATTTAATCCTGCAGCAATCATTTATGTCTTAGTGTCAATTATACCCAACCACTCAACTACTCGCTGAGCCCTTTAAACTAATGGAATAGACATTTTTAATTAGGTATGGATGGGGGAATAAAAAAGAACATTTTAGAGCTTGGGGCACTGTTGGAAGATTAGGCTCAGGAAGAATAAGGTTAGGGGAATGCCCATAGTGAAGTCTATGAAGATGATTTTTTTCCCCTGCTTCATATTTCTTTATCTATGTTTGCTTGTTTTCTATCTCAAATATTTTTATGTGTATTCCTGTGCATTTGTATCCTCACCTGTTTTGTTTGAAAGCATTAATAAACCAATATTTATTGGACAAGTCTTTTATGTGAGGCATTTTTGAGGGTGTGAAGGAGGAGGAAGAGGAGGAAAAGGAAGGAGAAAGAGAAAGCAGCAGCACTATCTTAGGATGGGTATTGCCCTCCAGAATCTTAGTTGGAGACAAGACACACAACCATAAAATACAAGGCAGTGAATACCGAAAACTAAATAAAACTAAAAAAAAGTTCAGATAATAGAAGTTCAGCATAGTCATTAAGTCAACAAGCATTTTTAAAGTGTTTACCATGTGCCAGGTACTGTGTTAACACCTGGAAAGCTTTTAACTAAGAGCCTAGGGCTGTCAGTGTGAATATGGAATCCTAGGGTTTTCAACTGGATGGGACCTTAACGATCATGTATTAGTTAAGCATTTATTTAGCACTTTCTATGTTCTAGGTACTAGGGATCCAAAGACAAAAATGGAACAGTCCCTGACCAATTTCCTCACTTTACATAAGAGGAAAGTGAAGTTCAGGGAACTATGGTGATTTGCTCAGGGACATGCAGGTAGGAAATTTAGAACTGGGATTTGAATGTGATCTCAGTGGAAGAGTCAGTTGGAAGAATCCATGTAGTTTGTCTGCACTTAGGTATCTTTCCAATTCAATCAATTCAAGAAGCATTCTATAATTTTCTGGACATGTTCATGTTATATGTCCTCTGAATATCCCTGTGTTCTTCACTTACTTCTGGGATGGAGTTTTGGACGTCTTTATCATGTCGCCCGAAGGTTTTGGTTTCTACTGCACCACAGCCACAGCTGCAGCTCTGATTAAAAATCCCTGACAGGTAAGATTTGCCCTCGGTGTTAGAACTCAAAAGGGTGGAGGTCGGGTCTTCTGGCCAAGTGAGTCAGCTTGGAAAATATGCTGTCTATGGGAACTCCCGTTCCTTTGGCTGCCTTGCTCTCTGAATTATTTACTGATCATAGACCCTACTTACCTGTTTTGACCTTTTACCATTCTGATGCTCCTAAATAACTGATCTGAATTTCAGAACATGGACATAGCTCTTACCTCTGGGCTTTGTTCTGTTTGCTTCCTGGGTTAAGTACTGACCCTTCAACTTGGTTTAAATCCCTCACTAGTTTTTGTTTTCTAGTGGTACCACCCATTTTGCAGGCAGTGCTGCCCATAATGCTAGCATCTTTCAAGTCCAGTCTAAAATTCTACCACTTACTTTTCCAAACCCCCTTAAGTCTAGTATCTTTCTCCTTCTGAGGATCCTGTTTATAACTTGTTTGTACATAGTTGTCTATGTGTTAGTTTTTACATTAAACTATGAAGAGTGAAGCTGTCTTTTACCTTTCTTTACATCCCTTGCCCTTAGCACAGTGCCTGGAACTTAGTGGACCATTAATAAATATTTGTTGATTTCTCAGAGGGTTTTCAGCAGCAGCAGCCCTTGGCTGGTCCAGTGGGACCAACAAAAACATCTCAGGAAAGATGATTGTGAATTGGAGGGCTAAGGGAACATGTTATGAAGTAAGATTTTTTTTTTTAGGCATAGCAAAGTTACAATCAGGTTTCAGAGTTCCCTAATGAGAAACATCATACTTGTTATTTTCTGGAACTTAAGACTAAGTTGACATTTAAGGTTGTGTCAAAATTTTATCATTTCTGCTTCACCACTGAAATCTAGTGGGAAACTAGAATCTTAGAATATATCCAAGCCAGAGTGGGGATTAGTGATCGTCTGGTCAGCACCCCTTGCCTTGAGGCTCCAGCCCTCTCAATAAGTTTTAATTCCTGTGTATCTACATGTTCTCCCCTCCCCCCACCATATCCTTTTTATTTTTCATTATCCTTGCCCTGGTCTTTACGACTTCCCTTATCACTCCCAATCCCTACTTTTGTTACATCTGCTTCGTTAAATCTAGGAGTCAGCAGAGATTTACTGATTGTCTGCTATGCATAAGGCTCTGTGTCAAGCACAGGAAAGATATAAAGATCAGGAGCTGATAATAGTTCCCATTTAGACAGAGTTTCAAGTTTTATAAAGTATGTTCTTTATAGAAACACTCCATGAAGGGCAAATATCATCTCCATGTTGAAGGGAAAACCAAAACTCAGAGATCTTAGGTAACTGATTCCCTGTCTCAGAATTGCAGAATCCGAATCCCAGATCTTCTGACTTCCAGTTCAGTCTCTTTCTAATATGCCACAATGCCTCTCTAATGAAGGATAACTGACTTATGTGTCTGTAACTCTTGGTCTACCTCCCTGAGATCTGGCCCACAGTCAGTCTCAGTAGAGGTACAATGCATACTTGAGATCCAGAAGAGACTTTATTTCATCCAGAAAAAAAATTCCAAAGACTCTTAAAAATCCATGAATAATGAATACAGTTATCCTTTCTCTCCAACAAATCTTACTTTCTACAAGGTCTCCAACTCTTCCTAAATCATAATGTTAACTTGTGGTTTTGACTACTCTTTAAATGGAAATACACATAGGACTGCTAAAGAGGAAAAACCAAACATTCTTGTTATCACTATCTACATTCACCCCCAACATCCATATAGGCAATTCATCTTTGTGGTACTGTCCTGTGAGTGTAGATTTCCCTCAGAGGAAACACTCTCAGGACTGCTAGAGAAATAGCTTACTTCCTGTTCAATCTTTGCCATCTGAATACCTTAGATCAGCATTCCTTAATCTTTCTTTATGTGTGTCATGGATCCTTCTGTTAGGCTGGTGAGACCTATGAACCCTTTATCAAATATTTTATTTTTTTCCAATTGTATGTAATAATAATTTTTAACATTCAGTTTTTAAATTTGGAGTTTCAAATTCTCTTCCTTCCTCCCTGATGTAGGCTATACGTGTGCAATCATGCAAGACATATTTCTATATTAGTCATGGTGTAAAAGAAATGACAGGTCAAAAAAACCATGAAAAAAAAAAGTGGAAAATAGTCTATTTTGATCTGCATTCAAATTCCACCAGTTCTTTCTCTGGAGCTCGATAGCATTTTCCAACATGAATCCTTTAGAATTATCTTGGGTCATCGTATTGCTGAGAATCGCCAAGCCATTCACACTTGATCATCATATGAGATTACTGTTATTGTGTCCAACATTCTTCTGGTTTGACTCACTTTATTTTGCATAAGTTTGTGTAATTCTTCCCAGGTTTTTCTGAAATCTGCAGGCTCATCATTTCTTGTAGCACAATAGTATTCCATTACAATCATATGCCATAACTTGTTTAGCCAATTCTCAATTGACGGGCATCCCCTTGATTTCTAATTCTTTGTTACCTCAGAGTTGCTATAAATTCTTTTGTGCATATATGCCCCTCTCCCCCTTATCTCTTTGGGATACACATTGAGTAGTGGTATTGCTAGGTCAAACAATATTTTAAATGCACAAAATAAAATATAGCATTACAAACCAATTATATGGAAATGGTTATTAATATTACATTTATGTATATATTTATATGTAATATGTGTATAATTATATACATACAATATATGATTTATATAATATTACATTTATGTGTATATGATATACACACATGTATATATCTGTATGATATTTGTTATCTAATTTGATGGTAAGGTCCCTCTTCTGCTCTGACTACTAACTTCTCTGGTTTCCTTTAGGTGTCAGATAAAACTGTCCCCTTGACAGGAAGCCTTACCCAACTCCTCTTAATTCTAATGACTTCCCTCTGTTGATTATTTCTCATGTATTCCCTATATAGCTTTCTCTGTGTGTGTGTGTGTGTGTGTGTATTGTCTTCCCCATTAGATCACAAACTCCTTGAGGGCAGAGATTGTCATTTTTCTCTGCTTCTATCCCCCTTAGCGAAGTGCAGGACACATAGTAGGTGCTTAATACATGCTTATTGATTGATCTGTACACATACACATACATAGTGATGTATATATATATGTCTAGGTATATATAAAAACATAAACAAGACATTTATATGTACGTGTGTGTGTGTACATACACATCTCTATTTCTACCTCTATCTCAAGTTCACAGATGCTGAGTGCCTCTAACTTAGGGCAATAACAAGGAACAAAATTCTTTTTCCTTTGTGTAACTTGAGTCTCTTGCCGCTGTTCTTTCCAGCACCAAGAACCAGGGGAAGAATTCTCTTCTTTCCACAAGAAGTGTGTTGTAGAGACATTTCCTTTTCCCTCAGTAGAATTCAGGGGCTCTCCTCATTTCACTTGTGTGATTCCCCTCTCCGTGGTGGCTATGAGGGTAAGTGGTTATGCTGCTAGTTTTTAAGACTAGTACCAGATATCTTGGCATTTCCCAAAGTTGTTTTCTTAGGTCACACCTACAACCTCTCTGGACTTTTGCTTGGGGGAACTGTTCTACCTTACCTCTGACCTTTGTTTTGATCTCCAGATGTCTTGGAAGGAAGAAAGGATAAATGTAATTGCCAATTGTCTTTTAAAGAGACCAGAACAAAGAGGGTGATTCCTTCTACGTGAGTTCATCCTGGTGGAGTCCGGATCAAACCACTCAGCTTTTATAGAGCTTGCTTTGCAGGAAGCAAGAGGTCGGTCTATACCTTTCACAGGGAGATGCTCTCCAGCATCCCCAAAGCTCTTTTCTCTGCACATTCATCCATCTGATCATGGAATTCTGTTTATTTCCCTACTTCTGTTAGCTGTTAGGAAGTTTACAGTCATGCAGAGGAGATAAGAAATGAATATAAGGGACCATTAATTATGTAAGGTCTGATGTGCTTGAGTAGGGTTTTGAAAGCAACAAAATGGTATCTTAGTTTAGGGGAGGGAGAGATGTCTCTTGCTTGTCAGTGAAAGTTTCCTGGTTGAGCTGAGTCTGGAAGGCATAGTAGGAAAGGAACAAATAGAATTGTTTTTGGTGGTGAGGCAGGTAGAGGGCACAGCATGGGCACAAGCACAGAGGTCAGAACAGCAAATTAAATGGTTTAGTGATAATATACATTCAGAGATGTGAGAGATCTTTCTGGATTTGAATGGTAAAGGAAAACTTAAAAGAGGAGGTGATTTTTGAGATGGATCCTGGCTTTGATAAAGATTATAAAGACTTTAGAAAGGGACGAGGGAGGTCATTCTAGGCATAGGAAATATGGAAAAGAAAGACAAAAAGTGATAATGAGGAAATCGGTCTTGGAGCAGAGGATTCATTGTAAAAGAGTAAGATATATAAAACCAGAAAAGGAGACTAGAGTTAGACTGGGGAGAGCATTGAATTTCAGATTCTCTCCTGTAGGGAGAGGGGGAATCACCAAAAGTTCTTAAGGGAAGAACATGATGAAAGCAGTGAGATAGGAAGATTCATCTACCTCTGAAGCATAGTGGCTCTGTGACCCTGGGTAGGTCACTTGCTCAGTTCTCCAGGAAACTCTGTATTATTATAAATTGTAGATAAGGTGCTAATCTGCTTTGGTAGAGAGAGTATCTCTTTGAAAGTTCTTTACACTGTTGGAATCATAGGTTCATTAAAAAAAAAAACCAAAATTTCACAATGTATAGGATGAAATAGAATAGAGAGATAGGAGGCAAGGAGATCAGGCAAAGGCCCTTAAAAACAAAAACAAAAACAAAAACAAAACCCAAAAGAGATATGAGGTCAAAAGGTTCTCTTAAGCATTCTTACAAAACCACTTTTTATTGAGACCTAGTTGGAACCAGTTTTCATTATTGCTTGGCACACAGTAAGCACTTAATAAATACTTAGTGATTGATTGAAGATATGGGAATATGTGAAGCAGATTTCTTATTTAAGCTTTAGCTTTCTTTTCTACAAAGATGATAAATTTAGAGCTGAGAAAGATGCCTTGAGGATGATGTCATAATAAATTTCCTTATTTAGACATAGTTTTGCATTTTCCTTCATTCTCCTCTCAAGGCTAGCCCCTTTTTCCAACTATTAATTCCAAAGATCTCCTAACAAAAGCCCAACAGAGGTGATCTCTGAGGAAAATACAGCTTCTGTATTTGTGTAGCCATTCTTTATCATCTTCATAAAATTAAAAACAAAAGTTTTCACATGGCAAAAGGCACATATGAAGAGGAAAGAAACAGATACAGACCAAAAATATATTTTGCTGTATGTATTTCAGACAGAACTCTGATATCTAAAAATCTATCAGGAATTGGTAAAAATTTGTAGGATTTATTCTTAGAACATTGGCTGGACATGATTGTTGCCTTCAACTATTTGAAGGGCTATCACCCAGAAGAAGGATTAGCTTTGTTCTTGACCCCAGATGACATGACTAAGAACACTGACTGGAAGTTAGAAGAGACATAATTTGACTTTGATGGAAGGAAAAACTTTCTAAAGTGTTCAGCTGCCTTTTGAAGGCTATGGGTACCTGATAGTTGGTGGTCTTCAATAGAAGTTTATATGCCTACTAGTTGAGTATGTTTTAGGGGGGGGTTCTAGTTGATGCATTTTAGACTAGATAGTCTCTAAGGTTTTTTTCTAACTTTGAAATACTTTAGAAGAGTTATAATAGAACTTAAAAGAGTGCTAAAAAGATATGCACAGATGGATCTGTAAGTAAGAAAAAGTAATTATCAATTAACCTTCAAACATTGTTCAAACAAAAAAACCCCAGAGAAACAAGTTTTTGAATAATTGCCAGTTTCTACCTCATGTCTGTTAAATTGGTAGATACTTCAAAATGATAAAATTTGATGCTATCAAGAAATGGACAACCTATTTATTGTATTTCTAGTGGAGCCAAGAATTGTTTTGATTTTTTTCAGTATGCATTATCCACAAGATCTATCTATACAAAATTGCTTATAGGTGCATTGTTTATAAGAGTAAAACCCAACAACAGCCACAGGGTGGAAAAAAATTGGAAAGAACTGGAAAAAACCCATGTATTTAATGATTGACAAATAGCCATACAAAGTGTGGTACAGAAATCTATTGGAGTGTTACTACATCATATGAAATGACAAATAAGAGTTGTCCCAAGCAATATGGGAAAATGTATACAAACTGATGACAAGTGAAGCAAGCAGGTTTCAGAAAACTGGATGCCCTGACTACAATTCTTTAGATAGTAATATAACCATAAAATTCAGAAAAAAAACCACAGAGGAAAAGACTTGACCAGGAGACATTGCAGCAAAATGATGCTTTGTTACTGTCTCATAGAAAAAAAATCTAATAATGGAGTTTATGATTTGAATGCATGATCATCGTTTTTATTGATAACAGCTAAGCTTAGAATGAATTTTAAAAGAAATTTCCTTATTTAGTTTGCTGTAACCCCCCTCACCCCCTTTTTTTAATCACTTACTACGCTGTTACATGCCTTCTACATCTATATGGCCACTTGATTGAAGAAACATAAATTAACATTTTCCTTCTGCCCTCTAGTGGAAACATTTGTTAGTGCAGGAAATAGTCAGCAAAGTATTTCTTCAGTTTTTAGTGCCCTCTGGTGTATGAAAAGATTACATGTGTGTGTGAATATAAGGAACTGTGACCCCAAATCCCCAAAAAGAGATTATCAAAAAGAGGAGGTGCTCAGCAATGTCAGATAGAGCAGAGAGATGAAGAGGGATGAGGATTAAGAAGAGGTTATTATTTAAAAGTGATGATGATGAAGATGACGATGATGATGAAGATGATAGAATTTACTTTGATTTTCTCATTTGTGGTAAGGAGATTTCTTTGGTGGTGTTGTTTGGTTTCTAAGAGAGCTTGGTGTCCTTGGATTTTCACCTGTTTTTGCCTCTAACTGGACTTGGGATTGATGCATGGTACATATACAGACTGAACTGTTGCTACAAGTATGCTTTGTCTATAAAAGTGAGTGACATCCAATTAGTGGTATAGATAGAATTACCCAAATCAAACACATCTAGAACCTTTAGCTGGCAGATGACACTATGGCAGTGAGCTGGGAAACTGAACAGCTCTAGAATCTCTCCTTTGCCAACCAACATGGTGAAGGCTTGGAATCTAAGAAAAGCCAGTTCCCTGATAAGGTAGCAAATATCTGTAGGGAAAGACCCTGCACAGATCCATTTCCTAAAATTTTCTTCATCTAATTAACTTTGTGACTTTGAGCAGGGCACGAATTCCCTCCTCCCCCACCCTAAGGCTGTTTGCTCATTTATAAAATGATAAGGCAGAATTAGATGCTCTCCGAAGTTCCTTTCAGCCTAAAATTCTATGTTTTTAATATAATAGTTGTTTCTTCTTCCACTGAAAGTAGGAGAGGAAAAAAGAAAGCAAAAATGGACTCAAATGGTTGTAAATGAGAGAACTGAAAGGGATCCTAGAGGCCAGTTAGTTCAACCCTGAGCTGAAATAGGAATCCCTTTTAAAAAAAAAAAAACCCCAAACAAATAGTCATCCAAGTCCATTTGCAGTCCTTCATTTGTTAGGCACTCATTCGAATCAATCTATCCTGTTATTGGACAGTGCTATCGATGAGGATACTTTTTCTAATATTGAGCCAAAATCAGTCTTTGGCTCAGTGATCTCCCTACTTATTCTACTTTTGGGGGTTAAGCAGAATAGGTCTATACCATCTTCCATATGACAACATGCTCTTCAAATTTTTTTTTGTTTGTTTGTTTTTGAGGCATTTGGGGTTAAGGGAATTGCCCAAGTTCACACAACTAGTTAAGTGCCAAGTATCCGAAGCTGGATTTGAACTCAGGTCCTCCTCACTCCAGAACAAGTGTTCTATCCATTGTGCCACCTAGCTGCCCTCAAACATTTGTAAATAGTTGTCACATCTCCCATTTCACTTGCATCTCTTCTCAAGGCTCACCATCATCATTTCTTCCAGTCACTCTGGATATGGCATAGTTTCTGTTATCTACTATCCTGGCCCCCCTGTTATCTATTATCCTGGTCCCCCATCTTTGAACATGACCAATTTGTCAGTATCCTCTGGAAAAACCTGGTTCCCAGTAGTGTATCTAGAAACCCAGGTATAGTTTGAGCAAGTACAGCAGGATTCATCCTCCCTTCTTCTGAATATTACACAGCACAAGATTACAGAATTAATTTTGGCTGCCACATCTCACTTGTCACTCAGATTGAGCCTGCCAGGTGATCTTTTAAATACCATGCACTTTTTATGCAGGTCTTTATCATCCTATACTTGTCCATTTGAGGAAAGACCATGTGAATGTAACTTCCCTTCTCTTTTTGCTGCTTTATTATCAGTAATCCCTGAAATAAGACGGTGCATGTGGAAGCACTTGGAAAAATATGGAATATACAAATACAAGGTATCATTAGAGGAACAATTCAGGGTATAAGGAATATCTCTTTTCCCCCTTACCCCTCAGATGTCTCCTTTCCCCTCATGTGTTGAGAATCTGATTGATATATAGAAAATTACTTTTACAAAGTTTTATCAATGTCTTTTTGTCTTTTGCATCACAATCAGCTTAATTTAAAAATGCAAGAAACATTTATCAAATTCCAGCTATGTACTGGGAAGGGCAGCTGCAAGACTCAACAGGTAGAGCACTGAGCCTGCAGTCAGGAAATTGTTGTGTTGTTGTTTTCAGTAGTGTCCAACTCTTCATGATCCCATTTGGGGTTTTCTTGGCAAAGATACTGAAGTGGTTTGCCACTTCCTTCTCCAGCTCATTTTACAGATGAGAAACTCAGGCAAATAGGGTTAAATAGTTTGCCTGGGGTCATACAGCTAGAAAGTGTCTGAGGCTGGATTTGAATTCAGAAAGATGAGTCTTCCTGATTCCAGGTCCAGTCCTCTATCTACTGTGCTACACAGACCTGAATTCAAGTTCAGCTTCAGATACTTTCTAGCTGTGTGACCTTGGGCAAGTCATTTAACCTTTGTTTCCTTTAATTCACTGGAGAAGAACATGGTAAACCACTCTAGTACCTTTGCCAAGAAATCCTCATGGACAATATGAGCCATGGGGTCAAGAAGAATCACACATGACCGAACAACAGATATAGTGGGAGTTGTTCAAGGTACTGGGCATACAAAAATAAAAAAGTGGGATCCCTGCCCTCAAGGAGCTTCCATTCAATTGTGTAATCCAATATGTGCACAGACAAGTATAAATTATAATAGCTAGTATAATATGCAAATGCAAACTAATATGAAGGAAAGGATAAACCAGAATCAGAAAAATGCTCATGTAAGATGTGACACCTTAATAGTCTTCAAAGAAAGTTAGGGATTCCAAGAATCAGAGGTGCAGAGAGAGAGTGGTCTAGGCAAACACACAGAGGCTGGAGTTGGAATGTTAAATATAGTTAACTGAAAGACGTTTAGTTTGACTAGAATGTAGAGTAGGTGAGATAAAGTAATAAGAACTAAGAATGGAAAGTTAAGCTAGAATCAGGTTGTAAACAGTAAACAAATGAAGTTGTCTTTTATTCTGGAAGTAGTAGGGAGCCCCTGTGGTGTCTTGAGAAGGGAGCATCCTTATTAGAGCATTTTAGGAGGGTTGTTTTGGGAGCTGTGTAAAGGATGTAGCTTAGGTGCAAGTGATTGTGAGTAGTCCAATGAGGAGGTTAATATTACGGTCTACATAAAAGGAGAGGAAAGACTAACCTAGGGTGTTGGTCATTTGAGGGTAAAGAATTTTCTTATACTTTCTTCTGGTGCAAAGAACTTGATGACTGTTATAAAGAAAAACAGCTTAACAAAACTAACTGACTTAGTGGCAGGGTACGGATTATTTAGCACTTAGAGTACCCTTTGCCTAATCAAAGAAGAGGAAGGTGTTTTCCTTTGTTCTCTGGAAACACTTTCTCACAGTCTTTACTATGAGTTTGACTGCTTTTTTTCCATATATTCACTCATATTCTTTTAGCTATTATGCCTACTGTGACATATAAAAAGTTTGAGAGACATAGTTTCCAAGTAATTAATCATTTTATTAATCATGCCAACAGATAATAAAAGGGTTCAGCGTCTCAGTGAATCAAATGGAATGAGAGAAATGGTTATTAAATAACCAATTATTTATATTTGGGAGATACAGGATTTTCTCCCTTCCTCATTTGGAGATTAGGTCAAAACTTAGTTCTCCGAAGGCAGGGTAGATAATGAAATGAATCTTGGAATTGTTGTCCCAACCAAGTAGAGAACCTTACAAAGAATTTAATCTAAGGTGAATTCTGCTCTGTTGTGTTCTATTCAGGCTTGGGTTGGGGGTAGATCTTTTGTCTCGATTGCCCAAGGCGAGGGATGGTCTGGGGGTAAGAGTAGTCAAAGTGAAGTCCCCAGACCCTGATCAGAATGGATCCACTTATCATTATAACATTCATTTTTTTTTTCATTACTTGTTAACTAATTAGAGTTAATTTCTACTGCCATGAATACTTATTCTTCTAAGGTATTATAAATGTTGAATGAGTTCCATGAGGAGTGTTTGGCATTGGAGAAATATCACTGCCCCCTTTATTATCTACTAACTTGATTAATAAAATGATTAACTATCCAGAAACTATGTCTCTTGAACGTTTTATATATCATGGTATCCTTTGGGTTCTTTATTCTTCACCTCCTATCTATACTTACGAAGCTTTCTATATTTCTCTGGGTTCCTCATATTCATTGTTTCTTGTTTAACAATATTCCATTGACTTTATAGACGATTACCATCTCTGGCTATTTTCACTGGCCTTGCGCCTTGTACCATGTCTACATTATTTTCTCTCCTCATCTGTGTATGTGTATGTGTGTGTGTGTACATAAACATTTATGTGTATATGTATGTGAACATGCACACACATATAGTTTGTACAAAGTTGTTTGCATATTGTCTCCCCTCCCAATAGTCTGTGAGTTCTTATAAGGTAGGGAATTTTTTTTTTTGGTCTTTCTTTATATGTTATTCAGTCACTTCAGTCATGTTCGACTATTTCTGACCCCATTTGGGATTTTCTTGGCAAAGATATTGGAATGGTCTGCCATTTCCTTTCCAGTTCATTTTACAGAGGAGGAAAATGAGGCACACAGGGTGAAATGACTTGCCTAGGGTCGAATAAGTAGACGTCTGAGGCTAGTAAGCATCTGAGACTAGATTTAAACTCAGGAAGATGAGTTTTCCTGACTTCAGGTAGGGCACTTTATGCACGATGGAGTTACCTAGCTGCTCTTTCTTTGTATCGCTATTGTTGATCAGAGCGCCAAACGCGTAGTAGATGTTTTAACTAGTGCTTTTTGATAGACTACTATAATTTGTTCAGACATAGATATTATTTCCTAAAGAACATTTCTTTGGTTTTAATAATGGAGAAATGAAACGAGAAGTATGGTCTTCAAATGCATCTAAGTAGACCAGGAAAATGGTATTAAAATGAAGACAGTTTCTGATTTCTAAAAAATACAAGACTTTAGTAACAGTTCCCTAAAGTGCAAATTTCCTCTATAGCATAGTATAAAGATCACTAGGTTTTGCCTGTTGTCTCTATAAGGACAATGATAACTAATATTACTATTAACAGCAATAATCACCCGCATTTACATGGCCGTTTAAGGTTGTGAAGTGCTTTACAAATACTATCATCTTATCCTCCCAACAACCCTGGGAGATAGTTGCTATAATTTTCTCCATTTTCAGATAAGCTTATCTTTAGTGAGTGTAAGTGACATCCGGTAAGGCTCTTCCTAGACAACCTTCAAGAGTTCCTTCCTTTGAACAAATCCTATGATCCTCCCACTTTGTCCATGGTCAGACAAGTAACGTGTTACCATAGAAAACTCAGGTCTTTTAATCCCAAGTCCAGTTAACTTTCCATTATGGCATCCTCTCATGAACTGCTCTAATCACACGTACCTGAGAGTGTAAATAAACACAGATGTGAAGAAAGTGGGATAAAGGCATGGCAAATGATCAACATTTAACCTAGGAGAAAAAGGCAGGAAAGAAATAATGTGCTAATGGTCTAGTTTTGACTTACTTCTCAGTGTCTTCCTACAGAAAGAACATTGCCACAATGGGATCACAGCATATTTCTAGTGACTATTTGTAGTATTGCAGAGTGACATTTTTGATGATGAACAGAAATGAGGAAAGAGAGGTATCCAGATAAAGCAGTCAAAAGTAGGTTATATGTAAAGAGAAAATGACGCCTGCTGCAGGGATATTTCCCGGGGCAGACAATAATTTCCACAAGAAATGCCAGAAAAACAGAAGGGTCACTGTTGAGAAAACTGTAAAGGTATATGGAAACATAAGCCATTTTTTATTTCCTCCCTTTGAAATACAAATATATTATGTAGAGGGACAAAACATCAACGTGATAGAGAAGTAACATGAGAGATGCCAAGTATGAGAGATGCCAAGCTTGTAGAGCTAACAAAGACGACAGTATTTCAGGTGTGCACCAAAATACTATATACGGCACATGGAAAGGACTTTGGAACCACAAAGGGAGAGGAATAAGTCAATGCAGATTCATAGAGAAGAGGGAATAAATTCAGATTTGTATTATTTCAATTGGCTCCTTAAATAGTTAAAATGTGTCTTGCCCTCAGGAAGACCTGAGTACAAACTTACTAGTTGTGTAGTATTGGTTATGTGTCTTAACCTTTCTCAGCCTCCATCATCTCTAAAATGTGGATAATGCCTCTCTAAGTGTTGTGAACATCAAATGAGAGAATACATACAAAATGGTTTGTAAAATTCAACACACAATAGAAATATTCTTACTATCATCATGGTTAATTTCATCTGCCTGGTAGGATCTCCTTCCTTCTCTGCTCATACTGTGCCCCGAAATGGACACCATACTCATCTTTTAAAGAAAGCTTAATTAAAAGACTTCCAGTTACTAAAAAAAAAAATGATCTCTTCTCAACACCTAAATTCATTCATTTCTCTTTATTTATTGATTTCTTACTTGGGGATGCCAAATATGTCAAATATTCTCCATATCAAAGTAAACAGGAACAAAAATCCCAAACCCTTGACTACAACCTACTAATCCTTTTTAGAAATTCTTATCTTATCCTCTCCTTAATTAAACTTGAAAAAGCAATCTGCCCTCAATACCTTCCCATCTCCTCTCGCTCTCTGTTAAACCCTCAGCAATCGGGTACTTCGTTATTCAAAGGAAGTTACTCTTTCTGAAGTTAGCAATGACCCCTTAATTACCAAAATATTCTCCTTGATCTTCCTGCAGTATCTGACATTGGTGACCATATTTTCCCTCCACGTACTATCTGCTCTCAGGGTCTCAGTGACACTACTTTCTTGGCTCTTCCAATTGTCCAAATGCCCCCCTTATAACTATATATATAATTATACATATATATAACTATATAATTGTACATATAACTATATAATCATACATCTATGTCTATATATATAACTATATATCCAACTATGCATATAATTTCTATATCTTTATCTTTGGCATGACTAGTAATTTTGTGTGTATCCCAGATTCTTTCTTGGGGCCTTTTTTCTCTGTTACTCTCTCACGTGACGATCTCATCAGCTCCCATGGGTGCAATTATATCTGTGCACATAATTCCTTAGACCTCTATATTTTACTCTCGCCTTTCCTGAGCCCTAGTGTCATTATCACTAACATGCCTATTGTACCTTTCAAAGTGGATATTCTGGTTCTCTGGGCTAAACAAACTCAGCATATCAAAAACGAAACCAATTCTTTTTCTTGCTTTTCCAAAAGCTCTGTTATTGTTTTGTTTAACAAAGACTTGCACAACTTGGCAGTAGGTAGGGGTCAAAATTAAATTAAAGTAGGTTAAACTTCTTCTGGCCACAGATAGGTTTTTAGAGACAGACTGATGGTGGTGGGTTGCCTTGAGTCAAGTGACAAACAGGAGAGAGTGTGCAGTAGCAACCCACCCACCAAGTGTCATGACTGCACAATAGTGACTAACAGAAGGCAAGTTGAGCAGGGCATGGACAAGGCACTTGTTATATCATTACTTTCTTTTACATTCTCTACATTTTTTCCCAGGCTTTGGTGGGCCATAGGTCTCATGTAGCGCAGGCCTGGTTTATCACCATTCTTCTGGTCACCCAGATTTGCAACATTGATATCAACCTTGACTCTTCAGTCTCTATCTCCACATTCACAGTCTGTTGCCAAATGTTGATCTTTCTTTAAAATAAAGTTTTACTGATGATTTTGTTTTTATGTTGCAAGCATACAGATGACATCTTCCTTGTTTTTGTTAACACAAAAAACCTGCTAGGAGTATCTTTGTCCATAAATGGTTTCTTCCTCTTTTTTTTTCCCTTTTGCATATAGGTTCACACTGATGTGTTCGTCCTTCGTTGTCAAAGAAGACCGTGCCATCAGAGAAATGATGACACGACTTGCACTTGACTTTGTTTTGGGTGAGGGAGGGCTGTGCAGGATACCAGCCTCAATTCTCCTCCAGAGTCATCTGAATCCAGTGACCAGATATTCATCAGGATGACTGGAGATGACCCAGGATGAGGCAATTGGGGTTAAGTGACTTGCCCAAGGTCACACAGCTAGTGAGTGTCAAGTGTCTGAGACGAGATTTGAACTCACTGCACTGATACTCTATCCACTGTACCACCTAACTACCCCAGTTCACACTGATATACCTAGGTGAAAAGACATACATACCATTGAGTAGTTTTCTGTGACTTATTCCAATTTTTTTCAAGAAACATACCTATTCTCAGGTCCACCACCAAGATCAATGGATCTATTTCTCCCATAGCTTTTCCAATCTTTGCTGTTTTCTTTTTTTTGTCATTGATATGCTGATGAATAAGTCTAAGATATATTCTCAGAATTACTTTAATTTGCATTTCTCTAATTAGTAGTGATTGGGAGTAATTATTTTTCATGTGTCTGATGATAGCCTGAGTTTCTTCCCTTGAAAATGGTTTGTTCATATCCTTAAAACATTAATCAGTTGGGCTATGATACATTTTTCTTATAAATTTGAAGCAGGGACCTATATACCTTAGAAATTATACCTCTATTAGAGAAACTTGCTGCAATCTTCCCCCCTCCCAGTTTCCCTTTTAAACTTAGCTTTATTAGATTTGTTTATGCAAAAACATTTTTTTTTGTAATCAAAATTATCCTTTTCATCTTCAGTTATCCTTTATATTCCATGTCTGGTTATGAACTTTTCTCCTATCCTTATAGCTGATAGCTACTCCCTCCCCCAAGTTTCTTTGTGTTGTGACTTTTTTTTAAAAAAATAGGCCACTTACCCATTTAGAGTTTATCTTTGTATAAGGTGTGAGGCTTTGGTCTAAAACTAATATTTTTTGAAGTTTCTATCCAATTTTACCAGCATTTTTTTTTGTCAAAGAGCAAGTCTTTCCTTGAATAGCTATAGTCATCATATTTATCAAAATCTAGGGTATAGACATTTAATATATATATATATATATATAATATATATATATCTAATCTATCACACTGATGAATCTGTCTTTTAAAAACTTCTAATATACTTTTTACTGTCTTTCTTGCTACTTTGCCACTCCACAATAGAGGCCACCATTTGACACAGATTTATAAATACATGTAAAACCATATTATGCTTACTTCTATTTATCAGTTCTTTCTTTGGAGGTGTGTAACATCTTCCTTTATAGGTCCTTTCTATTTGAGTTGAGTATTTATAATGCTCAGAATATCTTGGTCTTTCATAATTATTCTTAGAAGAATGTTGCCATTACTGTGTACAATGTTTTTGTGGTTCTGTTCATTTCACTTTTCATTATTTAATGTTACATCTTTCCATGTTTTTCTAAAATCAACCAGCTCATCATTTCTGACAACACAGTAGTATTCCATTATAATCATGCACCACAACTTGTTTAGTCATTCCCCAGTTGTTGGGCATCCCCTCAATTTCCAGTTCTTTGCCACGACAAAGAGAACTGCTATAAATATTTTAAAATGTGTAGGTTTTTTTTTTAAACTTTTCCCTGGTCATATTGGGGAACAGATCTAATAGTGGTATTGCTGGACCAAAGGGTATAAAACAATTTTATATGGGCAAAATTCCAGATTGCTCTCCAAAATTGTTGTATCAGTTCCCAGTTCCACCAACAGTGAATTATCAACGTCCATTTTTTTCCACATTCCCTCCAACATTTGTCTCTTTCTCATTATATTTTTTCAACCAATCTGATAGGTGTAAGATGATTTCTCAGTTGTTTTAATTTGCATTTCTTTAATCAATGATTTAGAGCATTTCTTCTTATGACTATATGTAGTTTTGATTTCTCTATCAAAAAACTGCCTCTTCATATCCTTTGACCATTTGTCAATTGAGTAATGACTCATATTCTTATAAATTTAAGAGTTCTCAACATGTTTAAGATGAGACCTTTATTCAAGAAATTGTCTATAACATCCCCCTTCAATTTTTCTACTTTCCTTATAATTTGTACAACACTTCTTAATTTAATGTAATCAAAATGATCTATATCAAATCTCACAATGCTCTCTATCTTTTATTTCTAAACTCTATTATTCATAAATCTAGTAGGTAATGTGTTTTATGTTCTAATTTTCTTTTGATATTTAGTTTTCCCAACAGCTTTTAAATCAAATAGCGTATTATTATTTTAATAGCATAAATCTTTAAATTTGTTGAACACAAGGTTGTTATAATCATTTACTACTGTGAACTGAATGTCTACTCTGTCCTGTTGATCAGCCTTCCTTTTTCTTAGCCAGTACCAGATAGTTTTGATAACTGCCTTATAATATAGTTTAAGATCTGGTATTGCTAAATCTCCTGCTTTTATCTTTTCTCGTTAATTTCTTTCATATTCTTGACCTTTTGTTCTTCAAAATGAATTTCATTATTATTTTTTCTAGCTTAATAACATATTTTTGGTAATTTAATTGGGATGGCATTGAATAAGTAGATCAATTCAGGCTACAATTGTCATTTTTATTATGTTAGCTCTGCCTACCCATGAACAATTAATATTTCATCATTTATTTAAATCTGAACTTATGTGTAGGAAAAGTATTTTATAATTATGCTCATGTGGTTCCTGAGTTAGTCTTGGCAGGTATACTCCTTTATTTTAAATAAAGTATCTCCCACTCTCTCTTCTTGCAGTGTTTTGTTGGTGATACATAAAAATGTTGATGGTTTATGTAGGTTTGTTTTATCTCCTAGTCCTCTACTAAAATTATTGTTTTAACTAATTTTTTAGTTGAATCTCTAGGATTTTCCAAGAATATCACCATATCTACAAAAAAAGATAAATTTTATTACCTTATTGTCCATTTTGATTCTTTCAATATCTAATTCTGAGAGGGGGAAGTTGAAGTCCCCTACTATTATGGTTTACTATCTCTTTCCACCTGTAACTAATTTAGCTTTTCCTTTAAAATTTTGGATGCTATACATTTGGTTGAGTATTGCTATTACTTCATTCTCTATGGCAGCTTTGATCATAATGTAGTTTCCTGTTTATTTTTTTAATGAAATCTATTTTAGCTGTGACCTTGAGACATGATTGCTATCCTTGTTTTCTTTTTTTGCATCAGCTGAAGTGCAATAAGTTATATTCTAGCCTTTTTAGTTTTACTTTATTTGTATCTCTCATTTAAAATGGGTTTTGTGTACAAGACATATTTTCAGATTCTAGTTTTTAATCCATTTTTCTATCTGTTTCTGTTTTATGGGTGAATTTATCCCATTCGCATTCAAAGTTGTAGTTACTAATTATACACTATTTTTTCATTGCTGTTTTTCCTTCTCTCCCTCTCTTTTTACTTGGTCTTTCCTCAACTATCTAATTGACTTTTAACCACTGCCTTCCTAATCTGAAACTTTTCTGAGAATACCTCCCTTATCCTCTCCCTTTACTCTCTCATTCCTTAATCTATTCATCTTTCTGAGTCCCTCTCTTATGCCCCCCCTTTTAAGAATCCCTCTTCTATATTCTCTCTTTACCTCCTTATTTCTTGATCTGTAAACCTTTCTAAAAGTCCCTTCCTTTTCCTTATCACCTCACTCTTCTATTTCTCTGCAAGTTAAGAAGATTTTTATACCATTCTAGATGTACATGCTATTCCCTCTGTAACCCAGTTCTGTTGAGAATAAAGTTCTAGCACTACCAGCCCTCTGGCCCCTCCTGCCTCCATTGTAATAGTTCTTTGATTCACACCTCATTTGTATGAGATAATTGCTCCATTTTACCTCTCTCTATCCACTTTTGTTTTTTAGGGTTATTCCATCATACTCAACTCAACCACAAGTCTTCTATTTGTGTGTCTTCTTTAAAAACTGCCCAAATAACATTCTTAAGGGTTACAGAAAACATTTTTTCCACATAAGAAATAAATATTTTTGACCTCATTAAATCCTTTATAATTGATTTTTATTGTTTACCTTCTTATGTTCTCAATCTAGTAGGTCAAACTTTCCATTTATTTATGATATGTTCTTCACAAATACCCAAAAGTCCTTTAGATCATTAAATGTGTACTTTTTTCCATTTGGGATTATACTCAGTTTTGCTTGGTCATTTTTTCTTTGTTTCACACCAGTTGCTTTGCTCTTTGGAATATAGTGTTACATGCCCTTTGGTCTTTTAATGTAAAAGCTATTAAATTTTGTATTATCCTGACTATAACTCCATAGCATTTATTTTATTATTCTTTTCCTAGTTGCTTGTAATATTTTTCCTTCACCTGGGAGCTTTGAAACTTAGCTATGATATTCCTGTGAGTTTTCATTTGGGGATCTCTTTCAGGTGGTCATTGGTGGTTTTTTTTCTTTTTCTATTTTATCATTTCATTCTAAAACTTCAGGGCAGTTTTCCTTAATAATGTCTTGAAGTATGGTGTCTAGACTCTTCTATTTCCTTTCATGACTTTCAGGTCAATTCTTACATAGTCTCTCTTCAATTTGTTCCCCAGGTCAGTTGTTTTTTCTAATAAGATGTTTCCCATTCTCTTCTATTTTTTTCATTCTTTTGTTTTTGTTTTACTATTTCTTGATGCCTTGTAAGGTCATTAGTTTTCCTCTTGCCCAAATCTAATTTTTAAGGAGTTATTTTCTTCCATTAGTTTTTGGATCTCTCTCTCTCTCTCTCTTTTATAACAATAAGTTGACTTTCTTTTCTAATTTTCTTCATTTTCTTAAATTTTAATTTTTTCCTAATTTTTTCTCAACCTCTCTTAATTGATTTTTAATCTTTAAAAAATTTTTTTGGGCTTGTGATCATTTTGCTTTTTTCCTTTAGACAGAAGTAGTCCTTTACTTCACAATCTTCTGAGTTTGAACTCAGATCTTCTCTATCACCATTGTAACTGTCTAAGGTTGGGTTCTTTTTTGCTTATTTTTTTAGTGGCTTATTTCTTGTCTGTTATCTTTGTATTGAAGTCAGCCTTTAGTCGTGAGGTGTGTGGGATATTATCCTTAGCTTCAGCTTTTTTGTGGTGCTGTTTTCTAAGCCCTATCCAGGGACCTGACCTCAGGTACTCCTCTCTGCCTCTGAACCATGACCAGGGCCCCCAGAAATGCTGTCACTACACACTCTTTTTTTTCACTGTGATGTCTTCTGCAGTTGTCCACTCTGTCCTGGAATCAAAACTAGGCAATCTGTACTCCTGTGAGTACCCATAATCAGCAGAGTCCCTGACCCTCTACTACCGCTCTGATAGCACATGCTCCTTCCTTCTTGTCCACAGCTGGGAACCAAGTCTGCTCAACATACCTGGGCCTGGTGTCCAACACTTGCAGAGAGCCCAGCATCTCTCCCTGATCATCTGTCTGACCACCACACTGTCCCTGAGGTGAAAGTTCCTGAAGCTGAGGCTTCCACTTTACACAGCTGTCCCAAGGGCTTGTTGTTTGCTGATTCATAGTTATCTTCCTGGAGGTATTTGCATTTCCATCAGGCCAAATTACCACCTCAGGAGGTCACGTCTTTCCTAACAACCTCCTAAATTGTTTTAGGCATAAGGAGGGTGTTATCCCATCTTTAAATTATTTCTGTGACTCTAAGTTCATTTCGAGGCATTATTTTATATTGTTTGTGGGAGAATTTAAGAGATCCAGGTCATTTCCTGCCTTTTCCCACCATCTTCTAAATCTATTTTGTTTTTTAACTAACACAAAATTGTTTTGATCTTACTGCTTTGTAGTACAGTTTGATATCTGGCATTGTTGGTTTCTTTTGTTCTGATATCTTTTTATTTTTCTCTTCAAATTCTTGGCATATTTTTTTTGGCTCCATATGAACTCCATTATTTTTTTAGTTCTCCAAAGTAATCCTTTAGAAGCATGATTGTTATATCACTGAATAAGGAAATTAATTTAGTTAGAATTGCCTTTTTATCATACTTGACATCCTGCTCCTAAGTAATTAATATTTTTCTAATTATTTATGTCTATTTATGTAAAATTAATAGTTGTATTTATATAACTCTCTGTATCTGGGAAGGCAGACTTTTTGAGTATTTTTATGCAGTCTGAAGTAATTCAAAATAGAATTTCTCTTTCAATCTCAGCTCACTGAGTTTATTAGATTTATATAGAAATGCTGGTGATTTTTTATGTTCACAATATCTCTCTGATAGAGCTTTTTCTCAAGTCATAAGTCTCACATTTTATATAGCCAGATACATGGGCAGTTAAGTGGCACAGGGGCTAGAGTGTCAGACCCGGAGTTCAAATCTGACATCAGACACTATCTATGTGGCTCGGTACAAGTCACAACCTCAGTTTTCTAATCTCTAAAATAAGATGAGAAGGAAATGTCAAACCTCTACAGTATCTTTGCCAGGAAAATCCTAGAATGGGTCATGAAGAGTTGGACACAATTGAAAATGGCTGAACAACAACCATCACCTACCTGCCTTGTCTCTCCCTATTCTAATCCATCTCCATAAAGTTGAAGTATGTTTCCTGGGAAGCAGGTCTGACCCTAAACTTCACCAGTTCCTTTGCACCTCTAGTATCAAATATAAATTCTGTTGCACATTTAAGTACCTAACAACCTGGCTTCTTCCTTTCTTCTCATTCTTCTTACACACATTACTCTCCTTCATGCATCTACTCTACAATCTTGTAACATTTATCTACTTCCTTTCCCTCACATCACATATTCCATTTCCCATCTCCATGCCTTTGTACCAGGTGATCTCTGTACCTGAAACATTCTCCTTCTCCTCTCCATCTCTCAGAATCTCTGGCTTCTTTCAAGCTGAAGTGAGGAGAGCTTGGTGGGTGGTGCTTTAAATAGAGGTAGCTTGAAAGAATTCACCAGAGGAGGAGGTCACAGGGATGGAAGCCTTGCCAGAGTGAGAAGACTGCTGGTTGGAGGGAGGTAGAGTATCCTGGGGTCAAACTTTCCACCTCTGGGCTCAACTACTGCAATCTCCTCCTCCTCTCATTGATCAATTCATCCCCTGAACTTTTTAAGACAGCACCCATGCTAGCCCACCATGCTCACTTCTAAATAGGCTCACCCCTTAACTAAGGCTCAAATGCCATTTCCTAGTCTCTCAAATTCTTATCTTGTCTGCTCTAAGGTTATCTTTTCTCTAGTTGTTCAGTCATTTTTCAATCATGTCCAACTCTTCATAATCCCATTTGTAGTTTTCTTTGCAAAGATGTTGGAAGGATTTGCCATTTTTTTCTCTAGCTCATTTTATGTATGAGGAAACTGAGTCAAACAGGATTAAGTGATTTGTCCCAGGGTCACACAGCTAGTAAGTATGTGAGGCCATATTTGAACTTGAGAAAATGAATCTTTCTGATTCTAAGTCTAGCACTTTATCCACTGTGCCACCTTACAGCCCCTAGCCTGCCTCTACTTTGTCTGTCTATCTATCTATGTGAATATATTTACTGTACATATTTTCTCTTATTATAACATAAAATCCTTGAGGATAGGGGCCATTTTCAGTTTGTATTTTTATTCCCAGTATTTAACCTAGTGCCTGGAACATTGCTGTTAAATCATTCAGTCCTGTCTGAGTTGTCATGACCCCATGGACCATAGCACACTAGCGCTGTTCTTGGGAATTTTTTGACAAAGATCCTGGAGTGGTTTGCTATTTCCTTCTCCAGTATCTGGCACATAGTAAGTACCAAATAAATTCTCCTTGATTGGATGTGAATGGAGCATGCTGGCTGCTTTTGCCATTCCTCAACTACTATTCTATTAAGACCATGACATTCGTGATTTTCAACCATATACAGCAACAGATACAAAATCTCTGTAGAGAGATTCAGAGGCAGGTAGGTGGGAGAGTGACTGGAGTACAGGACCTGGAGTGAGGAAGACCTGAGTTCAAATGTGACTCAGATGCTTCCTACTGTGTGATCCTGGGCATGTCACTTAACCTCTGTCTGCATCACTTTACTCAACTGTAAAATTGTGATAACAATAGCACCCCCTCCCAGGTATTGTGTAGATCAAATGAGATATTAATGAATTAACACAGTGACTGTCATATAGTAGGTGCTTAATAAATGCTTATTTCCTTCCCTTCCCTTATTTCTATTTCTTTATCTGATAGATTTATACTGATATCACGGTTTTCCTCCATTGTTTGTCATTCTTCCTTTTGGAAGAGGACCAGTGATTTCACGGAGGGGATATCTGACTTGTGCTTTAGTTCAGATTAAGAGTCCTCAGCAAGACCTCACCCCGGAGGTGCTAGTCATCCCTGAACACACACATGAGTAGGAGTGAAGGAAAAAGATGGTGGGAGTAACCAAGGCTAGGGGGTTTGGCAAAGTGAGACCAGCAAAAAACAAGAGGGCAAGGGACTCTAGAGAAGGGTGCAATGTAGAGTTGAACTAATTCAATAGGGGCAAGGCAAAAGAGTAGTCTCGGAGTCAAGGGCTGAGTCTACTGAGAAGTGAGCATGGTGAGCTAGCATGGGTGCTATCTTAAAAGGTTCAGGAGATGAACTCTCCAAAGAGAGGAGAAGCCTGCAGGAACTGAGCCCTGAGGTGGAAAGTTTAACCCCAGGGTAACTCTACCTCCCTCCATCCAGCAGCCTTCTCACTCTGGCAAGGCTTCTATCCCTGTGGCCTCCTCCTCTGGTGAGTTCTTTCAAGCTACCTCTATTTTAAGAAGTTCTGCTCACTTCCAATCTGACTCAAACCTGACTCTCAGCGTTATTTTTCTTTCCACTTCTGTCTCAGGACCTCTCTTTCACTGACATTTTCATCTCTATGGCCTCTTCTTCCAATTCATATGTTCCTTCTGAAAATCACTTTTTGAGAATGTACCCACCTAGGCAGGACCACTTGCATCCTAGAAAACAGAATATAAGACATCATTGTCTTGGTTTGTTTAGTACATTGTTGTTGTGTTTGTCCTTTGTTCTCGAAGAGGACCATGACATCAAGATGATGACATGACTTGCAGTTGACTTTGATTTGAAGGAGGGCTTTGCAAGGTCACCAAATTTGCTGGAGCAGAGGTTAGTGGCCAACCCTAGGCACTATCCATATAAGCAAAACACAGAGAGTTCATTCAGTAGTGTGAAATTTTCTGAAGGCCACCAGACAATGAATCGCCATCAGAGTGTAAACAGAATGAAAAGACACTTTATGGCTGGATGGAAGATGCAAAATGGCAGCATGCAATTTCGCCTCCTTTGATAAGAAGCAAAAATATGAAAAATAAAGCATCACCAGGAACTGACCTGGAATTTCACAACCAGAGAGAGATAAGAGAGCAGTATCTTGAACCATGATGTCTAGTTGCTTAAAGTTTAAAGTATAAAAGGTAATGAGGTGCTTAATGTGGAAGATGCCACTGCAGATCTTCAAATGCCAATCACTAGAGGCTCCTAAGCAGTCTCTGTGATCATCAATCATTTCAGGAATTCGGGCTCTCAGTGGCACATCCTGAAATTCTAGTTATGATCAGTATAGATTATGGGTGAGCAACCTTCAAGTCTGTTTAAGGTCCTCCAACAGCTCATCTATGTCCTGCAAACCAATAGAGAGCTGGATCAGAGTTTTGCTGATTCCCAGCTCCTGCCTGTCTTCATTAGGCACCAAGGCATAAGTCATGATGGCCGAAAGGTCAGCAAGACTTTCGTATCCTCGAAGGCTCTCACTCACTGTGAAAATCTTTAGGTACTTAAAGAAGGCTTCTGCATATTCGAGCTCACCCTTGATATAAAAGGTGATGATTATTCCTGGCCAGCTTGTGTACTGGTGCTGAATTAACTCGCACTGAGAATGAGATGACAGACTTGGATAAATGACCTTTTCCACCTGAGGATCCCCCTCCAGGAATTTGGCCACCTTCATTCCATTTATTGTAAACATCTTATTTGCTAGAATACAGACAAATCTCACTTCTAAAAAGGAATTTCTTATGTATTCATTTTTGTCATCCAGGATTCTTTGATGAATGTAACCACAAATACAGTTGCCTGATGACCTCTTAATTTATGGAGCAAGGTTCTATATGTTCACCAAATGTATTTATCACTACCATGGAAGACATTCGGTGTAGGGTCCAAATGGAAGAGAGATTTCTATCATATGATGAATTTTTTTGTATTTTCCTAATAACAGATGATATTTTACTAATTTCATCAAGCCTCAGAACAATATAATGTCTCTTCAATGAGAGGTATAATTAAACAAAAGAGATTGGTTAAACAATTCACAGAAGAAAACGAAACGGGTGAAAATGTATTTTGGAAAATGGCATGTTGATGGGCAACCATTTTATTAAACTAATAAATACATTTATCTAGGACAGCACTACACCTGGAGAATAAATTTGTTTTCCTCCAGATTGAATTGGAGGAACAGAGTGGATTGGATTGATTTAGGCAAACTGTGTATGCCTATTAACAGTCTCAAATACAAAAAATTAACCCTGTTAACACTAATGTTCTTGTGATGATGCTGCATGAGTGTCAATCTTGGAACACCACAGTCTCTGAATAATAACTATTATTCATGACTAGGGACAATAGAGCAATGCATGATGGGTATAAATAGACTGCAGTCTATATCCAGTGAAAACTGTGGTTTTCCTGTACATAACAGAAGTGATACAAATGGCAAATCACTCTCGCGTCTTTGCCAAGAAAACGCCAAAAGAGGTCATGAGGAGTCAGACATGAATGAAAAATGACAACCAAAAAGGATATAAAAGAATAAATATCTAGCTAGAAAAGGAAGTAGACCTTTCATGTAATGACAGCCAAAGAAAACAGAGGAACAGATTGATACTTTGGTACTCAGAGAATGAAAAATATTATTCATGGGGAGGCTTCCATCTCGTCCATTTCATTGGGTGTGTTTTTTCATGAAGGAACTACATGAAAATACAGGCCAGAATTGTTGAGTTTGAGAAGGTGCTGCTGTGTTAGAATCTGCCCAAATGAAATGAGTACTTATATTCATGAGATCAGAGATCCATTGGAGGGAGTTGTATAAATGTCTTCACTTCTTTAATTAAGTTCTCTAAGTAGTTATATAGTGGGAACTTAATAAACATTTGGTGAATTTAAGCAAATTATAGAAGTCTTATGGCATCAGGCTAATCTTATGAGTTGCTATCTTTCAAAGACAACATTCTATGTAAACTCATGTTTCAGGAATTTTTCTTAACAGGTAAATTTCCTGAAAACATTTGGATGGGTAGTGACATGAAATAACAAAGAGCTTTTGTGAAGATTGTCATAGCACTTCTATGTGTAATTTGTAAGAATAACCTTGTTGTTGTTGCGTTTCTTGTTCATTCTTGAAGAGGGCCATGACATCAAGATGATGACATAACTTGCACTTGACTTTGATTTGAGTGAAGGAGGGCTGTACAAAGTCACTAAACTCACTTTCTCCTCCTGAGCCATCTGGGTCCAGTGACTTAATATTCATCAGGATGACTGGAGATGGCCCAGGATGCAATGGGAGACCCCAGCCATTTTAGGCTAAGGTTCTACTTATCACATTCTCACTTTGAGTGAGATACACTCAAGAATAACCAGAAATAACATGAAATCCAATATTAGAGGAATATGAAAATGGTTAAATTTTGGTACATTCATATAATAGAATATTATATGCAGTTAAACCAACAAATATGAGAAATATAAAGAATATAGAGAGACTTTTATGAAATAGTAAACAGCCAAAAACCCACAACCAAAGCCACAGTATATACTAACCATCTAAGTATATATATATATAATATGTATGTATGTATATACATGCATATATGCTTGTATATGTATGCATGTATGTGTGTATTTGTATGTGTATATGCATGCATGTATATGCATGTATGTATAAGAGGAAAAGTGTATAAGAATTAATACAGAAAAAACCCTGATGAGAACTTAGAGGGAGTGCCTGAAAAATTACTATGACACTTCATGCATTGAAACTAATTAACTGAATTGTAAATAGTTGCTAGGTAAATTGAGTTGTTTGTTTTGAGGCTCATTGTTAAGCTTTTAATAAAACACTAACATAGTTCACATTATTCCATAAGTGAAGTGATTTATGGTGATGGTATACTTCATAGACATTTTACTATTGGTCTTCATAATTGCCACATCAAGGGTAATGCAGGCATTGTCATGCTCATTTTTCAGAGGAGGAAACTGAGTCTCAGTGGGGAAATGATGTGCGTGTGACTGTCAAGTTAATTCACTTCTCTGAAGCTCAGTTTCCTAGTCCGTAACATGGAAGAACATTCACTAAATGATCTCCAGCTTCCCTTGCCACTCTAATATCCCATGATCTATTATCTGAGAAAGCGGGGGATCAGTACAAATTTGAATAAGTTCCCTCTGAAGTGGGACAACTTGATGCAGTAGACTCAGGAGGTTTCGACGTTACTCCTGACTCTTTCAGTTGATAGCTGGGTAACTTTGAGCAAGTCACTTTGTCTCTGGGTGTAAAGATCCTTCTCTGTAAAATGAAAGCATCAGCCTAGACAGTTTCTAAGTTACTTCTGGCTTTTAAAATTCTATGTTTCAGTCCTTTGAAGTGATACTGATCTCCTACAGAGAATTTTGTTATTCAAACGTGACCTATGACCCGTCAAACTGGCTAGCTAATAAAGATGAATAAATAAGATGCTGCTTAGAAATTACCCTGGGGATATTTTTATATTGAAAAAAAAAAACTACATCATGGCAAAGTTGGCCATTTGTGGCCTCTGCTGTTACATTCTGTCAGCTAAAATTTTAAACGATACTGAATTGAGGAGAATGGGATTGGGGAAGGGACAAATAAGGAAAACTGAGTCTTTTGTCTGTCTGTGGCAACATATTGTATTCTGAAGACATTTTCTGGGGGATCTTGCTACCCATGAGTGCACAAACTCTATATGAAAAAAATTTTTCATCTCCTTAAGTAGTGGAGCTTAATGTGATTTGGACATAATGTTATTAGTACTTGGCTCAACACTATAATCGCTATAGATTTTTATAGTGCTCTATAGGTTTTTTCAAAATGAGTCAGTGACTGAGAATAATGGATACTCTGTTTCAAGGAATTCCAACTTACCTCATAAATGCCAAGCTAGATAGGGGATAGTTGTGAGACTGGACAACATACCAATGTATTAAGGAGAAAAGATCTAAATTTGCCAGTATTGCTACTTATTCATGCATATGTTCCCTAGCAACTGATTCGAGGGTTTACTCTGGTTTTTTTTTTTGAAGATAATTAAAGAGGAGAATTGATCAGATTCTCATATCTACATTACTTTCTAAATTTAACAGCAATGCCTGTGATTTTTCAATTAAACTAGCCACCATATGCGGTGAAGGAATAAGCAGACTGTTTGCATAAAATTTACACATTAATGATATTTATCAAAGTATAACCCTTGTAGATGGTAGAGACATTGAGATTGACGTAGATGAGGTAAAATGCTCTTCAGTACTTGGGTTGGACATGTATCTACTAGCTATCTGAATGATTCAGAAGTTCAGACTGGCTTGTGAGAAAGGAAGATGACAACTTCCAAGATGGTTAATGGAGTGTTGGATGGAAACCCTAGGGATCTTGGGGAAGATTACAATTCAAGACAAGGTCTTCTCCCCACTACCTAGGTATCCTTTGCTCTTAGAACAACTAATAAGGAGGGAGAAAGCAAATACTATTGTCTGTATTAATGCACCAAGTGTTAGCATCATTGATGACTAATGGGGTGTGTAGGTAGGGTGTGGAGAAGTATAATAACTCTGAACTTCCATGATAGTTGAAAAGATTTCCCATTTTATACAAGAAGTCTCAATTTTATTTACATTGAGGATGTTTTAATTTTCTAGTTCTCAAAGGCAATGACTGATTGACCAGGATGGTGAGACTGGCTCCAGGATACTTATCCTTATCTCTACTTAAGATAAAGAAATCTTTTATCTATAAGAACTAGGATCGTACAAAGAAAATCATTTTTCTTAGACTGACCATAATTAAAATTTACAGGGAGAGATCTGCTCTATAGCTTAGAGATATATGGGAAAATAGTGTAAGGAGACTGTAGGCTTTGTAATAATTTACATTTGTACTTGAAAAACAACCAAAGTATCCTAGGGAGTTTTTTGGTCTCTAATTAGTTTAACCAGTGCCCTAGTCTTTGAGGTTTCCCTTCTCAAGAGACAAGGAAGCCTTTACTTTAAGGAATTATAGCTTTCCTTTTAGCATCTACATATAAATGCTAATATAGATTAAGGTGGTGGTGAGACTTCACAACATATATACCAACGATAAGGAGAAAAGGCCTTAAGTGACCAACATTACTATTTATGCATGCATACATCCCTCTAGCAAGCAATGTCAATTTCCTTTTCATTTAAGGAAATATAGCCCTTGCAATCACAAATACACTGAATAGCAAACTTTCCCTTATATACTTTTTGAGTAGAGGTATATAATTACAGAGAACAGAAATTTTGCAAAGCATTGCAGCAGTCAGTTTTCTTGGTCCTGCCCTATAGCTGATATTCATTTAAAATTAGTATCAAGAGTAAATTTGAAGAGGGAGAAGTAAAAAAATAAAAGAAATGTGAAGCCTGGGAAGGGTGGTAGGAAAGTTGAGGGAGAAGCAGAATGTTCTCTCTCCCTCTCTCTGCCCTCCTCTTCTCTTACTTTTCTGTCTCTCCTTCTCTTCCCCCTCTCCCATCTCTGCCTTTCTGTCTGTCTGTCTTTGTCTCTCTGTCTCTCTTTATGTGTGTTAGGTAAATGTTATGGGCTGACTATGAGTACGGAAACTTCAAGGTATTTTTTTGTGTGCCACCTGTTGCAAAGTCTCTGTGAGGCAATACCTACTTTTTACCCCCAAAGTGTGAATTCCAGGTCAATTAACCCAATTACTCATATCTCAGCATTTCTGAATAGCCATTTCTGATTCATTATTTAACTATATAGGTTAAAAGGTTCAAAGGTTCATGGCATAAGAGATTTAGAGTAGAAAAATGTAGAGGCCATCTAGTCTAATCCTCTCATTTCACAGATAAAGAAACTGAAGACCAGAAGTTTAAGTGACTTGGCCAACATCATCCAAGTAATTAGAGACAAGAGCTCGGAGCTGAATCTTCTGATTCCAGATCCAGCGCTCTTTTCAATGCTACTACACAAAGGCCTACCTAATGGATGGTTTTTATCTCTCAAGCTCATTGTCCTCATGTGAAATTACTCCAGGAAAATCTTCTATGATATTTTTTGTGTCAGCTTTTCCCTATCTCTGAGAAGTAATGATATAGACATTGGCTATTGCATAGATTTTATTTACTCACGGAAAGTGCAAAGGAATAACAGGTACCCATCAATAGATACAGAAAAATTATATAGTACCTGAAGAGTTCATCAGTTTCCCCAGAAGTTAACAGAAGATGAGTTCTTATGGCAACCCTTTGACATTTGGTAAATTCATTTTTCACATCTTGAATCCAACATACTTCCTTCAAGGGTCGTAGTACAGCCCTTAACAGGTACACATTTTGGGGTCTGTCGAATAAACAATGCTCTTGCTGAGCAACTCACCATAACAATGGAGGGGAATGGTGGAGGCAGTAAAGTATCCATCCCTCCTTCATGATTTGACTTTGGTCTTTGACTTATACAGTCTGTAATGGCTATGTTCTTCCTTTTGAAAGAAGTATATTATTGAGAAAATCTCCTTCATGGAGGCCAGTGACTAAACTCTTGAACTAGAAACTCAAGAAACTGGGCTCAACTGTAAGGCAAACTCCAAGGCTGATAATGTCTTCTTGGGTCATGTAGGTTTGCTTTTGCCATGTGCCATGTGCTTCTGGAGTAAATCTTCCAGATTTCTCCTTCTCTCTCATGATCTTTCCCCTCAGGTGGTGTGTAGCACATATCCTTCTACCTTTTGGCAGCCTTTTCCAGTTCCTGAAGAGAAGAAATTGTGTGACTGCTCAAACTTCCTTTTTCTTCTACTGTCCCAGTAGAATGGAGCTATATTCTATAAAATGGCAGTCTGTCTTCTGCATTATTGTTTGGTCATTTTCAGTTGTATTTGACTCTTCATGACCCCATTTTGAGGATTTTCTTGACCAAGATATTGGAGTTGTTTGCCCTTTCCTTCTCCAGCTCATTTTACAGGTGAAGAAACTGAGGCAAAAGGGATGGAGTGACTTGATCAGGGTCACAGAACTTGTAAGTGTATGAGTTTGGATTTAAACTCAGGAAGATCAGTTTTCATGATTCCAAGTCTACCACTCTATGTACTGTGCCACCTAGCCACACCATCATCTGAATGGAGGAGGCAAAAGGAAATTCCAAGATAGATAAAGTTTACCTGCCATCTTACTTTTATTGATCAAGGAAAGAGGCAGCTCCTTTGACAAAGATCTCACCTCCTAAGTCTCAGTCAATCAACTAAGAGATAGCCTTAGTGACTATGAACTAATCAGGAACCGTATATGTCTTTTCAGTACTATATCAATTGATATGTCCATACTCTCCAAGAGGACAAGTCTCATTCATCTCTAAACAAAGTCCCTTTCTTTTTAATCTCATCAAGTTGATTGAAGAATGCAACTAGGCATTCCTCTGAAGGGGAGAAGGGAGATGGTCATCTTCAAGACCTCTATTGCTGGATCTTCATCAAGCAGGGAAGGATGAATGGTATGCTCCTGGCTAACCAAAGGATCAGGCCTTTGTTAAATATTTTGGAAACTTTGGTCACTCAGCTACTTTGATTTTCATTTATTCAAACTCCATGTTGTTATATCTCAGGCTGTTGTAGCAAAGAGAGACAGCATGGTGTAGTGGGTGCAGAGCTAGTTCCAGAATTAGGAAGACATGATTAAACCCACGTCTGCATGGAAGAGGTCTCTGTTAGAGGCATATAAGTGGGAGTGTGGGCATACCAACTGAGGCATCATGAACTGAATTTCCAGCAGACATCTTAAATTCAATATGTCCAAAACAGAACTATTTATCTTTCCCCTAAACCCTTCCAACCTCCTGCCTTCTCTATTATTGTAGAAGGCACCATCCTCATAGTCTTTCAGGCTTGCAAACTAAAACTTATATTGGATTCCTTATTATCTCTCACTCACCATATCCAAGCTTTTGCCAAGACTTGTAGATTCTTCCTTATCTCCTCTTACACCGTCACTCCTCTGGTGCAGACCTTCATCACTTTATGCCTGGTTATTGCAATAGCCTGCTGCAAGGTCGGCCTGTCTCAAGTCTCTTCCCATGACAATTCATCTTCCATTCAGCTATTGAAATGACTTTTTAAAAATGCAGGTCTGATCATGTCATCCCCTACTCAATAAACTGTAGTGCCTTCCTATTGCCTCCAGGAACAAATACAAAATTCTCTGTTTAGCATTCAAAGCTTTTCATAACTTAGCCCTCTCCTACCTTTCCAGTCTTCTTATGCCTTACTTCCTGACCCATGCACTTTAGTTCAGCAGCACTGGCCTCCTGGCTGTTCCAGTAATGAGATGTACCATCTCTTGACTCATGGTATTTTCTCTGGATTACCCTATTCCTGGAATACTCTCCCTCCTGTGCTCCAACTACTGATTCCCTTGCCTCCTTTGAGTTCCAGTTAAAATTCCATTCCTACAAGAATCCTCCTTTAGCTGCTCCAAATTGCAATGCTTTTCTGCTTTTAAGGATTTCCTTTTTATCCTATGTAGAGCTTGTTTTGTGTATATTTACCAGGTTGTCTCCCCCATTGTATTTTAAGCACCTTGAGGACAGGGACTCTCTTGCCTCTTTTTGTATCCACTGTGCTTAGTACCATGCTTGGCACATAGTAGGTACTTAATAAATGTTTATTGAATTGTTGGAAAAGCACAGGATTCTTTATTAGTTCCCAATCACTGAGGTTGCCTCCAAGATGACTGACAGAGGTAATTAGGACAGATTTTTGTCAAAAGAGCTTCTCCCATTCCACAATCTATAAAAAAATAGCTAAAAGATCAGCTTAATTTCTCTTGGAATAGTCTGCCCTTGACATACTTGTCATGTAACCCTAAGCAAATTACTTAACTATTTAGTAATCTAGGCAACTTTCTAAGATTTTAATTTGAAGAGAAGGTCTTGACCTGTGGTACACAGTTTCCTGAGGCAGAAGTTCCCTTTGCCAATAAAAGTGCTAGAAATTATTCCTGTCTAGTACAATTTCTTATACTTGTATTGTCTGTAGGACTTGGAACTCATGAGAAGAGTGTATTCCTCCTCCCATAACATATAATGTGTCTTTCTGAGAGGAGTGAGTTAGAAGTCCTGTTGGAAAAATAATATTTGGAGTCCAGTTCAAGTATATCTCAGGTATACCCCAAGTGTTCACTCTGCTGTGGTAGAGTATTCCGAACTCATATTGGGCTGATCAGTTACAGTTGGATGCTGTATAACTAGACACTGATATAGCGATGTCATGGTACTCTTCAAGAGCAAAGGACAAAAACCAACCTCAGGGTTCCAGATGGGTATTAAGTGAGAAACAAATTTGTGTGGGTCAGAACATCTTTATCCTGGAATAATATAGTAGTGAGAATATTTCATTCGGCAAAACATTAGACTAAAGATTTAAAGGTCTTAGATTTGATTTTGTTACAAGATGGCATAATTGAAAATGTTATACTGGAGCAAGATGACAAATTAAAATTATGGCTTTGAATTATATAACCCTGAGTATGTCACTTAATTTTTTTGGGTCTTCGTCTCCTTAACTACAAAATGAAGAGATTGCAATAGATGACCTCTAAGGTCTCTCTTTTCTAATTC
Source organism: Potorous gilbertii (assembly GCA_028658325.1). NCBI lineage: Eukaryota > Metazoa > Chordata > Mammalia > Diprotodontia > Potoroidae > Potorous > Potorous gilbertii. The sequence goes on along the minus strand of CM053772.1, from coordinate 246,263,399 downwards.
TTGTGGAGAATGTGCTGGACTCCATATTTGGAGATAGGTTCCATTATTGGCTCTTGTAACAGATACCTATAGAGCCTTAAGCAATTCAGTTCCCTCATCCAGACTTTAATTTCTTCCTGTGTTAAATCATGGTGTTGCACCAAGTGATCCTCAAAGGAACTTTTAATTCACGTGTTCTGTGAATCCAATTTAAATCTCCCAGGCTTAGGGTAGCACCCTGAGTGCTAATTTGTAGTGCTTTTTTGGTTCATCACCAGAACTAGACCTTGCAAATCCCCTGATGACTCACTGGAGTTTGCTTTCTATGGATAGATATCACTGGTGGTATCAGCTTTGTAGTCTGAAAATCTTGTCCTAACAGTTATGAAGCCAGTAGGGGGAACCCACACACTGTAAGTCCTGCCATAGAGCTGGGCAGGGTGGTGATATAGAGAAATATTTTGGAATTTTTAGCAAAGAAAAATTGAAAAGCACTTTTGACAGACAGTAAAACCTGGCTATCTTATGGCAATGCTTTAGCTCATAGCAATGGGAGTAGTAGCTTGTTGACCAATCCCTCAGCCAACCCACATCTGCATTTTGTCTGGTAAATCAATGTTATATCAACTATCAGTCATATAATTTGGGATTTCTAATGTAAAGATCTTTTTCTATGACTAATTAACACAGTGCACACAGAAAGTGGAGCCTGGATTCATCATATGGGAGTTGTTGGGCATTTCCGTGGATAAGTCTACTTGTTTACCCAGTGACTAGGATGAGTGAAATGAATGTATTGCTATGGGGAGTTTGAAGCTGTATCTATTGAAGTGACAGAAAATTGACTTAACCAGCAAATATTTATTGAATCCCCACTCTTGTTCCAGTCGTAGGCTAGGCACTATGGGGGAGGTAAAAGGGGGAAGGAATAAGCATTTATGTAGCACCTACTATTTGCCAAGCATAGTGAAAAATACTTTGCAAATATTACTTCATTACTCATGACCACTTTGGGAGGTAGGCAATATTATGATTCCCATTTTAAAGTTGAGGAAATTGAAGCACATAGAGCTTAAGTGACTTGCCCCGAGTCATATGGCTAATCGTATCTGAGGCCAGATTTGAACTCAAGTGTTTTGACTCAAAGCCCAGCGTTCCCTCCATTGTGCCACTTAGTGAGACATTTAACATCCATCCTCAAAGAACAAGCATGACCCCAATGAAGAGATATGAGAAGATAGCCTGATCCCACTCCTTTGTGGCTATGGAAAGTTCATGGTGTCATACATTGCATATATTTTCAAACTTTTTCAATCTATTAATTATCTTTGTGGATTTTCTTTCTTCTTCCTTGTTTTCTTTTCTTTAAAACAATTTTATTATTTATAAGGGATGGTCCTCTAAGAGGAAGGAATACTGGAAAAATTCCAGTCCCCTGGCCCTTTTGTTGTCGTTTTTTTGGGAGGGGGGGCTGGAAACTTATATAGTTTATTTTTACCAATTATATTTGATAGTAATTTTTTAACATTTGTTATTTAAAATTTGAGTTCCAAATTCTCTCCCATATTTCCTCCCTTTCCCTGTTCTTGAGGTGAACAATTTGATATAGATTATACATGTGCAGTCATTCAAAACATATTTCTGTATTAATCATGTTGGGAAAGAAAACACAGACCAAAAACAAACAAACTCAAGAAAAATAAAGTTAATGAAAACTATGTTTCAATCTACATTCAGACTCGATCACTTCTAAGTCCTTTGCAATTGTCTTGGATCATTGTAATGCTGAGAATTTCTAAGTAATTCACAATCAATCACTGTACAATATGCTGTAAACATGTACAATGTTCTCCTGGTTCAGTTCACTTCACTTTGCATCAGTTCATCTAAATCTTCTCAGGTTTTTTTCTGAAAGCACACTGCTCATTATTTCTTATAGCACAATAGTATTCCATTGCAATTATATACCACAGCTTATTCAGTCATTCCCCACATTCCCTCTATTTCCAATTCTTTGCCACCACAAAAAAAGCTGCTATAAATATTTTTGTGTTCTTTTATAGGTTAATAGTTTATATAAACTATTATATAAATATATAAAACTATATAAACTAAAAAATAGTATAATACTATAGGTTTATGGTATTATAGGTTCTTTTCCTTTTAAAAAAATATCTCTGGGATACACACTTAATAGTCATATTGATGCTAGCATTATTTTTTTTTTAAATTGAAATGCTATCAGTGATACTTTGGAATATCTACCTCTTTTTCTGAGAGTTAAGGCAAAATTAAGAATTTAGTTCCCAGATTAATTATTCTTTTTGCCTTTTGCAAATTTCTGTGTCCAGATCAGTTTAATACTAGTCAAAAATGAATCCTCCCCCTGCCTCCAAGACAGGTTTGTCAGGTCCAAAATGAGATTTTTTTTAATGGTAGTATCACTGTGGCTCACTCACTCCATGTCCTGATTGTTGAATGGAAGACAGGGAGACTAGCAAGCAGGAAGAGAGTAAAATAATCTAATCAGTAAGGCCACCAATGCATTTGTGCTGGTGTCTAAGCACACCTGAACCCATGACACCTCACATTTCATTACCATCCATCATTCTGGGCTAATTCTTTCAAGAAAATGTATTATAATACTTTGCACTTACAGATACTTCCAAGCAGTTGTCTACATAGCATTTGCATGAGTGTATTCCTGTCAGTCAAAAAACATTTATTAAACACCTATTATATGCCAGGCATTGTACATGATGGATGACTGATAATAGATTCTCCCCATTCTAACATTCTTTGATTCTTAGATTCAACCTTAGACATTTCTCATCCTCATGGACAGCAGGAAGTCAGCATTCTAGAGAAGAGCTCTGGGCCCCCTGTTCCCTTCCCTGCTCTGTATGTGTCAGCTGTCTCTGAACTCTGCCCTTATTGATGTCTGGTTAAGAATCATCAGTCCTGTCTCTGAGGCCAACAGCAAGAACAGATCCATAGCAAGATTCTGTGCTTCTTGAGTCAAGGGAGTGAATATTCTTTTAAATGGTAATTGTGAAAGAAAGTATCATAAATTTAAGCTACAGAGGTACATTTCAGAGCACTGAATTGGACTTCAGTTGTTCTGGGTTCTAGACCCAGGATTAATCAGCTTTGGGACCTTGGGGAAGTCTCTTTTTCTTTCTGGTATTTTTTCCTATCTGTAAAAATTAAGAGTTTGGCCTGAGTAAGCTTTTACGTGCTTCTCATATCTAATATCCTATGACCTTATAAAGAATTAATAAGTCCTTTTCTTCAAATCTGAGGGCTCTTCTGCCATTTTAAAACTGACTAGGGAAGAGAGATTCTCTCTATAGCCTCCTTGCTAGTATGCCCATCAATCATTCCCTTCTTCAACAAGTATTTGCCAAAGTTCTTCTAAGTACCTAGCTCTGTGCTACAAAGAAGCAGAAGACATGACTGCTTGATCACTTGTCCTCAAAGAGACTAAGTTGGGAGAGGAGGTTAATCCCTAAAACTAACTGCCAGACTGTATGGTACTGGCCACAAGTCCAGTAGGATTACAAAAGAGGAGCTGGACCATGAAGGATGGTTAAAATTTAGCTTGATGTTTGTTCTTCATTTTTGAAGAGGATCACTGACATCATGGGGTGATGTCTTGCCTTGTTCTTGGATTGAAATTAAGTGAGGCGGAGTTGCACCAAGTCATCAGTCTCCCAGTTTGTTCTAGAGTCATTGAAGTCCAGTGGCAAGATAAAAGTCAGGAGAACTGGAGATGGCCCAGGATGTAATGGATAACCTTGACATTTTTGATGTCTGACCAATCTCTGAGAGCTCCACAGAGTCTGCTTTATGGCCATCAGAACATATTGTTCTCATCCACCTATCCCCACAGAGGGGAAGTCTTCATATGCATGGGGTAGACTACTATGGAGGTTCTTGAAAAAAAGCAGAAGGATACGGATTGCATATAGTTGACAATAGAGCATCCTTACTGATTCTTGATTATTAAAGTGGCATAGTAAGTACAATGTTTTAGAGATGTCTGACAGAGTATGTAAGAAGGACAGAATAGAGAGTCTAGCTAGGATGTTGTTAGAGTAACCTATGTGATATTACTGAATGAAGGTGGTAAGTTTAAAGGAAGTCAAATGTTCACTTGCCATTATTATTGCTGCTGCAGCTTGGTGGTGGTAGTGGTGGAGGCAGTGGGCATATGTCTTTAATTGTAAGAAATTCTGATTTCTTAACCACTCTTTCAGTAAAAACTTTTCTGTATTCTTTCATAATTTTCATACTAGAATCCTAAATTCTATCCTTCTTTCCTAATCATATTTTAAAGTAAAGGAAATGAAATGAAATTGAGTTTAACATTGAATGCCAACCAGAAAATTCTATTTGGATAAGCCTGACCCTACAAAGAGTTTGGCATCTTCTACCATCAGGAAAAGAGGAGCACCCCATGAAGTTCTTATCTTAACACAGAATTGAGAGGGGAAGGGAGATGTATGCTACTAAGTCATTAACAGCACTATTTGTAGACAAATGTCGAGGCAGACTAATTATGAAATCTGACAAGAACACAACTTTGGGGGATATTTTTTAGCAATTGGAATGGAAATAAGAGTGTTGCATTTCACACTGCTTCTTTTACAGAGTAAGAGGGGCACAAAGAACCTCTCACCCCTTTTCTAGGTCACAGTACGTAATCCTTGCCCAAGAAAAATAATGAAAAACTTTTTTATGATCTGGTAAATGGCACAAGAGTTTATCCTATGTGGTAGCAAATTTTGTCTTCTATTTTTTAAACTACATCATTGATTTAAGGGACTTCCATATGGAAACTCCTTCATAGTGACACAGATCAACAACTTTTAGGTTACAGTTTAAGGCAATGAGAAGACCATCTACTAAGTTGCTGAGTTAAGTTCCAATCTTGCTTCAGATATAAATTGTGAGATCCTGGGCAAGTCATTTAACCTCTGCCTCAGTTTCATAAACTGTAAAATAGGGATTTTAATAGAATCTGTTTTGCAGGGTTGTTGTAATGGTCAAATGAGGTAAAGTTTTGAAAAGCAATTAGCCTAGTGCGTGGTACCTGGTGCCTGCTGGGGCACTACGTTGCCTTTGTTCTTTCACTTGTGTCCAACTATAGACCCCTTTTGGGGTTTTCTTGGCAAAGATGCTGAAATGGCTTGCCATTTCTTTCTCCATCTCATTTCAGAGATGAGGACTGAGCAAATAGGATTAAGAATTGCCTGGAGTAACACAGTTAGTATCTGAGGCCAGATTTGAATTGAGTAAGAGGAGTCTTTCTGATTCTAGGCCTGGGACTCTATCCACTGCACCACCTAGGTGCCCTAAGCACAATATATGTATTGTTATTGAGCTTGTCCCACTCTGATGTAATCATGGATGCTTGAAGTATTATAAAATTCATCCAATTGGCTAGATTGTCTGATCAGATACAGGCTTCAAAAAGCAAGACAGATGCATTTGGGGGGGTGATATGATTTTGTGGGTGAAGGGACTTCTTACTTTGAATAATAAATATCAGTAGTAGTCTTTGAGAGTTGCCTAAGGCACTAAGAGTGACCTGCCCAAGGTCATAGATCTAGTATGCATCAGAGAAAGGAATTAAACATAGGTCATCTTGACTCCAAGGCTGTTACATTACCCCTCAGGATAAATTACTGAGAATATTCTGTTTAAAACACAGTATTTGCTTCCCTTTACCCCAGTGTGTAAGGTTCTCATCAAATTAACTTTAAAGACCATTTTCACTTCTTTAGAGATCGTTGTGTTCCATGTCTCACAGTCATACAACAAGGCTTGTAGGATGTTGGTATGAAAAAGATATAATTTTGTTTCCATGACAAACTTGAGTTCATCAAAGGAACTCTGCAGTTTACTGAAGGAAACTCAGGCTATTGTACTACTCATATAATTCTGGACCCAAATCATTGTTCATTTGTACTCTTTGTACCAGATATCCATACTTAATACTGGCAAACATGCTCCAGGTTGTTCATCAAATTGTGTGTCAAAATTTAAGCAAATGCATTATTCATCTACTTTGCCTGCTGTATGCAAATGGTCTGGCCAAACTATTTTGAGTGGTTTTATATCTTTTCCTAACGTATATGAAAAGTTAAAAGGCTTGATCCAGGAACATCTGGAGGACTTCCCCATTCACAGAGCTTCTCTTAAATTTGGACTCTAAACTGGATTTCCTGGATCAGAGTGATCATGGAGAAAACCATGATAGGTATGAGCAGAAGGTCTATATGACCAATGAGGAATTCTGAAAAGGAATAGTTACAAAAATGCCATCAAGGAAATGTGTTCCAGAAAGAGAAGACAGGCTATTTCTGTGACAGGGTAAGGGTAGACAGGTAGAAGGCCTGAGAACTTCTCTTGTATCCTGGTAATGCCAAGAGAAAGAAAGGGAAGTCCCATCATGCTGCATAGATATCATGTGATAAACCTATGGGGAGGATATAGGCAAGAGTCTCATAAGAAAGAAAGGAGAGGTAGGAATGACAACAGTATGTTCCACTGGGGAGAGAACCTAAATGGATGAGGTCATCTTGGAGAATGTGGAAGAGATTTGTGATAGTTCTATCACTAACTCTAGCATTATCTTGATTCTAGATCCAGTTGCTAGAAAGAATATTGGGCTGCAAATCAGGAGAAATGGGTTCTTGTCCCTGTAGTATCACCAGTGAGGTATGTAATCTTGAGCAGGTCACTATCCATTTCTGAACTTTTGCTTACTCAACCATAAAATGAGGGGGCTCATTTAGATGGCCTTTTGGGTCACTTTCAACTCTCTCAGTCATGGATATGCCACTTAGTCCAGAAATGAGAACATTATACTAAATTTTTGATTTTCATAGCCACAAGAAGGAAATTCTAAATTCTGCTTGCCATGAGAAAGGAATCAGAGGTGAGATCTGATAGAAATATTTCCAATGATGCTCCTTTGGAATTGATATTTTATCTAGATGGTCTGTATTAGCACCTACTTACTTCAGCTGTCACAGACTTGTAAGGAAAGACAGTATCCTCTGACGTCCTGGGACAGATAAACTGTCTTAATGATAATCCTGAATTGTATTGCAATTTGAAACCAGAAGTACTCATTCAGGAACATAGAGAAATGTTGAGAGAATGATGGTAATTTTCCTAATTCCTACCTGAAGGAGTATGACCCTGAAATTGAAGAGAATTGGGTTGAGTAAGTGAGAGCAGTGTGCTTCTCTACAAGCAACAAAATTCTCTTTGTGATTTCATAGATTGCAATTTAGCTTTCACTGCTGTGACTAAAGTCTGTGCTTGGTACGAATATTTTGAAGGATATTTTTCACAGGATATTTCAAACCAGTTTATATGACTCGTGTCTCATAACATCTCATGAAGGAGAATCAGAAACAATAACTCATCTGTTCCTTCTCTCTTTCCTGAGCACACTCAGTTGTATCTGTCAGCACACTCAGTTGACAGGAACAATGACCTGGTCACTCCAAGCCTCCTGATTCAAAGAAGGGCTTCTGATAGTCTCAATTCCAGTTGTAATTGTTGTCATTGGTTGTTTGTCCTTTGTTTTCAAAGGGGACCATGAAATCAAGGAGGTGATGCCATGACATGCCAGTAGGAATAACTTGGAAATCTGTTTTATTCATGGATTGGTACTTAAAAAACAAAAAGATGCCCCAAATTTCCCTTTCATTGAAAAAATGCAGGTTCACTGGCATGAGATATATAGTTTAAAAGAGTAATAAGAGGGTGCCAATGGAAGAAATTGTGGTGCTTTGTGTCAGGAAGGACATCGATAAACTGGAGATTATAAGAGGGAAGCCTGTGGTGCAAGATGCCACTTATGGATTGTTAAAGGAAGTGGAAATGCTTAGCCTGAAGAAGAGAAAACTCAGAGGGGGACATGATAAGTCATCTTTAAGTATTCAAAGAGCTATCACCTAGAAGAGGGACTTGTTTTTCTTGACCTTTCATGAATAAACTTGTTGAGAGCCCTGTTTCCATTTCCTTTCCACTCACTTTCTTCTAAACCCTCTTTATTCTTGTTTCTGACTTCATTTGGCTGAAACTGACCTTTTCCAGGCTTCTTATGATCTTTAGTTGCCAAGAGGAATGGTCTCATCCCATCCTTCTTGACCTCTCTCTAGCTTCCAGCACTGTTGAGTATTCATTCCTCCCTAGGTTCTCATGGCTTTAATTTCACATGGTTCTCCTCCTACCTCTCTGATTGTTCCTTCTTCATTCATGTCATACCCACTAATTGAGAGTATCCCCTAAGATTCTGCCCTAGGCCCTATTCTCTTTTGGATTTTTACTCTCAGAGGTCTAATCAGTTCCCAAGGCAGATACTGTCTAGATCTATACATCTAGCCTTGGTTTCCCTCCTAGGTTACTGTCACACACTCACTGCCTAATGGATATTTTGAATTGCATATCTTGTAGACATCACCATAAACTCAACCTGTCCAAACCATAGCTTATCTTTCCCCCTAAATCTTTTCTTCCTCCAAACTTCTCTTGTTATGGACAAATTTTGGAGGCAGAGCCAAGATGGCAGAGTAGAAGGACAGCTCTCCTCTAGTTCTCCCCCCATAACCCATAAAATACCTGTAAAAATGACTCTAAACAAATTCTAGAGCAGAAGAAGCCACAAAATGACAGAGTAAAACAGATTTCCAGCCCAAGACATCCTAGAAGGCTGACAGGAAAGGTCCATCACACCAGACATGGAACAGAGTGCAGCCCAGCCTGGGAAGTGCAGCACAGACAGAACTGGATCAGGCTTCAGGGAAGCGGCTACAGTTCCCAGATTTCTCAACCCATAAATGCCAAAGACAGCTTCAAAAGTCACTAAGAAAGTTCTTTCATTTGAATGAGAGGGGAGAAGACTGGCCCCAGCCCCAGGGCATCAGCAACCACCTTTGGAGCCCTCAGGCTAAAGACCTTGGCAGCAATCGAGTAGTTGATCTGGATCTTAGCCCTGAGTGGTGGTCCTAGGGTGAAGAGGAGGACTGTTGAGGTGGAACCGGTGGTGGTGGCTGTGGAGAGGGAATCCTACTTACAGTTACAGGACAGAAAATAGTGCTTGAGGTTGCTCACAGACCAGAGCATAGGCCAAGAGTGTAGTAAACTCCTCTCCCTTGATTGTGCCACTGTGGTGGAACTGAGAACTTACAGGGCCTCAGAGTATATCCTCCACTTGACAAAGGACTCAAAAGTCAAGTAAGTGGCTGGGAAAATGCACTAAAAAGGGGGAAAAAGAAAACTATGGAAGGTTACTTTCTTGGTTAACAAGTATATTCTTCCATCCTTTCAGATAAGGAAGAACAAAGCATATCATCAGCAGAAGACATAAAAGTCAAGGCTTCTACATCAAAAGCCTCCAAAAAGAAATTCAATGGTCTCAGGCCAAGGAAGAACTCACAAAAGATTTTGAAAATCAAATAAGAGAAGTGGAGGAAAAATTGGGAGGAGAAATGAGAGTGATGCAAGAAAATGGTGAAAAGCAAGTCAACAGTTTGCCAAAGGAGATCCAAAGAATTGCTGAAGAAAATAACATCTTTAAAAATAGACTAAGCTAAATGGCAAAAAAAGCCAATGAGGAGAAGAAATTAGTCAAATGGAAAAGGAGATTCAAAAGCTTACTGAAGAAAATACTTCTTTAAAAATCATAATGGAGCAGATAGAAGACAATGACTTTATGAGAAACCAAGAAATTATAAAACAAAACCAAAAGAATGAAAAAATAAAAGACGGTGAAATATCTCATTGGAAAAACAATTGACTTGGAAAATAGATCCAAGAGAGATAATTTAAAAATTATTGGTCTACCTGAAAAGCCTAGACATCATCTTCCAAAAAATTACCAAAGAAAACTACTCTCATGTTCTAGACTCAGAGGGTAAAATAAAAATGGAAAGAATTCACCCATCACCTCCTGAAAGAGACCCCAAAAGGAACACTCCTAGGAATATTGTAGCTAATTTCCAGAGTTCCCAGGTCAAGGAGAAAATATAAGCAACCAGAAAGAAATAATTCAAATACTGTGGAAATAGAATCAGGATAACACAGGATTTAGCAACTTCTGCACTAAGGGACCAAAAAGCTTGGAATATGATATTCCAGAGGTCAAAGGAGATAGGATTAAAACCAAGAATCACCTAGCCAGCAAAACTGAATATAATACTTCAAGGGAAAGAATGATCATTCAATGAAATAGAGGACTCCCAAGCATTCTTGTTGAAAAGACCAGAGCTGAATAGAAAATTTGACTTTCAAATATAAGAATCAAGTGAAACATGAAAAGGTAAACAGGAAAGAGAAGCCTTAAGGAACTCATTCAAGTTGAACTGTTCCTACATGGAAAGATGTTATTTATAATTCATGAGACCTTTTTCAGTATCAGGGTAGAGGACAGCAAATTAGGGAAGGGGATAATCAGAATCAAGAACTATAGTGGGAGGACAGGTCAGGGGAGAGAAGGGAATAAATGAAGGGAAGAACAGAACAGAGGGAAATGTGGTTAATCTTTTTCAACATGACTGTTATGGAAGTGCTTTGCATTGTTACACATGTATGACCTATATTGAATTGCTTGTTTTCTCAATATGGGTGGGTGGGGAGGGATGGAGAGAATATGGAATTGTAAGCTTTATTAATGAATGTTAAAAATTGTTTTAGCATGCAACTGGAAATTAAGATATATGGGCAATGGAGTATGAAAATCTGTTTTTCCCTACAGGAAAATAGAGGGGAAGGGGGATGGAAGAAAAGTGGGTAATAGAAGGGAGGATAGACTGGAGGAAGGTGTGGATGAGATGAATGCTGTCCTGGGGTGGAGGGTGGGGACAGATGGGGAGAAAGTGAAAAATAAATAAATTATATATTTAAAAAAATTCTCTTGTTACTCTTGAAGGTAACATCCTCTCACTCAAGTTTATAACCTCAGTGTTATCCTTGAGTCACCACTTTTATTCACTTTTCATTGTCAATTCATTGCCAAATCTTGCCATTTCCATCACAGCGTCACACACACACACACACACACACACACACACACACACACATATATATATATATATATATATATATATATGTATATATTCCCTAATCTCCACTTATCTAGCCACAACTCTGGTTCAGGCCCTCATTTCCCTTGCCTTTTCCCTAATCTCCTTGTCTCAAGTTTCTCCTCCATTCCAATGCCTTCTTCACTTGCCTTGAAAAATCAAAAGTGAGATTTCAAAAGCATAATTCTCACCATGTCACCCTGCGGCTCAGTGATTTCATTCTCCCCTCCACACCCTCTGGAATCCAGGGACTCTGGTCTATTTGCAATGCAGCAGGCATCACATTCTATAGTGACTCCTTGCCTTTCTACTGACTGTCCCCTATGCCCAGAATGCTCTGTCCTCTCACATCCACCTCTAGATTCCTTGACCTCTGTAAGAAAAATAAAACACAGCACACTTGAGGGCTGCTAGCACAGGTTCACTCTTGATTTGGTCAGACAAAAAAGACATTAAGAAGGGGTTAATAATCTTACTTTATTCTAGTCTAGTTTTCTCAGAAGAGGATAGATGATAATGGGAACACAAACTCCTACAGCATTCCCTATTCACCCTTCTCACAGGGGCTGGTAAGAAGCAAGGGCAACTGCCCCTACGTCTAGGTGAGGTCAATTGAGACAGGCACAACTTATGCTTTCCTTAAATTCCCTCAAGCCTCAATGGGGGCCAGTTAAGGCAAACACAGATTCCCCCCAATCCTTGATGGGAGCGGAATAAGGCATGTGCAGTATTTGTACATTCAACTCTGAGTTCTCCATTCACTCTCTAGTGACCATCTATTTTAAAAATCAACAAAGAAGGAATATTGCCAGCAATACCCTCACAACTTTACATCACCTCATACCTGTATCTCATTGTGCAGTTTCAGTAGATGCTTATATTATTTGCCATTATATAACTTTGTGCAAGCATCATAGAGATGTTTTGAACCATGACTGTGGGAACTCATATCTAGGACTTGGGAACCATTGATTGTTATGGTTATGGATCCTGGGAAACTGAACTCTGAGAAATAATAAAAAAAATTCACTTTACACTAAAATCTACCTTACACTGGAATTCACCTTACATACAGCCTCCTTCAAGACTAAGCTTACCTCTCCACAATTCTACACAACATGCACACTTATGCATATGATTTATCCAGATATCAGAAGCTGGATATTTTTAAAATTGGTCTTTGTTTCTACATGGCAGAAGGGGAATCAGAAGCCTGATCAAGTCCTGTAAAGTAGTGATCACTAATGAGAACAAGAGTCAGGCTAGTCTCAATAGACACATATCTTTCATTGTATTTCTGAGGAATTGCCCTTTCTTCTTTTGTCTTGACTCCCAGTAGTGCTGAGGGACAACTGGAGCTACCAGAAAGGAGACGTTCCCTTCTCTTTCATATCTGCAGTGATATTCCATTGCGTTCAGAAGAGTGAAGTAGAAATTCTGCAGTAGACAGCTCCATAGCAGTTCTCATTCAGCCCACTAGGGGGAGCAAACCACAGGGCTTGCAGAAAGATTTAGAAACCACCAGAAATGAGAATCACTGGACATTTTCCTTAGTGAAAGTCTTTCTTCAATAACATCTCAGGTTCTTTGTGTGAGTTATCAAATTCTCTAAATGACCCATTTTCAAATCATTTTTATTACTTGGATCTTGGAAGATACTATTGGCTTTCATTCTTGCATTCAGATGTACTCTGAAACCCAAAACAGCCAATTGGAAATTCTGTGGCTGCAATGTCCTGCTGGGGGAAAAGGATCTTTGATGGATGCAGATGATTCTTGGTTTAACATTTCAAGGATTGGTTAGAAGCAATGGGGCATCCATCCTAAATAACTGTTCTGGGACTAGAAGAAATGGGGGTCAGCTCTAACAAGAAGGCTCTCTTTGCTTCTTAAGCCTTTCCACATGATTCGTTTCAAGGGGTTTGACCTGATAATGAGTTGTGTGTTCTAAAAATTATTAGCAGTAGAGCATATATAATCAATTACAGTTAACATTCCAGCTTAAGGTGTCTCTTTGAGGCTTTCATTATAGAGATGAAAACTCTTCTTGGAAATTAGACTTGGGAGCATTTGCTTTCCTAATCTGGCCTGAGTGATCACCAACTTCCATTTTATTCATTTACCTAATGAGGAAGATCAACTTTAATATCTCTCTTATTATTCTGTTTCACAAAGCAAATGTCCTAATTTAAGAAATTATAATCAAAGGAAGGTAGTTGTGGTAATGAGGAAAGGAAATTGTAGTAAGAATTATGAGACCAGAGTTTTAGGTGATATCTTTGGGAACTCACGTAGTTCACCTCAACTCGTCAGGATGTGGCTTCCCATTGGTAAAATACAGGTTGTTTGGCCTCTACCATAGGTTAGCTTTCCTGACCTAAAAGTAACTTTTTTCCCATTTAAGTTTTAACTTAAAATATAATCCTTGACCAGAAACACAGTCCCAGACACAGGTCAGTTAGGGTCAGTCTTGAAGATTTCTCAGTAATTAATCATCTTTTTAAATTGTTTTTGAAGCTTGACTATGACTCACACCCTGGGAATTTCTAAATTTGGCTCATTTCTATCTTTTTCCTAGCATTATTCAGTTCCCTTGTAAGCAATGAATGCTAATAAGGCATGGGATATAGCATACATTTGTAATGTAACAAAGAATCCAGAAAGAACTTGTAGCCATGACATAGGAAGAAGAGGGAACTTTGCCACCTTCCCATATAGTTTCTCCCTGAGGTCCCTGAAAAATGACAGAACTCAGAGTTTCTAAGGAGTAAAGTCATACAAAAATTTGGTGAAACTCACTTTTCTTTTTAAAATTTTTATTAGGGTAAGTTATTGGGGCAGAGCCAAGATGGCAGAGTAGAAAGATTCATATACTCTAGCTCTTCCCCCACAGCCCATAAAATACCTGTAAAAAATGACTCACAACAAATTCTATAGCAACAGAAGCCACAGAATGACAGAGTGAAAGAGATTTCCAGTAACCTGGAAGGCTGACAGGAAAGATCTATCATACGGGGCATGGAGCAGAACCCAGCCCAGACTTGACTGTGTGGCACGGGGAGGAACAGAACCAGAACAGGCCTTGGGGGCAGAATCCCCAGCAGCAGCTGTGATTCTTAGATCCCTTAACCCACAAAGGAAGGTCAGGAAGCTTCAAGGAAGCTTCAAAGGTCACTGGGAAAACTTTTTCACCTTGGTGACAAGGGAGCAGGGTCCACCCATAGCCCTGGTGGAAGCAGAGTCCATTTGTGGAGCCCTCAGCCTAAAGCCCCGGAGGGAATTGAGCAGCTGATCTGAATCTCAGGCACAAGCCCAGCCTAGGAGTGAGGAGGAGTGCTTGCCTGGTGAAGGTGGAGGCAGTTGTGGAGAGGGAATTCTACTACTCACAGATTCTGGGCAGAAAATTTTTGATTGCTCCCAAACCGGTGCACAGGCCAGGAGAGGAGTAAACTCCTCTCCCTTGATTGTGCCACCTTGGAGGAACTGAGAACTTACAGGTTCCCAGAGTACACCCTCCTCTTGACAAAAGACTCAAAAGTCAAATAACTGGCTGGGAAAATGCCCAAAAAAAGGAAAAAAAATAAGACCATAGCAGGTTACTTTCTTGGTGACCAGGTATTTTCTTCCATCCTTTCAGATGAGGAAAAAATACGTACCTTCAGAGGAAGTCAAGGTTTCCAAAACATCCAAAATAAATATGCAGTGGTGTCAGGCTATGGAAGAGCTCAAAAAGGATTTTGAAAATCAAGTAAGAGAGGTGGAGGAAGAATTGGGAAGAGAAATGAGAGCGATGCAAGAAAATCATGAAAAAACCAGTCAAAAGGTTGCTAAAGGAGACCCCAAAAATGCTGAAAAAAATAACACCTTTAAAAATAGGCTAACTCAATTGGAAAAAGAGGTCCAGAAAGCCAATGAGGAGAAGAATCTTGAAAAAGCAGAATTAGCCAAGTGAAAAAAGAGGTTCAAAAGCCTACTGAAGAAAATAGTTCTTTAAAAATTAGAATGGAGCAGATGGAAGGTAATGACTTTATGAGAAACCAAGAAATTACAAAACAAAATCAAAAGAATGAAAGAATAGAGGACGATGTGAAATGTCTTATAGGAAAAATAACTGACCTGGAAAATGGATCCAGGAGAGACAGTTTAAAAATTATGGGACTACCTGAAATCCATGATAAAAAAATGAGCCTAGACATTATCTTTCATGAAATTATCAAGAAAATCTACCCTGATATTCTAGAACCAGAGGGCAAAATAAATATTGAAAGAATCCACCAATCACCTCCTGAAAGAGATCAAAAAAGAGAAACTCCTAGGAATATTGTAGCCAAATTCCAAAGTTCACAGGTCAAGGAGAAAATATTGGAAACAGTCAGAAAGAAACAATTCAAGTATTTTGGAAATACAATCAGAATAACACAAGATCTAGCATCTTCTACATTAAGGGATCAAAGAAGTGGAGTATGATATTCCAGAAGTCAAATGAACTAGGACTAATACCAAGAATCATCTACCTAGCAAAACTGAGTATAATACTAAAGGGGAAAAATGGTCATTCAATGAAGTAGAGGACTTTCAAGCATTCTGCATGAAAAGGCCAGAGCTGAAAAGAAAATTTGACTTTCAAACACAAGAATCAAGTGAAGCATGAAAAGGCTAGAAAAGTTTCTCTGAAGGAGAATCAAGTGAGGAGCAGTCCTCAGCCTCCTGGGATTCAGGATTCCCATCAGGAGTCAGAAAGGAAACAGGGTGGAAGAAAAGAGGCTGGTTTCTCATCGTTCTTCACTTCCAACTAGCCACAGTCTAAGCTCCTTGTAAATGGACTCAAGAAACATCTATTCTGGCTGCTAAACTGACTCACTGGAGCTGGAGGAGACACAGCTGAGTATTCAACAGAGAGGCCAATAGTCCAGATGTCATTATCAAAGAGACACAAAAATCTATGAAGATACACAAGCACTCCCAAGTGAATTGTCTCCATGATAAAAAGGGGAGGGACCAATTTTTAACAATTTTATATTTGATGACAAATGAAAGAATGCAGTAAGTGGACAGTGTTAGGGGGAAGTCATCTGCAGTCACTCAACAAACACTTATTAAGTACCTTCTGTGTATGGTGCTCTGCACTAAGCACTGAAGATACAAAGAAAGGCAAAAATATATACATGTGTCTATGTATATAAAATATATATTGCATTATATTATATGTATTATATAGTGTTATATAACATGCTTTAATTATATGACATTTAAATGACAGCTAGACCAATGAAAGATTTTATTATATTGTTATATAATATATTAAGCAATTGTTTATATACATTTATATTATTATATATTAAATAAATTATACATTATTAATATTAAATAATATTCTATTATGTATTTTTCTTTTTTACAATTACATATAAGGATAGTTTTCAGCATTCATTTTTATAGTATTTGAGTTTCAAATTTTTCTCCCTTCTTCTCTTCCAATTTTCCTCCCTAAGAAAACAATCACATTAAACGTTTCCTTATTAATCATTCTGTGAGAGAAGACTCAGAACAAAAGGAAAAAACCACAAGAAAAAAACCAAAAGAATGAAAATAGTATGCCTTGGTCTGCATTCAGACTCTGTGGTTCTTTCTCTGAATATGGAGAATGTTTTCTCTCATGAGTCTTTTGGAGTTGATTTGTGTTACTGGGAAGAATGAAGTCTGTCATGATAGATTATCCCACAATGTTGCTGTTTTTGTGTAAAATGTTCTCCTGGTTCTGCTCACTTCATTCAGAATCAGTCCATGCAAGTCTTTGCAAGTTTTTCTGAAATTCACTTACTCATCATTTCTTATACTACAATAATAACCCACTATCTTTCATGTACCGCAACTTGTTTAGCCATTCCCAAGTTGATGGGCATCCCCTCAATTTTGTACATATAGGTCCTTTTCCATTTTTCATGATCTCTTTGGGATAAAGACCTATGTTACAATAATTTATATGGAAAGATCTTTCTCATTCACTAATAGGCCCATATAATCTGTTTATATCACCTGGAAGCCTAAGTTGTATGTGGTAAGAGGAGCTTGCTGAACAGGCAGAACAAGCGAGGTGCCGTAGAACTGGGAGGAAGTGAGTGAGTGGAATCAGGTCAGAGGGGAAAGAACATAGATCAACTGACACAACAAGGCTCAGGCTCATGACAGTTTATAGTGAGAAGGCTCTGACTGAGGGAGTGGAGGTTTGAGAATGGCTTTGCCCCCTGCTGTGATAATGTTTATTAACTTTTTGATCTCTTTGATAGATGTTGCTTTCTGGTGCTGGGATTTGACTTTCTGGTGTTTAAATGAATGTTTTTCTTCTGCCTTCTCTATCGAGAGTCTTTTATACTTAGCAATTGAGAACTATGCTGGCCTATTCATACTCACCATCAGTGCTGTGAATATTGCCTTGGTGATACAATCTAGTAGTGATGTTGCTTGATCAAAGGATAAGCCCAGTTTGATAGTCCTTTTGGCATAATTCCAAATTGCTTGACTGGATCAGTTTACAACTCCACCAACAATGCCTTAGTGTTCTAATTTTCCCACATCTTCTCCAACATTGATCATTTTGCTTTTCTGTCATATTAGCCAATCTGATAGGTATAAGGTGTTACTTTAGAGTAGTTTTGATTTGTAATTCTCTAATCAATAGAAATTTAGAGCATTTTTCACATGATTATAGGTAGATATAGATATATTCATCTGAATACTGTTTATTCATAACCTTTAATGATTTACCAATTAAAGGATGACATGTTTTTATAAATTTGACTAAGTTTTTTACATATTTGAGAAATGAGACCTTTCTCACAAACAGTGGCTATAAAAATTGTTTCCCAGATTTCTTCTTTCCTTCTAATCTTGGTTGCATTCATTTTATTTGTGCAAAAACTTTTAATTTGATGAAATAAAAATTATCCATTTTGCATTTCTTAATATTCTCTATCTCTTGTTTCATCATAAATTCTTCCCTTCTCCATAGATGACAGAGCAAACTACCGCTTTCCTAATTTGCTTATGGTATCACCCTTTCCGTCTAATTCATATACCTATTTTGACCTTATCTTGGTATACATTGTGAGATGTTGGTCTATGCCTAGTTTCTTCCATATTGTTTTCCAGTTTTCCTAACAGTTTTTGTCATATAGTGAGGTCTTATCCCAGAAGTTGGAGTTTTTAGGTTTATCAAACAGTAAGATTACTACTGTGTCTTGTGTACCTAGCCTATTCCACTGATCCACCACTCTATTTCTTATCCAGTACCAAATAGTTTTTGACAACTGCTGCTTTATAATATAATTTTAGATCTGGTATGGCTAGGCCACTTTATTTTTCATTTTTCCCCATTAATTCCTTTGATATTATTGACCTTTTGTTCTTTCAGATGAATTTTGTTGCTATTTTCTCTAGCTTTATAAAATAATTTTTTGGTAGTTTGATTAGTATGGTATCAAAAAAGTAAATTAATTTAGGTAGAATTGCTATTTTTGTTACATTAGCAATTGATATTTTCCCACTTATTTAGATCTGATTTTATCTGTGTGAAAAGTGTTTTATGATTGTTTTCATATACTTCCTGGGCTTGCCTTGGCAGGTTCTCCCAAATATTTTATTTTGTTTAGTTATTTTAAATGGAATTCCTCTATCTTTTGCTGCTGGGCTTTGTTGGTAATAAATAGAAATGCTGAGTTTGTATCGTGTGTTTTTGCTAAAGGTGTCAATTATTTCAAATAGTTTTTTGGTTGATTTTCTATGATTCTCCAAATATACCATTATATCATCTGCAAAAGTGATAGGTTTGTTTTCTCATTGCCTAGTATAATTCCTTCAATTTCTTTCTTATTGATCAAGCTAAAAATTCCAGTACAATATTGAGTGATAATGGATAATGGGCATCCTTGTTTTACCCCCTGACCTTATTGGGAAGGCTTCTAACTTATCCCCATTACAGATAATATTTGTTGATGGTTTTAGATAAATACTACTTATCACTTTAAGAAAAGCTTCATTTATTCCTGTACTCACTGGTGTTTTTAATAGGAATGGGTGCTATACTTCACCAAAAACTTTTTATGCATCTATTGAGATAGTCACATGATTTCCGTTGGTTTTATTATGGATATATATTCAATTTTGCTAATAGTTTTCCCAATATTGAACCATCCCCACATTCCTGGTATAAAGCCCACCTGGTCATAATGTATTATCCTGGTGATAAATATTTGCAATCTCTTTGCTAATATTTTATTCAAAATTTTGTATCAATATTCATTAAGAAAATGTATCTATAATTTTCATTCTCTGTTTTGACTCTTCCCAGTTTA